>CM064576.1:21198685-21443362 GCA_032716605.1 Paralithodes platypus | reverse complement strand
ACACCCAGCCTTCTGGTGAGGCTGCCTTAGCCAAAAGATGGTAATATGGGTCTCTTCCAAAAATGAAGAGGCCAGGAAGAAAAAGAAGAGCACCAAGGAATATTGAGGAGAAGGATGAAGGGATTGATTTTTGTATTGTTGAAGAATAAGGGATAGCTGCCGCTGGGAGCCATCCTGAGCGCGGTAGATAGATGGAGACAAATTATGGTACTGCAGAAGCATTAAAGTTGGTGGTAACAAGGGTTTTCTAGCTGCCCCAGTTGGGAAATTAGTATTAGAATCAGAATTTAAGAGGTTCTATGCGCTTCATTACGTTTGTCGTTGAGGAGATTGCTGCCCTGAAGGGCATCTGAAAAACTGAATGGCGCTAGTTGTACAGGTTGGATGTCTGTCTACGTATGAATATGGGATGGGACGAATTAAGGTACAAGATAAGGAGATCATTTAATAAAAATTAGAAAAGAGGGAATTAGGGTGTTATTAGGACAGAGCCCTCGAGGAACACCGGAGTTTATAGCAGCGGTGAGGAGGGAAGAAATGTGTGAAACAATGCGCATCCACAACCGCGGCACTATGGAACGGGCCGAAAGCGAAATTAGGAGGACAACGGCAAGATGGAGGGGATTAGAAACCGAAGGGAGGGTAGATAGTTAGAAATTTAAAGATTTATGCCAGGGACTCTATCTGAAGGCCTTTCGATATGGTCTAGTGCAATAGAAAAAAGTCTCACCGAAGTCCCGAAAGAGAGGATGACCAAGAGTTAGTAAGATATGAAAGAAAGATCACCAGTATTGAGCGACCATTTAAGGAAGCCATACTGGCGATCTGAGCAGCAAGATTATGAGAAGAGCAAATGCTTTAAGAAAGAAATTTGGAAGCAAGGGAATAGTTTCAAAAACTTTTTAGAACAACAAAAAAAAAGGGGGGGGGGGGGGGGTGACAATGAGATGAGCAGGACAATTGGACGATAGTTGGAGGTGGAGTTGAGAGCGAGTCCACCCCATTCTTTGGGGAACAGGTTGAATGTGCAGCCAAACTTCCCAGCATGAAGGGAAGACAATTAGAGGATAGACAGAGACGAAAGAGGGTTTGCCTAGGCAGGGAGGTCGAGGCACGGAAGAAGAAACCCCCCCCCCCCCCCCCAGTTTTTGAGAAACAACAGGCAGGAACCCACCGTCCCGGGACCGTTACACCTTATTAGTGTTTAAAGCCCAGAGAGGGTAGAAAGTAACATTCTTTAGAAGAGACTTAGGATATTCAGGCCAATAAGTAAGAGAGAGCGAGACGTCGGAGAGGGAGGAATAGGCACCGCGACCCCCCCCCTCCCCTCCCAGGATCATCCAAGGTGGAGTTTCTAGCAAAAGTTTGAGCGAAGAGTTAGCTTTGTCAGAGGAAGAAGTGATGGTTGTGCCATCAGAGTGGGAAAGGGGAGGGAAAGACGAGGAAGAGAAATTGTTGGAGAGGTTTTTGGCTAGATGCCAGAAAGCTTGGGAAGAGCTAGAGTTGGATAGTTCAGTGCATTTATTATTGATGAAAGAGTGTTTGGCAAGTCGAAGAACAGATTTGGCTTGATTCCGGGCAGAAACATATGAAGAATGAGAGTCTGGAGTTTTAAGTCGTCGGTACCGTTTGAATGCTTCCTCCTTATTGCGGACAGCAGTAGAACAGGCGTGAGTAAACCAAGATTTTTTAGCATTAGTCTGAGAGAAAGAGAATGGAATGTATGCTTCTATGCCCGATAGGATTACCTCGGTAATGCGTTCAGCACTCTCCGAGGGTTCCTCGGCCACGGAAGCAGAAATCATTCCATGGGAAATCAAAGAAGTACTGCCGAAGAGCCTCCCAATCGGCAGCGCAAAAGTGCCACAAGCGCCGCCGGCTAGGAGGATCGGGTGGCTGTACTGGAGAGATAGGACAGGTGACAGAGATAAAGTTTATGGTCGGAGGAGCCCAAAGGAGAGAAAAGATCGACAGTATAAGAAGAAGGGTTAGAAGTTAGAAACAGGTCAAGAATGTTGGGCCGATCTCCGATGCGATCCGGGATACTGGTGGGTTGCTGAACTAACTGCTCTAGGTCATTTAGGATAGAAAAGACGTAGGCTTGTTCACCAGGTGGATCAGTAGTGTGAGAGGAGAGCCATTGGCGGTGGTGAACGTTTGAAATCTCATAAGATGGAGATTTCTGAGGAAAGGAGAAAATGGATAGAATGTGTTCCACTGTAGAGTTTAATTGTCAAAGAATTTGGGAAAGTTGGTAGAGTTAGGGGAAAGATAGACAGCACAGAAATATTAGTAAGAGAATGCCCGGATAGTTTGAGCCATAAAGTTGAGAATTCAGGGAGAGTCGAAATCGGGAACACGAGAGCAAGTGAGTTTGTTGTGCACATATGCACAACATCCGCCTTTGGCTTTGACACTAGGATAGAGAAAGTAGGAGGATACAGAGAAGGGGCTGCTGGATGTTGCTACAGACACCTGAGTTTCGGTGAGGAAGAGAAGATCAGGTTTGTAGGAGGAGAGATGGTGCTCAACAGAGTGAAAGTTAGAGGACAGTCCGCGAATGTTGCAGAAATTAATAGAAAGAGTAACAGGCCGAGGTCCAGGTAATTGTGTGGGGTCGTCAGGGGATGGTCGGTCGGGTGTGGGGGAAGTAAGGTCCCCCCCCCCTGGGGACCTGGGGACTCTGAGGCTGGGCTAGAATTCATATTTTTTTTTTTAAATTTTGGTGTGGAGGAATGAAGTGTGGTGTGCATGTTTAGTGTAGTGAAGTGGATAGGAGGAGGAGGTATTTGTGAGAGCTAGCTGGATTGCTCTCAGTGTAAGCTGATGCCACCCCTATGTCACCCATTGCCTTCCCTCTCCCTAAGTCATCAGCTCCCACATCACCTGTTGAACACCCCACAGCCCCATTGATGCCACCCCTATATCACCCGTTGCCTTCCCTCTTCCCCAAGTCCCCCACCTCACCCGTTGAACACCTCATAGCCCCATTGATGCCACCTCTATATCACCCGCTGCCTTCCCTACCCCTGAGTCACCCGGCAGCCCCCACCTCACAGCCCCATTGATGCCACCCCTATGTCACCCGTTGCCTTCCTCTCCCCTAAGTCACCCGTCAGCCCCCACCTCACCCGTTGACCACCTCACAGCCCCATTGATGCCACCCCTATGTCACCCGCTGCCTTCCCTCTCCCCTAAGTAACCCGTCAGCCCCCACCTCACCCCTTGAACACCTCACAGCCCCATTGATGGCATATGTCACCCGCTGCCTTCCCTCTCTCCTAAGTCACCCGTCAGCCCCCACCTCACCCGTTGAACACCTCACAGCCCCATTGATGCCACCCATATGTCACCCGCTGCCTTCCCTCTCCCCTAAGTCACCCGTCAGCCCACACCTCACCCGTTGAACACCTCACAGCCCCATTGATGCCACCCATATGTCACCCGCTGCCTTCACTCTCCCTTAAGTCGCCCACCTCACCCGTAGAACCCCCCACACCACCCCCACCCATAGCTTCCCCCACAACATGTACCACTCCCGTCCTCCCTCCTATCACACACAGGTAAAACTCTGCTATCAATATGTGACCACTTAAGAGCTCTTAAAGGGGGTCACCGGCTTTGTTTTATCTTTCTCTCCTTTTCTCTCTTTCCCTGGCTTGTAACCATTCGGCCCCAGTTACCCAACTGTTTTAAGACGTTTATCCCCATTCAGGTGTCGATTTTTTCCTGGCGAGCTATAGCGAGCCAGCATTGTATGGAGAAACCCGGCTTCGCCATTGATATTTTTCTATCGAAAAATATCCAAATTTAGCTTGCTGTCAAAACAAAAATATATATATGCTGGCTCGCTACCGCTCGCCAGGAAAATATTGACACCTAGATGGGGGTAAACGTCTTAAAACAGTAGGCTGAATGGGGCCGAATGGATAAAAAGCAAAGAGAGAGGGAGAGAAAGGGAAAACAAGCGAGGTGGGCTCCCTTAATAGGGGGTATTTTGTGTTCTATTTATCTATATACAAAATTTGCTTTATTTATTTCCTCGCTAGACCTCCATTAAGCTTAAACAAATACCTCCTAGATCTCTCTTTGAGATAAATTTGTACATTCTTCGGTAGAGAAATGTCCGGCCGGAGGGCGGTTTCGCTAAAAATTATGGCTTGCTATCGCTCGCCAGGAAAAAAATGACACCTAAATGGCACGAAAGGTCCTAATACTGACAAAGAGATGGGGTGAAAGGTCATAAATTCGGCAAACTAATGGAACGAACGTCATCAAATATCAAAACTTACAGGACTTAACATGAGGGAGAAGGGAGTCGAGAAAAAGCAGATCCCCCTTAAAAGGTATACCTGGTCTGTTAAGGGGAGACTGACCGTTTGTTGGTCTATTAATTCATTTATTCATATATTTTTTTAGTTTCCTCCCAAGACCTCCATCAAGCTTAGAAAAACACCCCTAGACCCCCCTTCAAGATAAATTTGTAAATTTTTCGGTAGAGAAATTTCAGGCTCGCTGTCGCTCGCTAGGAAATAATCGACACCTAAATGGCACGAAAGGTCTTACAATTGACAACGAAATGGGGCGAAAGGTGTTAACATTGCCAAACTAATGGGCCGAACGTCTTATAATCTCAAAACTAGTGGGGCTAAACATTAGGGAGAAGGGGGTACAGAAAAACGGTCTGCCTCCCTTTACCACGTAAATCAATGTAGCTATATATAAAGCTAATCTTGTAGACTACATATAACATTTCAATTTCAATACCAATTTCAACAGCTGCCACTCTTATACAGTATAACCTCTCCCCACTCTCTCTCCATCACCCTCCCCCCCCTCTTTCCATCAACCTCCCCCCCCCCTCTCTCCATCACCCTCCCCCCTCTCTCCATCAACCTCCCCCCCTCTCTCTCCATCACCCACCGCCCCCCTCCCGCCATAATATGCCACTCCCCTCACCCCATATCAGTTATTCCCCCCCCCCCTTTCAGCCATGTTACTTGTCACACCCACCAAAACCCCTTCACACACACACACACACACACACCATACACACACACACACACACAAACACCCTTCACCGGCTGCCAATCATTTTATTTATACTATTTTCTTGGTCTGCCTTTTGTTTTCTATTCATATTCTTTATATTTATGTTTTCTGGTCGATGCCTTTTGTTTTCTATTCATTCTTCTTTATATATTATGTTTTCTGGTCTGCCTTTTGTTTTCTATTCATTCTTCTTTATATTTCATGTTTTCTTCCTGTTTCCTATTTCTTTCTTGCACATACTTTCCTTGATTTTGTATTATTTTCTTGAGGTTTATTTTGTTGCAGCTCCCCTTTACTGCTTCTTAAGAGGTTTATCCCCTTGCAGGTGTCGATTTCTTCCAGGCGAGCGATAGCGAGCCAGCAATGTATGGAGAAACCCGGCTTCGCCGGAGAGAATTTTCTATCGAAAAATGTACAAATTTAGCTTGCTGTCAAAACAAAAATATATATATGATTGCTCGCTACCGCTCGCCAGTATTTTTTTTACACCTGGATGGGGGTAAACGTCTTAAAACAGTAGGCTGAATGAGGCTAAATGGATACACGCCAAAGAGAGAGGGAGAGAAGGAGAACACAAGCGAGGTGGGCTCCCTTAACCAATACCTTAGTGGGGAAAGAAACAAGTTCCAAACGTGTTAAAGGTGGGGGCTCATGGGTTGAGGTAAACATGGAATGATAATCGCCAAGCTGTACATAATTATCTTGCAAAATGCAATGGCACTTGAAAATAATTATTGTTTTAACACATGGTATAAAGATTTTGGCGATCGTCTATAACGGGACTGTGGACGTCATAGTCACAGGCGGGTTAAATTATGTACAGCTTGGCGCATTATCATTCCATGTTTATCTCACCCAATGAGCCCTCACCTTTAAGGGAGATTAGGGATTTTTTTCTTGACTCCTTTCTCCCAAATGCTTTAGCCCCATTTCTAATTTTAAGACGTTCGCCCCATTATTTTGACGATTTTAAGAATTTTCGACCCATTTATGTAAATTTTAAGACCTTTCGTGCCATTTAGGTGTCGATTTTATCCTGGCGAGCGATAGCGAGCCTATAATATAAGAGGAACCGGCTTTCAGCCGGGACATTTTTTAAAAGCTCTACGAAAAATTTACACAAATTTATCTAGAAAGGGGGGTCTAGGGGGTGTAATTTTAAGCTTGATGGAGTTCTAGGGAAGAAACTAAATACCTCCCCTTAAGAAGAAGAGAAAGGGGAAAACAAATAACACAAGAGACGGAAAATGTAGCAAACCGTGAGAGAGAGAGAGAGAGAGAGAGAGAGAGAAAGAAGAAGAGAAAGGGGAAAACAAATAACACAAGAGACGGAAAATGTAGCAAACCGTGAGAGAGAGAGAGAGAGAGAGAGAGAGAGAGAGAGAGAGAGTGATAATTGTTGTGAGGGGAGAGAGGGTAGGTAAAGAGGGGAGCATAATAATTACCCGAGGCCACAAAGAACTGAAGGGGTAAGTGGGAGAGGGGAAAGGGGGAGGGCTGATTTTTTTTTTATCAACTCTGCGTAAGTAGAGTTTGGTATCGCCGCCCACCCCGTATAGTGGGTACCACCGAAAAAAAAGAAAAAAAATGGCGTCGTTGATGTCGTCGTCGTCGTCGTCCGTCTGTCCTGGAACTCCTCCTAGACCGTTGGACGTATTGTCACCAAATCTCACATGAACATTTGTTGGGTGAATGCGAACGTCAGTCAAAAAAAATGTTTTGAATTTGTGCAATAGTCATGGTTTTAGATCCTAGATATGGTCCCCCCCCCCCCCCCCCTGCCCGAATATGATGCAGCAAACGCGGAGCCTTTCTTGCATTTAATATTTATAATAGTGGATGCATGCTCAGCTCTACTTCTAACAATAGATGCACGTAAACTAGTATTCATACATCAGAGTTTAAGCAATAGATATACTAAACTCTATTCATTCAAGGTATCTCATGCAATAGTAATATGTTAAATATTATTTCTACAAGGAATTTTGACCAACATATATGTGGAATATAAGATAACTCAACTTCAAGGGGGAGTGATTATTTTTGGTTTCTTTATTTATTTATTTATTTATTTCATAGTAACCTTGCTAGACCTCCATCAAGCTAAGAAAAACACACATTTTTGGGTAGAAAAAATTACTGGTCGAAGGCCGGATCCTCTTAGATATACAGGCTCGCTATCGCTCGCCAGGAAGAAAATCGACACCTAAATGGCACGAAAGGTCCTTATATTGACAACAAAATGGGGGGAATGATCTTGAAATCGCCAAACATATGGAACAAACATCATAAACTCATCAAAGCTAATGGGACTAAACGCAAGGGACAAAAAACAACTACCTCTCCCTTAATACAAAGTCGGTCATGAGAAGATCTCGGCACAACTCAAACAAACTCGACCTCAAGCAGAACTAACCTAACTTAACTGTCTACTCCCCTGCGATCGAGTGCTCTTAAGGGGAGACTGGCCGTTTGTTTGGTCTATTAATTCATTTATTCATATATGTTTTTAGTTTCCTCCCTAGACCTCCATCAAGCTTAGAAAAACACCCCCTAGACCCCCCTGCAAGATAAATGTGTACATTTTTCGGTGGAAAAATGTACCGGCCGAACGCCGGTTCCTCTTAAAATTGCAGGCTCGCTATCGCTCGCCAGGAATTAATCGACACCTAAATGGCACGAAAGATCTTAAAATTGACAATGAAATAGGACGAAAGGTGTTAAAATCGCCAAACTAATGGGCCGAACGTCTTATAATCTCAAAACTAGTGGGGCTAAACATTAGGGAGAAGGGGATCCAGAAAAACGGTCCGCCTCCCCTTAAGCCGGTATCACACGAGAGCTTTTATAGTCAACATTCAATAATCAATATTTTTCTGGCAACGTTTCTGGAATATTGTGCACTGGTATCGGTTACTATATTGATGATAGGTGAATTTAGGTGACAGAAATATTTGAAATGTTAACCTCATAAGCTGCCAGACCAGTGTTTAGGATCAATGTCGAGGGAAAAAACACTCGTGTAATATTGGCTTTACCAGTAGCGGTGGGCATTTTCTAAAGTCCGAGTTCTCATACCATTGCAACCCGACTTCCCCCAGAGATTGAGTTTTCATACCCCTAGAGCCTTGACTTCCCTAAGAGATCGATTTTCATACCAGTAGAGCCTGTCTTCCCTCAGAGATCGAGTTTTCATACCAGTAGAGCCTTGACTTCCCCAAGAGGTCGAGTTCTCATACCAGTAGAGCCTGTCTTCCCTCAGAGGTCGAGTTATCATACCAGTAGAGCCTGTCTTCCCTCAGAGATCGAGTTCTCATACTATAAAAGCCTTAACTTCCACTGGAGGTCGAGTTTTCATACCAGTAGAGCCTATCTTCCTTCAGAGGTCGAGTTCTCATACCAGTAGAGCCTGTCTTCCCTCAGAGGCCGAGTTCTCATACCAGTAGAGCCTGTCTTCTCTCAGAGGTCGAGTTATCATACCAGTAGAGCCTGTCTTACCCCAGAGGTCGAGTTCTCATACCAGTAGAGCCTGTCTTCCCTCAGAGGTCGAGTTCTCATACCAGTAGAGCCTGTCTTCCATCAGAGGTCGAGTTCTCATACTATAAGAGCCTTAACTACCATTGGAGGTCGGGTTCTAATACCAGTGGAACCTTAACTTCCCCTAGAGGTCGAGTTTTCATACCAGTAGAGTCTTGACTTCCTCTAGAGGTCGAGTTTTCATACCAGTAGACCCTGTCTTACCCTAGAGGTCGGATTCTCATACCACTCTTACCAGTAGAGACTGTCTTCTCCTAGAGGTCGAGTTATCTGCGGCCAAGCTCACGCATAAACCGAGTTCTCCTGATATCGATATATGCTAAGCGTTAACAATGGCATTATGCTAAACCATACTCATGCACAAAACTTCCGGCTCAGTCTATATGCTACGCTATAACTATGCGTTGAATCTGTAGTTTTGCATGAATGGTACCAAAGGAGCCCGCAAGTAGAACACTGAATAGGAAGTGGGTACGCAACAAAATATCCATAACATTTGCAATTGGGGATTACTCATAACCCCTTGTTTACCGGCGACATCTTTTATCTTTATTCTGGCTACTATTGGACGATTTTATTCAGTCTTATAAAGGTCTCCAGCAATGAACAGGCTTCGAACTATCTCACTTAACCCTTTTTACTACCACAGACCTTTTTAAGCTGCACAAAATCGTCTTAATATAGCTAGAATACAATTAAAAAGACCTCGCCGGTACAAAAGGGGTTAAGGTTGTCACTGTGCAAGAGGAGGAGGAGTGAAAAGGCAGAGAAGAATAACGAAACAGAAAAACACGGAAGAAGAACAGAACACAGAAAGGAAGAGAAGAAGCAAAATAAAACCAACGGAAGAAGATAAAGGAAAGCCAAGAGAAAGGAAAAGATAAAATACAAGTCAAAAGGGAAAAGGAAAGATAACAAGAAAGTCACGGATGGAGAAGGAGGTGAAGGAAGGGAGAGAAGAGAAACAAGAGAAGGAGGGGGGAAGAGGGAGGAAGATAAAGGAGGTGAAGGAGCGAGACAGGCGATGGGAGAGAAAAGGAGAGATAGAGAAAGATAGGGGGAAAGCACTCGTCACAGGCAGTTCTGCTTTTGGTCTCCCTCACTCACTTAGACAAAAGAGAAGAGAGGATTGGAGAAGGAGTGAGAGAATGGGAGGGAGAAACAGAAGGAGGGAGGATGAGAGAGAGAGAGTGTGTGTGTGGGGATGGGGGTGGGGGGGTGGGGGGCCTGAAAAGGAGGAAGTAAACTTTGTAATTACTTCATTCATTTAGTTCATGTTAATTACAGTTGCATGAGAACCAGTATCGGCTGTGTCAATGTACTTGGTCATTTATAATACTCATATTTCATTATTTTTCTTTTTTTGGTGAAATTCCTGGTACTCGGAGTTATTCACTAGGAAATCTGTGTTTGTCTGCCTTAATTAATAAGTTTTCTTTCTCCTACTTGTTTTGCATTTTTATATATGATTAGTTGAACGATGAAAATCAAGATAATCGTATTGTGTTTTGGATTTTGCATGCCACATTAGTTTCACCATATTTGATTGAATTGAAATTATATATTATTACTAGCATATGATACTTGTCACTGTAGTAATGACAAACCACCTTTTTACACTGCCAAACGATTACATTTGTGTTTAGGGAGGAGCTTTACAAAGAAATGCAAGAGTTCACTTATTAGGGGAGGTGTGGTGGAGTGGTCTTGCCACTGGCCTGGTAATCCAAAGGTCCCAGGTTCAAATCCCGATGTATCAATGGGAAGATATTATTGGGATGGAATTTGTGCTGTACCTAGTATCAGTGCATTACCACAAGCCCACCGAAACGTCAATAAAATACCCTCATTGTTCCCTGATTAAATAGCACTGTATGAATATTCCCATATTCAAAATATGCTATGGGGGTGCAATGCCTGATGAGTTATCTGCTCAACAGGTGGCGTTGTGTGTGTGTGTGTAAGTGTGAAAGTCCGAGTGTAGGGGGTGAGACAGTGAAGCACGGGAACGAGGTGGCTTCAGAGATGGGGTCGTTTCGGGCCATGAGTGAGCACCGTGCCTCATGTGAAGGCAAGATGGCAGGTGCTCGTTGTACTCTACGTGCTTCACATGTCTCACTCCCTAGATTGGAACAAGACCTCACGGGCTTCACTGTTCATTGTAAAGCAGTGAATGTTAAGGCTCTCAGCCTATGCCCGAGAGGAAGTAAGTTGGAATATAGAAAAAAAAAAAAAAATTACACTAGGATGCCATAGTTTCTAACCCACTCATAAGAATTGGGGGACCCCTTACATTTTTGCTAAGTATGAGATAGATAGGGGATCAGAACAACAAACAAACTTCCCCTTAACCCCTCCAATCCCAGCGACGGCTACTAGCCGTCAGTAGATAAGTCACTCCCCAGTCCCAGTGGCGGCTAAGAGCCGTCAGTAATGCACTTTCCTTGTAACTGCCTGTACAAGGCTGTACCTGGTACCACGACCGTTTGAGCACTGTTCTCGATATGGCAACACTTCTCAGCTTATATAAGACCCACTGAAGGGTGGGAGAGCCAATCTTGCTTCATCTCTTGAGGTGGAAAGTTGTTCTATCTTGCCATTTTGGCCACAGTGCTTGGGACTGCAGGGGACTTTTATTACTGTATCCTACGGTAGAGTACGGGTTAAGCACAGAAATGATACTATCAACCTCTCTTGGGATTCGAACCTACTTGCTTGTTATAATTTTCACCACCTTTTCATCTATGCCCGGATTTGAGATTTATCGTAAGCTGAACATAATCTTCTGATGGTTTCTGTACTTCACTGGAGTTGTAATTTGTTGATTTCATTAATTGAGCTTAGAGGTCAAGTTGGTTGGTGGAAAACATATAATAATACATCCAGGGAATTAGATCAGTCACATTCTCTAACATTTTGTCTTTGTTATTAAACGACTTTATATAGATTAATAAAGTCCTGTTGCTATCGAAGGGTTAAGTGATTCCCAGAGGTTCTATCGTAGCTGTATAAACTCGTCTAGTGCGAACCAGAACACAATACAAATTAGAATCGACATATTGACAGGATTTAGGGGAGATTTCCACTTGAGGGATTTTTTTCTTTACCCCTTTCTCCCTCATGTTTAGCCCCATTGCTTTTTCAGATTTTAAGACGTTCGCCCCATTAGTTTGGCGATTTTAAGAACTTTCACCCCATTTATGTCACTTTTAGGAACTTTCGTGCCATTTAGGTTTCGGTTTTGTCCTGGCGAGCGACAGCGAGCCTGTCATTTTAGAGGAACCGGCCTTCGGCCGGAATTTTTTTCTACCGAAAAATGTACAAATTCATCTTGAAAGGGGATCAAGGGGGTGTAATTCCAAGCTTGATGGAAGTCTAGGAAACACACTAAAAACCTCCCCTTAACTTAAAGTGCTTTTTGACAGTTTATTCTGGTTATCATTAGAAGATTTTATGCAACTTAGGAAAGATCTGTGGGCATTATAAGTGTAAAAACTATCTCAATTACCAATATGATTTCCATGTCCCTGCATAATTTGAATACAGTCGTCTAGTAATATCCAGAAAACAAAAAAATATAAGTCATCGGATCTTCCAAGGGTTAAGCCCATCTGTACTGGGACGTCTTTTTTACTTTATTCTTGATAATTATTGAGACGATTTTTGTGCAGTTTAAGAAGGATCTGCGGTAGTAAAAAGGGTTAAGGAAGATAGTTCGAAGCCTTTTAATTGCTGGAGACCCTTTTCAAACTGACTAAAATCGTCTAATAGTAGCCAGAATAAAGTTAAAAAGACGTCACCGGTAAAGAAGGGGTTAACGAATCTTGAAACCATACTGTATCAGAGGTTGTTTAGAAAAATGGATATAGTCTAGTTTAGTATCTCGCGGAATATTTAACCCCTTCTATACCGGAACCATATTTCTTATATGTATGCCAATTTTAATCTTTCGCAATATACTTCGCTACAAAATCATCGTAATACCTTTGAGATCAAGATGAGGACGTGGAAAAATTGAACATTAGTGAAGGGGAGGTAGACCGTTTTTCTGGACCCCCTTATCCCTAATGTTTAGCCCCATTAGTTTGACGATTTTAACACCTTTATCCCCATGTTTTGTCAATTTTAAGACATTTCGTGCCATTGAGGTGTCGATTATTTCCTGGCGAGCGATAGCGAGCCTGCAATTTTAGGAGGAACCGGCCTTCGGTCGGGACATTTTTCTACCGAAAAATGTACAAATTTATCTTGAAGGGTGGTCTAGGGGGTGTTTTTATAAGCTTGATGGAGGTCTAGGGAGGAAACTAAAAAAATATATGAATAATTGAATAAATAGACCAAACAAACGGCCAGTTTCCCCTAAAGACAATTTAGATTGTATTTTTCTCAATCTGAATATATGAGTCATAATAATCGAATTTATTACTTTCACTCCCAACACGAAACATCTCCCAATCAACCTAATGAAAGCATGTAAACTTCCCGGGATTCGAACCTGGGTTACCACATACAGATCTTAAACACTTTAACCATTACACCATCAAGACAGTTAAAGGTTAAGTACATGACTACGATTATATATCCATTTATCGAATTCTGTAAATCAATCTAAACATGCACTCAGACCCAACTGCACACTGAATAACCTAATGTTTAGGTGAACGGAGAGAGAGAGAGAGAGAGAGAGAGAGAGAGAAAGAGAGAGAGAGAGAGAGAGAGAGAGAGAGAGAGAGAGAGAGAGAGAGAGAGAGAGAGAAAGAGGGGGTTACACAGAGTTACACAGATACTCAGACCACACAGACCTTGCAGTCATAACTAGGTGGTCCGGCTTTAGTACTACTAGACAAGGACAGTTTATAGTGGGCGAATGGGACAGTAAAGTAGAAGGCTCTCTCCCTACCCTCCGTTCTCTCCCTACCCTCCGCTCCGTCCGGCTAAAAAGCCGTACTGGTAAATAGGATGAAGTGTAACATGGGTCAGGAAATGTCCACAAGAAAAGATTTTATATAGTACTAGCAGGGCTACCCGGCGTTGCCCGGGTAATCACCATAATCACCATCACTACTAGCACCACTACTACTACCATAATCACCATCATCAATCACTACTACCACAATCATCACAATACTACTACTACCATAATCACCGGCCTCTGTGCCTAATTAAACGGCGACCTCGATTTCGGCCGCTAAATGACCTCCGATTTTGGATCTGACCTCATCCGTACCCCCATTTTGGGGGGCTGCGAACAACTTTCGTGCCATTCACCTTTTCGATCGGAGGCCTCCTTCTGCCCCAAACGGCCATTTTTTTCGCTCCCGTATACTACATAAGTTCTGCCGAAAATTTTATTAAACAAAAGTGTCTCTGATTTCCACTAAACTCGCCTAAAACCATTTCCAAAGCCTGGGCTTTCCAACGGTGTCCCACACTCCAACCTGGCACCAAAACTGTGGGAGGAGTTTAGTAATAAAGGTCGGGTAACTCGTCGGGTAACTGACAACCATTGACCTTTATTTATTAAGATAGGAAGAACTTAGTTTGAAATGGAAATTACACATGCCTACTGATTAATTCATCAGACGATCGTCCAGAGAGAGAGAGAGAGAGAGAGAGAGAGAGAGAGAGAGAGAGAGAGAGAGAGAGAGAGAGAGAGAGAGAGAGAGAGAGAGAGAGAGAGAGAGAGAGAGAGAGAGAGAGAGAGAGATAGGGAGATGGACAATAAGGTGTATATGCGTGTGTGCTTGTATATAGGATACAATATACAGCACAAAACACTCCTTTGGAAACTTAACAAACCGAGACAACTAAATAATTTGTTTCGCTATAGTCCCACAAATGAGTCCCTGAGGCGGTGCACCCCGACGGTATAATGTTGAATTTTAATGAGTTAGTTAAGGGGGGTCACTGTTTGTTTTCTTCTTTTTCTCCTTTTCTCTCTTTCCCTGGCTTATATCCATTCGGCCCCATTCAGCCAACTGTTTTAAGACGTTTATCCCCATCCAGGTGTCGATTTCTTCCTGGCAAGCGATAGCGAGCCAGCATTGTATGGAGAAATACGGCTTGCTGTCAAAACAAAAGTATTTATATGCTGGCTTGCTACCGCTCGCCAGGAAAATATTGACACCTGGATGGGGATAAACGACTTAAAACAGTAGGCTGAATGGGGCCGAATGGATACAAGCCAAAGAGAGAGGGAGAGAAAGATAAAAAAAAGCGAGGTGGGCTCCCTTAATGATTGTACTAATTATCACATCACGCACCCCAATATTGTCAGACTCACGGTTGATAGGCGTCACACAATTTATATATGATGAAGTCGATGAGTGAAAAGGCTTGGCTGGCTTTGTGGAGGGCTAGGGTAGCTTTGTGGAGGGTTGTCGGTGAGTGGAAGGGCTTGGGTGGCTTTGTGGAGGGTTGTCGATGAGTGGAGGGCTTGGGTGGCTTTGTGGAGGGCTTGGCTGGCTTTGTGGAGGGTTTGGGTGACTCTGTGGAGTGTTGTAGGTGAGTGAAAGAGCTTGGGTGGCTTTGTGGAGGGATTACTATGAGTTGAAGGGTTTGGGTGACTTTGTGGAGGGTTGTAGGCGAGTGGAAGAGCTTGGGTGGCTTTGTGGAGGGCTTGGCTGGCTTTGTGGAGGGTTTGGGTGACTGTGGAGGGTTGTAGGCGAGTGGAAGAGCTTGGGGGGCTTTGTGGAGGGCTTGGCTGGCTTTGTGGAGGGTTTGGGTGACTTTGTGGAGGGTTGTAGGTAAGTGGAAGAGCTTGGGTGGCTTTGTGGAGGGATTACTATGAGTTGAAGGGTTTGGGTGGCTTTGTGGAGGGTTTTAGAATCTCCAAACTAATGGAGTGAAACAGGGAGACTCCAGATAGACCAGCCTGGCAGTAGAGAGGGTTAAGGGGAGATTTCCACTTGAGGGATTTTTTTCTTGACTCCTTTCTCCCTCATGTTTAGCCCCATTGCTTTTCTAATTTTAAGACGTTAGCCCCATTATTTTGACGATTTTAAGAACTTTCGACCCATTTCTGTCAATTTTAAGACCTTTTGTGCCATTTAGGTGTCGATTTTATCCTGGCGAGCGATAGCGAGCTGTAATTTAAGAGGAACCGGCTTTCAGCCGGGAAATTTTTCTACCGAAAAATGTACAAATTTATCTTGAAAGGGGCTCAAGGGGGTGTAATCTTAAGCTTGATGGATATCTAGAGACCAAACTAAAAACCTCCCCTTAAATGGGTCGTGTGCCTCGGCCTTTATATCAGTAAGGCCATCATGATAGGCGGGGGCTCAGCAAGGTTATATATCATTTATTCAACACACCTATTCTCGTGCTAGCTTCCACGAAACACAGTCAGGCTCAGAAGTCATGCCCTACCTTCATTATTTACACTGTGGTTATCTTTCCTGGAATATATGTACATGCTCAGATTAAGGGGAGACGGAACGTTTGTTTGGTCTATTAATTCATTTATTCATATATTTTCTTAGTTTCCTCGCTAGACCTCCATCAAGCTTAGAAAAACACCCCCTAGACCCCCCTTCAAGATAAATTTGTAAATTTTTCGGTATATAAATGTCCCGGCCGAAGGCCGGTTCCTCTTAAAATTGCATGCTCGCTATCGCTCGCCAGGAAAAAATCGACACCTAAATGGCACGAAAGGTCTTAAAGTTGACAACGAAATGGGGCGAAAGGTGATAAAATCGCCAAACAAATGGGCCGAACGTCTTATAATCTCAAAACTTATGGGGCTAAATATTAGGGAGAAGGGGGTCCAGCAAAACGGTCTGCCTCCCCTTAATATGCAGGATTCGAAACTGCATAATAAATCGTAGGCTTGTGCATATTTCTTTAACTGTCTTGATCTTGATAGCGTAATGCATAAGTGCGCGGAATTTCGATGTGAGTATCCTAGGTTCGAGTCCTTGGAGTGCCACATGTATTTGTTGATTTCATTAATTGAGTTTAGAGGTGAAGTTGGTTGGTGGTAAAAACATAATCATTACATATTCAATGTGAAGTTGTGCAGTTGAAAACGACTTTTGGACGTGATTATGCAGTTGTCGACAATTGAATTTCGAAAGTAATTAGGAACGACATTGATATGAAATAATATAATATAATAATTAATTATGACAACAAAATAGTCTTACATATTGATAAAGGAGCAAAGAAGCTACACAGCTTTGGAATTCACATCATCTTTAGGAATGAATTCTTCCTAGAGTGTCTTTTATGGTACCACCAGCAGAACAAATTTAATAAAAAGCACCAGCCGAAAAGACAAATCTTTGCCTAGATAGGATGACGGTCCTCTTATTATCTAAATTATGTTCTCCTGTGTCTGAGGGGAATATCTAAATATACTAATATATAATTTTTGTTTTAACCCACTAGGCACCAGCTAGTATATAATAAATGTACATTTCACGCCCGGGTAAAAATAGACTTTTTGTCTTCCCTAAAACAGCTTAAATAGGTGAGATGTGAAGGATAAAAAAACAAAACAACACTCACCTCGGTCATTTGGGGGTCCTTGGGGTTGGGGGCTCAGCCATCAGCTGGTGCTGGGCGCCTCTTCAAATCTCCCGCGCCGGCACACCACAGCTGGGCGAGGCAGCATGGCTGATGTTCGATGCCTCCAGTTTTTGAGTGACGGTTATTTACACCACCCGAGCATCATGTGTGCCTTCATAGTTCATATATTAGCACATAATGTCATTGTAAGTGAAGTTACAGTGTGATAAGTGCATAGATTCAAGTTTTATAAATGCCGACGAGTGGCAAGCACGCGCGCGTCCTGGTTACCATGGCGACGGGCGGCCATCTTGGCCCAAGACAACATCAGAGCGTACGCACGTACACACGGCCAGCTGACTGACACTTCTCTGCCACCACTTTCACTTTCATTCTGTGCCTCTCTCACGCATCTGTTTATTGATTTTATACTTTAGCGTATGTTTTATAGTTAAAGTATGAGTTTTACACATTGTTTTAGGCACTTTTGACTTAGAAATATGAGTTTTCACATTGTATTTTTAGTGGGGAGACAGTATGAGGTGGTGGAGAAGGCAGGCGTGGGGGAGAACCACGCCGCACTTGTTGTGTAGCAACTCGACACCTCTCATCCTCAGCTCGTCTCTTCTGACCACTACGATGCCCTGTCGGAATTTTGAGGAATGTCATGGGGTCTGGGTCATTCTCTTCCTCCTCTTCCCCACTTGGTGGGGAGTCAACTATGTCATGGGGAGCAGTGGGGGAGCGATACCCACTCTCCTCCTTTTGTTCCAACATCGCGAGGCGACGAGGTAGGTCAGACATGATGTAGCCTATCACTCACAAAGTCAACGGGAAAACTGTCTTCCCCCTCCTCCCGCGCGTCCCAACTCCCCACCACGGCTGGACTTGGGGGTTGCCAAATATTGCCACTGTTCGGCAACATCCTAAGAAACATACCATACAAATCTGAACCCTCTAGCTAGGCCTACCATAGGACAAGAGTAAATAAGGTCGAAAGTGGTGGTGAGATAAGTGGGTAAACTGGCGTTCCCCACCCGCGCGGCTGGACTTTGGGGTTGCCGAGTACTGCCACTGTTCGGCAACATTATAATGTATATCCCATACAAATTTGAGCCCTCTAGCTACCATAGGACAAGAGTAAACAAAGGCGACAGTGCTGACGCAGGTGCTGCGACTCTGGGGTTTAGCGTTACATACATTGCCGACGCATATGCTACGGCGCTGGTGCCCAGTGGGTTAAACTATTCCGGGCTTAATTGCATTTTCCCATAAATTTTGTATGTCAAACTTACATTTCGAAGAGTCGCTGATGCTGTTTAAAGTTCATATTACACCACAATGTGTGTCTTAGAGTGTACAAGGGCACGACCGCTGAAGTTAACATTGGTGAGGTATGGTCATGCTCAACAGTCAGGTCCCTCCTTCACTAATAACACTTTACTTTCTTGATACATAAAACAGCAGTATCCCAACCAAACAGCATAAATATAAACGGTATGTTATTATGTTCTGTGCTAAGGTTTTGGTAGATGGATAACTTTAGGTAATAGTATGCATGTAGGAAACGAGTTTTGTATGACAATTTGTGTAACATTTAGAGAGATACACGTTAACTGGACATTTCTACAACATAAAACCAATTGTACTAGGCACAATGTGTTAGAAATACACGATATTAGGACTGTCAAGTAAATGGTGACAACTTAACAATACACATTATTGATTTGAAGTGTACCTAAACTTTGAAATAATTGAGTTAGAGGCCCGTATTGATGAGCGCCTCAGTTTACCGTAAACACATATAGAATTTCTTAATATATTTCGTAGGCAGTTTTAGTTTTATCGTTTATTTAAATCAGGTATGCAAGACGGTAAGAGAGAGGGAAATGTAAAATATATGATATCCATTACAGACCTCTTATTGGCATATATACTGTAGATGCACGTCATGGTCGCTCTTCCGCAAAACTAATATAGCTTACACAAAAAACGTGGAATATGTGACACATAACTTTTTCTATATACAGTATATGGCTTGATGTTATAATTAAAATCCTCCGTTTTTCACCCATATGATTGGATGCACGAGAATTTTCCTTGCAAATTAAAGGCATAACCTAGTTCGATACGCTAATTAAGGGAGCCCAGCTCGCTTTTTTTCTCTTTCTCTCCATCTCTCTTTGGCTTGTATCCATTCGACCCCATTCAGCCTACTGTTTTAAGACGTTTACCCCCATCCAGGTGTCAATATTTTACTGGCGAGCGGTACCGAAGCCAGCATATATATATTTTAGTTTTGACAGCAAGCTAAATTTGTACATTTTTCGACAGAAAAATTTCTCCGGCAAACCCATCGCTCGCCAGGAAGAAATTAACATCTGGATGGGGATAAACGTCTTAAAACAGTTGGCTGAATGGGGTCGAATGGATACAAGCCAGGGGAGAGAAAGATAAAACAAAAACGGTGACCCCCCTTAAAGAACTAGGGCACTCCGGCTTGATTGACTTTGATGGTACAATGTCAGTTACGCAGCACAGGAGGGTTTACAAGGAGCTACAAGGTATACGGATGCCAAGTATTTACAGACTACAAGGTATACGGATGCCAAGTATACAGCACAGGAGAGTTTACAAGGAGCTACAAGGTATACGGACGTCAAGTATACAGCACAGGAGAGTTTACAAGGAGCTACAAGGTATACGGATGCCAAGTATACAGCACAGGAGGGTTTACAAGGAGCTACAAGGTATACGGATGCCAAGTATACAGCACAGGAGAGTTTACAAGGAGCTACAAGGTATACGGACGTCAAGTATACAGCACAGGAGGGTTTACAAGGAGCTACAAGGTATACGGATGCCAAGTATACAGCACAGGAGGGTTTACAAGGAGCTACAAGGTATACGGATGCCAAGTATACAGCACAGGAGGGTTTACAAGGAGCTACAAGGTATACGGATGCCAAGTATACAGCACAGGAGGGTTACAAGGAGCTACAAGGTATACGGATGCCAAGTATACAGCACAGGAGGGTTTACAAGGAGCTACAAGGTATACGGATGCCAAGTATACAGCACAGGAGGGTTTACAAGGAGCTACAAGGTATACGGATGCCAAGTATACAGCACAGGAGGGTTTACAAGGAGCTACAAGGTATACGGATGCCAAGTATACAGCACAGGAGGGTTTACAAGGAGCTACAAGGTATACGGATGCCAAGTATACAGCACAGGAGGGTTTACAAGGAGCTACAAGGTATACGGATGCCAAGTATACAGCACAGGAGGGTTTACAAGGAGCTACAAGGTATACGGATGCCAATATACAGCACAGGAGGGTTTACAGGAGCTACAAGGTATACGGATGCCAAGTATACAGCACAGGAGGGTTTACAAGGAGCTACAAGGTATACGGATGCCAAGTATACAGCACAGGAGGGTTTACAAGGAGCTACAAGGTATACGGATGCCAAGTATACAGCACAGGAGGGTTTACAAGGAGCTACAAGGTATACGGATGCCAAGTATACAGCACAGGAGGGTTTACAAGGAGCTACAAGGTATACGGATGCCAAGTATACAGCACAGGAGGGTTTACAAGGAGCTACAAGGTATGCGGATGCCAAGTATACAGCACAGGAGTTTACAAGGAGCTACAAGGTATACGGATGCCAAGTATACAGCACAGGAGGGTTTACAAGGAGCTACAAGGTATACGGATGCCAAGTATACAGCACAGGAGGGTTTACAAGGAGCTACAAGGTATACGGATGCCAAGTATACAGCACAGGAGGGTTTACAAGGAGCTACAAGGTACGGATGCCAAGTATACAGCACAGGAGGGTTTACAAGGAGCTACAAGGTATACGGATGCCAAGTATACAGCACAGGAGGGTTTACAAGGAGCTACAAGGTATACGGATGCCAAGTATACAGCACAGGAGGGTTTACAAGGAGCTACAAGGTATACGGATGCCAAGTATACAGCACAGGAGGGTTTACAAGGAGCTACAAGGTATACGGATGCCAAGTATACAGCACAGGAGAGTTTACAAGGAGGTACAAGGTATACGGACGTCAAGTATACAGCACAGGAGAGTTTACAAGGAGTTACAAGGAATACGGACGTCAAGTATACAGCACAGGAGAGTTTACAAGGAGCTACAAGGAATACGGACGTCAAGTATACAGCACAGGAGGGTTTACAAGGAGCTACAAGGAATACGGATGTCAAGTATACAGCACAGGAGGGTTTACAAGGAGCTACAAGGTATACGGATGCCAAGTATACAGCACAGGAGAGTTTACAAGGAGCTACAAGGTATACGGATGTCAAGTATACAGCACAGGAGGGTTTACAAGGAGCTACAAGGTATACGGATGCCAAGTATACAGCACAGGAGAGTTTACAAGGAGTTACAAGGAATACGGACGTCAAGTATACAGCACAGGAGAGTTTACAAGGAGTTACAAGGAATACGGACGTCAAGTATACAGCACAGGAGAGTTTACAAGGAGTTACAAGGAATACGGACGTCAAGTATACAGCACAGGAGAGTTTACAAGGAGCTACAAGGAATACGGACGTCAAGTATACAGCACAGGAGAGTTTACAAGGAGTTACAAGGTATACGGACGTCAAGTATACAGCACAGGGGAGTTTACAAGGAGCCACAAGGTATACGGACGTCAAGTATACAGCACAGGAGAGTTTACAAGGAGCCACAAGGTATACGGATGTCAAGTATACAGCACAGGAGAGTTTACAAGGAGTTACAAGGTATACGGACGTCAAGTATACAGCACAGGAGAGTTTACAAGGAGCCACAAGGTATACGGATGTCAAGTATACACAGGAGAGTTTACAAGGAGTTACAAGGTATACGGACGTCAAGTATACAGCACAGGAGAGTTTACAAGGAGCCACAAGGTATGCGGATGTCAAGTATACAGCACAGGAGAGTTTACAAGGAGCCACAAGGTATACGGATGACAAGTATACAGCACAGGTGAGTTTACAAGGAGCTACAAGGTATACGGATGTCAAGTATACAGCACAGGAGAGTTTACAAGGAGCTACAAGGTATACGGATGTCAAGTATACAGCACAGGTGAGTTTACAAGGAGCCACAAGGTATACGGATGACAAGTATACAGCACAGGTGAGTTTACAAGGAGCTACAAGGTATACGGATGTCAAGTATACAGCACAGGAGAGTTTACAAGGAGCTACAAGGTATACGGATGCCAAGTATACAGCACAGGTGAGTTTACAAGGAGCCACAAGGTATACGGATGACAAGTATACAGCACAGGAGAGTTTACAAGGAGCTACAAGGTATACGAATGCCAAGTATACAGCACAGGAGAGTTTACAAGGAGCTACAAGGTATACGGATGACAAGTATACAGCACAGGAGAGTTTACAAGGAGCTACAAGGTATACGGATGACAAGTATACAGCAGAGGAGAGTTTACAAGGAGCTACAAGGTATACAGATGCCAAGTATACAGCACAGGAGAGTTTACAAGGAGCTACAAGGTATACGGATGCCAAGTACAAAGGAGTACAAAGGAAATCAAGCAACAACAGATCTAGTGACCCTTCTAGGTTGCTTGTCCTCCAAAACACTGAGGATCAAGTGTCCAAACAGTGGTTTAGAGTGGGTAAGGGAACATTGGAAAGGGAATTACTGCCCTGGAACTAATGTCCGTGGCAGGATTAGGAAGTTAGTAGGTGACAGATTGGTTAGTAACTGAGGGGGGGATAAAATAAAGTTATTCATTTACAAACGCAGTCAGTCGCGGGTTTGATGCGAGATATTTGTCTAGGCGGAGTTTAAATGAATCAACGGTGATGCAGTCTATAACGTTTCGGGGAAGCCCATTCCACAAGTTGACAACTCGATTGAAGAAGAAATTCTTAGATTCGTGTGAGTTAAAAGATTTACCAATAATTTTGCAACCGTTTCCCCGCGTGTAATTAGATTGGTCGATAGTGAAGTACTTACTACAGTTCATATTGTCGATGCCTTTGATGATTTTGAACACTTGAATTAAGTCACCTCTTAATCTGCGCTGGGTTAAAGGAAATAGATTTAATTCTCTAAGACGCTCTTCGTATGGTTTGTTCTTTAGGCTAGGTATCATTTTGGTAACTCTACGTTGAACTCGTTCTAGCTTGTTTATATCTTTTTGGTAATAAGGGCACCAGGATTGAACGCAGTATTCCAGAAGAGGGCGGACTAAGGAATTGTAAAGGGTTAGGATAACTTCTTTGGATTTATGCTCAAATGACCTGCCTATAAAGCCAATTATTTTGTTTGCCTTCTTAACAACTTCTGAACATTGTTGACTCGGTTTTAGGTTACTCGATATTGTTACTCCCAGATCGGTTTCTCTGTTTACATTCTTAAGCTGAGTGCCATTCATCGAATAGTTTGCTTTCTCATTTAGGTATCCGATATGTAGTACTTTACATTTATCCGCATTGAAACTCATTTGCCAAATTTGGGCCCAACATGACAATTTATCTAGATTGTGTTGCATATCGTCAACTTGTTCTTTTGAGAGTACGCTATTTGCAATTTTTGTATCGTCAGCAAATTTTGAGATTGTACAGGTGAGACCCTCATCTATGTCGTTGATGTAAATTAGAAAGAGAATTGGTCCTAGTACCGATCCCTGGGGTACCCCGCTACTTACATTGGTCCATTTAGATGCCTTACCGTTTATGACTACTCTTTGCTTTCTGTCGCTGAGCCAATTTTCTATCCATTTCAACACACCGTCTTGTATTCCATGCGCTTTTAGTTTTAGCAGTAAACGTTTGTGGGGAACTTTGTCAAAGGCCTTTTGAAAATCAAGGTATATAATATCTACAGCTTTACTCTCATCGTAGAGGTTGAGGATATCGTGGAAGAAGTCTAAGAGGTTTGTTAAACAGGAACGTTTTTTACGAAAGCCGTGTTGAGTATCTTTAAGTATGTTATTTTCCTCTAAGTGATTTACGAGTCTGTCTCGTATGACCGTTTCTAGCATTTTACATACAACTGAGGTTAAGCTAATTGGACGATAGTTACTGGGTAGGGATTTGCTGCCTTTTTTGAATATCGGTGTTACGTTGGCTAGTTTCCACTGATCGGGCATAGTTCCAGACTGCAAGGATTTATTGAATAGTAATGTCAGTGGTTTGGAGAGCTCATCCTTAGCTTCCTTTAGAACTCTAGGCGAGATTGTATCAGGTCCAGGCGTTTTATTTACCTTGAGTTTATCTAAACAATTCAATACTTCTCTCTCTGTAACGGTGATATTGCTTAGAACATCTGAATTATCAATCTGAATCGGCGATGGTGTAGGGATATCACTGAGGTCTTCTGTTGTAAAAACTGATGCAAAGAAGGTATTGAGGGCATTACTCATTTGTACTTCGTCTTTGGTGTATTCTCCATTTTCATCGACTAACGGTCCAACAGTTGAAGTAACTACTTTTTTCTTTCTGATATAACTATAGAATTCTTTCGGGTTTGTTTTACTTTGATTCGCAATATGTAACTCTAAGGTCTTTTTACTTTGCTTAATTAACTTTTTGGCTTTACGTCGTAGCTCTACAAATTTCAGCCGTTCTTCGTCATTTTGTGAGGATTTTAATCTATCATTAGCAAATTTTTTAGCAAGCAGGCAGTTTGAAATATCTTTATTCCACCATTTGGGCTTATTATTATGGCCTGGACGCCGTATTTTCGATGGTATGCAGTCTTGCACTGCTTTTAGGTAAGTGGCTTCGAATAACTTCCAAGATGTATTTATGTCGTTATTGTGAATTAAAAAGCTCCAGTCAGTTTCTTTAAACATAGCTCTAAGTTTATGGAAGTTTGCTTTCTTGAAATTAGGGACTTTTTCGATGCTACTATTTGGTTCGTTACTAGTAAACTTTAAAGTGAAAGTTATCGTACGATGGTCGCTGTTACTGAATTCATCACCAACATTCAAATTCTCTATTAATTCTTCTTTTGTTGCAAGTACAATGTCAAGAACATTATTACCACGGGTCGGCGTTCGAACAAATTGATAAAGCGAACTCTCTTGCAAGTTCGTATACAAGTCATGTCCGGAGTGTGAAGTAAGAGTATCGCCCCACTTGGTCACAGGTAAATTAAAGTCGCCAAAAATTACGGTATCTTGTGAGTTACTTACATCTGCAATTTGTTCGTAAATTTCTCGGTCAGTTTGCACTGATTGAGCTGGAGGTCTGTATATTAATGCAAGTATTATTTTTGTACCTTTATTATTCTTTATTAGCACAAAAGATGCGTCGACGTTCACAATTTGAGGTTTTGACAAGAGGGTAGGGTTAAGACTTTCTTTGATATAAAGTAAAACGCCACCTCCATTTCGATTTATTCGGCTTTTCTCAAACATTACATAACCGGGAAGTGAATACTCTGCTAAAAAGTCTCTATCTTCTGTATTGAGCCAAGATTCTGTTATGCCAATCACATCATAATTTTCTGTAAACACTAGCTCCTCTAAATCTGAAAATTTATTGCGTATGCTACGAGCGTTTGCATAGAACACCTTTAAATTTGTTATTTTAGAACTCACGGAACGCTCTTTAATAATATTTTTGGTTCTTGTCGGATCTACATTTATGTTCATGGCTGTCCTCGGTCCTCGCTGTCTTCGGTCCTTATCGCTGGTGGTCCTCGGTTGCCTCTGTTTTTTTCTTGGCGTTGGATGATTTAGGTCACTGCTGCTTCTTCTCGGATGGCGTTTTTTGATCCATGGCTGCGGACTGCTTCGTGTAGGAGACGACCCATGCGTGCTGAACCCACAGGGTTTAGATGAGTGCCATCCTTGCGCATACAGCACAGGAGACATACATACAGCACAGCACAGCACAGCATACAGCACAGGAGAGTTTAC
The DNA here is from genome assembly GCA_032716605.1 of Paralithodes platypus. Classification (NCBI taxonomy): domain Eukaryota; kingdom Metazoa; phylum Arthropoda; class Malacostraca; order Decapoda; family Lithodidae; genus Paralithodes; species Paralithodes platypus. Next base: position 21,417,337 of record CM064576.1, on the reverse strand, counting down.
AAGGAGTTACAAGGTATACAGATGCCAAGTATACAGCACAGGAGAGTTTACAAGGAGCTACAAGGTATACAGATGCCAAGTATACAGCACAGGAGAGTTTACAAGGAGTTACAAGGAACACAAATATCAGTTTTGGAATACACGAGTTATACCAGGAGCCACGATAAATACAGATGTAATTTATGTAGTACAGAGCTACAAGAAGTAACAAGGAATACAAAAGTCAGTTATGAATCACAAGATAATTGCAAGGAGTTTCAAAGCACTTTTACTATCTCAAAGTCCTTCTCCAATTCAGTGCAATTTAGAGAGAGAGCAAGAGAGAGAGAGAGAGAGAGAGAGAGAGAGAGAGAGAGAGAGAGAGAGCGAGAGCGAGAGAGAGAGTATTTAGACTGCAGATATTTGAAACTCGAGAAACAGGATTCGATAATGCAAATCTCTAGGCAGAAGAGAAGTCTATGAATACAATGGACAGTGTTAGTGAGGTTAGTTTACTTTGACACCGCCTGGGAGCCACACACTCACAGTAACATAAATAACATGGACACCATAAACAAAACAAAGCGGTAAAGTGGATCATACGTGCCTGCTCACACACACACACACACACACACACACACACACACACCAAACACCTCCCCGTGGCGTAACTGATAGCGCGTCTGGCTCACAACCAGAAGGTCCCGGGTTCGAGACCCGGGTGGGGAAGAGACATTTGGGCAAGTCTCTTAATGGTGTAGCCTCTGTTCACCTAGCAGTATAAATAGGAACCTGGTATAAGGGGACGAAGTTGTGACGTCCCTTCTGGGGTTGGTGATTGGTTACAAGGTGAGATGGGTATCGTACTGGTCAACCTAAGCTACTGGTCAACCTAAGCCTTCGGGTGAGACTGGTACCGTAGTGAGAATGGTACCGTATAGATTAACCCTAAGCCTTCGTTTCCAGATGTCGCCAATTGGCTAAAATACAGACTACACACACATCCACAGCCATTCCAACGATACATAAACACTTAACATGCATTTCACGCAATACATTCCCAGTTAAGGAGGCGCGATAATAATGAGCTTAGCTCGCATTGCGTGGATTCCCCTTGACGAACAAGCAAGAGTGAATAACCATTGTATTTAGTTTGCTTAACACAATAAGAAACAGTTTTCTGTAATATTCAAACTGTATTTCCTTGCTATGTAGAGTTGATTTTTGTGTTTAAATTGCCTGGAACACCTTGCCTAAACCAAACATTGAGCTACACTTACGTGCAACAATAATACAACTATACAGGCAACAGACGCTATGTAAATCATTAACAATATATCAACTACTGTATATCCAACTGGGCCAGAGATAACCATGTTACTTTCAATACTTCCAAAAGCCAATGTTTCCATCTTTATGCCCATCACAATCTGCCACACGACTATCCCTTACTCCTCAACAACACACAAATCAACTCTCTGTCCCCTCTCAATTTTCTTGGTGATTCTTTTTCCTCCAAACTTTATTACCGATCTTGCTAAAACAGCTACCCAAAAGTTAGGAGTGCGCTACCGCCTCTGTGCGTTCTTAACCTCCGGACAGCTTCTTGCTCAGTATAGGGGCCCATGTATCGAGTACTGTTCACATGTGTGGGGAGGTTCCACTCATACCACACTTCTCGAAAAATAGAAAATGTTGCATCTCTCTCTCTCTCTTCTATTGCTATAGCAAAAATCAGTGTTTGTCAAAGCTAATTCAATGTATACCTCCTCCCTGACGGAGAGTAGATGGCAATTAACCGCCTTTCAGCACATTGCCACCCTTATTCTGCCCAACTATCTAACCCAAGAGTGAACCAATTTTCCCAGTGTTTCATCTACCCATTAACTAAACTATGGTACTCTAACTCTCAATCTGTTTTCCCCTTATTCTATGACTTAAACTCCTTCAAGATCGTTAACTCTCAATCTGTTTTCCTTTATGCTATGACTAAAGCTCCTTCAAGATCGTGTGTTCAATTTTTTTTACTCACACGTACCTTGAACTTGGCTCTCTGTCACTCTCTCAATTGAGGGGGGGGTGGGGGGGTGCTTATTACAAGGATTATGCCTTTTGTCTCCTTCTTACCCATAGACAACAACTGTTTACTGTCGGTACACATATTTGCTTTAAGGGGGGATGGGGTTTTTTCTGGCCCTTCTTCTCCCTCATGTTTAGCCCCATTAGTTTTCATATTTTAAGACGTTCTGCCCATTCCTTTGGCGATTTTAAAACCTTTCGCCCTAGTTCTTTGTCAATATTTAGACCATGCGCGTCATTTAGGTGTCGATTTTTTCTGGCGAATCTTATATTGTATCAAGTTAAAAGTCCCACTCTTGATTATTTTAAAGCTTAGATCAGAAAACAGCACACTTCAAATTCTTATCTTTATCCCACACGTAACGCTTAACCCCTTCTGTACCGTCGACATCCTTTTTATTTTATTCTGGCTACTAATAAACGATTTCATTCAGTTTAGGAAGGATTTCTAGCAATGATAAGGCTTCGAACTATCTCAATCAACCCTTTTAACTACCATAGATGCTTTCCCTACCTGCATAAAATCGTCTAGATGTAGCAAGACAACAAATATAACAGACGTCGCTGGTACAGAAAGGGTTAACTCTCTTCCCATACCCCGCACATCATGCTATAGTCTATTCGCTGTAAGTAGGCGAAAAAATCATGACCCCTATCCTCTGTAACTCAAAAAGGGCTAGAGCAAATTGGCTGTACATTTCCACATCTATTATTTGATTGACTCTTCCAAAGTGGTAGACACATTAGCTCGATTACTCTAGTAGTTTTTGAGTTACAGAGGGTAGAGGTCATGATTATTCGCCTACTTACAGCGAATAGACTATAGCCGAGAGCTGCCTGGACAGGATAAAGTTATGATATATTTATTTTGTATATTTTGTTTACCCATTATCTTTAGACTATAATATTTATCCCTATTTTCAACTTTTAGATTATTACGCTTGTCCATGATCTCATTCAGTGCCGGTAACCTCCTTTTCATTATTTTCCGCCAATTATTATTAGACGATTTTATTGAGCTTAGGAAGGACGTGTAGCCAATTAAGAGCCTGCAGAATATCGCAAGTATAGTAAAATGGGGGGGGGGGGGAAATAATCAGGGGGATTTCGAGGCAAAAATGAAACACCCCATTATCTATAAAAAGTATATACTGTAATTCTTCACATGTTTAATGACCTGTATTATTAGAGGAACTATTCACCTATATTACCAACGATTTTGCCATTTATTTTAGTGAAAAGTTATTTATGTGCAGGAATTATACTGTAAGTAGTGGAAATTTTTTTTGAAAAATTTGTGAACAATGCTGACTAACTTTGATCATGTCTTCCCCTAGTGTGTCTGGGAGCCAGCTGATGGGGCAAAACAAAATCAGTGGGACCCCCCCTCCCTCCCTCTACCCCACCCCATGGCCCAAGAGGCACCCCCTTAGTGGGGGGGGGGGGGGGGAGGGATTTTTTCTTACCCATCATACTGCCATCGATTGGGGCAAGGATTTTTTTTTTTTTTAATTTATTCTTACCCCACTGTGATTCTACCTTACCCCACAAATGTTTATTTCTTCCCCTATCACAGATTACTTTTTTCCCCAGTAAAGTTTTTCTTTTGTTTCAGGCTGCATAAAATACATTTTCAGATGAAATTATATCAAGATGGTCAGAAACTATTCGCCACATTGTCCAAGAGTACTTGCGAGCGAATTTGTTGCACAACATCTTTAAAGATTGCCTGCCAGGGTATGACTGGGCAACTTCATTCATGAGGAGACATCATTTGACATTAAAGAAAGGTGGTATGATGCAGCTGGCTAGAAAAAGTGTTACAAGTGACCCATTTGTAATTTATGGCTTCTACAATCTGTTGAAAGATGAAATGAGTCGCCTGAATATTACAGATAAACCAGAATGTATTTGGAATCTCGACGAAACAGGATTTCCTCTTGATCCCTCCAAAATGAAAACCATTGGTACAAAAGGGTCCAAAACTGTGCACCTTACATGTGGTTCAAATCGAGAAAATATCACAGTTCTAGCAACCTGCTGTGCAGATGGTTCCGTTCTGGACCCTCTAGTTGTGTTTAAGGGAAAAAAACATGCAAAACACATGGGTTGGGCCTAATGCACTACCAGAAACTCAATATGCAGTCTCAGAATCAGGTTGGATGAATGGTTCTGTATTTCATGGATTCCTTTGTTCATTTGTGGAGCAGACCAAAGACACTCGGCCTATTTTGTTGATCTTGGATGGACATCTTAGTCATACATCACTGGCAACAATTGAGTTGGCCATAAAAGAGAATATAACCATCTTAAAGTTGCCTGCACACTGCACAGATCTCTTGCAACCACTTGATGTGGCATGTTTTGCTCCTCTAAAATCCTACTACGATTCTGAACTAATGAAGTATATTCAACAAACAGGTGCACGCAATCCATTAAGAAGATCTAGTTTTGTCAACATGCTCTGTTCTATTTGGAAGAAAGGACTTTCACCTGAGAATGTGAAAGCACGGTTTAGTGCTACAGGTATATATCCACTAAATGCAAATAAGTACAAAACAGATCGTCGGGATCCACTAAGATTAAGAACCTACAATGCTTGGACTGAACAAGGATGTCCAAAAGATGATGATGGTAACCCTGTATTGCAGACTACAAATGATAACCAATGATCTACAACAGAAATGAATGAAGGTGCTCCATCTCCTATAGACAACCCATCACATGCTCATCACTTAGATCCGCAAACTGAGCAACACCATCCAGCTAATCTAACCTCCCCACTCATATGTCAAACACAAAGTACACCAGCCAGTAGTCTACCATCAAGAAGCTCAAGTCCGACTGCAGGTTGCAGCAACTGGGATAACTTGGATTCTGAACGCAGTGAAGACTTTAAAATGTATGTAAAACAACATGAAGCTGAATGTGCAAAACTATTAAGCTGGACGACACTGGTCAGAGAAGTGCACTCACGAGCTCCTGAAGGTATGAAATATGATAGGCCTATTCTTCTTTAACTTAGAGAGACTGAAACAACTCTAGAAGAGGTCCTCCACTCTCGAGGCAGGGGAGGGAGTACAGCACCATCTCAGAGGCGAAAGATTAACATGAAGAGCCAAATCATAACACAGGAAGAATGCGTTAGAAAACTTAAAGAGGCCAATGAACCACAGAAAAAGGCACCAAAGAAATTAATCAAAAAAGGGAAAAAGCAACCAGAACCAATGTCAGATTCTACAACATCCACAGATGAGGAAATTGAACTAGGGAGTGAACCAGACAGCTTAAACTTACCGTCAGAGGCTGAACAAGATGAAGATGATGTAGAGGCCCAATCTCCAGACCTATTAGAAAATGAAGCTACACGGATGCCACTGATAACTGAGGATTCAGTTGGGAAATATTATGCTGTTTATTACACAGATCCTCACTTTACCTACTACTGGGGGAAACTGTTAAAAATATTTGCTCAAGATGAAGAGGATCAAGTTGAGAAAGCTGAACTGGATTACTTGCAGAAAGGGGTAATTTCAAGTAGTCCTAAAGACTGGACATGGGACGAAAGAAAAAACAAAGACATTGACATTGTTTCTACGGAGTGCATATTCTATGGGCCAGAAATTCCCATGATAAGGAAATCTCTCATCCGTTTTCCGGATGAGAAGGCATACAGACGTCTTCAGGAAATCAAGGCAACCCTGAAGGATATGCACTGAAGATTAGCAGCATTCGTAGCATTGTGTTAAATCATGTAATTGTGATCACTCATCTATTATGGAGTTCAGAAATTTGTTTCCTTTGATTTTTTGTGGACGATAATGATATCGTCTAACGTAAAATTATATCATTTTACATATATACTGTACTTATGAATTTAAATGGAAAAATATATGCAATTTTTTTTAACAAATGATTATGATTATGGATTGAAATTATGTATTTAGTTTGAGTATATCTCTCATGTAAAGCCACAAACCCAACCAAAAATATATATGATTATTTTCTGCCCCACCATGATTTTTTTTCCCTTTTTTAGGGTAAAATAAAATCATTATTATTTTCTGCCCCACCATGATTTTTTTCCCCCTTTTTTAGGGTAAAATAAAATCTCATAAAATAGACTCTAAAAACTTAGCTAAACGTGGTAAGTGGAAATCTGCAGTAGGGTTTATGAACCTTTAGACACCACTTGTAATGGCAACTTTAAAATCAGTTTATAAAAGTTAGAAAAACAGTGAGACCAAAGTTTAGCATTTCGAACTTTTCTTGCCCCATTTTACTATATCCATTTTAACTACCACTGATCCTTCCTAAGCTACATATAATCGTCTAAATATAGCTGAACTACAACACACAGACATCCCCGGTAGTGAATGGGTTAATTTGGGCTAGTACTCCCTTTGACCATTATCGTTCGTCATTGCTTTTAGACATTATAGTTCATTAAGGGGGGGATGTGCGTTATTTTCCTGAACCTCCTTCTCCCTCATGCTTAGCCCCATTAGTTTTCATATTTTACAACGTTCAGCACATTAGTTTGGCGATTTTAAGACCTTTGGTCACATTTCTTTGTCAATATTAAGACTTTTCGTGTCATTTAGGTGTCTATTTTTTTCCTGGCGAGCGATAGCGTGCCTATAATTAAGGAGGGGCCGGCCTTTGGCCGGGACTTTTTTCTACCTAAATATGTACAAATATATCTAGAAGAGGGATCTTGGGAACGTTTTTTTTTTAAAGTTTGATGGTCTAGGGAGAAAACTAAAAACATAATAAGTATTTATATAAATCGATCAAAAAAGATACCCTCCCCCCTTAACCTAACGCTGTACTGTATATTGCCCTTAACCATTATTTGTTGATATTACACTCAACCATTAATATATTATACTTAAATATTGATAATTACTCTGGACCATTATACTTATAGCAGTCAACCCTTTAAGTTTAAGCGTTATTGTTTTGGGCTAATACCTCAACCCATTCAGTACCAGGGACGTCCTTTTTAATCTTATTCTGGCAACTATTAGATGATTTTTTCAGCTTAGGAAGGACCTCTAGCAATAATAAGGCTTCAAACTATCTCAACAGAACCTTTGAACTACCCCAGATCCTTGTCAAGCTGCATAATATCGCCTAAATATAGCTAGAATAATATATAACACACGTCGCTGGTACTCAAAGGGTTAATCTCATTATTGTTTCGAATCCCCTAAAGTGCCTAAACCAACAACCCATTAACCCCTAAACGTAATTTTCATCTTATTCGGGCTACCATTAGGGACTTTTCTTTAGCTTATAATCGACCTCTAGGACTCAAAGGGGTAAATGCGATCTCAGTAAGCCCTCTGAATATCATAGATCCTAGCTGCATAAAATCGTTTAACTTTAGCCAGAATCAAATAATCTTATTCGGGCTACCATTAGGGGCTTTTCTTTAGCTTATAATCGACCTCTACGACTCAAAGGGGTAAATGCGATCTCAGTAAGCTCTCTGAATATCATAGGTTCTTCTTAAACTGCATAAAATCGTCTAACTTTATCCAGCATCAAAGGCAACATGGCGTAACGGTGCTGGAAGGGTTAACCCGGCATAGTTTCATCCCTAGATCTTCATCAAACTTAAAACAACAACCCCAGGATCCCTCTTCAAGATATATTTGTACATTTTTCGGTAGAAAAAATTTCCCGGCCCAAGGCCGGTACCTCCAAAATAACAGGCTCGCTATCGCTCGCCAGGAACAAATCGACACCTAAATTACACGAAAAGTCTTAATTTTGACATAGAAAAGGGGCGAAAGTTCTTAACATCGCCAAACTAATGGGGTCGGTCGAACGTCTTAAGATGTGAAAACTAATGGGGCTAAGCATGAGGGAAAAGAGGGGCCAAATAAACCTACCGTCTCCCCTTAAAACACTCTAAACTGAGCGAACCTAGCTATTACTGGCCATTATCCTTGACCCTTACATTTGACCTTGACCTAGACCTTGACCTTGACCTCCGAGCAGCCTGACCGTTCCAACCACTGCAGTATTTACATGAACATTAGACCAGCTCATCTCCACTTAATTGGGTGGGAAGCTGGAGTCAAGAGAGAGAGAGAGAGAGAGAGAGAGAGAGAGTGTGTGAAAGTGAGTGAGTGAGTGAGTGGTTACACAGAGTTACAAAGATACTCAGATCTTGCGGCGCAACTAGGTGGTCCGGCCTTAATACTACTAGACAGGGACAGTTTATAGTGGAAGACTAGGACAGTAAAGTAGAAGGCTCTCCTCCCACCCTCCGCTCCCTCCGGCTAAAAAGTCGTACCGAAAAATAGGATGAAGTATAACCTTATGGGTCAGGAAATGCCCACAAGGAAAGTTTTGATATAGTATAGGAACATAGAAGTATAGAAGTTAGTTTGAAAGGGAAATTACACCTGCCTACTGATTAATTCATATTAATCCAATCTTCATCAGATGATCGTCCAGTTTTTTCTTAAAGGTATCAATTGAATTACTGTCGACCACCTCCCTTGGTAAACTATTCCACTCTTTAACCACACTGTATGTGAAGAAATTTGTGTCACATCTAAGGAAGCCTTTTTTCTAATCTATTTCATTCCATTTCCTGGAGTTGCATCATTGTTATTAATCGTGAACAGTGCACTGATATCTACTCTGTCAAATTCTTTAAGTATCTTAAAACACTCGATAAGTTGGCCTCGCAACCTCCTTTTCTTTAGCGAGAACAAATTTACTCTTTCCTAATATGGCTTGTTTTTCAGAGAGGGAATTAGTTTAGTTGCTCTACGCTGCACAGATTCGAGTTTTTTAATGTCTTTCTTGAGATACGGGCACCATAACTGAACGCCATATTCAAGATGGGGTCTAACAATGCTTTTGAATAACGGCAAAATAATGTTTTCGTTTTTATAGGTAAAATATATTTTGATAAATCCCAAGGCTTTGTTAGCCTTATTTGCCGCAGCCGCACATTCCTCTGAGGATTTTAGGTTTTCTGATACTAAAACCCCGAGATCTTTAACCTTAGAGTCTGCTATTATTGGTTGGCCTTTCATTTGATAATCATACTTTTTGTTTTTTGAACCAACGTGCAAAATTTGACATTTGTCAACATTAAAGGGCATTTGCCATTTTTCTGACCAATCCACTATTTTGCTTTATTTTTTATTATTTTTTTTTTTTACGAGACAATGAACGGAGGAAGGAAAAACACAGATAAAACAAAAAGGTCCATGTGCCTAAAGGCATCCTCCATTCATAAAATGTTTGTAACAACTGGATTTAAACTTTTGTAGATTGTAAGTTTGTGGAAAGCATCTCGAGGGAAGTGAATTCCAAGGAGCAGTAGTTCTAGGGATAAATTAATTTTGATAAGCAGAAGTTCTGCATTGTGGAGGAGAAAGTGTAAATTCATGTGCGCTCTCAGCTGCCCTAGTTCTACGGGGAAAGATGTGGAGAGGCGGCACAATTGAAGCAAGTTCCTCGGAACAATTGCTGTGAAAATATCTGTAGAATAATGCAAGGGATGGAACGTTTCTTCGTATGGATAATGTAGGAAGGTCCTGTGTGATTGCAGGGTTATTGATTAATCTAATAGCTTTATTTTGAATTTTGTCCAACTGCCTCAATGCAACCACTCCACTTCCACTCCACAGAGGTGAACAGTAATCCATCTGAGAACGCACATGACTTTTATATATTACGGCCAACTGCTCGTCAGTAAAGAATTCTAGAACTCTGTACAGGAGTCCCAGTTTTTTAGAGGCATTCTTAGCAATGCTTCTAACATAATGTGTCCAGCTCAAGTTAGTAGTTAATGTTACACCGAGAATGTCAATACTAGGGGAAGTGGGAATATTTACATCATTAAAAAATATGTGGGAGTCGGTGATATTCTGTCGGTTAGAAAATGTAATGTACTTGGTTTTCTGTGCATTAAAGGACACTAGATTCTTTTGTCCCCATTCATTAATTCTAGAAAGGTCCTGGTTCAGAGAAATTGCAGTGTTTATTTTTGAATTTGTAAGATCGGGTTGGGTGAAAGAATTGGTAAATGTGAAGGAACTGTGGAGTGTTGAGTCATCTGCGTAGGAATGTATTGGATTATGAGTGGTAGATATGAGATCATTGATATGAATGAGGAACAGAATTGGGGCCAAAACTGATCCCTGGGGAACACCAGCATTTATTGAGTGAAATTGAGAATAAAGGCCATCTACCATTACATGTATTTTTCAGACTGTAGGCTATTTCTGTCTTCCTCACTCAAGACTATGTTCCCTATTGTTGTATCGTCAGCAAATTTGGAGATAAAGTTATTCAGACCTACATCAATATATTCTATATATATTTAATGAATAAAACCGGACCAAGGACCGACCCTTGGGGCACACCGCTGGTAACAGGCACCCAATCTGATTCTACACCATTAATAACAACTCTTTGCTTTCTGTTTGCAAGCCAGCTATTTATCCATTGATATATATTACCCTTTATTCCGAGCATTTCTAATTTGTCTAATCATTTATTGTGAGGAACCTTGTCAAATGCCTTTTTGAAAATTTAGATAGACTATGTCCAGCTCCTTAGTTGAGTCATTAAGAGTAAACAATGTATTATAAAATTCGAGGAGGTTTTTTAGGCACAATTTTCTGGTCCTAAACCCGTGCTGGCTGTTTCTTATTAATTCATTAGATTCAAGATACTCAACTATGTTATCTCTTAAAATGGTTTCAATTTTTGTTCTTATTACTGAAGTTAAGCTTATAGATTTGTATTTACTAGCTTTGAATCGATCACCCTTTTTGTGAATGGGTGTTTTGTTGGCTGTTTTCCAATCATTAGGGACACAACCCTGCTGTAGTGATGAGTTAAAGATAATGGTCAGAGATTCGCATATTTCTTCTTTTACTTGTTTTATTATCCTATTATGGAAATGATTAGGCCCTGGAGTCTTATTGATATTTTATTTATTTAATTTACATAATACTTCACTTGCGCTGATAGTAAAGTTTCCTATTTCTTGCGTTGTTACTGCCTATGTTTTGTATGATTCTTGACTTCGTTTGTAAACACACAACAAAAATATTCGTTAAGTGTATTTCCAATATCTATGTCGGCTGTCACTATTTGATCATCTCTAGTTAAGGGGAGGCAGACCGTTTTTCTGGACCCCCTTCTCCCTGATGTTTAGCCCCACTAGTTTTGAGATTATAAGACGTTCGGCCCAATACTTTGGCGATTTTAACACCTTTCGCCCCATTTCGTTGTCAATTTTAAAACCTTTCATGCCATTTAGGTGTCGATTATTTCCTGGCGGGCGATAGCGAGCCTGCAATTTTAAGAGGAATCGGCCTTTGGCCGGAAAACAAATTCTACCGAAAAATGTACATTTATTTTGAAGGGGAGGGGGGGGGGGGGTCTATTTTTTTTTCTTTTTCTAAGCTTGATGGAGGTCTAGGGAGGAAACTAAAAAACATATATGAATAAAGGAATTAATAGACCAAACAAACGGCCAGTCTCTCCTTAATTGGTGAATTGTATATTTAGTTACATACCGGTATTCTATTATATATATAGCCTATATTTGTTTTGCTTTTTTATATAGGTTATCACCCCTGGTAGCCTATTTCTTCATATTTCATAATTTTTGTTTTCGGATAGTCTAGGCTATCATCCCTGGTGGCCTATTTCTGCGTACTTCAATTTTTAAATTTTCAGTTAGGCTATCACCGCTGGTGGCCTATTTCTGCGTACGTACCGGTATTTCATAACTTTTGTTTTCGGTTATTTTTGTTTTCGGTTGGTCTAGGCTATCATCCCTGGTGGCCTATTTCTGCTTACTTTAATTTTAAAATTTTCAGTTAGGCTATCACCGTTGGTGGCCTATTTCTGCGTACCGATATTTCATAATGTTTGTTTTCGGTTATTTTTGTTTTCGGTTAGTCTAGGCTACCATCCCTGGTGGCCTATTTCTGTTTAAATAAAAATAAAATTGTTTTCGGTTCGGCTATCACTGCGTATTTAAATTTCATTTTGTTTTGTTTTAATTTTCGGTTAGGCTATCACCGCTGATAACCTATTTGTGTGTATTTAATTTTGTTTGTTTTCGGTTAGGCCTATTTAAGTAAGTGAAGCGACCTGAAGTGAGTGAAGTGTTTTTAAAGTGAGATAAGTGTTTTTAAAGTGAGATAAGTGTTTTTAAAGTGAGTTAAGTGTTTTTAAAGTGAGTTAAGTGTTTTTAAAGTGAGTTAAGTGATCTGAAGAAAGTGATCGTCACCATGCCTCGTGCCTGTACGAACTGCGCCGGTAGGTTTGGTGCTTCCATGTTTGCTCCTGCCGATCCACAAGTCTGCAGACTCTGCCAGCAACGAGAGGATTTGACAGCGAAATCGGATGAAGCCCACAACAAGATCAACGCCCTCACCAGGAAGCTGGAATCACTCCAAGAGTTTGTAACACTCAACGTTGGAGTATCACTAACTCCAATTGTTTCAACTCCAGCATCCACCACTGCCCCAATGTCATCTGCCAACAATCCAACACCTACAGTAGCCACTGCAGCAGATGCTTCTGATGAACCTGAGCCGACATCAAACCAGGACAGCCGCCCTGTTCACCTTAGTCTCTCCCCCACTCCTCGTGCAAGAAGCCTGCTAGCACGAACAGTACCAACCCCTCGCCCCCGTTCTAACCACCCCTCTCCCCGACCTGTACGCAGAGTCTCGCCACCACAGGTTTCTGAATTTACACCAGTAAGGAACGGTGCACGGCCAATGCAGAAAAGGTCTCATCTACCAGTCACAATGTCCAACAGATTTGAGATATTGGTAGAGATGGAAGACGAACCAGAAGAGACCAGGCTCGTTGGGGATTCCATCCTACGAGGACAGGTCGAAGAGTTCTGCGACAGAGTCCCAAATCAACGAAAAAGATTTTGCATCCCAGGAGCTGGTCTGGACGACATTGTGGAAGCCTTCGAAGATACCACAAAGGATGCAAACGAAAATACCCTTTTTGTCATCCATGCTGGTTCAAATGACGTCATGCGCACCAGATCCGAAGAGTTGATGGAGAAATATCGCAAGATGATCCAGCACTACAATAACAAGTCAGGGAATATCATCATCTCAGGCATTCTCCCCAAGATCAACGCACCTGACAAATTCTACGACAAGGCTTTCAGCACAAATAGCCGACTAAAATATTTGTGTCTGAAGGAAGAAGTTGAATTCATCAACCTCTGGGATAATTTCTATAACCAGCCTACTCTGTTCCGCAAGGATGGCACTCATCTAAACCCTGTGGGTTCAGCACGCATGGGTCGTCTCCTAGACGAAGCAGTCCGCAGCCATGGATCAAAAAACGCCATCCGAGAAGAAGCAGCAGTGACATAAATCATCTAACGCCAAGAAAAAAACAGAGGCAACCGAGGACCACCAGCGATAAGGACCGAAGACAGCGAGGACCGAGGACAGCCATGAACATAAATGTAGATCCGACAAGAACCAAAAATATTATTAAAGAGCGTTCCGTGAGTTCTAAAATAACAAATTTAAAGGTTTTCTATGCAAACGCTCGTAGCATACACAATAAATTTTCAGATTTAGAAAAGCTAGTGTTTACAGAAAATTATGATGTGATTGGCATAACAGAATCTTGGCTCAATACAGAAGATAGAGACTTTTTAGCAGAGTATTCACTTCCCGGTTATGTAATGTTTGAGAAAAGCCGAATAAATAGAAATGGAGGTAGCGTTTTACTTTATATCAAAGAAAGTCTTAACCCTACCCTCTTGTCAAAACCTCAAATTGTGAACGTCGACGCATCTTTTGTGCTAATAAAGAATAATAAAGGTACCAAAATAATACTTGCATTAATATACAGACCTCCAGCTCAATCAGTGCAAACTGACCGAGAAATTTACGAACAAATTGCAGATGTAAGTAACTCACAAGATACCGTAATTTTTGGCGACTTTAATTTACCTGTGACCAAGTGGGGCGATACTCTTACTTCACACTCCGGACATGACTTGTATACGAACTTGCAAGAGAGTTCGCTTTATCAATTTGTTGGAACGCCGACCCGTGGTAATAACGTTCTTGACCTTGTACTTGCAACAAAAGAAGAATTAATAGAGAATTTGAATGTTGGTGATGAATTCAGTAACAGCGACCATCGTACGATAACTTTCACTTTAAACTTTACTAGTAACGAACCAAATAGTAGCATCGAAAAAGTTCCTAATTTCAAGAAAGCAAACTTCCATAAACTTAGAGCTATGTTTAAAGAAACTGACTGGAGCTTTTTAATTCACAATAACGACATAAATACATCTTGGAAGTTATTCGAAGCCACTTACCTAAAAGCAGTGCAAGACTGCATACCATCGAAAACTCGGCGTCCAGGCCATAATAATAAGCCCAAATGGTGGAATAAAGATATTTCAAACTGCCTGCTTGCTAAAAAAATGTGCTAATGATAGATTAAAATCCTCACAAAATGACGAAGAACGGCTGAAATTTGTAGAGCTACGACGCAAAGCCAAAAAGTTAATTAAGCAAAGTAAAAAGACCTTAGAGTTACATATTGCGAATCAAAGTAAAACAAACCCGAAAGAATTCTATAGTTATATCAGAAAGAAAAAAGTAGTTACTTCAACTGTTGGACCGTTAGTCGATGAAAATGGAGAATACACCAAAGACGAAGTACAAATGAGTAATGCCCTCAATACCTTCTTTGCATCAGTTTTTACAACAGAAGACCTCAGTGATATCCCTACACCATCGCCGATTCAGATTGATAATTCAGATGTTCTAAGCAATATCACCGTTACAGAGAGAGAAGTATTGAATTGTTTAGATAAACTCAAGGTAAATAAAACGCCTGGACCTGATACAATCTCGCCTAGAGTTCTAAAGGAAGCTAAGGATGAGCTCTCTAAACCACTGACATACTATTCAATAAATCCTTGCAGTCTGGAACTATGCCCGATCAGTGGAAGCTAGCCAACGTAACACCGATATTCAAAAAAAGGCAGCAAATCCCTACCCAGTAACTATCGTCCAATTAGCTTAACCTCAGTTGTATGTAAAATGCTAGAAACGGTCATACGAGACAGACTCGTAAATCACTTAGAGGAAAATAACATACTTAAAGATACTCAACACGGCTTTCGTAAAAAACGTTCCTGTTTAACAAACCTCTTAGACTTCTTCCACGATATCCTCAACCTCTACGATGAGAGTAAAGCTGTAGATATTATATACCTTGATTTTCAAAAGGCCTTTGACAAAGTTCCCCACAAACGTTTACTGCTAAAACTAAAAGCGCATGGAATACAAGACGGTGTGTTAAAATGGATAGAAAATTGGCTCAGCGACAGAAAGCAAAGAGTAGTCATAAACGGTAAGGCATCAAAATGGACCAATGTAAGTAGCGGGGTACCCCAGGGATCGGTACTAGGACCAATTCTCTTTCTAATTTACATCAACGACATAGATGAGGGTCTCACCTGTACAATCTCAAAATTTGCTGACGATACAAAAATTGCAAATAGCGTACTCTCAAAAGAACAAGTTGACGATATGCAACACAATCTAGATAAATTGTCATGTTGGGCCCAAATTTGGCAAATGAGTTTCAATGCGGATAAATGTAAAGTACTACATATCGGATACCTAAATGAGAAAGCAAACTATTCGATGAATGGCACTCAGCTTAAGAATGTAAACAGAGAAACCGATCTGGGAGTAACAATATCGAGTAACCTAAAACCGAGTCAACAATGTTCAGAAGTTGTTAAGAAGGCAAACAAAATAATTGGCTTTATAGGCAGGTCATTTGAGCATAAATCCAAAGAAGTTATCCTAACCCTTTACAATTCCTTAGTCCGCCCTCTTCTGGAATACTGCGTTCAATCCTGGTGCCCTTATTACCAAAAAGATATAAACAAGCTAGAACGAGTTCAACGTAGAGTTACCAAAATGATACCTAGCCTAAAGAACAAACCATACGAAGAGCGTCTTAGAGAATTAAATCTATTTCCTTTAACCCAGCGCAGATTAAGAGGTGACTTAATTCAAGTGTTCAAAATCATCAAAGGCATCGACAATATGAACTGTAGTAAGTACTTCACTATCGACCAATCTAATTACACGCGGGGAAACGGTTGCAAAATTATTGGTAAATCTTTTAACTCACACGAATCTAAGAATTTCTTCTTCAATCGAGTTGTCAACTTGTGGAATGGGCTTCCCCGAAACGTTATAGACTGCATCACCGTTGATTCATTTAAACTCCGCCTAGACAAATATCTCGCATCAAACCCGCGACTGACTGCGTTTGTAAATGAATAACTTTATTTTATCCCCCCCTCAGTTACTAACCCATCTGTCCCCTACTAACTTCCTAATCCTGCCACGGACATTAGTTCCAGGGCAGTATTTCCCTTTCCAATGTTCCCTTACCCACTCTAAACCACTGTTTGGACACTTGATCCTCAGTGTTTTGGAGGACAAGCAACCTAGAAGGGTCACTAGATCTGTTGTTGCTTGATTTCCTTTGTACTCCTTTGTACTCTCTCTCCTCTCTCCTCTCTCTCTCTCTCTCTCTCTCTCTCTCGACGGAATTGATCAAGCTTCGTCCCTACCTACATTTGCAGCCCAAGTAAAAGTGGTAAACTTTCGGTTAAAATTTAATTACAGCACCTGTATTTTAATAAGTACGCATATTTAGAATATTTCAAACATTCTAACAATATTTTATAATAAAGTTTAATTTTTCTTTGCTACTAATATTGTTAGTCATATTTTGTTCTTCCATTGGTATTTGCGGTTGTCTTACTGCACTCCCCCCCCCTTTTTTTGTATATATATATATGTATATATATACGGTATATATATATATATAAATATATATATATATATATATATATATGTATATATATATATATATAAATATATATATATATATATATATATATATAATGTATATACCGTATATACCGGTATATATATTAATATTTTTGTTTGTGTGTGTGTGTGTGTGTTTTTTTTTTTTTTTTGGGGGGGGGGCACTCGTTACAAGCAGCTTTCCTTTTTATTTCCTTCTCACACTTACAACAAAAATTATAATAAAAGTAAATTAATTTCAGTGGCTGAATTCATATAAA
This sequence comes from Paralithodes platypus, assembly GCA_032716605.1. Classification (NCBI taxonomy): domain Eukaryota; kingdom Metazoa; phylum Arthropoda; class Malacostraca; order Decapoda; family Lithodidae; genus Paralithodes; species Paralithodes platypus. The sequence continues at coordinate 21,400,098 of CM064576.1, read as the reverse complement.
TTTTTCAAAAGCTGGTAAACTATACTTGTTGTAAATGAACCGGAAAATGAGCCAATGTCTTGAAGTTCATGAATACGACGCTTTTTTTCATTATATATAATTTTGTTATCATTACACGATTGTATTAGTTTAGGTAGGATATGCGAGAGTCAAAGGGGTTAATGAGATTGTCTGCACTCCTTTACTTCCTAGAGGGCTTTTGTAAGATGAGAAAAATACTCATTATAGCCAAGATGTAATTTTCATGACGCTATTGTATTAACCCCTTCCGTACCAGCCACGTGTAATTATTTTAATTCTTGTTATATTTAGACAATTTTTTGCAGTTCAAGAAGGACCTGAGGTAGTAAAAAGGGTTAACTGAGATGGTTCTAAGCGTGTCTATTGCTGGAGGCCCTTTCTTAAACTGAAGAAGATCGTATAATAATAGCCAGAATTATTTTAAAAGATCGGCACCGGCACTGATAGGGTTAAAAGAGTTAAGTCTGATGTGAGTATAACGTCACAAATATACCACCCACCCATTGTGTTAACCCTCTGCGTACTGTTGACTTTATTGGATTCGATTTCAGCTACATTTAGACGATTGCATGAAGCTTTAGAAAAGATATATGGTAGCTAAAAGGAATCACTGGGACAGTTGGTAGCCTTTTAATGGGTAGACGTCGTTCCTAAGCTGAATAAAATCGTCTAATCATTGCCAAAATATTATGCAACGGACGTCACCGGTACTTGTACACCCTTTCATTCGGTTGCTCATTTTCACTTATCAGTTTGCCTTTTTGATAACTATACCCTGTTCCAAGTAAATAGACCAAAACTCTTCATCATTAACTTCTCTAACTCGCAAGCAACTAGAGTAATCGAGCTATTATTTCTATCATTTGGGTAGGGTCAGCCAGGGAATAGGTGTGGAAATTTACAGCTCATTTACCCTAGTCCTTTTTTTAATTACAGAGGTTAGGATTCACGATTTCTGGACTACAAATTTGGAACAGAGTATATACTTACTATACTGTTTTTTTATCCAGCTGACGGTAAATTGCCATGTCCTCACCTTAATTGACTCAGCTGTTACGACTATTTGTAGGGATGTATGTTCTTAATAATGAAAACTTGGTATTATATGATGCAGAAACATATAGTTTCTTATTATTCTATTAAGGGGGTAGTGGTTAATTTTTGGTCTATTTATACATTTATTCATTTATTTTTCTAGTTCCCTCGTTAGACCTCTATCAAGCTTATAAAAACGCCCCCTAGATCCCCCTTCAAGATTAAATTGTACATTTTTCGGTAGAACAATTTCCCAGCCGAAGGCCGGTTCCTTTACGAAGTTTACGGGCTCGCAGCTATCGCTCGCCAGGACAAAAATTACATCTAAATGGCACGAAAGGTCTTAAAATTGACAACGAAATTGGGCGAACAGTCTTAAAATCGCTAAACTGATGGAACGAACGTCTTATTATGTCAAAACAAATGGGACTAAACATGAGAGAAAATGAGGTCCAAAAAAAAGCAAACACCTCCCCCTTTTTTTTGTTTTCTATATGAGTGAGGGAGACAAAAGGCAGAACTGCCTGTAGCGAGTGCCTCCCCCAGAATTGAAAGAGTGACAGGGCCAAAATCAAGGGACGTTCGAGCCAAAATGCCTGGACACACGGAGTTTGAAGCAATTTAAGTCATAGAAGGAGGAAAGACTGATTCTGGGAGAGAATTCCAGAGCTCAGCTGTTAAATAGAAGAAAGACAGAGTAATGTTTCACGCTTGGGTTGGAGAGTTGCACAGTAGGGATGGGATTGTGTTGCAAGACGGGTACCACGTACCCTATGTAGAGGGGATGGTATACACTGGGAGAGGTTTGAGGAACACTGTTATTGTAGTAGCAATAGAATAGCGAGAGAGATGCAACATTGCGGCGATGAGAGAGAGAGATTGCAAAGAGTTGGTGAGTGGACGGGAATTAAAGATACGAAAGGCATTCCTTTCTACTTTGTCTAGGAGTGCGGTGTGAGAGGACCCACACATGTGAACAATACACAAGGATGCACTGTGCCCCTGTACAGAGCAAGAAGATGTGCAGGGGTAAAAACAGAAACTTGAGGCGATTGAGCACACCCAGCTTCTGGGAGGCTGCCTTAGCAAGACTGGTAATATGGTCCTTCCAAGTGAGAGCTGAAGAAAAAGTGAGTAAAGATGAAGGATTGAATTTTGTATTGTTGAAAGATAAGGGATAGTTCTCTGGGAGTTCCGGACGGGTAGATAGATGGAAAAATTGGGTTTTGGAAGCATTAAAGGCAACAAGGTTTTCTCTGCCCCAAGTGAAAATAGTAGTTAGATCAGCGGATAAGAGTTGTATGGCTTCATTACTCTTGTTTTTGTTATCAAGGAATCAGTTGGTAAAGGATTCCATTGACGTCAACTGGAATATAACAGGGTACAGGAACCTATAAGAGACTCCCCTTACTGTAATGTTGAAAAAAGAAAAAACAAAACGGGGAATGCCAGTAAACGCTATTGGCGGTACCCAGGATTACGTTGAAGCGTTTTGAGTGCTGTTCTGGTTATTATTAGACGATTGTATTCAGCTTTGGTAGGCTCTCCAGGAATAGAAAGAGGTAAAATGTATCTGCATATAACTCTCGGACCTCCAAAATTCCTTCCTACGCTAAATAATATCGTCTACTGATAGCCGATAAGAACAAATGTGTCCTGAAATGCTTAAGAGGATAAGATCGTTTTCACTACGAACATATTTTTGAGTTTAATTATAATGCCTGCTATAACGACATAAGTCACTCGAATGCATAGGAAGTCAAGAGACACACGCATAAAACAATATAATACAGTAAGAAAATACAACATTATGGAACAAAATACAACATTATGGAACAAAATATAACATTATGGAACAAAATACAACATTATGGAACAAAATAGAAAGGAAGAAAGAGGAGAGAACCAAAATATTGCAAATCACGACTTAACCCCTTCTATACCGGCGACATCTTATAATTTTATTCTAGCTATATTTAGACAATTTTGTGCAATATAAGAATGAGCTGTGGTACTAAAAAGGGTTAAGTGAGATAGTTCGAAGTCTGTTGAAATGCTAGAGGTCCGTCCTAAGCTGAATAAAATCATCAAATACTTGCCAGAATGTAACGATAAAGACGTCACCGGTAAAGAAGGGGTTAAGGAAAAGTGAAATCCTTACTAACGGTACTTCTTTGTTTCCGCCCGACCGTAATAATAATTAAGACACTTTCATCACCTTACATATAGCAGGGTAACTATATTACCGTGTACCTATTGTCAGTGTGTGTGTGTGTGTGTGTGTGTGATATACAGTGTGCATGTGACTGTTTGTTTGTCTTCGGGATTCCCTCTGTATGCGTGTATGTGTGTAACTATGCGTGTTCTGTATGTATTTTTTTTTCTATATGGATGGGAGAGACAAAAGGCAAAATTGCCTTTGACGAGTGCTTACTCCAGAGTTGAAATAGTGCCAGGCCTAAAATCAAGTAATGTTCGAGCCAAAATGTCTGAACACCCGGCGTTTGAAATAATTTAAGTCATAGGATGAGGGAAAGATGGATTCAGGGAGAGAGTTCCAGAACTCAGCTGTTGAATAGAAAAAGGAATGGGAGTATCGTTTCACTCTTGAGTTGGAGAGTTGTACAGAGTAGGGGTGGGATTGTGTTGCGGGTACTATGTACCCTACGTAGAGGAGGTGGTATACACTGAGAGAGCTCTGAGGGACACTGATTATTGTAGTAGGAATAGCATAGCGAGAGAGATGCAACATTGCGGTGAAGAGAGAGAGAGATTGCAGAGATTCGGTGAGTGGACGGAAGTTAATGATACGAAAGTCTTTTTTTCTACTTTGTCTATAAGTGCTGTGTTAGAGGATCTTCCCCACACGTGTGAACAATACTCAACACAAGGACGCACTGTGCCCCTGTACAGAACAAGAAGCTGTGCAGGGGTCAAGAACCCCTTGAGGCGGTTGAGTACACCCAGCTTCTGGGAGGCCGCTTTAGCAGGAGTGGTGATATGGTCCTTCCACGAGAGACCAGATGAAATAAAGACTATGTTAATGTGTGCCTGTGTGTGTTTGTATGTTGTTTTAATGTGTAAAAACGAGACAAAAGGCAATCTGCTTATTTCGAGTGCCCCCCCCCCCCATAAAACATAAAATAAAATAATAATAAAACAAATAAATAAACATACTGTATACCGGTACTGTATATATATATATATATATATATATATAAATAAATATATAAAGAGTGACAGAGAGCCAAACTCAAGGTACGAAAACGTCAAAATGTCAGAATGTGTTTGCCTACTTATTGTTTGTATATATGTATGTTAGTGTGTGTGTGTGTGTGTACCAGAGTGTTAGTGTGTGTGTGTGTGTGTGTACCAGAGTGTTAGTGTGTGTGTGTGTGTGTGTGTGTGTATGTGTATAAATGTGTATGTATGTACAGTATGTATATGTTTGTGTGTGTATTAGAGAGATAATAAGTAAGGACCATGCCACCATTGTTAGTGCCATATAATGACTATAGTGTCTGGGGGTTGGTCACTGGCTTGTTTTTGTCTCTTGCCTTCAATGGGACTATTATTTGTGGCGCTTTCCCCCTCGTGTGTGTGTGTGTGTCTGTCTGTCAACGTTCCAAGCATGTCTGTCTGGTTATAAGTGTATAGGTGTACTTGAGTGTGTACGTGTCAGCCTGGATGCGTAATATGCATTTGTGTGTGCAGTGCATTGTGTATGCTGTGTGTGCATTAGTATGTATAGGCCTGTTTGCATAACATATACATTAAATATGTGTGCGTATGTCTCTGTGTTGTACTGTGTAAGTGTATGGGAGGGTGGGAGGAGTTGTGTGTGTGTGCGTGATTTGTATTGTTTGGGTGTTATGTGTATCTTGGGGGAGTATGACGAACGTTAGAAAGTCCTGTAGGCCTACCTCACTCATAAGCTGGACATCACCCTACAGTACCCAATGACTACAGACCACAAATACAACAGATCACAAACACTTCACACATAATCCTGGGTGGTGACTTCAATGCCAAGACGTCGGCCTGGTTTGTTGTGCCAATCAGATAATTTTTTTATCCTTAATGACATCCATCAACATACCCAAATTCCCCACCAAGCCCTCCTCTTAATTCCCATCATTTCCAGATATCACCTTTTGCTCCCCAGAACTCGCCTCCACAACATCCTGGAGGGTGGTGAAAGCCTTAGGCTCTAACCACCTCCCAATCATTATCACCACCAAAACCAAACTCACCCAAGCTGGCCACATATACATATACACTAACTATAAAAGAGCCAACTGGGAAGCTTTCATAAATGAGACAGAACAAAACCCACTTTGAAACCCTAAACAACATACCCATCACTAACATCAACAATGCTGTTCACACATTCAACACAAATATCTAAAGTACAGACAAGAAACACATTCCAAGAGGTAACAGGAAAAGACGCAACCCCAATTTCACACCAGAAATTCAAAACCTCATCAGACAATGCAACACACTGAAACACTCCCCAGCACACAGGACATCGCACAACAAATTCAAGCACTCAAACAGATTAACAACAAACTACAAGAAAAACAAACACTAAATTGGAATAATTACCTCCAAACACTTGATCACAAAACAGACCCCAAATTTGTTTACAAAACACTAAGCAGCATTACACTTTCCAACTTTCCCTTCATAATTGTTTGAGGGGCACAGGGCCCAGGGTGGGGCTTTGGTGTCCCAAGCGTTTCCATACCCTCCTCAGCCCCTCGCCTGGGAGCGGCTTCGGTCACCTGGGCTCTCTTAGTGGTAAAGCTGGGAGGATTCTACTCGGAACCTTGGGGCTGTTCGGTCAGACAGCCTGGAGAACAACAACAACAACAACAACAACAAAACTTTGCAACAGCAACATAACAGTATCACTTGCCGCAATCACAACAACAGACACTATACCATCATTCAAACAACAAGCAAACACTCTCATTATTCACTTCTCTCATGTCAGCCACCTAAACCCCCATCATGACGACCGACGTATCATCTGACGTATGAGACAATTCTCCATGGACCCTGACTATGCACCCTTCACCAACAAACCAGATGAAGCACATCATCAACAATCTCAAGCACTCACCCGCCTGTAGTCCAGACACCATAAGTAACATACACCTCAGACACCTAGGACCACAAGGCATTCAAGCACTCGCCAACATATCAAACTACAGCTATTCACACAACACAATACCAGACATCTGGAAGCATGGTGTCATCATTACATTCCCCAAACCCAACAAAGGCCCCATGCTACCCGCTTCACATCGCCCATTCACACTCCTCTGCACCCCGACCAAAGTCTCAGAATGCCTCATACTACAACTGACCACACACACTCTACACCTAGTTTCAACACAACATGGCTTCAGGCCACTATACTCCATAAACACTCTTTTTACAGACCTTACACAAAGAGCTTTTGATGGCATCAACTCAGCTAGACAACCAGACATAACACTGATTGCCACACTCGACGTTAGTAAATCCTTTGATGCCATCCCCCACCACAACCTAACAAAATCTACAACACATACATGCATAACAATACAAAAAGGTGGCTGGCCAACTACCTAGCAGGCAGATATGCACATGTAGCATTTGACGGTCAGTCATCTAACATCAGAAACTTCACAAGCGGAGTCCCGCAAGGATCCATCCTGTCGCCCTCATTCTTTAATCTATACATGCATAATCTAACCACACCCCACACACCCCAAATATATATAGCTTCCTATGCAGACAACATAGCACTCACATGTACACACCAAGACTCAGACACAGCAACATGTCTCCTTCAACCCTACCTCAACAAACTACAATGACTGGTGCACTGCAAACAGACTCAAATTAGCCCCAGCCAAATTTAATCCACAGCAACCCTCCTCACAACCTGGGCAGCCGAATACAGAAATGCCCCTCTCCTCACCATAAACAACACCCCCTTAACACACACACACACAAACAAAATCCAAGGTGTTACATACAATACTTTAATGATATTCAAAGAACATATCACAAACATAAAAAAAAAACTGACACACAGACTTTCCACCCTCAGGTCACTTGCCTACGAACAATTTGGACACAACAAAGAAACTACCACCACAGTTTACAAACAATATATTAGATCAGTGAAGAATATGCAAGTACTGCCTGGGTTTCTAACCTAGCTGAAGCACATCACAAGACCTTACAAACCATTCAAAACAAAGCCCTAACAAATCATCACAGGCTGCACAGCTACTATACCTACAGAAAACCTACATCAAGAAACTATAGTCCTCAAAGTCAAAGACCACCTGGACATGAGAGGCACTCAATTCCTGGCTGCAGCCTCCACAAACCAACACCATCCACTACACTACACGGTAGTAAACTCACAGACACCAAGGAATATCAAAACAACACCCAGCACACAATATCTTAAACGAATACTGTCATCTCTCCCTCCCTGCTCACCACAAACCAGCTTCCAGAAGCACATTCATACTCATATCACTCGCTGTTCCATCCAGTCACTCAAAAACAACATGCAGCTGCATGCACGACCTCCCAAAATCCATCCTTCTGAGTCCTCCCTTCCTTGCAAGGACAGAGTCCACCTGGCCAGACTGAGCTGTGGGCACCATCCAGCTCTTCTGAGCTATTCGAAGAGACTGGATGACTCTGTCGGTGACGCCTGTCCAGAAAGTAACACAGCACCCCATACTATTAAACATATCATAGAAGACTGCATCCCACACGATCACGTATGCCAAAAACATAATCTACACTCCTTGAGATCCCTGTGGGAAAGTCCGATCTCGGTCATGGTCTTCTTTAGGGACTCGGGGCTGTTCGGCCAGGCAGCCTAGGGAACGACAACAACAATGACAACTCACAAGTATGGATTTACAATTAAAATGGTAGCATTATGCTGTACAGACAAATATATAATGCTGTCTGTCTTGAAGAATTATTTTTAAGCTTCATTTTACCATCCTCAAGTGATAGATTTAAAGTTTCCATCATATAATAAATAATAATACAGATGAAGATGAAAGGAAAAGGATAAGCTGTTCGGATATGAAAGCCTTAGGAATATGCACTAAATTTGATCGTGAAACCATTTTCTTATTGGATGGTTTATACATTGTCAAAGAGAGAGAGAGAGAGAGAGAGTGAGTGAGAGTGAGATATACTGTATAATTATAGTAATCCACAAAAGCTAAGCCAGATCAAAATGAGAGCCAACCCCAGCCAAGGTACTGTACCATCAGTCAGAAATACATCACCCAGATCCCTGAGTGTTATCCTTGACCTCCCTCTCCAATCCCCTTACCTTTAATCCGATTTAAGTTCTCACTCTCTCTTCTTCCAGTTGTCTGACTCGGGGATAACCTTCATAAACAAAAGCAAGCCCTCTGGGGACTAGTATAGATATAATGTTCGGTAGCACATATACTGCTACATATATATCACCATGCAAATATATGTTGCCATGCTTTCTTTCTCAGCTGTCTTCCCCCCCCCCCCTCTCCTACCTACCTTGCGGGCTAGGTCACAGATAGTCGTCACTAATCATTATACAATTATCAAGCATTTCATCCCCCTCCCCCACACATGCTAATACACAAATACAAAACAAAATCTCTCTCTCTGTATATATATATATACTGTATATATAAATACACACATACATACATAATTTGTAAGACTAAGGCGAGTGGTTCTCATGAGGTGCGGTTTCAGTCTCGCATCCAAATGGCGGTGTTCCAGGCAACCCTATTCAGAGCTGCCTCACTTCTTAGGGTCTTAAATATTGAGATTAGAGTATTTTATCTTATTCTACTTCTCTCTTGGTCTACCCTTCGGTGCATCTACCTCCTCGTTCACGGATTTGCATCTTTTTACCCAGTGTATATCATCTGTCCTCTCCACATGCCCAAACTATCCAACCCTGCTTTTACTCAGATCATCACTGACATACTTCATACCTAACTGTCTCCTAGATTTTACATAAGGTACCCTGTCTTGCAGTTTGGTCCCACATGTCCATCTCAGCATTCCCATTTCGTTACGTTCCATTTTGTTGATATCATCTACTATACCCAGCCACGTTTCTGAAATGTAGATCATTGCACTTTTAATACCTACTGTGTCAGCGACAACTGTTGGCCGTCAGTACCAGCGACGAACGATGTTCGTCCATAATATGCGGTCCTTCTAACATCCAGTTTGGATGGTGCCTGGTACCACGACTTGTGAGCCCTGTTCTGAGACCTTGGCAACACTTCTTAGCTTATATCCAAGCTCCCACAGGCTAGGATAGTCAGTATTCCTCCATCTTTTGAGGCGGAAGGGTGTTATCGCTCGACTCTGAAGCCATTTTGGCCAAATTGCTTGGTACTGGAGGGTACATTTATGGTAATATCCTCTGGTACAGTAGGGGTTAATACACAAAGCGTATACCTTTCCCTTTAAGAGGAGTGGGAGGCTAACCATGGTTAGAATTGACAACAGTTCTCTGAACTTTCCTCAACCATATTTAACTATGGCAATGGTGGCGACTTCATCCTCACCATCGGCAGAGATGGTATCTCCCAAGTGGCAAAATATATTCACCTGCTTCAGTGAATCTCGGCCAAAGTTATCATACTATACATACAAATTACATTACATACAAACTACTACACATGAATACTAATATTTTACAATAAAATGCACTTCCCCTTAAATATCCAGTAATTGTCATGACACATCTAGGGTATAAACAAATTAATGGACAAAAATTGATTGAGTCTACAGTACATAGCCTGGCTGTCTCTCCGTTTTGACCCAGTGATGCTTGGCTTCCCGAACCTACTGTCTTGCTGTCTCAAATTTATCTCGAAATACATGCACTCACGACACCTATTGAGCTGCTCATTCACTAGATACTATTTATCTCGGCAAATTTTGAAAATGGGATTATTTATACAATGCATTGACATTTATTGGGCACAATACGGGTATTTTATGGCGCACTAGTGGGCTTCATGGAAATGTATTGAAATTAAGTACAGCAAAAATTCCATCCCTATAGTATTATCCCCTTAACACATCGGGATTTTAACCGAGGATTTTAAAGTTTCCAGTTAACTAGCAAGACTACTCCACCACACCTACCCTACCTACTTACTGTAAGACTACTCCACCACACCTACCCTACCTACTTACTGTAAGTAGGGTAGTATTTGCTAAGCTTCCCTTAAATCCGTCAAATATCTGAAGATTTCATATTAGCAAGGAAGAGTCAAGTCAAGGCACTCTATACTAATTTGGTTTATACAATCCTTACCAAAAGTTAAAAAATGCATGCACTGTAGATACTGACTGCATGTAGTTACAAAGTCCGCTAGTCTCGCTTCATGAGTTTTGTAATGTAATTGATTTGAGCATGAAGTATAATAAGGAGAAATTCAAGAAAGGTGGTGATGTCTGTTTATAACAAAAGTTAATTGTCTTGTTTGAATACCTAATACAAATATTAACTAAATTTTATGTAAATACTTGTTTTGTTTTGTTTTTTTAATACCGGTTCTTTGCTAACTGAAATCGGGAAGTTAAGACCGTCAAAGGCCAGCTGTATGTACAGTATGTAGTCGCTTCGGAGATCGGCCCAACATTCTTGACTTATTTCTGACTTCTAACCCTTCTTCTTATACTGTCAATCTTTTCTCTCCTTTGGGCTCCTTCGACCATAAACTTATCTCTGTTACCTGTCCTAGCTCTCCAGTACGGCTACCCGATCCTCCCAGCCAGCGACGCTTATGGCACTTTGGCGCTGCCGACTGGGAGGCTCTTCGGCAGTACTTCTTTGATTTCCCATGGAATGACTTCTGCTTCCGTGGCCGGGGAACGTCGGAGAGTGCTGAAGGCATTACCAAGGTAATCCTCCCAGGCATGGAAGCGTACATTCCATTTTCTTTCTGTCAGTCTAATACAAAAAATCTTGGTTTACTCACGCTTGTTCTATGCTGTCCGCAAGAAGGAGGAAGCATTCGAACGGTACTGACGCCTTAAAACTCAAGAATCTCATTCTTCCTATGTTTCTGCCCAGAATCAAGCCACATCTGTTGTTCGACTTGCCAAGCACTCTTTCATCAATAATAAATGCACTGAATTATCCAACTCTAGCTCTTCCCAAGCTTTCTGGCATCTAGCCAAAAACCTCTCCAACAAAATTTCTTCCTCGTCTTTCCCTCCTCTTTTCCACTCTGATGGCACAACCATCACTTCTTTCTCTGACAAAGCGGAACCTTTCGCTCACACTTTTGCTAGAAACTCCACTTTGGATGATTCCGGTGCTATTCCTCCCTCTCAACCCCCCTCTCTCCTACTTATGCCTAATATCTTAATCTCTTTTAAAGATGTACTTTCTACCCTCTCTGGGCTTAACTCTTCCCGACATATAAACTTACGAAAGTTAGGGGTTGCCCGAGCGCCCGGTATTTCCCCCACAACACTCTTTCTCACACTGAGGGACCGTTAGAAGTCGGAGGAATTTGGGGTTGCCACCAACCGACAGATTATGATCTAACTTACCTAACTTACTGAGCTCAATATGATGCAAATCGCTTCATAAACTTATTATTGAGCTATTTCACTAAGTTCATATGATGCGATCGCGTCATATGATACTTTTGGGCAAACCGCCATATGACGCGATCGCGTCATATATGACGAAGGGGGTTAATACTAAGAAGGCGTACCGTCCGGACGGTGTTCCTCCTGTTGTATATACTCAAAAACTGTGCTTTCGTGCTGACCCCCTGCCTAAGCAAACTCTTTTGTCTGTCTCTCCTCTAACGTCTTCCCTTCTTACTGGAAGTTTGCTCTCATTCAACCTGTCCCAAAGAAGGGTGACCGCTCACAACCCTTCAACTATCTTCCAATTGTTCTCATATCTTGTATCTCTAAAGTTTTTGAAACTATTCTTGCTTCCAAATTTCTTATGCATTTATCTTCTCATGATTTGCCCTCAGATTCCCAGTATGGCTTCCTTAAGGGTCGCTCTACTGGTGATGTTCTTTCATATCTTACTAACTCTTGGTCATCCTCCTTTCGGGACTTCGGTGAGATCTTTTCTATTGCACTAGACATATCGAAGGCTTTTGAAAGAGTCTGGCATAAATCTTTAATGTCTAAACTACCCTCCTTCGGTTTCTATCCCTCCATCTGTGCCTTTGTCTCTAATTTCCTTTCCGGCCGTTCCATAGCTGCGGTTGTGGACAACCATCGCTCACTTCCTCATCCTATCAACTCCGGTGTTCCTCAGGGCTCTGTCCTATCTCCTATTCTCTTTCTAATTTTCATAAATGATCTTCTCAACTGTACCTCCAGTCCAATTTATTCATACGCAGACACTCTACCATACACTACTCAATTAGTTTTCCAGAACGCCACAGCCAGCAATCCCTCAAAAACAAACGTAATGAAGCCATACAACATTCATCGTCTTATCTAACTACTATTTCCAATTGGGGCAGAGAAAACTTTGTTGCTTTTAATGCTTCCAAAACCCAATTTCTCCATTTTACTACCCGTCCGGAACTCCCAGATTATCCCTTGTTCTTCAACAATACAAAAATCAATCCTTCATCTTCTCTCAATATTCTTGGTGTCTCTTTTTTTTCTTATGCTCTCACTTGTAAGGACCATATTACCAATCTTGCTAAGGCAGCCTCCCAGAAGCTGGGTGTGCTTAACCGCCTCAAGGGGTTCTTTACCCCTGCACAGCTTCTTGCTCTGTACAGGGGCACAGTGCGTCCTTGTATTGAGTAATGTTCACATGTGTGGGGAGGATCCTCTCACACCGCACTCCTAGACAAAATAGAAAGGAAGGCCTTTCGTATCATTAATTCCCTTCCACTCACCAACTCTCTGCAATCTCTCTCTCTTTTTGCCGCAATGTTGCATCTCTCTTGCTATTCTATCGCTACTACAATAATCAGTGCTCCTCGGAGCTCTCCGAGTGTATACCACCTCCTCTACGCAGGGTATGTGGTACCTGTCTTGCAACACAATCACACCCCTACTCTGTGCAACTCTCCAACCCAAGAGTGAAACGTTACTCTCAGTCTTTCTTCTATTCAACAGCTGAGCTCTGGAACTCTTTCCTTCCTCCTATGACTTAAATTGCTTCAAACTCCATGTGTCCAGGCTTTTTGGATCGAACGTCCCTTGATTTTGGCCCTGTCACTCTTTCAACTATGGGGGAGGCACTCGCTACAGGCAGTTCTGCCTTTAGCCTCCCTCACTCACATAGAAAAAAATAGTCACCTAATTCCGCGTGACCTCTTATATAAGGATTGTAGATAATAGCATGCAAAAGTTGTCTTGTAAAGGCCTACACCTCCTTTTTTTCGGATAATCATCGTCTAATATCTAAGCCTTTGGATAACCATTATCATATTGACAACCAAACAAATAATTCTGTTCATTATCAGGAAGGTTGATGAAGGTTTGGGCTTCACGTGATCAATAATTCTTGGCCAAAAGATAATTGTATATTTTAAGTTAATAATAAAAGATACTGACCAAGTTTCGTCCACGTCCGTCCATACATCCTGCGAACAGACAAAACAAAATGATGATAGCATAATTTTCGTTGGAGTTCCTGCCTCGGATATATCAATTATATGTAATTATATATCAATTATATGTAAAATATCAAGGGCATTATGAATGCACACCTACTGTTAATGTCATGTACTTTAATACAGACATCTATGTTATTATGAAAATATTGATGAACAGTAGCTACAAAGAATTACCAAAATGATCAAATTTTCTCAAAATGTCACTTACTGAATAAGAAGAATATCTTTTGTATAGGTACATGTCAAGAATTGGTACGAAAGGGGTAGTTAATGTGGGATCTGTAGTTTGTTTCATATGATTATACCATATATTTTCACACACACACACACACACTCCATACTTCTTTTGTAAAAGTCTGAGCCAAATAAATATATTCTATTCTATTCTATTCACACACACCACAAGCTCAATGTATAATCCTCTTAAACCACGAAAGTAATTTCAGCCACCCAGTTATATATAATAATTCACCCTGACAAGTACGGGTGTCCAAGTTTATTGATGTGAGAGAGAGAGAGAGAGAGAGAGAGAGAGAGAGAGAGAGAGAGAGAGAGAGAGAGAGAGAGAGAGAGAGTGTGTCAGGGTGAAATTGTGAGAGTGAAAGTGACAGAGAGAGTGGCAAAGAACATATTGTGTATGTATGTGTGTGTTTTTTGTTTGTTATATAAGTGAAAGGACAAAAACTACTCATTAAATCAAAATCCATATAATATACCTGACGGAGATCTCATGAGAAATGTGTGACAATTCGATTTGAGCTGTTAAGGATTGAAAGTTGGTAGAAAATTTATCTAAGTGGAAACGTATTTGCATTGCAGTGCTGGAACAAGCGTCATTCAAAAGTTATGAATAGTTCTTTAGTAGAGAATGTTTATCCCTTGAGGATCATGACGCGGTTTGACATTTTATTCTGGGTAGCATTAGACACTTCTATACAGCTTAGGATGGATCAGTGGGTATTAAGAAGTAAAGACGGTCTCAGTTAACCCTCTGACTTCAATATCCCTTCCTAATTTGAATATACTCATCTAATGATAGCTAAAAATAGACTGTCAAAACGCGTCATAATCCTCAAGGGTTTAGGAGTGTAGATAACATTTTGCATATTACATAATGTTTTTCTGCATTATCCATGTTCTCTTTTCATATTGAATGTTTAATAAAATGGAAATCAAGGTATTTGAAATGCAGACCACTCCTTGTAATGAAAACACAGACGCACACACACACCCTCTCTTTTTCTCTCTGCCTGCGTGTGAGTAAGCCTGTGCTTGTAAGTTGCATGCAAACCCTGCCTTAATTCACCTCATTGGGGGTCTGATAGCACGCACGCACACCTTTCCTTACCTGTGTGTGGATCTGTATCAGAAAAGGAGAAATAGAATACAAAACAAACATCAGATGTATAAATAGACCACTGATAATAAGAGATAAACTACCACGAATGATATATAATAAATTGATGTTTAATGCAACTATATTTACTTAAAAAAAATTCCTACCGAGTTTTAGTTATAAGTTTTGCTTCAACTGTTACTTATATATTATGGTACTGAGTTGTTGCATCATGATTGTTTGTTTTCAAGTCCAGTCAGAGAATAATTATGGTATACTTTTTAAGTCAATAGCATTTCGGCTCATCAACCACCCACCTCTTACTAATTCACCCCAATATCTCTCCACACGCCGCAATGTTGCACCAAAAAGACCTTCCTCGGACTCACACACAAAAATCACCACCATCGCCACAATTATCATCACCACCACTATTATCATCACCACCAATACATTCACCACCACCACCACAATTATCACCACCACCACCACCAATATATCCACCATCACCACCAATATATCTACCATCTCCACAATCATCACCACCACCACCACCATCACCAATATATTCACTATCACCACCACCACCACCACCAATATATTCACCATCACCACAATTATCACCATCACCACCAATATAATCACCATCATCACAATTATCATCACCACCACCAGTCCAATATAATCACCATCACCACAATTATCATCACCACCATCATCAAGCCAATATACAGTATTCATCATCACCACCATATGATCACATCCTCGACCAACGCTATAGCTCCTGACCTGACCTAATTGTCCAAATGGGTCAGGTCGCCATCCAAATCAGCTGTCACTGGCCATTTCCAGGTGTCCGTCCCTCGTCACGTCACAGCTGTCAACACCGTAAAGGCTCAATGACAACAACACACCTCATGTTTACCTATCCTCACTAGGGTCGTCTGTAGGGGGAATTCTGCCATCACTGTGTTTGTAGCCGACATGTTATAGCCCCTGTGTTTGTGAGCTGTCTGCTTCATCAACGCGTTTTTTTTTCTATGAATATGAAAGAGACAAAAAGCAAAGCTGCCTGTAACAAGTATCTCCCCAATTTTAATTTAAGTTGTTTTTAATCATTTCAGAATATTGTTGATTTATTTTAGATGATATAAATCAAATATCTATCTTCCTATCTATTGCCGGACGCTACGATCCCCGAAGGGGTGGCAACGAACGAAACGGCCCCATGTACCTCTGTCCCCAGTCAGTCGACGCTCCTCCTCCCATCCAGCAACGCCTTCACTCATATAGTTCTTAACTCCATCCTTCCACCTCTCACTCGGTCTACCTCTCCCTCTTTGTCCTTCCACCTCACTCTCGTACACTCTCTTAGTCATTCTCTCGCTTCCCATACGTTCCACATGGCCGAACCATCTTAAGGTGTTCCTTTTCACACTTTCCAGCACATCTACATCCTCACCACACCTCCCATATTTCCTCATTCGTCTGTCTATCCCTCCATGTAACTGCACACACTTCTCAAGTAGCTAATTTTCACTCCTCTCATTCTTGGTTTGAGTCTCTTCACCAACGTCCATGCTTTGCTCCCGTAAGTCAATATCGGGATTACCACACTGTCATGCAAGAAAATCATTACTTCCATGCTGAGCATCCTATTTCTTGTTACTGCTTTCAGCGTTCCTACAGCCCTTTTCCCCTGTTGCACCCTCTCCTGCACTTCTTCATCCATACTCCTATCTTTACTCAACACACTGCCTAAATACTCAAATGAGATGACATTCTTCATAGCCTCAACCTCACCTCACACTCAGTGGCTGCACCCCTTTCAAAGGCCATAACCTTTTTATTCCCCGCATTTACCTTCAGATTCCGTTTTTCACACACTGTTCCAAACATATTTACAAGCCCCATCAAATCCCATAATATCACTCATCAGAACTGTATCATCAGCAAACCGCAGCACAGGCAACTTCCACTCGTTTCCTTCCGTAATCAGAGGTACACCAACATCCACTGCTCTTCCTTGTATATTTCATGACTCCATATATATATTGAACAACCATTGAATATACATTGAATAATTTACCTTCGTAATATTGTTACCTACCGGTAACTATAAATGTAATTATAAATGTTATTACTGAACTTAATTTTATACAAACTGAATCCTTGGTCCATCCATCCATATACTCAGGCCCAATCCCCACTTTTCCAAAAAAAAATGTTGGGGGGTGGCCGGCTCAAGACAGAGCCAGAATAGGGACAACACAACAGAAAATAATGAACACCCAAAAGCAAAATACAAATTCACACACATCTAGGTCATCTAGAAGACCTAGAGACCAGGGTCACCAAGGTCCCTCCAGGACTTCCCCGGCCCCCAACCCCCCCGGAGAGTTTCCGATTTCGGCAGGCAGACATGCATCAGAGCGAAACCATAATCCCGCCCACCACACTTCCAGGCGCACCCTTCATATAAACCATCTCCCCGGGCCTGATGGACTATCTAGTCCAACTTGTGCCCACCCCTTCCCCCATATGACCATGTGTTCACTCATCTATTCACAAGCATTCTCCATTCATTCCTGTGTATTACCACTTCCCTTGCCTGATCTATAGTCATTCCTCTATCAACCAAAGTTTGTCTTACACAGTCTCTCCATCTCAATGGGGTTCTTCCTGCCCTTCTATCTCCCCTTGTATCTGACTCACATATTCTCTTTGTAAGCCTTTCATCTTCCATTCGTTCAACAAGACCATACCAGCTCAGCACCCTTCTGTCCACTCTGGCTGACAAATGTTCCTGCTGCCCCACTCTCCTACGTATCTCTTCATTCCTCAATCTGTCTCTACGAGTAACTTCACACATACTCCTCAAGCAGCTCATCTCCATCACATCCAGCTTTCCTCTCTCCTTTTCCTTCAGAGCCCATGTCTCAGCCCCATACATCACTGTTGGCACAGCAATTCCTCGATTCATTGCACTTTTTACTTTCATTCCGAGATTTCTCGTCTTCCACATACTTCCCATTGCTCCAAAAACCTTCCTTCCTTCACACACTCTCTGTTTTACCTCTATTTCCATACCTCCACTCCTGTTTATCGTTCCTCCTACTTGTTCTAATATTCTACTTGTTCTAATATTTACTTGTTCTAATATTTCCCCATCCAGCCTCTCATCTAGATTTACCCTACGATCAACCCTGTTACACACCATTACTTTACTTTTATTGACGTTCACCTTCAGTTTCCTCCTCCCACAAACCACGCCAAACTCTTTGACTACCCGCTGCAGTTTCTCCTGAAATTCTGCTATTTGTATAAAGCATTGTGGATGAGGTGTATAGAATATATTCATTGGTTGCAAAATTTGTGTCATCAGCAAATTTTGATAGGTTTCATGCCATTCCATCGTAAACCTCACACGCTCTAAATTCAAAATATTCCTTTGAAGTCCTCAATGGATATTAATTCCCATTTGAAGCGCCGAATTTAAAGCGTATTTCCGTTGACTATTTTGGGAATAGATACAACCATGTTTATTTTATTACGTCCGATTTTTTGAAATTGTGTTTGCTGTTGATTCAGTAATAAATATTGTAATAGAAATAGTATTGAATGTGGAACCGGAAATTATTGTATAGATCGACCCAGAAAATAATTGACTGAAAAAAATAATGTGAAAACAACAGTATGAATGTGTACACTATTCTCCCCGTCCAAGAGTGTGCTGGTCCTTGTGTCTGGTGTTTGGAAGGTCTCGTGACTGTTGTTGTGGTGTGTGTGTTGTTGGCAAATAACGTGCGGACAGTTTTTGAGGCATTCCTCACCTTTCGTGTGCATCACTTTCACTCGGGGTTATTACTTCGCTCAGGGAAGGTGGAAGGAAATAATGCTTTCACTTTATTAGGTCAGTCTACTAGTTATGCTGGCTCTGGATGTTCATAGATTCATATATTTTCACCAACCAACTTTACTTCTAAACTCAATTAATCTATCTATCTATCTATCTATTGCATGATGCCGTGATCCCCTAAGGGATGGCCACGAACGAACCGCCCCCATGCATCTCTGTCCCCAGTCAGTCGACGCCCCTCCTCCCAACCAGCACCGCCTTCATCCATATACTTCCTCACTCCATCCTTCCACCTCTCCTTTGGTGCACCTCTCCCACTCTGTCCTTCCACCTCAATCTCGTACACCCTCTTAGTCATTCTCTCGCTTTCCATACGTTCCATATGGCCGAACCATCTCAAGTTGTTCCTTTTCACACTTTCCAGTACATCTACCTCCACACAACATCTCCTTCTAGCTTCTTCATTTGTCTGTCTATCCCTCCATGTAACTCCGCACGCACTTCTCAAGTAACTCATTTCCACCGCTCTCACTCTTGGTCTGAGTCTCTTCCCGAACGTCCAAGCTTCGCTTCCGTAAGTTAGTGTCGGGATTACCACACTGTCATGCAAGGACTTCTTCACTTCCATACTGACCACCCTATTTCTTGTTACTGCTTTCAACGTTCCTACAACCCTTTTCCCCTGTTGCACCCTCTTCCTCACTTCTTCATCCATAGTCCCATCTTTACTCAACACACTGCCCAGATACTTAAATAAGCTGACAATCTCCATAGCCTGACCTTTCAACTTCACCTCACACTCTGTGGCTTCACCCCTTTCGAAGACCATAACCTTGCTCTTCCCCGCATTTACCTTCAGATTCCGTTTTCCTCACACTGTTCCAAACACATTTACCAGACCCTGCAACTCCCATTCATTATCGCTCATCAGAACTGTATCATTAGCAAACAGCAGTACAGGTAGCTTCTAATAATTTCCCTCCCTTATCAGCTACACACCAACATCCACTGCTCTTCCTTGTATTTCTTTCATGACTCCATCCATATATACAGTAAACAACCACAGGGACATCCGGACACACCCATGTTTCAACCCAACATTCAGGTCAAAGAACTCGCTCTGCTCATTCTCCACACGCACTGCCGCCTTTGCACCCTCATACATGCTCTTCACTGCTTTCAGCAACTTGCCATCTACTCCGTATATTCTAAGTACTTTCCACATACCTTCTCTATCCACTCTGTCATAGGCCTTCTCCAAATCCATAAAGGCAACATACACCTTTTGTTGTTTCTCCAGATATTTTTCTCCATAACACAATTGAGGGTAAACATCTGATCTACACATCCTCTTCCCTTCCTAAAACCGCCCTGCTCCTCACCTATCCATTTCTCCGTTTTCGCTCTCACTCTCTCAATCACTACCTTACTGAACACCTTCCCTACTACGCTTAGAAGACATATTCCTCGGTGGTTACCACACACTCCTCTTTCCCTTTTACCCATATATAGGGGGACTATTACCCCTGTCTTCCAGTCATCAGGTGCATTCCCCTTCTCCCATGCTAGTTTGCACATTTTCCATACCCATTCGATCACTATCTCACCACCATACCTCAACATTTCCCCACTCACTCCATCTGTTCCTGGTGCTTTCCCCAACTTCACTCTTTCATGGCTTCCCACACTTCTGACCTGATCCCCACCTCCTCCTCCACTACTTCTCTTTTTCTCTTTCCCATACCCTATCCAACTATGTTTGCTGGCACTTCATTCCTTACATTTAGCAACTCGTTGAAGTACTCCCTCCATCTTCCGACTCTCTCTTGCTTCTCGACTAGCATTCTCCCATTCTTATCTTTCACACCCTTACTGTGTCCCTTGCTACCTTCCCTAACTTTCTTGACTTCTTTCCAGAACAGTTTCTTACACTCCCTCCATTTTACACTCAGATTCCTTCCAAATTCTTCATCTACTCTTCTCTTACTTTCCTTTACTACTCTCTTCACCACTCTCTTTCTCTCCACGTCCCTCGCTCGTTTCTGACTCTCCAAATCTTTATTCCCTCTACTACCCAACCACTCTCTATACGCTTTCTTCTTGTCCTCCACAGCTATTTTTACCTCTTCTGTCCACCATGCTGTACCTTTCACTCCCCTTCCTCTTCTCCTTACACCACACACCTCCTCACATGCTGCACAGGTCTCTTCCTTAAACACTTTGCTCATCTCCTCCACTTTCTCCATATCCTCCAGGTCGAACCCACCTAGTCGTCTTTCTACTGCTCTCCTGTACTCCTCCCTGATTTCCTCCTTCTGCAGCCTCTCCACCCTCATCGCCATTCCACCCTTCTCTCGCCTCCCTCCAGCTCTCCTCACCCACTTCTTTTGTATCCTAATTTTAGCTACTACTACATAATGGTCAGACAGACCCCCTCCAATACTCCTATACACCCTAGCATCCAGCACAGATGTCTTCATTCGTTCATCCACACATATGTAATCAATCAGTGCCTTTCATTCCACCACTGTCTTATCCTTATCCTTCATCATCCACACCACTTTCCATGTGTACCTGTGTATCATTCTGTGTCGGAAGAAGGTGTTGGCTATCCATAGCCTCCTCCCCACACATACGTCCACAAGTGCACTACCATTCCCATTCACCTCTCACGGTACCCCCCACCCTCCCACCACTCCATCAACTTTCCTATCACCCACCTTCCCATTCATATCCCCAATCAGAAATATTCTTTCGTTCTTGCCAAACTTATCCAGGCACGCCTCCACATTCACCCAGAACTCCTCTTTCTCTCTTATTTTTTTATCCTCTGTCGGAGCATACACACACACACAATCACCCACGTTTGTATTCCTACTTTCATTCTCACCCACACAATCCTTGAACCCACAGACCCATAGTCTCTTACACGCTCCTTCCATTTGTTACTTACAAACAAACACTCACCTTCTCTCGCTGTTCCCTCACTCACTCCAGCACACAAACCCCTTCCACACTCCCACTCTCTCACATATGTACCCCTCCATTTGGTCTCTGTCATTCCACATATATCCAGCCTGGCATTCACTAACACTTCCAAGACTTCTCTCTCTTTTGTGTCATCATTCATGCCTCTCACATTCCACGTTCCTATTATAAGATTGTCCGTAAGATTGTTCATGGTCGGTCAGGGTTCATCAACACAGGGTCCGTCCGCATCCGAGGCTGATCATTCGTTTATCGTTGCTACCTATTTTTCACGGGTGAGGGTCGCAAGCCCACCGACCAAACCTCTTTAGTCGCCTCTTACGACACGCAGAAGGAACGTGGGGCATATTCTAATCCCTTACCCCCAGGGCATTAATTAATAAAATCAACAATTTTATGTGGCACTCCAAGGACTCGAACCTAGAATACTCACACCGACATTCCGTGCATTTATGCATTACGCTATCAAGACCATAAGTGAATGTGTGGTAAGACCCATAACATACCCATGAATTGACAGCTTAAGGTGAGGGGAAGGGTCTCATTTGTTAATGTATTTATTTATATATTATTATTGTTTTTAAGTTTCGTTCCTAGACCTCCATCAAGCTTAAAATATTACACTCAAGACCCCCCTTCAGAAACATTTGTGCATTTTTCGGTAGGAAAATGCCCCAGCCAAAGCCCGGTTCCTCCGAAATTGAAGGCTCAGTAACGCTCGCCAGGAAGAAATCGACACCTAAATTGCATTAAAGGTCCTAAAATCTCCAAACTAATGGGGCTTATCGTGAGGGAGAAGGGGGTCCAGAAAAAAAAATACTTCCCCTTAATCCTTCCCATGACACCAAATCTTACTCAATCTTACTCAAGGAATTTATATTAGTACAAGTTATAATACAGAATTATGACTTGTTTGAATACCAATGACGCAAGACTGGCGTTGTAACATTAAGGGGAGATGGGTCGTGTTTCTGGTCCCCCTTCTTCCTCATGTTTAGCTCCATCAGTTTTCAGATGTTAAGATGTTTGCCCCATTAGTTTGTCGATTTTAAGACCTTTCGCCCCATTTCATTGTCAATATTAAGACCTTTCGTGCTATTTAGGTGTCTTTTTTTTTTTCCTGGCGAACGATAGTGAGCCTGTAATTTTGGAAGAACCTGTCCCGAAAAATGTACAAATTAATCTAGAAGGGGGATCTAATGGCTGTTTTTTTTTTAATTTGATGGGGCTCTAGGGAGGAAACTAAAACAAAAAAATAATAAATATATGAAATAATCGACTTAAAAATAAATCCTTACCCAAGATACGATGATCACAGGAAGATAGAGCATCATAATTGTATCCGGCCTCTGATAGTCAACGATATATGACCCAAAACAGTTAGTGTGTTGGCTGTTGGGAAGCAGCCATTGCAGCACAAGATATTAATGCTCACCATAATGTTCAAAGCTATCTCTAACTTAATCAATTCTCTCCATGGATTATTTACTTTATAATATATCGCCATCTGTTAATCTAAGCAGTCATAAAGGGCCAAAATACGATTGGGCACTATTTTTTTTTCTTTTTGTTTATGTTCCTATTATATTTATCTCCCAAAACACCCACACATCATGCTGCCTGAGAGTCCCAATATAACACAAGGTGAACTATTGATTTTTATAACCAGAATTTGATCAAAATAAGTAAATATGTACTTTCTACCCTCTCTGGGCTTAATACTAAGAAGGCGTACGGTCCGGATGGTGTTCCTCCTATTGTACTAAAAAAATGTGCTTCCGTGCTGACTCCCTGCCTAGGCAAACTCTTTCGTCTCTGTCTCTCCTCTAACGTCTTCCCTTCTTGTTGGAAGTTTGCTCCCATTCAACCTGTCCTAAAAAGGGTGACCATTCTCAACCTTCCAACTATCGTCCAATTGCTCTCATCGCTTGTATCTCTAAAGTTTTTTAAACTATTCTTACTTCCAAATTTCTTAAGCATTTATCTTCTCATAATCTACTATCAGATCGCCAGTATGGCTTCCTTAAGGGTCGCTCTACTGGTGATCTTCTTTCATGTCTTACTAACTCCTTTTGGGACTTCGGTGAGATCATTTATATTGCGTTAGACATATTGAAGGCCTTCGATAGAGTCTGGCACAAATCTCTTAATTTCTAAACTACCCTCCTTCGGTTTCTATCTTTAATTTCGTTTCCGGTCGTTCCATAGCCGAGGTTGTGGACTGCCATCATTCACTTCCTCATCCTATCAATCAACTCCGGTGTTCCTCAGGGATCTGTCCTATCTCCTATTCTCTTTCTAATTTTCATAAATGATCTGCTCAACTGTATCTCCAGTCCTATTCATTCATATGCAGACGACTCTACCTTACACTATTCAATTAGTTTCCCAGAATGCCCCAGCCAGCAATCCCTCAAAAGCAAAGGTAATGAAGCCATACAATACTTATCTTCTGATCTAACTACCATCTCCGATTGGGGCAGAAAAAACCTTGTTACCTTTAAGCTTCCAAAACCCAATTTCTCCATCTATCCACCCGCCGTGAACTCCCAGCGGACTTTCCCTTATTCTTCAACAATACAAAAATCAACCCTTCATCTTCTCTCAGTATTCTTGGGTCTCTTTTTTTTTCTGCTTTCTCTTGGAAGGACCATATTACCAGTCTTGCTAAGGCGGCCTCCCAGAAGCTGGGTGTGCTCAACCGCCTCAAGGGGTTCTTTACCCCTGCTCAGCTTCTTGCTCTGTACAGGGGCACAGTGCGTCCTTGTATTGAGTATTGTTCACATGTGTGGGGAGGATCCTCTCACACAGCACTTCTAGACAAAGTAGAAAGGAAGGCCTTTCGTATCACTAACTCCCATCCACTCACCAACTCTCTGCAATTTCTCTCTCTCTCTTTGCCGCAATGTTGCATCTCTCTCGCTATTCTATTGCTACTACAATAATCAGTGTTCCTCAGAGCTCTCTCAGTGCATACCACCTCCTCTACGTAGGGTATGTAGTACCCGTCTTGCAACACAATCCCACCCTTACTCTGTACAACTCTCCAACTCAAGAGTGAAACATTACTCCCAATCATTCTTCTATTCAACAGCTGAGCTCTGGAACTCTCTCCCAGAAATTTTCTTTCCCTCTTCCTATAACTTAAATTGTTTCAAACTCTGTGTATTCAGACATTTTGGCTTGAACGTTCCTTGATTTTGGCTCTGTCACTCTTTTAACTCTAGGGGAGGCACTCGTCACAGGCAGTTTTGCCTTTTGTCTCCCTCATTCACATAGAAAACAAAAATAGGATGCCTTTCATTCAGATTCGAATATCATGTTATTACTTTTCCTAATTGTTCTTATAATTACCCCCCCCCCCACATAGGTGTCTGTGTGAGATTCTATTCCTGTGTGTGAGTATTGTTGGTGTGCTTGAATTTGGCTATAGTTATCTTTTTTATATGCTTGAAGGAGGCAAAAGACAAAGCTGTCTGTAACAAGTGTCACCCCCTCCCAAGGTTGAAAGAAGTGATAGAGAGCCAAAATCCAGGTACGTTAGAGGTAATTTAGGTGTGTTGAAAAAATATGAGGTGTACTTGTAAAGTGTAGTGAAATTAATAGGAGGAGGGTGTTTGTGAGAGTTTGCTGGATTACTCTCTGCGTAGGTGAAACACAAATATAAACAGATGGGGAAGCCAGATAAATGAAACAGGAGTTCCAGTAACTTCTTATCATATGCCTATGTGGCCTCCCCTGGGTACTGCCCTGCTCGATTGGTGCCCGCAATCTCCCCAAAGGAATCTTAGAATCTGTTAATTGTTCACGACTCTTCAGCATGACGTTTTGCTGATCTGATCGGAAAGCCATTCACATAAAAGGCCTCTTATATTTTTCAAAATGCATGGAATTGAATTATGTAATTAGTTGTGTTCATTAAATATCAAATCATCTATAATAGTTAAGCTATAACAAACTACATTTATTTATTCATGTCAACGACTATATATGTATAATGAGAAATGGTGCAGCTAATTTACCCACATTACACAATTTGGTATATACATTATATACAATTAATCCACTGACTCCGCGATATTTGGTATATACATTATATACAATTAATCCACTGACTCCGCGATATTTGGTATATACATTATATACAATTAATCCACTGACTCCGCGATATTTGGTATATACATTATATACAATTAATCCACTGACTCCGCGATATTTGGTATATACATTATATACAATTAATCCACTGACTCCGCGATATTTGGTATATACATTATATACAATTAATCCACTGACTCCGCGATATTTGGTATATACATTATATACAATTAATCCACTGACTCCGCGATATTTGGTATATACATTATATACAATTAATCCACTGACTCCGCGATATTTGGTATATACATTATATACAATTAATCCACTGACTCCGCGATATTTGGTATATACATTATATACAATTAATCCACTGACTCCGCGATATTTGGTATATACATTATACAATTAATCCACTGACTCCGCGATATTTGGTATATACATTATATACAATTAATCCACTGACTCCGCGATATTTGGTATATACATTATATACAATTAATCCACTGACTCCGCGATATTTGGTATATACATTATATACAATTAATCCACTGACTCCGCGATATTTGGTATATACATTATATACAATTAATCCACTGACTCCGCGATATTTGGTATATACATTATATACAATTAATCCACTGACTCCGCGATATTTGGTATATACATTATATACAATTAATCCACTGACTCCGCGATATTTGGTATATACATTATATACAATTAATCCACTGACTCCGCGATATTTGGTATATACATTATATACAATTAATCCACTGACTCCGCGATATTTGGTATATACATTATATACAATTAATCCACTGACTCCGCGATATTTGGTATATACATTATATACAATTAATCCACTGACTCCGCGATATTTGGTATATACATTATATACAATTAATCCACTGACTCCGCGATATTTGGTATATACATTATATACAATTAATCCACTGACTCCGCGATATTTGGTATATACATTATATACAATTAATCCACTGACTCCGCGATATTTGGTATATACATTATATACAATTAATCCACTGACTCCGCGATATTTTATCCGATAAGATTTTTTTGTTTATCCCCTTGAGGATTTTGACGCTTTTTGACACTTTCTTCTGGCTATCATTAGACGATTGTATACAATTTAGGAAGGATCTGTGGGAATTATAGGATAAAGACAATCTAAATTAACCCTCTGATTTCTATAATACCCTTCCTAATATAAATAAAATCGTCTATTAATAGCCGGAAACAGAAATTAAATGCGTTTCGAATATTCTAAGGGTTAACATCGCTTTGTTCATGCTCGGGATAGACGAACAGACTCCTTATAAACGCCTTTTGAGAATTACATTAATATTAATTCTGTTTCGATTATACCTTGTCACGTCATGGAGGAAGGCCACAGGGGCGTTTTTGTCTTTAGTCACTGGTTTGGAAACTTATGAGGCAAACATATTAATTAATTTTCAGCTTAGTTTCCGATATCAGTACAAAAATATCCCACAATTGTTGCTGGAATATTTTTGAAATTGAAAGTAGACTACAAAAGCTATAATATAATCGTTGTTTATATACATTCTGGCAACTTTTCGAGGTTTATTCTTTCTTGAAGGACTAGTCTAAACAGGAAGGGAAGGAGGAAGGAAGGGAGAGCTATGTTGTGAGTGTGTGTGTGAGAGAGAGAGAGAGAGAGAGAGAGAGAGAGAGAGAGAGAGAGAGAGAGAGAGAGAGAGAGATAATAGAATGGAATAGAATAGAACTGGTGAGATACTTTGTACAAACACGAATTGCACCCTTCGCACATAGCCTACCGTACATCATAATATACCCCTAAACCTTGGTGCAGTCATGAGGGGATGTCATTAACTCATTATTGATTCAGGGGTTGTATATTACTGGAAATATTTAACTTTACATCTTAGGTATGCTTAATTAGATTTAAACCGAGAAATAATGATAAGCCTAGTGTTATTATTTATCTTCATATACCCCTTCTGTACCGGCGACGTCTTTTTCATTTTATTCTAGCTATATCTAGACGATTTTATGCAGCTTCAGAAGGATCTGTGGTAGTGAAAATGGTTAAGAGAGATAGTTCGAAGCCTGATAAATAAACTTAATAATATCGTCTAACAGTAACCAGAATAAAGTTATAAGGACTGCACCGGTACTGAAAGGGTTAATCTGCATTTCATTATACTTATTCTGTAATGAATATGATTGGTTGAGTCCATATAGTTATATTGTTGACCCATCTCTCAGCCCCCAGAGCCTCCGTGTGTGCAGAGTCAACAGAGTATATTAGGAGGGCTCTGTAATCACCCCCAGCCGACCTGTTTACCTCACAGATTTGCAGGGTTGGTTGTGTAATTATAGCGGTCATTATCTTGGTGGACAGTAGACGGACAGCTCGGCCAGGCCACACCAAGGGAGAAGGGGTGATTGGTGTGTGTCTGTGTGTGTGTGTGTGGATGTGTAAGTGAGTATGTGTGTGTGTGGATGTGTAAGGGTGTGTCTGTGGGTGTGTATGTGTCTGTGTGGGTGTGTATGTATGTGTGTGGGTGTAAGTGTCTTTGTGTGTGAGTGTATGTGTGTGTGTGTGTGAAATAATTGTTAATATATTGTTCGGTTGCAGCCGTGAGGCTAAACAATCTCGATTTTTGTCTTAACCTAGTTACTGTGCAATGTTTATTCTACCTTTACTACGAGTTACCCGAGTCCCCATCATAGTACACACGTATATTCACTGGTGAGAGTACGTGTAGGCTATCACAAGCTGATAGTTGTTGTTATTGTTCCCCAGGCTGTCTGGCCGAGCAGCCCCAAGGTCCCAAGCAAGGCCAAGGCCATAACCAAGCACCCCCACAGAAGCCTTCCAGCTTTACCACTAAGAAAGCCCAGGTGACCGAAGCCGCTCCCAGGCGAGGGGCTGAGGAGGGTGCGGAGATGCCCGGGACACAAAAGGCCCACCCAGGGCACTGTGCCCCTTAATTATTATGAAGGGAAAATTGAGGGACAAAGCTGATAGTTGAGCAGCTTGGCTAGGGATGGACCACGATACAATCCTCTCCACCGGAATATTGGAATAAACGTTTTAGGATTAAGGAGAACTTGAACTCTCCACCTCGCGGTCAGTGCACACGCCTTAGACCACTAGACCAAACCAGGGTGTGTGTGTGTGTGTTTGTGTGTGATTGTATAAGTGCTTGTGTGTTTGTGTGTGTGCTTATGTGTGTAAATGTCTTAACAATTACGGGAATCCTTACCTATTCTACAACATTAACCTTTTCAGTAAGGTGAATTTTATATTCTGACTGTCGAAAATCTAAATTATTAATTTATGGAAAGGCTTCTAGACATCATGTATATTCACACTGTCACAATTAACCTCTCTGATTCCCACAAATGTTTCATAACTGAACATAATTTGTTAATGATGTCCAGAATAAGGAAAAGTATACCCTCATTGTACTTCTGCAATTTTCGAAATCTTTAATTTAACCCTTTCACTACCGGTGCCATTCTTTTAACATTTTCTGGCTATTATTAGACAATTTAGTTAAGTTTGAAAAGGGTCTCAAACAATTAAAAGGCTTCGACTATATCACTTACCCTTTTCTACTACCACAGGTCCTTTTTAAACTGCATAAAATTGTATAATATTAAAATTATATTAAAAAGATGTCGCTGGTACAGTAGGGGTTAACAGTAATGCGAAAAGGTTATCGTTCCAAAGGTAAAGATGACTGATAATAGTCCTCATAGTTTTATTAACCCTCTCCGACATATGACGCGATTTTGAGCCTATTGGGGATACTTTAAAGCTTTTGTTACCATTAGGGGTATTTAGAAACCTTTAGTTTAGTTACTTCAACCTCTGCAGTTGTCTTTGAGTTAGCTGTGGGCAGAAAACTAAATTTGGAGAGGTAATTATAAGAGTGAGAGAACTCTATTTCTTATTGCTAATCTCGGTATGTCAATGGGAAGATATTATTGGGATTGAATTTGTGCTATATCTAGTATCAGTGCATTACCACAAAGCCCACCGAAATGCCAAAAAAATACCCTCATTGTTCCCTGATTAAATAACACTGTATGAATATTCCCATATTCAAAATATGTTACAAGAGGACAATGCCTAGTGAGTTCACTGTTCAATAGGTGGCATTCTGAGAGTGAGGGTCTGAGTCTGGAGGGTGAGATGGTGAAACACTTGAACGAAGCAACCAGCCGCTTCAGAGATGGAGCTGCTTCGAGCCATGATGGATGCTTCACATGTCTCACTCCCCAGACTGGAACAAGACCTCACGGGCTTCACCGTGTTGAGCGGTGGAATGTACAGGCTCTCAGCCTATGCCCGAGAGGGAGTAGTTGGAATATAGAAAAAAAAAAAAAAAAAAAAAAAAAAAAAAAAAGTTTACTGAGTCGGCGTACACACAGTGATCAAAGGGTATGTAATTTAGGATATTAAGTGATGTATGAATAACTTTTCATTTATTCAGTGAATGGAAGATATAAATCTTATTTAACTCAAAGAGCCACAATATTGAATAATATAAATTCAAGTAAGTCATAAATAATTATAATAGCCCGTACGCGTGGCTGAAATTCTCATCGAGGCGAAGTTAAGTGCGACGTGAATTTGACAGGAGTTTATCATTAACTCAAATACTGCTTAAGCTGAGGCTGAGGTCAGGAAGTGAAATCTTTAACCTAGTTTAGCTAGAGAAGGATAAATAAACTCTCTCTATTAACACTTATACATGCAATCACGTACCCAGCCAATAATACACATAAAATAAGATCTGAATGAGTGTTCACGGTAAGTTACGTGTAATGTGCATGTAATTATCCCAAATGAATATATATAAAGCTCTTATACGGAATATAAGAAATATATCCCAAGAATTATATATATATATCAATCCCACTAATAGAGTATGTTCTGTTCTCTCAACACGAAGGGCTGATAGCAAAGAAGGAGAGAATAAATAATCTCTACGATGACGTTAAATTGAACACTAACATATCTTATATCACCCTTCGCAATTAATCATCAAAACACTTCACACAACGAGAGGCACTTAATTTGGTTTTAGGTAGAGAAGTAAGAGCCCATGAGAGATCTGGTCACACGTAGCGACTGAGTCCGTTGTCCAGCCTGTTGACACCAGTGGCACGTCCTCCGCATACACGCTCTCACTAAATTATATCACTTCTAGCTCGCCTCCACCACTTCTTCGGGGTCACTAACACAACCACGTGCAGGTACTGTTTAATGGGACAATGGCTAACCCCTACGGAAGTAATTCCGAATCGAAGACTTAAAATTAAGCTCGCTTGCCATAAAGGAAAGCTACCCGAAATCAGTCTCGATTTTGCCTACCAATATCTTGGTCCAGACAGGTAATATTTCGAATTAATTTACAGGCATAGTTATGGCGTTTCGGTGTGTGAAAGGGCATGGTAAATATGGTGTTTGATTATTGCTCCGGTTATTAAGATCCTTAAAAATATAATGCATATATGGTTATACAGAGAAACACATTCTTTATTTATTAAAATTAGATGTAACTATGAAAAAGCTTTGATGGATGAGTGATAATTAAATTACAGTTTTGGATATCAGCAGGTATTGCATAAACATGTCTTCGTCGTAGTCCAGATCTGGTCTAGACATGGAATTCTCACCAGGTGTGTGGAGCGGCCATTTTTTCTCTTGCGGTTGGAAGG
This sequence comes from Paralithodes platypus, assembly GCA_032716605.1. NCBI lineage: Eukaryota > Metazoa > Arthropoda > Malacostraca > Decapoda > Lithodidae > Paralithodes > Paralithodes platypus. Next base: position 21,368,345 of record CM064576.1, on the reverse strand, counting down.
GATTAGGGCATGACCCTTGAAGGATCGCAGAGGGAACGCAGGTAGTAGGGTGTTGTTGACGTTGGTGCTCTGTTCGGGGTAACTTATTTATCTTCTTTATTGGGGGTAACTTTTTTATCTTCCCCTGGCTTTTGATAGACACAATGCGGCACTGAGATGATTGGTATTCTTGCTGTTGTTGCTCCCACCCCGGTATTCCACATCCGTCGTCCATAACAAATTCTCGTCCTCGAGCTTGGATTAGGTATGTATTGGATTCTATGGTGCAGACGTAGGGTATGAGGCCTCATAAAAACCGGTACCACACAATGGTTGTGGCGTTGCTGGGGAGATCTGGTTCCCGGAACACGGTGTGGTGGAGAGGTAAGGAGGACTGGTTGGCGAGGTGAGCAAGTTGAGCTGGGGTACTGATTTGGGTATCCTGGTGGTCCTCGAGTATGGCTAGTCTGTTGATCTTCATTGTAGCTGTTGTCTGGGCAGGTTCAGGACTGAGAATGGCTGTGGAGGAGGATTTAGAGCTGTCGGTGCCCTCCGATATAGAGGGGAGGAGCTTGGAGGGGGTAGGGTCAGGAGGTCTGTCAGGTGTTTGTTGAGGTGAAGTGGTGACCTGAGAGATGTTTGTTGACTGTAGAGGTGGACGTATGGTCGTCGAGCTGGCTGCAGTGTTGATTGTTGAGGTGACAGGTGTAGGTGTTCGGCTTGGGTTGGAGTGAGAGGTGGTTGAGGTTTGGGGTTTGGCCTGGCAGGTGCTGGTTTGCGGGTGGTGGAGACCATCCTGGGTTTGGGGTTGTGGATCTCTGGTGACCACCATTTTGTTTGGGTCACTCGTCTGCCAGATCGTCTGCATGAAGGCTGTAAAGTAGATAGAGTTAAAGGGGTGAAGGGTTAGATTTTGTTGGTTTAGAGGTTGATGTGAGGGGTTTCGGGAAGGTGCATGATTTGGAAGGTGAGAGGGGTTCTTTGTTTTGTTTAAAGATGAAGAGGTTGAGCTTTTCGGAGTAGTGGATGGTTGGTGCGTGTGTTTAGGTTTAGTTATAGGGTTTGGAGAAAGAGACTTAGAGGTTTGTATGATTGGTTTCAGTAAGGGTGAGGGAAGACGTTGAGGCGGAGTTGGTGTTGAATTAGTAAAGGTAATAAGGGACAGGGAAGGGGAAGTTGGCTGAGTAGTTGGTGAAGGGGAAAATATAGGGAGGTCAAGTTCAGATGAGTCGGAAGCGAGGGGGGTGGTGGGGGTACAAGGAAGGTTTGACTGAGTGTTAGTGGCAAGGGTGGGCGGGACTGAGATGGTGCGAAGTGTAAGAGTATTTGGGTGATTCAGGTGGTGTGACATAGAGGGAGGGGGTGGCGAAGCAATAGGAGGCAAGTTATTGACAGTTGGAATGGGTGTCTTTGGTAGAATGGGAAAGGGGGGAATTGGGGGAGGAGGTAGTGATTATTAATTACAGGGCATGCGGTATCATTGCCTGGGTTAACTAGCATGGTTATATTCTCATCAATTGGTTGGAATCGGCGTACATATCGATTTCTGTATGTGCGTGACTCTCCGTGGTAATTGACAGTGACCTGGTAACAATTTGGCACCGTGAGAATTTCGAAGGGCCCTTTATATCTTGGTTTAACTTTAGAGGGAACAGGAAGGTGAGCTACCATAATTAGATCGCCTACGTGGTGGGGGCTGACTTAGGTGTTTCGTCAGCTTGCAGATCTTGTAGGCACTGTAGTTGCCTTAGTCGGTTCTTCAAGTGAACTAAGGATTGGTCGAAGTTGGACAAAGGCTCGTATGGGGCGGACAGGTGACGTAATGGAAGGAGGAGAGGGGGGAATTTCAAAAACTCTCGTGGGGGGAGATCCCGTCTTGTCGAGGGCAGGTGTTGATTCCCCATTGCACTACTTTTACTTGACTGGGCCAGTTGGTGGTGTTCATTTGTTGTAACCGGGTCCGTATTTGATTTGCAATGGTACGGTGGCTCCTTTCGCAGAAGGAATTTTGGGGCCAATACGGAGAGGAAGGACTGATATTAAATCCGAACATTTGTGATATTTGTGTCCAGATGTGGCAGGTGAACTAGGGGGCGTTATCAGAATGAATGGCTTCAGGAAGTCCAAAATACAGGAATACGTGCTAAATCATGGCTTCGGCTACTGAAAAGGCAGTGTGGTGTATTGCCGGACAGGCTACTACATACTTGGAATAGGTATCTACAAAGGTAATGATATATTTGAACCCTTTGACACCTTCCATAGGTTCCATGACGTCAACAGCCAATAATTGCCATGGTTTAGATGCTACTAGTTTGCCTGAGGGGCCTGGGGTGCGAGTTCGATCCTTACCAAGGGTACATGCTCGGCATGCTTCAGTGACTTTCCTGGCGGTGATTTAAGTTGAAGGTGTCCAGTAAATTTGCTGAAAAATCGAGACTAATTTTCTTTGAGCTAGATGAATGCCATTATATGAATGGAGAGATTGCATGGTTAGTAAGGCGGTGCTGGGACTGATGATAATTTTATTGTCAGGGGCATAGAGGTTATCCCCTCTTCTTTGGAGCTGGGAGAAGAGATGTCGGGGCATCCAGTCAGGTTTTTGTTGTCTTTTAAATTGTTGCAATAAGTGTTGTTGGTCATGATCTGTGGAATCTTGATGGTGAATGGCTAGAATGGGGGTATGTTCAGTTTCGGTGGTGATAGTGGTGGTTTGTTAATTTAGAGGAAGTCTGGAAAGGGCGTCGGCATTTGTGTGAAGTTTGCCGGGCCTGTAGGCTATTTCAAAATTAAACTCCTCAAGAGACTCTCGCCATCTAACTGTTAAGGCATTTTTCATGTCTGACTTCCGGAGCCATTGGAGGGCGTGGTGATCGGTTATTATGGTTACTTTGACTCCGACTAAATATGCTTTGAAATATTGAAGGGCCCAAATGATCCCTAAACATTCTCTCTTGGTGACTGGATAGTTAGTTTCGGCTGGATTTAGTGTCCTGCTGGCACATGCAATAATGTGCTCACGTCTGTCTCTGGTTTGAACGAGAACTGCGCCAATACCGAATTGTGACACATCTGTATAAAGACGGAAAGGCTCGGTATAATCATGAAATTATACGACGGGTGCAGCTAGGAGTAGATCTTTAAGGTAATTGAAAGCTTGGATACGTTGATTTGTCCATAGGAATGGTTCTTCTTTTCTAGTCAAATCATAAAGGGGTTTAGCAATGGTGGCAAAGTTCTTTATGAATCGACGATAATAGGAGGCTAAACCTAAAAATGCCCTGACTCCTTTGACGTTAGTAGGGGGGGTTATGGCACTTACGGCTTTGAGTTTTTCTAGGTCAGGAGATATTCCTTCCTCGGAGACTATGTGACCGAGGAATTTCACTTCTTTCTGGGCTAAGGTGCATTTGGAGGGTTTAAGCTTTAATTTGGCCTCCTGAATTCGGTGGAAGACTTGGCGAAGGCGTTGTAGATGTTTGCCCCAAGTTTTACCAAAAACAATGATGTCATCTAAGTAAGCTAAACATGTCTCCCAGGTTAAGCCTTGCAATACAGACTTCATGAGTCAGGAGAAAGTGGCAGGACCGTTGCACAGGCCAAACGGCAGCACGGTAAACACATATAAGCGCCTTTGACTGGTGGCGAAACACGTTTTTTGTTGGTGTTCCGAAAGTACGGGCACTTGCCAATATCCGGCTTGAAGATCTAGAGTGGTGAACCATTTTGCGCCATTTTGCGCCTGGAATCAAGCCAAATCTGTTCTTCAACTTGCCAAACACTCTTTCATCAATAATAAATGCACTGAACTGTCCAACTCTAGCTCTTCCCAAGCTTTCTGGCATCTAGCCAAAAACCTCTCCAACAATTTATCTTCCTCGTCTTTCCCTCCCCTTTCCCACTCTGATGGCACAACCATCACTTCTTCCTCTGACAAAGCTAAACTCTTCACTCAAACTTTTGCTAGAAACTCCACCTTGGATGATTCCGGTGCTATTCCTCCCTCTCCACCCTCCTGTCTCTTACTTTTTTTTTTTTTTTTTTTTTTCTATGTGATTGAGGGAGGCAAAAGGCATAACTGCCTATAGCGAGTGCCTCCCCCATAGTTGAAAGAGTGACAGGGCCAAAATCAAGGGACGTTCGAGCCAAAATGCCTGGACACACAGAGTTTGAAGCAATTTAAGTCATAGGAAGAGGGAAAGACTGACTCTGGGAGAGAGTTCCAGAGCTCAGCTGTTGAGTAGAAGAAAGTTTGAGAGTAACATTTCACTCTTGGGTTGGAGAGTTGCACAGAGTAGGGGTGGGATTGAGTTGCAAGACGGGTACCACGTGCCCTACGTAAAGGAGGTGGTATGCACTGGGATAGCTCTGAGGAACACTGATTATTATAGTAGCGATAGAATAGCGAGAGAGATGCAACATTGCGGCGGAGAGAGAGAGATTGCAGAGAGTTGGTGAGTGGACGGGAGTTAATGATACGAAAGGCCTTCCTTTCAACTTTGTCTAGGAGAGCAGTGTGAGAGGAACCTCCCCTCACATGTGAACAATACTCAATACAAGGGCGCACTATGCCCCTGTAAGAAGCTGTGCAGGGGAAAAGAACCCCCTAAGGCGGTTGAGCACACCTAGCTTCTGGGAGGCTGCCTTAGCAAGACTGGTAATATGGTCCTTCCAAATGAGAGCAGAAGAAAAAGAGACACCAAGAATATTGAGAGAAGATGAAGGGTTGATTTTTGTATTGTTGAAGAATAAGGGATAGTCCGCTGGGAGATCCTGACGGGTAGATAGATGGAGAAATTGGGTTTTGGAAGCATTAAAGTTAACAAGGTTTTCTCTGCCCCAATTGGAAATAGTATTTAGATCAGAATTTAAGAGTTCTATGGCTTCATTACGTTTGTCGTTGAGGGATTGCTGGCTGGGGCGTTCTGAAAAACTAATGGAGTAGTGTAAGGTTGAGTCGTCTGCGTATGAATGGATGGGAATTAAGGTACAGTTAAGGAGATAATTTATAAAAATTAGAAAGAGAATAGGAGATAGGACAGAGCCCTGAGGAACACCGGAGTTTATAGGGTGAGGAAGTGAACAATGGCCGTCCACAACCGCGGCTATGGAACGGCCGGAAAGGAAATTAGAGACAAAGGCACAGATGGAGGGATAGAAACCGAAGGAGGGTAGTTTAGAAATTAAAGATTTATGCCAGACTCTATCGAAGGCTTTCGATATGTCTAGTGCAATAGAAAAAGTCTCACCGAAGTCCCGAAAGGAGGATGACCAAGAGTTAGTAAGATATGAAAGAAGATCACCAGTAGAGCGACCCTTAAGGAAGCCATACTGGCGATCTGAGAGCAGATTATGAGAAGAGAAATGCTTAAGAAATTTGGAAGCAAGAATAGGTTTCCAATAGGTGTGGGTCCTTGATGATGGTTTCCAATAGGTGTGGGTCCTTGATGATGGTTTCCAATAGGTGTGGGTCCTTGATGATGGTTTCCAATAGGTGTGGTCCTTGATGATGGTTTCCAATAGGTGTGGGTCCTTGATGATGGTTTCCAATAGGTGTGGGTCCTTGATGATGGTTTCCAATAGGTGTGGGTCCTTGATGATGGTTTCCAATAGGTGTGGGTCCTTGATGATGGTTTCCAATAGGTGTGGGTCCTTGATGATGGTTTCCAATAGGTGTGGGTCCTTGATGATGGTTTCCAATAGGTGTGGGTCCTTGATGATGGTTTCCAATAGGTGTGGGTCCTTGATGATGGTTTCCAATAGGTGTGGGTCCTTGATTCGCTTGGCATGATTTCTGAAACGTTCCGGTATATACCGAAAAATATTATATTTTGACTTAAGTGATTATATTAGTTGGATGAATGTACTTCACTGGTTAACTTTTATAAATGGTATTATGCATATGCCTTTGTGACTGCGTTCTTCTTATTTCAAGATTTCTCGTTAGTAACGGAATTCTACGATTTTTAATCAACCATTTCAATCGGGCAACATGCACATAAGAATAACTAGTCGTTAGGATTGTATATTTCTTAACATTTTTTCATTTGATGCACTTTCATTATGGTATGCAATTGTGAACAGTGCAAATTACATGTCGACATCGCTTGGACGGGTCGATGTAATTGGGTGGCGAGTTGACCAGGGGGTCGAGGTAAAGCAGGGGGGCGGGAGGTAATTACGTTTTTTTAGTGTGGGGGCGGAGGAGAGGGCTGATACACGAACAAGTGACCAGGAGGGCTGAATTGATAAGGGAGGCTATTTGACCAATGAAACGAGTTGACCATGGGCAAGAGCTTGTTAGGGGACAGAGTTAACCAGGGGAATGTTAGGGGGCAGAGTTAACCAGGGGAATGCTAGGGGGCAGAGTTAACCAGGGGAATGTTAGGGGGCAGAGTTAACCAGGGGAATGTTAGGGGGCAGAGTTAACCAGGGGAATGTTAGGGGGCAGAGTTAACCAGGGGAATGTTAGGGGGCAGAGTTAACCAGGGGAATGTTAGGGGGCAGAGTTAACCAGGGGAATGTTAGGGGGCAGAGTTAACCAGGGGAATGTTAGGGGGCAGAGTTAACCAGGGGAATGTTAGGGGGCAGAGTTAACCAGGGGAATGTTAGGGGGCAGAGTTAACCAGGGGAATGTTAGGGGGCAGAGTTAACCAGGGGAATGTTAGGGGGCAGAGTTAACCAGGGGAATGCTGCAACATGTTGGTCAAATGGATGAGTTGGCCAGAGGGACGAATTAAGGGCAGCTTTTTACTTTGCTCCCTGGACCTCCATCACGCTTATAAAGATACCCCCAAGAGCCCCCTTCGAGATAAATGTGTACATTTTTTTGGTAGAAAATGCCCCGGCTGAAGGCCGGCTCCTCCTAAATTACAGGCTAGCGATTGCTCGCCATGAAAATATTGACACCTACAGTAAGTGGCACGAAAGGTCTTAAAATTGAAAAAAATTGGGAGAAAGGTTTTGAAGACACAAAACTAATGGGGCGAATGTCTTAAAACTAAGGTCTAAACATGAGGGAAATGGGGGGGGGGGTCCAGAAAAACCCTCTTAAAGGTGGTGGTGCATGGGTTGAGATAAACATGGAATAATAATCACCACCATGCACATAATTATCTTGTAAAATGCAATGGCACCGAAATAATTATCAACATTGGTTTAAAGAATTTTGTGAATCGTCTACACCGGACGTATGACGTCATAGGAGTGTAAGTCCACTATGACGTCACAGGTCCGGTGTAGACGATCCACAAAATCCTTTATACCATTGTTAATAATTATTTCAGTGACATTGTATTTTGCAAGATAATTATGTGCAGGTTGGCGATTATTATTCCATGTTTATCTCAACCCATGCACCACCATTTTTAAGTGGAAATCTCCCCTTAACCTGGGGACCCAGTTAGCCAGGTGGCAAGTTGGTCAGGGGGACGAGTTGGTCAGGGGATTGAGGCGACAAGGGGGATGAATTGGCCAGATGGATGAGTTGGCCAGGGGTCCACTTGACCAGAGGGTCAACTGTCAAGTTGATCAGAAGGTCAAGTTGATCAAGGGATCGAGTTGATTAGGGGGTCGAGTTGTTCAGGGGATCGAGTTGATCATGGGGTTGACTTGATCCGGGATCGAATTTATCAGGGGATCAAATTGACCAGGGAGTCGAGATAATCAGGGGGTTGAATTGACCATGGGATCGAGTTGACCAGGGGGTTGACTTGATTAGGAAGTTGAATTGATCCAGGTTCGAATTAATCAGGAGATTCAGTTGATCAGGTGGTTGATTTAGCCGGGGAGACGAGTCAACGAATACCCTTGTTCATTGGTTTGGTCAATGGTCATTACACAAATTTGAGAATTTTGGCTAAAGGCGTTATCAGTAGTATTTTCTTGGAGTTGTCAGTGCAAACATACTAAGAGGATATGGGTCGTTTTTCTGGTCCCCCTTCTCCCTCATGCTTAGCTCCTTTAGTGTTCAGATATTAAGACGTTCGGCCCATTAGTTTGGCGATTTAAAGACCTTTTGACTATTTTCTTTGTTAATATTAAAACTTCGTGTCATTTAGATGTCGATTTTTTCCTTGCGAGCGATAGCGAGCCTGTAATTTATGAGGAACTGGCCTACAGCCGGGACAAATATATATTGAATGGGGGTCCTGGGACTGTTATTATTATTATTATTTTTTTTTTTTTTAAAGTATGATGGAGGTCAAGGGAGGAAACTAGAACAAATGTAAATAAATGAAAAGATCGACCAAAAAAATAACCATTCCCTTAAAATCCTTATGTAGGTAAATTCAAGATGAATTAATGGTATGGCGGTGCGCCTTGTATCCCGTAAATACGAACGAGTCCTATTATCATTCTGGCTAACATATAAAGAAACAGGACCATAAATACGAACGAGTCCTATTATCATTCTGGCTAACATATAAAGAAACAGGACCATAAAGGGGAGGTATTGACTTTTATGGACCCCCTTCTCCCTCATGTTTAGCCCCATCAGTTTTGAAATATAATTATCTCAATAGCACAATGCAGCCGATGTAGATTCTGGCTACATCCCCCGTCTACCATTTGCGATTATTATTTAACCGATTAATTATTATTCTTAGTATAATTAAAATTAGTGTTATCATTATTATTATTATTCTTAGTATAATTTTATTATTATTATTATTATTATTATTATTATTATTATTATAATAATAATAATTATTATTATTATTATAGTCAGGTCAGGTGAAGGTATTGAGGAATAAGCCTTTTACAACGGCACCTCGTAGTTACTTTATACTTTTCCTACTTGTTGAAGAGTGACGAGAGGGGAGAAGGGGTGTTGGAGAGAGAGGAAGCTGTTGTAGTGGCTTTGTTATGTGTACCGCTTCCCGAAATGGTGGTGTCTGGCCCCTGGACTATGACGGAGGGTGAAGGGGTCCATAGCCCCAGCCACACTCAGTCTCCTTCTGTCACTCAGTGGAGGTGGATGTGTCGCGTTGTGCTCCGATCGTACCTACACCTGGAAACGTAATGATTTAGGGGGCTATTTTCTATTTCTTAAGTTTAGTGGTGTGTTTCTTAGACAGCCGAAGAAAGTTACTTCAAAATGCGTGCAGAAATTAGACTTTTAACACATTATTTTCGACAGTCGAGATATGTGACTTCGTATATGGATTCACATTTTCATTTATTATGTGTATATGTTGATTAGGAAACATAATTTCAAATCAGCGTTTGGATGTCTGAGTGTTTTACATATTTTTACAATATAAAGAAACAATCTCATATCTACACACCGAGTATCGAGGGCCCTTATAGTTATGTTAAGTACATTTATTATATCTACACACCGAGTATCGAGGGCCCTTATAGTTATGTTAAGTACATTTATTATATCTACACACCGAGTATCGAGGGCCCTTATAGTTATGTTAAGTACATTTATCTACACACCGAGTATCGAGGGCCCTTATAGTTATGTTAAGTACATTTATCTACACACCGAGTATCGAGGGCCCTTATAGTTATGTTAAGTACATTTATCTACACACCGAGTATCGAGGGCCCTTATAGTTATGTTAAGTACATTTATTCACTTGGAAATTCATATTTAACCGTGATAAATTGGGATTAGATTTATCCATGTAGGTATACATTTTGGGTTCATATTCATGATATAAGATAAAACGTAAATTAAATGTAAAAAAGCGTGGGTTTTGCTGTAGGTTACTATTTCGGTACTTAAATGGGTTTGTACGAGCTCTTCTTTCTTCCCACATTTATCAGCAATTGAACACTTGCGGGGTTTTTTTGTTTTTTTTTGTTTTTTTTTCTATAAGGAATTTGGGGCCATTGTCATAGACATTGAGCAGTAATACAACCATCATATGAGTTTATGATGGATAGAACTGACTGAATTTGATCTTATGTATTTCTATATATGCACTACAACTTTATTTAACTGGTAATGCTGCCAAATATTGACATATACACTACTTATACAGCTCCCACTTCCTTAACCCATTCTGTACCGGCGACGTCCTTTGCACATTATGTTGGCTATTATTAGACCATTTTGTTCAGCTTAGGAAGGACGTTTACCAATTAAAAAAACTACAGAATATCTCAATTAATCCCTTTAGCTACCATATATCCTTCCTACGCTACATATAATTGTTTATATGTAGCTGAAATCAAATACAAAAGACGTCATCGGTACAGAAGGGGTTAAGGGGAATAAGCGTGTTTATTACCTCTTTTATATATTTGTTTTATCATTGTTTTAGTTTTCTCCTTAGACCTCCAACAATCTTAAAAATACACCCACCATGACCCTTCTTCAAGAATGTTTTTACATTTTTCGAGAGACAAATTTTCCGGCCGAAGACCGGTGCCTCGTAAATTACAGGCTTGGTATCGCTCGTCAGGAAAAAATGACACTTAAATTAACACGAAAAGTCTTAATACTGACAAAAAAAAAAAAAAAAAAGGACGAAAGGTCTTAAAATAGCCAAACTAATAGGCCGAATGTCCTAAAATCTGAAAATTAATGGGACTAAAGATGAGGAAGAAGGGGGACCAGAAAAAACGACACGTCTCCCCTTGATACAAGCATCTATAAGAATACAATTAGCCCCTTAAGGATATGACGCGTTTTAGCAGTGGCCATCATTAGACGATTATATACCGATTAGGAAGGATCTGTGGGAATGAAAAGGGTAATGTTTATCTCAACCAACCCTCTGTCTTTCATATAGCCTTCCTAATCTAAATAAAATTGTCTAATAATAGCCAGAAAACAGAAAACAAAGTGCGGCATCGATCCTCCGAGGGTTAGTCTATAGTCCATTCATTATAGGTAGGCCAGACATCGTGACCTTTAACCTCTGTAACTCAAAAAGGGCCTGAATAAATGGGTTGTATATTTATACACACACCTATTCCCTGGCAGACCTTTCCCAAATGATAGAAATATCAGCTTGATTACTGCCGTTGCTCTAAAGCTGGTATCACGCGAGCGCTTTTCCCCTAAACATTTACCCTTAACACTTGTCTGGCAGCTTATGAGGTAAATTTTTTAAATATTTTGGTTACCTAATTTCATCTACCATCAGTCTAGTTTCCGATACCAGTGCAAAATATTGCAGAAATGTTGCCAGAAAAATGTTGATCATCGAATGTTGACTATAAAAGCTCCCGTGTGATACCGGCTTTAGTTGTAGAGGTTAGTGGGCAAGAATTTTGGCCGATACCAATTAATACAAAAACAAAACAAAAATACAAACAGAAATAAATAAATGCCACAAACAAGTGGCTTATAATTCTGTCACTCCGTCAATATCTCGTTTTCAGTTTTATGTTGTCTTGATAGCCTAATGCTTAGTGCGCGGAATTTCGGTGTGAGTACCCTAGGTTCGAGTCCTTGGAGTACCACATGTATTCATTACTTTCATTGATTTCACAAGTTAGGTTTATTTGTAAATTAATTGGCGAGTTGGTGAAAACAAATATGAAATCACTAGTCATGAAATTAGATTATTACTAAAGTCGGTTTTATTTCAGCTGATGGTAAATTGTCATGTCCTCATCTTGGTTGCTCAGCTCTTACGAAGATTAGTTGCGATATATAGCGTCCTTTATGAAAACCTGGTATTTATATGATGCACAACCATAGTAGTTCCATATATTTCCGTTACGTATCGATAAGTTAGGTACCAAAGAAATTCAATTTCCCTTCAGCTATAGTAATACTAACTATAATCATATTTGAGCTAATACTGATATAAATATGGCATAATTACATTTCTGAATCCCTTTATCTCGATAACGCAGATTCTCTAGACGATTTTAATCAGCGAGAGGGCGACCTGCGTGATTCAACCCCTGCAGTACCAGGGATGTCCTATTTATCATATTCTGGCAACTATTGTACTATTTCATTCAGCTTAGGAAAGACCTCTAGCGATAATAAGGCTCCAACATATCACAACCAACCCTTTTTAACTACCAAAGATCCTTCTTAAGCTGCATACTATCTTCAAAATATGGCTAGAAAAAAATATATATTGCACGTCACTGGTACTCATAGGGTTAAAGGGTTAATTGAGATAGTTTCTATACTCATATGAATCCTAGAGGTATTTTCTAAGCAGAGGAAAATCGTCTGTTGTTCGCCCTATTACAATTATGCCCTCGTAAAAGGTGAGTTTTTTTTTTTTTTTATATGTGATTGAGGGAGGCAAAAGGCAGAACTGCCTATAGTGAGTGCCTCCCCCATAGTTGAAAAAGTGACAGGGCCAAAATCAAGGGACGTTCGAGCCAAAATGCCTGGACACACAGAGTTTGAAGCAATTTAAGTCATAGGAAGAGGGAAAGACTGATTCTGGGAGAGAGTTCCAGAGCTCAGCTGTTGAGTAGTTTTCAAACTTCAAGAATGTTTGAGAGTAACGTTTCACTCTCGGGTTGGAGAGTTGCACAGAGTAGGGGTGGGATTGAGTTGCAAGACGGGTACCACGTGCCCGACGTAAAGGAGGTGGTATACAATGGGAAAGCTCTGAGGAACACTGATTATTATAGTAGCGATAGAATAGCGAGAGAGATGCAACATTGCGGCAGAGAGAGAGAGATTGCAGAGAGTTGGTGAGTGGACGGGAGTTAATGATACGAAAGCCCTTCCTTTCAACTTTGTCTAGGAGAGCGGTGTGAGAGGAACCTCCCCACACATGTGAACAATACTCAATACAAGGACACACTATGCCCCTGTACAGAGCAAGAAGCTGTGCGGGGGGAAAGAACCCCCTAAGGCGGTTGACCACACCCAGCTTCTGGGAGGCTGCCTTAGCAAGACTGGTAATATGGTCCTTCCAACTGAGAGCAGAAGAAAAAGAGACACCAAGAATATTGAGAGAAGATGAAAGATTGATTTTTGTATTGTTGAAGAATAAGGGATAGTCCGCTGGGAGTTCCTTACGGGTAGATAGATGGATAAATTGGGTTTTGGAAGCATTAAAGGTAACAAGGTTTTCGCTGCCCCAATTGGAGATAGTATTTAGATAAGAATTTAAGAGTTCTATGTCTTCATTACGTTTGTCGTTGAGGGATTGCTGGCTGGGGCGTTCTGAAAAACTAATGGAGTAGTGTAAGGTTGAGTCGTCTGCGTATGAATGGATGGGAATTGAGGTACAGTTGAGGAGATCATTTATAAAAATTAAAAAGAGAATAGGAGATAGGACAGAGCCCTGAGGAACACCGGAGTTTATAGGGTGAGGAAGTGAACGATGGCCGTCCACAACCGCGGCTATGGAACGGACGGAAAGGAAACTTAGAGACAAAGGCACAGATGGAGGGATAGAAACCGAAGGAGGGTAGTTTAGAAATTAAAGATTTGTGCCAGACTCTATCGAAAGCTTTCGATATGTCTAGTGCAATAGAAAAAGTCTCACCGAAGTCCCGAAAGGAGGATGACCAAGAGTTAGTAAGATATGAAAGAAAATCACCAGTAGAGCGACCCTTAACCCGTCCAGCCCCAGCGACGCGTCTGGCGCGTCGCCTATGCATGTAACGCACAGCCCCAGCGACGCGTCTGACGAGTCACCCTAATTGCTCCGACCGTAACCTCAGGTGTAGCCACTCGAGAAGGCTCAGATTTGTATGGGAACTGTGTACGTATCCCACGCAACCGTGCAACCGTGCCGATGGTTGAAAACTCTCAAGGTTCACGTGCGTGCGCGTGAGCGCGCAATAGCCTGTTTTTGGGGGGAAATTGCCTTCAATTGTTTACTCTTGTAAAATACGTTTTCGGGGGCTCTGCAGGACCATTTTTTAAGCTTTTTGAGCGGTTTTTCATGGTTTTTCCTTCATTCCTAACCCATTCGCTATTGTTTCTGGAATAAAACCATTTATTGAAAACGGGCCGGGTTCTGGTGAACAAAAAATAAAAAACTAGGCGGGGCTCCACGGGTTAAGGAAGCCATACTGGCGATCTGAGAGCAGATTATGAGAAGAGAAATGCTTAAGAAATTTGGAAGCAAGAAGAGTTTCAAAAACTTTAGAAAGACAAGAGATGAGAGCAATTGGACGATAGTTGGAGGGTTGAGAGCAGTCACCCTTCTTTGGGACAGCTTTAATGTGAGCAAACTTCCAGCATGAAGGGAAGACGTTAGAGGATAGACAGAGACGAAAGAGTTTGCCTAGGCAGGGAGTCAGCACGGAAGCACAGTTTTTGAGAACAACAGGAGGAACACCGTCCGGACCGTACGCCTTATTAGTATTAAGCCCAGAGAGGGTAGAAAGTACATCTTTAGAAGAGATTAGGATATTAGGCATAAGTAAGAGAGAGGAGGGTGGAGAGGGAGGAATAGCACCGGAATCATCCAAGGTGGAGTTTCTAGCAAAAGTTTGAGCGAAGAGTTTAGCTTTGTCAGAGGAAGAAGTGTGGGAAAGGGGAGGGAAAGACGAGGAAGAGAAATTGTTGGAGAGGTTTTTGGCTAGATGCCAGAAAGCTTGGGAAGAGCTAGAGTTGGATAGTTTAGTGCATTTAATATTGATGAAAGAGTGTTTGGCAAGTCGAAGAATAGATTTGGCTTGATTCCGGGCAGAAACATAGGAAGAATGAGAGTCTTGAGTTATAAGGGAGTTGACGGGAGGTTTGTGTTTGTTTCTGGACCCCCTTCTTCGTCATGTTTAGCCCCTTTAGTTTTTTAATTTAAAAATATATGCCCTATTAGTTTGGCGATTTTAGGACCTTTCAACCCATTTCTTTCTCAATATTTAGACCTTTCGTGCCATTTAGGTGTCAATTTTTCCTGGCGGGCGAAAGCGAGCCTGCAATTTAGGAGGAACCGGCCATATACAAAATTAGGACAATATGCATTTTACGTCACGTATGGGATATAATTCTCTAAATGTTTTCTTTAGCTTTCTCTACCAGTATTAGTGACCGCAATATATGTCTATACCGCTGCAAATTAAATAATTTGTCTCTAGACTTTGTGGGTTAAATAAAAGTGGAAGGAAAAATGGTGGCCATCTTGGATCACTGGAGAACTATCATTGTTCACTTATCCACCGTATTTTTAGTATTATGTCATCTACTATATCAATATCAACTCAGCGGGGGTCTGGGGCCGGCAGCCCCCAGGTTAGGTTAGGCTGTTAGGTTAGGGTAATGACAAAATATGTTTTTTGGTGGGGCATGATTTAATATTGCTATATAATGGGTAAAATACATTTGCAGAAGGAAACATACCTTAAAACACACTAATTAATGAAGGAACTGATGAGAAAAAGGATTATAATACAAAAAACACATATGTGACTTAAAATGCATATTGACCATATTCACTACAGTATATATATATATTCACTACAGTATATATATATATATATATATATATATATATATATATATATATATATATATTAAGCTTGATGAAGTTCTAGGGAGCAAATTAATAACTTCCAATTAAAGTGGAAGGGTTTATTTATTGACCAAGATATGGGGTGAAATGTCTTAAAATCGCCAAACTAATGGGCCCATCGTCTTAAAATCTCAAAACTAATAACACTAAACATGAGGGAGAATGGAGGCCAGAATAACCACCACCTCTCCAAGCGCTGTCCGTGGTAGACCATATCTGCTGTTGCTTGCTTTCCTTCATAATCCATTGTATATTGATGATCAGAGAGGAAACTATAATGGAGGAGGTGTTTTCTTTGTATATTTATGATCAGAGGGGTAACTAAAATAGAAACTACTGAGGTGCTGCATGAATTTTAAAGAGGAAAAGCCAATAATGTTTTCCTATTATTTTTTTACTATTATCCCTACAGTATGATGGTATTATTTTCATTATATTTTGAATAGCATTAGGCATATTTTACAGCTTAGATATTATAACCATTAGGAATCAATGAGGTAGAATTTATATCGATTAACATTTATCTCCCACTAGTTCTTTCTAAGCAGATTAAAATCGCTTAACGATAGCCAGGATAAAATGGAAATTGGCGTCAATGTATTGAAAGGGAATTAAGGGGAGATTGGTTGTTTTTCTAGACCCCCTTCTCCCTCATGTTTAGCCCCATTAGTGTTCATATTTTTAGGTTAGCCCCATGAGTTTGTCGATGTTAAGACCTTTCGCCCCATTTCTTTTTCATTATTTAGACCTTTCGTGCTATTTAGGTGTCGATATTTTCTTGGCGAACGATAGTGAGCCTGTAATATTTGAAGAACCGGCCTTCGGCCTGGAATTTGTTTTACCGAAAAATGTACACATATATCTACAAGGGGGATCTAATATATGTTTATTTTTAAGTTTGATGGAGGTCTTGGGAGGAAACTAGAAAAATGAATCAAATGAAAAAATCTACCAAAAAGTGAACCATCCCTCTTAAGAAATATTTTATACCGTAGTTATAAACTCCTCGGCCACACAATCTTTCCGATCACAAATAAATCGTCAAATGTTAATCATAAACAAATACAAAAATAACAAAAATAATAAGGGAGTTACTCAAAGGCATTTTATCCCTGCTGACACGAGATATGTTTCCAATGCTGAAGTAAATCTCTGTTAAAGGGGTATCACATGAGAGCTTTGATCGTCAATTTTCGATGGTTAACATTTTCCCGACATAATTCCTGGGATCTTGTACATTGGTATCGGAAACTATATTGAACACAGATTAACCCTCTGAAGATTATGACGCAATTTAACAGTTTGTTCTGACTATCATTAAGCTATTTTATACAATTTAGGAAGGATCTATGGGTACCAAAGGGATGAAAATTATCTCCATTAACCCTCTGACTTCCATATAATCTTTCTAATCTGAATAAAATCGTCAAATAATAGCCAGAAAACTGAAAGGAAATGCGTCATCGTATCTTCTAAGGGTTAACTTAGGTGAGAGAAATATTGAAACAGTTGACCTCATAAGCTGTTAGACCAATGAGTACGATAACAGTTGAGGGAGAATAGAATAATATAAGACTTACATTTTGCAGACATAATAATTATGGCCAACACTAGACACATAATATGGTCCAGCAGATCTAAAGAGGCAGTTTTACCAGCAGTTACTAATTTTACACTGGTGCCGCCTGTCCACTTGACCCTTTCCGTACGACAACATTTCCAAATTACTCTCGCTACCTCCCCCCGTTCAAGGTCAATGTAGGGAGATTGGCTCTCTCTCTATATACTGTATGTGTGTGTAAAGGCCGTGTCACACAGAAGTCGAACCCACCCGAAACCGGCCGAATCGACGAAAAAATTCAAATTTCAGCCAGTTCCGGTCGATTCTGCTAACACTTCGGGTGAGTTCCGGTTATCTTCGAGACGTTCTTGGGATGTTCTGGTCTTGAGTGGAATCATCCGGTAAATCGGGCCAAAGTTAATGCATGCGTTGACTTGGGGGGATGAATCGGGTCATAAAACCGTTAAAAAAGTATCGAGTCATGATCTAGTTATATTCGAGTCATATTCTGGTTACATTCGACCCATTCGGGTCGTGTTCTATTGTATTTTGAATTGCCGATGATGACTCGAAATACTCGAACCTTGGTCGAATATAACCCGATGAAAATCGGAATATAACTCGATGATAACTGGATGATTCTCTCATAAAACTGCATGTAACTCATACGAAAGTCGAATATAACCCGAATTCAAGGATGAATTCAAGATATCGACTCGTATATAACTTGGTGTTTGCTCGATGTATCAAGTTTACACTCGATATAGACCCAAACATGACTGGAATTGGCAGAATAAGAGTCGATTGAAAGTCGATGCTCACTCTAATACAAGCGGAATATCACCCGATGCATCTGTTGGCTAGGTGCGGCCACACCGGCGTTCCCCTGGGACGCCAGGTGCGACCAAATACCATCAACCGCCTCGCCAGGCACAGACGCCAAACGCATACACCAGCCAGTATGAAACACTGACCAATGCGGGACCATCATTCTACCATGGTGGAAAACAACAACCACCAGCCCCCATCACACCGCGATCCTGGAGGAGCTATCCACCCTCGCTGGGACGTCCTGATGCCATACCAGTGGATCAGGCAAGGGCCAGCAGCCTCATAGATGTTTCCCCTGGCTTTGTCGACTGGATGGTCGACACTTTCTTACCTAATACTTAGTATAAATTACAAATAAAATAAAGTTGGTTTTCTATGTATAAGTGTGTTGTACTTTCTCCTAAACATATCTGATTGTTGTTGCAATGTATGATAAAAGATGCCCCAATGTCTACTGTAATAACATGTTCTTAATTTGTAACGTCCCATACGGATTGAAAGGGGAACATATATCGATAAAATGAACTAATACAAATAATATAAAGTCAACTTATAGGATCAAATTGGTAATGCCAATTTTATAAATATTTATATTACGATAATATTCATATAAATGTTTTTTTTTTTTATAACTGGTAATGATAAATGTAAAAAGACTTCACTTGAAAAACTAATAATGCATGACATTGGTATATGTTGTTGCAAATGTATTGAACAGAGAACTGAAATTTTGTGTCAACACACTTCTAAAATGGGTCACAAATTGTGTGTTATATTTCGACTGACATTCGACTTACATTCGACTTAACTTCTTCTATTTTGGCTGTTGATCGACTGAGCTTCGATAATAATCCCGGTTATTTCGAGTTATATTCGACTCATGATCGAGTCTTATTCGTTCCACATCGGGTCTCCTTCGAGTTAGGTACGGTGATTTATCGACTCCTCATCGAGTTTCATTCAGGTCCTTCGGGTTATATTCGAAAATCATTCGGGTCATTATCGGGTCACATTCGACTCCGAGTAACTAACTTTCGGGTAATTCGGTTCAAATATGCAAGTCATCGACTTCGGGCGCCCTTCGGCCAACGTTCGACTTCTGTGTGACACGGCCTTAAGACTGTGTAGCCCACATGAATGCATAGATTATTATTGCTATAATAAATTATATTACTATTTATCTCTCTCTCTCACTCACCCTACACACCTCACCCCCCACCCCACACACACCACACCACTCCCCCCTACCCCACACCACTCTACCCCCCACCCCCCACCCCGCATACACCACACCACACTACACCCCCCCCCCCCCCCCCACCCCTCTGTCTCTCTCTCTCTCTCTCTCTCTCTCATATATATATATATATATATATATATATATATATATATATATATATATACAGTATATATATTGGAGATATTGAGGGGCTTCCACTGTGGGTGTTGGCAAAGTCAGGAATGAACTGTGACGAATGTATTTAGTTTACACATGACGTACTAATTTCGTGCGCCTGGCAGCGCGCCATCCCGTGATGTTTGTTTATATTAGTTAAATGGTCAATCTGTGTATGAGTGTGTAGTCCACCTAATTTGACAACGTCGCAGTAGCTACTCTGCCAGGTTGAGTACAATGTCTGTTGTATTTACTAATAACAAGCTAATTAATTATGAAAACAATAAAGCTTTTTTGTACATGCAGAAATAACCTGAGCATTTCAAACCGACTTAAGGTACTTAATACCGAAAATAATATATTTTCGTTGTTAAGGATTATACATGTAGCACCAATGTAAAATTAGTAACTGCTGGTAAAACTGCCTGTTTAGATCTGCTGGACTATAGACACATTTAAGATGGGATGAGCGTATTTGTTTGCTAATTTATATAATCTTTATATTATTTTTGTGTTTAGTTTCCTCCCAAGACCTCCATCAAGCTATACAAAATCCCCCCCCCCCCCCCCCAGGCCCTCCTTCAAGATAAATGTGTACATTATTCGATATAAAAATGTCCCGGACGAAGGCCGGTTCCTCTTAAATTACAGGCTCGCTTTCGCTCGCCAGCAAAATAGCGATACCTAAATAGCACAAACAGTCTTAATATTGACAAAGAAATAAGGTAAAAAGTCTTAAAATCGCCAAACTAATGGGCCGAACATCATAAAATCTGACAACCAATGGGGCTAAACATGAAGAAGAAAGGGGACCATAAAAACGGCCCATCTCCCCTTAACCAGAATAGAGATTAACAGTGGGAGCCATTTCAGTTAATTGGGGGCCCGCGTAAAGCTATTTGTGGGCACCATGGTGGGTGGGGGTGTGGAGGAAAGTAATAGGATAGGAACAGCAGCCTACATAATTACAGAAAGGTGACCGCCCTCAACCCTCCAACTGTCGTCCAATTGCTCTAATTTCTTGCATCTCTATAAGTTTCTTAATCTATTCTTACCTCAAATGTCTGTATTTATCTTCCCATAACCTACTGTCAGATCGCCAGTATAGCTTCCTTAAGGGTCGCTCTAAAGGTGATCTTCTTTCATATCTTACTAACTCTTGGTCATCCTCCTTTCGGGACTTCGGTGAAGCTTTTTCTGTTGGGCTAGACATATCGAAGGCCTTCGATAGAGTTTGACACAAATCCCTCATCTCCAAATTATCCTCCATCGATTTCTATCCCTCCATCTGTGCCTTTGTCTCTAATTTCCTTTCCGGGCGTTCCATAGCTGCGGTTGTGGACGACGTCTATCGTTAACTTCCTCATTCTATCAACTCTGGTGTTCCTCAGGGTTCTGTCCTGCCTCTAAATTTCTTCCTATTATTCATTAACGACTTTCTCAACTTCACCTCCAGCCACATTCACTCATATGCTGACGACTCTACATTACACTATTCAACTAGCCTTCCACAACATCATTCACAGCAGGAACTCCAAAACTCACGTAAGGAGGCCATAAAACACCTTTCTTCTGATCTCTCTACTATCTCTAATTGGGGCAGAGAAAACCTTGTTACTTTCAATGCTGCCAAAACTCAATTTCTCCATCTGTCTACTTGTCGCCCCCTTCCAGAAAACTATACCTTACTCTTCAACAACATACAAATTAACCCTTCATCTTCTCTTAATATTCTTGGTGTCTCTTTTTCTTCTGATCTATCTTGGAAATATCATATTACCACTCTTGTTCAAACAGCTTCCCAGAAGCTGGGTGTGCTCAACCTCCTCCGGGGGTTCTTTACCCCTGCACAGCTTCTTGCTCTGTACAGGGGCACAGTGCGTCCATGAATTGAGTATTGTTCATAAGTGTGGTGAGGATCCTCTCACACAGCACTTCTAGACAAAGTACAAAAGAAAGCCTTCTGTCTCATGAACTCACGTCCACTCACCAATTCTCTGCAGTCTCTCTTTCTTCGCTGCAATGTTGCATCTCTCTCACTATTCTACGCTATTGCAATAATCAGTGTTCCTCAGACTTCTCTCAGTGTATACAACCCCCTCTTCGTAGAGCACCTAGTACCCTTCTTGCAACACAATCCCACCCCTACTCTGTGCAACTCGCCAACCCAAGAGTGAAACGTTATTCTCAATCATTCCTCTATTCAACAGCTGAGCTCTGGAACTCTCCCAGAATCAGTTTTTCCCTCATCCTATGAATTTAATTGCTTCAAATTCCGTGTGTCCAAGCATTTTGGCTCGAACGTCCCTTGATTTTGGCTCTGTCACTCATTCAATTCTGGGGGAGGCACTAGTCACAGGTAGTTATGCCTTTTGTATCCCTCACTCACATAGGAAAAAAAAGACAAAGTAATACACACACACACACACCCACACTCAAGCACACCCACACACATAACCACCCCTAAACACACACACACACACACACACACACTAAAACACCCCTACACACTCACATTAGTATTTTCCATTCCCTTGATGACTTTGAAACCCATAATCTAGCCATCACCAGGGTATTTTATTCTCAATGGTGAGGGACGCTCGGGGAGTAATGGCTGGGCAATCATGCTGGTGTGATCATTGACATATGAGATAAAATTCACAATTGTAATCGAGATATTGATTACATACAGAGTTGGTGACAAATAAATGACATGCGGTAATATTTGTGTTCAACCCTTCGTTTACATCGTATTCTGGTTAACATTAGACCATTTTCTATATCTTATGATCGCTATAATGATTGATTGAGATTTATTGGATTTCAGCTACATTTAGACGATTGTATGAAGCTTGGGAAGGATATGTGGTAGCTAAAAGGATTGTTTGAGATTGTCTATAGCCTTTTATTGGGTAAATGTCCTTCCTAAGCTGAATAAAATTACCCAATAGTTGCCAGAATATAATGAAAAGGACGTTAACAGTACTGAATGGGTTAACTGACTTCCTTCCTCGTACTCAGCTTATTGTTATTCATGTATTTATTTTAATGTATTTATGTATTTATGGTGCGGTGGGCTGACCCTTTGTCAGAGTGAGGGTTGGTGTCCTCTACTCCCCATAGCCCCTTCTATATTTTTCTCCCTCTGCATCTCTATTTTTTTCAAATGGCGTAGGGATGCGGCGACCCCAACGCCCGCCACTTTCTGGTACAGATAGCCTCCTCTGTGGTGGAGGGGTGTGAAATTTCCACCATCGCTTTCTCTTGCGAGATGTAGAAGTCTTCTAAAGGGGATCGGGGGCGAGGGCCCAATATCCTTCTCCCCTTAAATAAATCTACCAAAAAAACGAGACAGAAATAGGGGCGAGGGGACATGTTCGTGGTCCCGGACCCTAAGAATAGGAACTTTAAATATGCAAGGATGTAGTACGAATGAGAAGCGAGAGGACATTAGAAGGTTATTTGAAAGAAGGAAGTATGATGCACTTGCACTAAATGAAACAAAGATAAAAGGAGAGGGAGAAGTGGATTTTGGAAATGTGATAGGTAGAAAGCCTGGAGTAGATGAGGGAGTCGTGGGAAAGAGGGAGTGGCTATTATTGTGAAGGAGGAGTTGAGAGAGTTTATAAAAGAGTGGAAAGAGGTGTCATCAAGGGTAATGTGGGTGCGAATGCGGTTTAAGGGTGAAAGGTGGGTTTTTGTAAGTGCTTATGGATCAGGAAGTGAAAGGAAGTTAGACGAGGTGGAGAGTTTTTGGGAGGATTTGAGAGATTGTTTAGAAGGGTTTGATGAAATTATAATGTTATAGTTTTAGGGAACCTAAATGCTAGGGTAGGAAATGAGCCTGCTGAGGGAGTCATCGGTAGTTTTGGTGTGGATGGTGAAGCGAGAGTGGAGAAAGACTGAAACATTTGTGTGGAAAGTGCAAATTGAGTGTAGGTAATATGTTCTTCAAAAAAAGGTGTATACACAAGTACACATGGCATAGACTTGTGAGGGGAGAGATTGTAGAGAGGGCATTGGTGGATTATGTGCTTGTGACAAGGGAAAGATTGTGTAGACTGCTGGATGTGAATGTGCTGAGAGGTGAGGCAGAGGGTATGTCGGATCATTACCTGGTGGAGGGAAAGCAAAGAGTTAGAAATTACAGGAGAATGAGAGACAAGTGTGAAGTAAGAGAGGTAATAAGAGTTAGTGAATTAGAGAAGAGTACAAAAGAGAGGGAGTACAAGGCAAGACTAAATGAAAAGTGGATGGAAGTGAGAGAGATGGAAAAGAGAGAGGTAGAGGTTGAATGGCAACAGTTTAAGGAAGGAGTGAAAGCAAGTACAGAGGTAGTATGTGGTAAAATTAAAGTATTAGGCAGAGGTATCAGGAAGGAAAGCGAGTGGTGGAATGATACAGTGAGAAAAGCAGTTGAGGAGAAGAGACAGTGTTTTGAGAGGGTTTTACAGGATGGTAGTGTTGAGGTATGGGAGAGGTACAAGGAGAAAAGGAGAGAGGCAAAACGGAAAATTAGAGAAGCGAAAAAAGATGCAAACGAAAGGTGGGGTCAAAGGTTGAGTGAGAAATTGAAGAACGAAAGAAGATGTTCTGGAAGGAGGTAAATATAGTAAGGAAAGGAGGACAACAGAGGGAAGAGTCAGTGAAAGATGCACATGGAGAATTACTAGTAGAAGGAGTTGAAGTGAGGAAAAGATATGCCGAATATTTTGAATCTTTGCTAAGTGCAAGAGATGGAAGAGAAGCGGTGATTGAAGCAGTGGTTGATGGAGATTGGTTACCCAGGCCACCCAGGTGGCAGAGAATGAATGAAAGGATTGAGGAAAATAAGATGAAAGAAGCAGTAAAACAAATGAGAGCTCGAAAAGCAGAAGGTTTGGATGGTATTGCTGTGGAGTGCATAAAGAAGGGTGGAGATGTGATAATAGATTGGTTGGTGAGACTTTTCAATGTGTGCTTTGTTGTGTCAATGGTACCAATTGACTGGAAGAGTGCATGCATTGTGCCGTCGTACAAGGGGAAGGGAGATCAGCAGGAATGTTCAAGTTATTGAGGTATTAGTTTATTGTCAGTGGTTGGAAAGCTGTATGGCAGGGTGTTGATAGAGAGGATGATAAAGTGTAGGGAAGTTGCAATAGGAGAAGAACAGTGCGGTTTTAGGAGGGGAAGAAGGTGCGTGGATCAGATGTTTGCAGTAAGACAGTTATGCGAGAAGTATTTAGAGAAGCATAAGGTGATGTTTTGGGCTTTTATAAATTTGGAAACAAGCGTATGATCGTGTGGATCGTGAAGCAATGTGGAAGGTGTTAAGGATTTATGAAATTGGAGGAAATTTGTTAAAAGCAGTTAATAGTTTTTATGAAGGGAGCAGAGCATGTGTTAGAGTAGGAAATAGTGAGTTGAGTGAATGGTTTGAGGTAAATGTAGGTTTGAGACAGGGTTGTGTAATGTCACCATGGCTGTTTAATATGTTTATGGATGGTGTGGTGAGGAAGGTGAAAATGAGAACTATGGGAAGAGATTGGGTTTAGTAGGAAAGAATGGTAGAGATTGGGAGTTGAATCGGTTGCTGTTCGCTGACGACACAGCATTGGTGGCGGATTCTGAGGAGAAACTGCAGCGGGTAGTCAAAGAGCTTGGTGTAGTTTGTGGGAGGAGGAAACTGAAGGTGAACGTCAATAAAAGAAAAGTAATGGTGTGTAATAGGGGTGATCGTAGGCTGAATCTAGATGTGAGGCTGGATGGGGAAATATTGGAACAAGTAGAGTGTTTCAAATATCTAGGAGGAACGATAAGCAGAGTGGAGGTATGGAAATCAAGGTAAAACAGAGTGTGTGTGAAGGAAGGAAGGTTTTCGGAGCAATGGGAAGTATGTGGAAGATGAGAAATCTCGGAATGAAAGTAAAAAGTGCAATATATCAAGGAATCGTTTTGCCAACAGTGATAATTGTTGGTTTATTGCTCACTGGTAACCAGAATAAGAAGAAAGTTAGAGGAAGCACATATAGTAGACGGAGGAGTTGGTGTTGCGAGGCGGATGAGAGGGGCGGAATGGTGTGGGGTTTGGCAATGGTGATGGTGAGGGACTTGACTGTGATGTGCGGGGGCTCGGAGGAGTCGGGTTGCTTGAAGTCCTCGTCCTCCAGGGCCCTCTTGTGCGCTCCGGGTCCCCTTCATGGTGTGGGGGAGGTCCTCTTCCTGCACTGGCCAGTCCGGCCCTGAGTGGCAATACCTAGACCCTCTTCCCCCTGATGAATGATTTGGGGTCCCTGAGCTCTCTTGAGGAGTTTGGGCGAGTCCCGTCCTCCACTCTTCCCCTATTGTGTGATGGTGCTTCCCCTGTGATAGGAGAAATCCAAGAACATCAGAGACAACCCGTCTCTGATGTTCTTGGATTTGTTCGTCCCTACCTGACTCTGGATCGGTAGTTTGTTCGTCCCTACCAGACTCTGGCTCTGTAGTTTTCTCTGGTGTTAGCAGTCCCCCTGGTATCTGAAAGGGGTGTTTTCGGGTGGATGGGACTCGATAGCCTTGGCCGGCAACCCATCTAGGGGAATAACCCCAGAGCAAATTACCGATGGACGACACGCTAATTGGTGTCACTTGCAGGTGGCGATCTTTGTAACAAATAAAAAATAAAAACAAAATATGGAGCTGAGACATGGGCTCTGAAGGAAAAGGAGAGAAGAAAGCTGGATGTGATGGAGATGAGCTGCTTGAGGAGTATGTGTTGAGTTACTCGTAGAGATAGATTGTGGAATGAAGAGATACGTAGGAGAGTGGGGCAGCTGGAAAAAATTTCGGCCAGAGTGGACAGAAGGGTGCTGAGCTGGTATGGTCGTGTTGAACGAATGGAAGATGAAAGGCTTACAAAGAGAATATGTGAGTCAGATAGAAGGGCAGGAAGACCCCCATTGAGATGGAGAGACTGTGTAAGACAAGCTTTGGGTGATAGAGGAATGACTATAGATCAGGCAAGGGAAGTGGTAATAAACAGGAATGAATGGAGAATGCTTGTGAACAGATAAGTGAACACATGGTCATTTGGGGGAAGGGGTCGGGCGCAAGTTGAACTAGATAATAGTCCAACAGGCGCCGGGGAGACGGTTTATATGAAGGGTGCGACTAGAAGTGTGGTGGGCGGGCTTGTAGTTTCGCTCTGCTGCATGTCTGCCTGCCGAGATCGGAACCTCTCCGGGTGGTCGGGGGCCGGGGAAGTTCTGGAGGGACCTTGGTGACCCTGGTCTCTGGGTCTTCTCCTGGATGACCTAGATGTGTGTGACTTTGTATTTTGTCTTTGTGTGTTCATTGTTTTCTGTTGTGTTGTCCTTATTCTGGCTCTGTCTTGAGTCGGCCACCCCCCAACAAAAAAAAAAGGAAAACGGAAAAGAGGAATAAAACATGAAAACAAAATAGAAACAGTGGGGATTGGGCCTGAGTATATAGAATAGAATGTATTTATATATTTATTTTGTTATTAATATCAAACTAGTGTGTCCCTGCATCATATACATACCAGTCTGTCATAAATAACAACACATTTCACTACAAGATCTTAACCCCTTCTGTACTGGCGACGTCTTTTTTATAATATTCCAGCTTGATTTAAACGAGTTTGTGCAGCCTAAGAAGTTTCTGTGGCGGTAAAAAGGGTTAATATAGTTCAAAGCCTGTTAATTTCTGAAGACCCTTTCTAAACTGAATAAAATCGTCTGTTAGTAGCCAGTATAACATGAAAAGAACGGAACATGCACTGAACAGGTTAATAATAGCCGAGTAATCAAGATTATTCCGATTCCGATTATATTTTTTAGCCTGTGGATTACAATAGTTTTATGTTACAAGAGAAAAATAATATCTGGCTGAGCCTTATGAGAGTAACTCTCCTTAGTTAAGGCACCTAGTATTACTCGAACTACACAAATACCAAAAGTCAAATGATGAACATAAATAGAATCTACAAATAATTGCATTTAACAAACATAGGACACCAATATGGCAAGACTACTGTGCAATTAGAGAAATATAGACTTTTTACTAATAGACATGGGTACAAAAAGAACATAGATTCATTTTATATACATACAGTATTTACTGTATAATTATTATACCTTCCCTGCAATGATGGCAAAACATTTATGTACCGGTACATGCATAGATAATTAAAAGGGTACACACACACACACACACACTAATACACACACAGCCCGTAGCCTAGTAGGTAGAGCTCTCGTCTCACACACGAGGGGTCGGGGGTTCAATCCCCGGCCGGGCGGAGACAAATTGGGCTTGTCTCCTTTCATGTGTTAGCCTCAGTTCACCTAGCTGTAAATAGGTACCTGGAATAAGTGGACGACGTTGTGACGTCCCATCTGGGGTTGGCAAAAATGGTACAAGGCGAGATGGGTATCATATGGTTCACCTAAGCTGATGGCTACCTAAGCCTTCGGGCGAGACGGTACCGTCTATAGTGAGAATGGTACCATACAGATCCACCCTAAGCCTTCGTTTCCGATGTCGCCAATTGGCTAAAAATACAGACTACACACACATCCACAGCCATTCCAACGATACATATAACACCTACACATATAGGAGGCGGGAAATAACGAGCATGCTCACTCCCGCAATACAACTAGAGTAAGTACAACTAGAGTAAGTACACACACACACACACACACACTAACACATGACAATTTACCGTCAGCTGAAAATATGCGGATTAGTCTGATTCATTCTGTTTCCTGTGCTCTTGATTCATATTTATTCTTCTTCTTTTTCTTCTTCTTCTTCTTCTTCTTCTTAATTTTAAATTAAGGAAATTGGTACCACATTGAAAATCTAAGAATTCATATTTTATAGTCTTCATAACCGTGATTATCTACATTTTGAATAGCTGTTCATTGACATTTATGGGAAAAATTTGCCTCTTTGAAACAGGGGAAGTCCAAAGAGACTCACCCTTGGAACAAATATGGTTCATCATGACCTAGTGACTGGGCATAAAGTTGAATCACTCTACTAAGGAAAGTGTGAACAGACGAGGAAGCTGTCAATCACACTACACACTTTTCTCCTCACGCTCTGGTCGGCAGTGGGGCGTGGTTTTGACTCACTTCCTTTCTCTGATTTCTGTCTCATTCATTCTTGTTTCCTTGACGATTATCCCATACGGTACCGGTGACTTCCTTTGCTTTATATTGTGGCAACTATTAGACGATTCTATTCAGATTAGGAAGGACCTCTAGCAATATTAAGGCTTCAAACTATCTTAACCAACCCTTTTAATTACCGCCGATCCTTCCTAAGCTGCATAATATCGTCTTAATATAGCTAGAATAAAAGATAACACACGTCGCTGGTACTCAAAGGATTAAGGGGAGATGGGCGTATTTATTTGTTTATTGTTTATTTTTATTTGTTTTATTATTATGTTTTTTAAGTGTCCTCCCTAGATCTGCATCAAGCTTAAACAAAATCCTCAAGAGCCCCCTTTGAGATACATTTGTATATCTCGATATCGCTCGCCAGCTCATAAACGACACATAAATGGCACGAAAGGTTTTAATATTGACAGAGAAATGGGGCGAAAGGTTTTAAAATCGACAAATTAATGGGGATAAACGTCTTAAAATCTCAAAACCAATGGGGCTAATCATGAGTGAGAGGGGAGTCTAGAAAAACAACATACCTCCCCTTAACCCATTCAGTACCGGTGACTTCCTTTTCATCATATTCTGGCAACTATTAAGCATTTTTATATCAGTTTACGAAAGATCTGTGGTAGCTAAAAGGATGAAATGAGATAGCCTGTAACCTTTTAATTGATAGAAGTACAATCGCGCTAATAAGTTATGTCTCGGCACCAAGTATGTTTTGATCAATAGTTGGTATCAGCAATATCTAAGCTTCATTTCTTCATATCGAGTGAAATATACAATCATGTTCCTACAATTACCCACCCTATTCAACATCTGACAGACATAAATACAGCACAGAGCAAGCCAAACGTAATGACAGCTGGAAAATGACTTATTAGTGCGACTGTACACTTGGTCAAAAAAGTATCTGCACCCGTACCCTTATCATCTGGTGTGTACAGCTTGGTAGTATAGGTCGTCGGTCGTAGGTAGTAGGTCTTAGGTAGTAAAGATAGGTAGTAGTATAGATGGATATAGCTGAAGGCAGAGATGCCAACCATACCAAGCTGTACACACTAAATTATCAGGGTAGGGGTGCAGACACTTTTTTAACCAACTGTACATCCTAAGCTAAGTACAATATATAATCTAATTCCTGCCAGAATACAACAAAAAGGATGTCACCGGTAATGAAGGGGTTAACTCATCTCAATACTATTGTCCTTGTATCTGATTCTTATATGCAAATGTTTACAATATTGTGTCCTATAAATCATTTCGTTCATGGCTACTTCTCCCATAACTAGAATCCTAGGGTTTAGTAATAACCTATTCTAACTATGTGTAACCTATTCTAATCCAACTTAGTATAACCCACTTGAAAGTGTTGGTAATATACATATTGTTTTTTAGTTATATTTTCAGTTTATTTTTCTAATGATTAGCTTGTTTGTTCAGTTTCTCTTCACCCAGAATGCACGGTTCCTTAACATAATATATTCATAAACCTATTAATCTTGTTCCAATAGACACGCCGGGAAGATTCTCTCTATATATTTATATATCTATATATCTGTCTATATATCTATCTAGCTGTCTGTCTCTGTTTGTCAGTCTGTCTGTTAATCAATCTATCTATCTATCTAGCTCTTGCCCGTTTCAAGTCCCTAGCATCTTCCCTGAACCCCCTCCCTTCCTCTGGAGTCAATAATAAACGATTTTCGTAAGAAGAGAAAGGTTTGTGAGAGTCGATGGCTTAATTGAGATAGATTTGACCCCTTCAACTGCTATAGGTACTTCCACAGCCGTATACAATCGTCTAGTGTTAGCAAGAATGCAATATATAATAACGCCGTGTTACTGAAAGGGTTAACTCCCCATCCTCTCTCGTTTAATAGACCCCCCAGCACCCTCTTTCCGTTGGTACTTTGTATACGGTTGCTTTATTGTAATTATACCTTTCTTTTACCCATTTACCCCCTTTTCATACTCAACATCCTATCTCTCTCTCTCTCTCACTTTCACTCTTTCACTTTCGCTCTCTCACTTTCACTCTCTCTCTCTCTCTCTCTCTCTCTCACTCTTTCACTTTCGCTCTCTCACTTTCACTCTCTCTCTCTCTCTCTCTCTCTCTCTCTCTCTCTCTCTCTCTCTCTCTCTCTCTAACGCAGTTGCTTACCTGTAATATCCTGCGCAATTTGCAGCAGATATATTGACATTATAATTCGGTAAGAAATAGGGTGGTCAGTATGGAAGTGAAGAAGTCCTTGCATGACAGTGTGGTAATCCCGACACTGACTTACGGAAGCGAAGCATGGACGTTGGTTGAGAGACTCAGACCAAGAGTGAGAGCAATGGAAATTAATTACTTGAGGAGTGCGTGCGGAGTTACATGGAGGGATAGACAGACTAATGAGGAAGTAAGAAGGAGGTGTGGTGTGGAGGTAGATGTGCTGGAAAGTGTGAAAAGGAACAACTTGAGAAGGTTCGGCCATATGGAACGTATGGAAAGTGAGAGAATGACTAAGAGGGTGTACGAGAGCGAGGTGGAGGGACAGAGAGGGAGAGGTAGACCGAATGAGAGGTGGAAGGATGGAGTGAGGAAGTACATGAACGAAGGCGGTGCTGGTTGGGGGGAGGGGCGTCGACTGACTGGGGACAGAGGTGCATGGGGGCGGTTCGTTCGTGGCCACCCCTTCGGGGATCACGGCGTCAGGCAATAGATAGATAGATAGATAATTCGGTAAGATTTGTGGACTCTCTTTTTTCTTTTTTTTTTTTTTTTTTTTAAGGTTTACGTATTTCATATTCTACAGTTAACCCATTTAGTGGTATGATACTTATTTCCAACTTTATTTTGTTAGTCGATGGACCACGTCCCGAATTCACACAAATCAGTGTCACCTATGGGGCCAACCTCTTCACCACCATTATGTAATTGTCATCCTATTCTGGTTACCATTACACGATTGTCTTTAGTTTAGAATCTACCTCTAGGACTCAAATGAGTAAATACGATCTCAATAAACCCTCTTAATAACACAGGTCCTTCTTAAACTACATAAAATCATCTAGGCTGTGCCAGAACCAAAGGGAAAAAGTCGTCATGGTGCTGAAGGGGTTAAGCTCTCAGCATAATATCCAATAAATGGCTCTTGTGTTATATGGGAACTCGTTGACCAAGGTTATTATTTATTTGATTTTATTGTTATTTTATTTTTATTTTTTTTAGATTGTAATTGTAGGAAAAAACCCTCTCTGATGGTACCGTACGGTACAATCATAAACATATACAGTATAATATTATACTGTAGCTACACCAGTTCGTATTTTTGAACATCTAAGGTCAAGTTCTGAAGCACCTGGGCTATAATAGAGCATTACATAGTTTCGTTTGTGTTCGGAAATTATTCAAATGGGTGTGTCGTCATTTATGCTCTTGACTGTACATAATATCGCCCTGGCCCATGGACTAGAAGTATCACTGGAATATTGTAATCTGTTTTGTAAGGCCCTCTTTTTTTAGTGTTAAATGAAAAGGTTTACGCCCATTTTGATTTCTAAAGGTCTTTCCTATTCTTTATAAAAGCGTCCGTTGGTATCCAGAATAAATATACTTCTTCCTAACAATAATATGGTTTCAAACTATCCCAACCAACCCATTTAACAACCACAGATCTTTCTTAAACTGCATATTATCGTCTAATTATAGCTAGAATAAAACATAGCACACGTCGCTAGTACTCAAAGGGTTAATACCGCAAACAGTGGGCTTGAGGGGGAACTTTGGATTTGTTGTCATATGTGTTAATCAATTGAACTATAATTTGGTGTGCAGATCAATTTGACCCATAGAAAGGCCCATGTCATTTGAACGCTAATACTGCATTTTTAGCCCTAAGAAACCCGCTTCGTTTGCAGATAATCGTTGTTCTTATTTATCGCCGTATTAGTCGATATATTGTTCTGAGACTGTGCAGCCATATAGATATCGTTGGATAATTTACTGCATACCTAACCTAGCAAAACTATGTGATTTAACAAAATGTACTTATCATATTTCTGATAATACACTATAACAAGGCGAAAAATGTAAATCACTAATCTCTTATAACTCCTAAAGAACTAAACCAATTTACCTGATATTTCTACCATTTGGGAAGCGTCAAGCAATTTATATTGGTGAGGGAGTTTGCAGACTATTTGTACTATCCCATTATGAATTACAAGAGGTTACAGTCAAAATATCTGCCATACCTATTATGAATAAACTACAGTGAATGTTAATCCTTTCAAGATATGACGACGCTTTCATGTATTGTATTCTGGCTATCAATGGACAATTTTATGCAGGCTAGTGAGGGCCTTCTCAAATCAACAAGAAATGAACTATTATTATATCCCTTTCCACTCCCACAGATTATTATCAAGCTCCTTAAGATCGTCTAATAATAGCAATAATAAATTTTAAAAGCATTCTCGAATACTCCATTAACAGTATTACTTCCGTTTTCCTTATACCCAGTCTCCTCTCTCCCCTCGGACAGAATGAAGCTCCCAAGCAAAAGAGGGCATCCAACTTGGCTCTCTCCAGTCTGCCGTGCCTTCATGCTGTTCCTTATGTTCCGTGAGTATCTCTATACCATACTATTTCATAATATACTTATGTTTCCATCATTCTGGTAGTTGAGCTTCGGTAACTCAATATCAAGGGTGTCTTCTCAAGCGTGTATCTAAATTTGTGTAAGGGTTTTTGGTTTTCATGTCCACTATGTGAGTGATTAAACGAGGAAAGATAATATTAAGTGTAAGTTGCTGAAAGGCCGGCTGTGGCTTATGGCTTCGGTAATGGACTCCTATACAGAAGATAATATTAAGTGTATGTTGCTGAAAGGCCGGCTGTGGCTTATGGCTTCGGTAATGGACTCCTATACAGAAGATAATATTAAGTGTATGTTGCTGAAAGGCCGGCTGTGGCTTATGGCTTCGGTAATGGACTCCTATACAGAAGATAATATTAAGTGTATGTTGCTGAAAGGCCGGCTGTGGCTTATGGCTTCGGTAATGGACTCCTATACAGAAGATAATATTAAGTGTATGTTGCTGAAAGGCCGGCTGTGGCTTATGGCTTCGGTAATGGACTCCTATACAGAAGATAATATTAAGTGTATGCTGCTGAAAGGCCGGCTGTGGCTTATGGCTTCGGTAAGGCCGGCTGTGGCTTATGGCTTCGGTAATGGACTCCTATACAGAAGATAGAAGGTTCGAATTTTGGTCAATCTACAAGATATATTATTTGGATACAAATTGTGTTGTACATAGTTTAGTTTTCATATTCACACTGCACCTTACTTAGTTTTAATATTCTATCAACTCATTGACATGTCATCAAGGTACCGTCATGTTTCATGTTTTCCGGGTGGATGGGACTCGTTAGCTTTGGTCGACAACACATCTAGGGGAGACAACTTTATAAAAAATACAGGTGGATGGGGCTCGTCAGCCTTGATCAGCAACCTGTCCAAGGGAGTACACCATATACAAATCCGTACTGCTTACCTAAGGGTGAAGCAGGTTAGTGGATGGACTAGCCGCACACCATTGTATAAATATAGTGCATTTTAATACATTGAGTGGTCAATCCTGTAAGTCCTTAAATATACTGGCACGGGTTGTCCACACGGGGGACAAGCTCCGAAGTTCGCTTAGGGGCATTTTGTGTATAGCCATCCCCGTAAAGGGATACAATGCGTCCGGCAATAAATAGATAGATAGATAGATGTATCTTGTGATCCAAACCGTGGGTTTTAGAGAAGCCTTATTGGACTGCTCATCTCTCTTATAGGTTCTTCAGGACAAAAAGACTATATATAGTGAAACTTTGGCCAATTGACGCTCCTACGTGCGTGACGTAAATACCCATAGTGTCCGCTTTCATCCACATAAAAGTGTATTTACACGATTTTGGCTTTAAATTTTAAACGTACAACTAGATATAATAGTTTTCTAAAAGTTTTGATGTGAAATTGCGAAAAATTAAGCATTCCTATAATTACTATTTGACATGAAGTAAATTATACTACTCCTAGGCTATTACAAGCAAATGAGTACTGTCAGAGAAAAGGTTAATAGTATTTAGAGAACTGTTGAATAAGTCTGTCTGTCTCTGATCTATTTTGGTTAATGAGCAATTTGGTGAAGATATAGCTTTCATCTCGACTGTTTTCTGGAACAATTATGTATTTATCTCTAGCACAGCTGGCATACATTGCTTTTAAATGGTGTAATAGTTCATCGAGCATAGTTGCCTGCAGTGAAAGGGGATACAAATATCACTGACACGCTGATGAAATATTTGTTTTAAATATTCCCTTTAACCAAATGTAAGAGCCTATGATTTTCGATATTCAGTGTTCACTGTGTCAAGTTTATCATCTAGTGGTGTACTATATTCTGTTCCAATTAAGTAGGCCAAAACTCTTGAATACTGACCTCCATAACTCACAAACGAATGCAGTAGTCAAGCTAGTATTTCTACTATTTGGGAAGGGTCAGCCAGGGAATATGTGTGAAAAGTTACTATCCATTTGCTCAAGCCCTTTTAGAGTTACACGGGTAAGGGATCACAAATTCTGACCTACCTCTTTGGAACATGGTATAGCTACATACGCAGGCGGCTATACATATACATTGATTATAACACTTTAATGTGTGTAATATTCATTTCACGGCGGCTTAATAATCATTTCTTCACAATGCATAACATCTGATTGATTTGTGCGACTGATTCATTCACAGTTTATCTCTCTCTGGATTTACTATGACTGATTCATTACACAATTTATCTCTCTCTGGATATGCTTTCCCAAATGTAATTCTCTACTAAATTTCAATCCACGATATTCCAAAGCTAATTACGATAATATAAACAAACTGGAGGACACCATTACGTGTATGGATATTGCTATAACTATTTGGCTTACGTTCCTACAGAATTTGATCAATAACGGTATATACTAAATAATTAAATGCATGGCAGTGTAGACAAGGCGGAAGTGAATGACCCAATAATATGGCTAAGGGAGCCCACCTCGCTTTTTTTTTTCTCTTTCTCTCCCTCTCTCTTTGGCTTGTATCCATTCGGCCCCATTCAGCTTACTGTTTTAAGACGCTTAACCCCATCCAGGTGTCAATATTTTCCTGGCAAGCGGTAGCGAGCCAGCATATATATATTTTTGTTTTGACAGCAAGCTAAGTTTGTGCATTTTTCGATAGAAGAATGTCTCCGGCGAAGCCGGATTTCTCCATACAATGCTGGCTCGCTATCGCTCGCCAGGAAGAAATCGACACCTGGATGGGGATAAGCGTCTTAAAACAGTTGGCTGAATGGGGCCGGATGGATACAAGCCAAGGAAAGAGAGAAAAGGAGAGAAAGATAAACAAAAATCCGGTGACCCCCCCCCTTAAGATATCGTGACCTGTAGTACGATATTCACCAAAGAGTACAATACATTCCCTGGACTTTACTGGGGATGGCCGTATTTATTTGATTATTTATTTATCGTATTATTATTATTATTTAACTTCCTTCCTAGACCTCCATCAAGCGCAAAAAAATACAAAAAATAAAATAAATAAATAAATGCAAAAAACATCTCCAAGACCCCCTTCTAGATAAATATGTACATACGTCGGTAGATAAATGTCCTGGCCGTTGGCCTGTTTCTCCTAAAATACAGGCTCGCTTTCGCTCGCCAGGAAAAATATTGACACCTAAATGGCACGAAAAGTCTTAATATTAACAAAGAAATGGGGTGAAAGGTTTTAACATTGCCATACTATTGGGCCGAACGTCTTAAAATCTGAAACCTAATAGGGCTAAACATGACAGAGAAGGGGGAATAGAAAAAAACAACCCTGCCCCTTGCGTGTGTTTGGGGCCCGTAAGTCATTTGCTCCCAGCCGGCAAACACTCATTTAGTACTTCACCCGGACACTTTGGTACACTGGTATAGGACAACTCAGGGCATTTAGGAACCTTTTCGAGAAATGAATATAATGTTATGTATCTTTAAATGCACTACAACCGTATTACAGCTGGTATTCTGTAAAATCTGGATGTCTACAGCTCCAAATTTATTGTAGAACGAAATTCGCAAGTGGTGAAATAGCCCTTAGCCCACTGCGGGTCTCCCAACGAACTCTGTTGAACAAAGTGGCCTGGAGTGGACCAGTAGATATATTGTGCTGGTTTTACTTTGTAATTACCTCCGCAAACGAAGTTAGACGGAGGTTATGTTTTGGCCTTCGTGTGTTTGTCTGTCTGTAAGCACGATATTTCACAATGTTAGGAACCAATTTTCACGAAATTTGGTGGGCAGATAGGATACGCGCCAAAGGAGAAGTGATTCAACTTAAAAGGCGATCCGGATCATATCCTGGAACCCAGATCCAGAAGATATGTAGGCCTACTATATTTATGTTGAAGAACCAGCCAGCTTAGGCGGAGGTATGGTCTCTACCAAACTTCCCTCAAGCCTTATATGGGATGGACGACATGTTTAACCCCTTCTGTACCGACGACGTCCTATTAATTATATTCTAGCTACATTTAGACGATTTTGTACAGTTTAAGAAGGATCTGTGGCAGCAAAAAGGGTTAGGTGAGATAGTTCACAGCCTGTTAATTGCTGGAGGCCCTTTTATAACTGAATAAAATCAGCTAATAGTATCCAGGATAAAGTTAAACAGACGTCGCCGGGACGGAAGAGGTTAACAAATATATACATCCAGTAAACCCAATATGGCGTTATAGTGACCAGTTGTCCGTTTGTCTGTAGCCTAATACTAAGCCCCCCCCCCCCCTCCAAGATCCGTGGTGTGGCTATTAATTTTATAGGATGTTTACCGAGTCTCGCTATTCCAGGGCCTTACATCATGGTCTGGAATTGGTTATTTACTATCTATGCATTTATATGTTATGTTATTGTGTGTGTAACTCGTGTGTGTGTTCTAGATATTCTTCTTACAAAATATTTACTTCAAGTCTTGGTATTCAGGAGTTTAACATCATCGTCTCTAAAGACATATGCATATTTTTATATTTATTACTTTAATGTGTGTAACTCAATGTGACTTGTGGATTGGCAGTGATTGTTGGTGTTAGAGTTTTGTTTATATAATTATATAATTATATAATAATAACACAGTGTGTGGGTGTGTATGTGTGTGGGTGTGTGGGTGTTCAAGATATGTAATAATAATAATAAACGGTTTATTAAAGAATGTGTGTGTGTGTGTGTGTGTGTTCTGGATATGTATTTTGCACAAGGTTTACCCCCAGTCTTGTTATGCTAGGGCCCTACGTCATGTGTGTGTGTGTGTGTTCTGGATATGTATTTTGCACAAGGTTTACCCCCAGTCTTGTTATGCTAAGGCCCTACGTCATGTTATGCTAGGGCCCTACGTCATGTTATGCTAGGGCCCTACGTCATGTTATGCTAGGGCCCTACGTCATGTTATGCTAGGGCCCTACGTCATGTTCTATATTTGTTTATTGTGTTATTTATGTTTCGTAGAAGGTATTTCAACCGTATATGGATTACCGTACTTGTTTTGTTTTTGTTTCATGGTGGTCAATATCGATGTTACTGTTGTGGGTGTGTGTGTGTGTGTGTGTGTGTGTGTGTGTGTGTGTGTGTGTGTGTGTGTGTGTGTGTGTGAGCTTAATAAAAGGTATCATATTATTATAGTCTATTACAGGTTTTAGTAAGTTGGATGTTTTGTTTATGATAGATATGCAAAATAAGTATACAGTAGATACCTCTATTTTGGACGCTGAAAAAACAAACATGTTCTTTATACTTTCACAATAGGCAAATACATACCGGTACAGACACATTACTACCTAGAGAGGCACTCGGGAAAGTGTGTGCGTCTGCCTACGCTGGCTGAGGTATGCGCTCTAGCGATCGCATTTAAAATGGAATCACTTCTTCCTTGGTGCATATCCTATTTGCCCACAAAATTGTTGACAACGCGTAAAAGAGATACAGATAGACAGATTGATTGATAGATATGATTGCTTGATCGATATATATATATATATATATATATATATATATATATATATATATATATATATATATATATATATACTGTATATATATATATATATATATATATATATATATATATATATATATATTTATATTTATATATAGTTAGTTAGTTAAACAGATACAAACATATAGAAGGATAGAAGGATAAATAGATAGATTTCTTGATTGTCTTAGAATGCGAGTAATATTTCGTAGTCAAGAGAATAAAGAAAATTTTAAGTAACTTACTAAATATGACACCTGCTATTATCATTCAAATCTGGCTTATCAAAATTGCTTCATAGTAATGGGGTTTACTAAGATCAACAGAAGTACGGAATATTTAT
The DNA here is from genome assembly GCA_032716605.1 of Paralithodes platypus. Classification (NCBI taxonomy): domain Eukaryota; kingdom Metazoa; phylum Arthropoda; class Malacostraca; order Decapoda; family Lithodidae; genus Paralithodes; species Paralithodes platypus. Next base: position 21,329,575 of record CM064576.1, on the reverse strand, counting down.
TAAATCTGTCAAGAGCCAATACGCATTTCTGTTCTGTTTTCTGGCTATTATTAGACGATGACAGTGGGGTAATCCCGACTGACTTACGGAAGCGAAGCATGGACGTTGGTAGAGAGACTCAGACCAAGAGTGAGAGGGGTGGAGATGAGTTACTTGAGAAGTGCGTGCAGAGTTACATGGAGGGATAGACAGACGAATGAGGAAGTAAGAGGGAGGTGTGGTGTGGAGTTAGATGTGCTGGAAAGTGTGAAAGGGAACACCTTGAGATGGTTCGGCCATATGGAACGTATGGGAAGCGAGAGAATGACTAAGAGGGTGTACGAGAGCGAGGTGGAAGGACAAAGAGGGAGGGGTAAACCAAGAGAGAGGTGGAAGGATGGAGTGAAGAAGTATATGGATGAAGGCGGTGCTGGTTGGGAGGAGGGGCGTCGACTGACTGGGGACAGAGGTGCATGGGGGCGTTTCGTTCGTGGCCACCCCTTCGGGGATCACGGCGTCAGGCAATAGATTAGACAATTATATCCAGATTAGGAAGGATACATGGAAGTCAGAGGGCTGATTGAGAGAGTCTGTACCCTTTTAATGCCCACAGATCTTTTCATAAGCTGTATGAAATCGTTTAATGATTGTCAGAATAAACTGTCAAAACTCATCACGATCCTCAAAGGGTTATAAGGTTCACACAAAAGGAATGTAAAAAGAAATGGCTACACACTATTGATTTTATATGTGTATTATATTTTGTTTTATTTTATTTTTTCCGGCAATGGGAGGTGATTGTATAAATCCATTGTTATTGCCCATGGATTATTTTATTGAGGAAACACTTTGTCTTAGGGTGACTCGATTTTCAATGATGGTGGCCGTGACTTTTATGATGGTTACTGCTGTTTTATGTACTTGTTTGCACCGTGTTTTTTATGTACTTGTTATTTGTGGTATACCCATTTGTGTACGGGCCTACGCTAATATTAATAATCGTAATCATCGGCTATTCTTTGTTTTGTTTTGATTCTTTCATTTAGTAACGTATTTATTTATTTAATTTTAGCTACCACCAAGTGACATTCAGTAAGCTAACAAGAAGGATTTGTTATGTTAAAATAGTCATGGAACCAGTATAAAAAAAAAACTTCTTCTGTATTCCAACTACTCCCTCTCGGGCTTAGGCTGAGAGCCTATACAATCAACCGTACATTGAACGGCGGAGCCCGTGAGGTCTCCTTCCAGTCTAGGGAGTGAGACATGGGAAGCACTTTGGGATACAACCAGCTCCCGATATCTTGCCTTCGCAAGATGCACGGGTGCACCCACGGCTCGAAGCAGCCACATCTCTGAAGCTGCTTTGCTCCAGTGCTTCACTGTCTCACCACCTAGACTCGGACCCTCACTCTCAGAACGCCACCTATTGAGCAATGAACTCACTAGGCATTGCCCCCCTGTAGCATATTTTGAATATGGGAATATTCATACAATGCTATTTAATCAGGGAACAATGAGGGTATTTTTCTGGCGTTTTGGTGGGCTTTGTGATAATGCACTGATACTAGGTACAGCACAAATTCCATCCCAATAATATCTTCCCATTGATACATAGGGATTCGAACCCGGGACCATTGGATTTTCCAGTCCAGTGGCATGACCACTCTACCACACCTCCCACATAAGTACAGCTATTGACAGTTTGCCAGTCGAGTTTATTTGATTACAAAAAGAGCCTCACGTATTGGAAGTACCGGTAATTCAATTTCTTTGACCTTACTATTTTCCCAATTGACATCTTATATTTATCAAATCAATATCAAATACTTCAGTAATATGCATAATATTTAAAAACAATGTATTTATAATGGGAGCAATACTATGGTCTGTTTGTCTTCGGTCAACGGTGCTTGCCATGTCCTCATCGTGAACACTAAGCCATTACGTAGGTTATAATCGAAATATTTTGCTAATTATGTAGACTTGGCTTTAATATAATGAAGAATTATCGTAGTTTTATATATTTCCATTAATTATTTAGTAATTTTCGGATTCACCACATCATGTCTCATCGTATTAACTTTGAGTATTTAATATTTGCATCTATGAAATGTTATTATTGTTTTTGATTTGTTAAAGAGTCCAGTTACCTCTCCGTAATTCTCGTACTTCTTCATAGGGATCACAAGATCTGTGAATTTTGTGCGTCTGTGTAAATATCGCAACTATACACAATCTATCACACACATGCAGAAGAATCCCACCTCCAAATGTACACAGACACAAATACACAGACAGACAGACAAATACACAGTTAGACAGACACCCAACCATAAACATACAGTAGATATTCAAGACACACACACACACACACACACACACACACACACACACACACACACACACAAACCGGCCTTAAATGTAGGCCGGTTCACACGGACAGTTTTTATCCACCGTCCCTTGGGGGCTGAGGATTCGAAGGGAAAATTTCGCCGTGGTGTCATATTTCACTGGGGAATTGAGGGAACGAACGTGTTGGTTTTTTGAGGTATTCACTGCTCCCTGTTCACGGCGTATCTTTCAATCCAAAGGCTTGGCCGCCTCCCGTATGAAAAGAAACACAAAAGACGTTCAGTAATGCGTGTGTTTGTTTATATTCATCCCACATTCAACGTCAAGAAACAAAAACGATATATTTAACAGGCCATATACGAAGTAGATATATGATAATATTCGGAGAAAATAAGAAGAATGAAGAGACAAAAAGAATAATTTTAAAGAAATATGAAAAGAAAGATAAAAGTCGGTCAACTCATTCACGTGATAATAACAATAATAATTGTAAAGCCAATCTCCCTGACCTAACATTGACCAAGTCGTGTATAGCCTAGGCCTACCATTCGCGACGACTTTGCTTTTTGTTCTTCTCTGATTATAATATTTTATTAGATTAACCTAACTTAACTAACCTAATATAATTATGTATAATAAAAATATAAAATACTTCGGATCCGAGCACGATCGAACGCTTGTTTTCTTGTTTACGAGATCTAGCCCTTACCGACTGAGCTACGAACGACATGTCAATAACGGAGTGAAGGCTATTTTTAAACACGGTTGGGCTGCGGGAGTGACCATTGAAGAAGGCGTGGGGTGGAACAACTAGAGCTACCTCGTGTATTTATCTCACCCCTGCTCATTATAACCATCACCCTGAACCCCTGAGACCCTCTACAAACATGAGTGGTCCAAATATGCACTCATATCATTATGTAAATTGATACATGTGCTTTCTGCTTGGCAATTCTCCGTCCACAATCCCTACCTTTGACTCGTCTCTTTCGTGTGAACACTTTTTTAATTTCGCCGGAAATTTTACAGCAACTCTCCCCCGTCCTGGAAGGACGGGGGAGAGAATTGGAAACAACAATTGTTCGTGTGAACCGGCCTGTACACACACACATTCGCGCATAGGCAAAATCACGCCAACACAGACACCCATCCACGTACACACACCTACACACACACACACATACACAGACACACACCTACACACACAGGTCAAAGTTCGCGTGACTGACCCTACTATTGGTAACCTCCCCCCCCCCCCTCCATGTTTCCCTCCCTCCACTGTTGTTTCCTACCCCTCTCCCCCTGTCACACTCTCTCTCTCTCTCTGCCTGTGTTCCATTCATTTCCCTCCTCTCTTCTCTTTCACTTCCTCTCTTTCTCCCCTCCTCTCTTCTGCACTTTCACTTACTTTATCTTTTGACCTCTCTCTCACTCACTCTCTCTCGCTCGCTCTCTATCTCTCTCACACACACACTCTCTCTCTCTCTCTCTTTCACTCACTCTCACACTCTCTCTCACTATAGCCGTCAACCCATCTTACTATGCCTTTGTTTTTATCTAATTTCTGTCTACTGTATTTCTGTCTTTATCTCTCCATCTCTGTCTACGGTATATAAACTTTTCTGTCTCCCCTATAATTGACCATCATCTCCCCCCCCCCCCCTCCTCCCCCCTACACGTCACTCACCTGTCTCTCTCAATGGTGTCTTACTTAGTTTTTGCTTTATTTATTTTTGGTTTTGTTTTTTCCAGTCCTTCGTTTTATGCGTATATGCCGTCCGTAATTTCACTTGTACTATTGACAATCTATCTCTTGGTTATATCTATCTAACTTGTATGTATGCTGTATATCTATATAATAATCATCTATCTCTCTGCAGTATTATACGGTGATAGTGGAGATAGTTCGAAGCCTGTTAATTGCTGGAGGCCCATTTTTTAACTGACTAGAATCGTTTAACCGTATCCAGAGTATAGTTATAAGGACTGCACCGGTACTGTAAGGGTTAATTTAGCTGAATAAAATTGCTTAATAATAGCCAGACTAAAATGAAGTAGGGGTGCCATAGTATTAATAGGGGTACAAATAGAGGGATATAGGACGTTTGACTCTGGCTGTACATTAAGCTTGTAGACCCCAGTGCCTCATGCGTGTTTCCTTTAGGGGGAGCTTTGGTTTTCTGGAACCCCTTTTCCCTCATGTTTGGCCTTATTAGTTTGGCAATTTTAAGACCTCTTGTGCCATTTATGTGTCGACTTTTTTCCTGGCGAGCGATAGCGAGCTAGACATTTAGGAGGAACTACCGAAAACCATACAAATTAATATCGAAGGGGGGTCTTGAGGGTATTTTTTAAACTGTCATGCATTTCCTGGGAGAAAACTAGAAATGTTAAATAAATACATACATGAACAAATAAATACAACTAAATACAAATCTGCCCTTAACACTGCTTGCTTGGCGGACCTCAGGTGGAAAGGAGGGCGGTGTAGGAGATAGGGAGAGATACACAGATAGACAGACAGACAGACACATAGACAGACAGACAGACAGATTTACCGAGAGGCAGGCATACAAATAGACATATAAGTAGGTAATAGGCAAGGTAAACAATGAAGCAGAATGACAAACATAGATAAACAGAAAACATGGACATTTACGTATTTGGTCTGCTAGTATGGATTGTATTTAGTATACTCAGTAAGTATACTGTATACTAGTCAATGGAAGGAGTGAAATGAGACGTGTGGTATACAGGGATATCGGTGTGTATAAGTTGGTATGATTTCTATACGTTTTCACATTAATTTAAGTAATTATGTCAGTTCCTCCCCACCTGTTCACTGAATATGGTGACAGTTGCTATCGAAACTTCTCCGAATAAAATAGTTTGCATCTGCATCTAGTATACTAGGCAAGTAACCCTTTCAAGAGCCAAGAAGCATTTCTTTTCGGTTTTCTGGCTATTATTGGACGATTGTATACAGCTTAGGAAGGATCTGTGAGAATTAAAAGGATAACGACTATCTCAATCAACCCTCTGATTTTCATATACGCTTTCTAATTGAGTAAAATCGTCTAACACTAGCCATACAACCGAAAAGAAATGCGACATCTTATCTTGAAAGGGGTAAGTTGGTACCGGTAAGCTATACGATATGTGTGAGTGAACGGTTACGCTCAATAGGCGTGTCCCACCTTCACAACTTTAGATTTATCATCTGCATGATGACTTTTGTTATCCATTGTTAAAGTTAGAAACACACTCAACAAAGCTGTGCAAAGCTTAAATATAAAAGCTTTATATATAATTATGTTTTCACTCATCTTTTCACTGGATGTTTACATAGATATACTGAACACTTAGACCTTACGATCCAAGGTAAGGCGAACTTGCTTATGGTAACGATAGCAAAACGTCAAATTAAAGAAATTGGGAAAAAAATGGATAACAAATCCGAAGGTATCATTATGGAGGTATATAACACGGGTTTAGTGCATTGCGGGGGTTGTTTCATTTAGTTGTTTTAGTTTTTCCCAGAATAAGAATACCACACCATTTCTTGAAGCCTTCTTCTACAGGTATAACTTCAACATAACTTCTTTACACGTACAGTATATAGTCGGCTTATTTCTGCAGACGGTAAATTTAATCTCTTAACATCTCATTCCTCGATAAATGGAAAACTGTGAAACTACCATGTGTTTGTGAGATATTAATGCTATGTTTTCATGAATAATATACTTTTTTTCATTTCAAAATGTTCATAATAGCTGAATTATCAAGATGGGGACTTTGGCAGTTTACCATCAGCTGGGAAAAACAAGACTTTATGGTAAATATCAATATAATGGTGAAGTATATGAGGATGTGATAGTGGTGATAATGTGGGTAGTGGTGATGATAATGATGATGTGATAATGGTACAGTGGTGCTGGTAGTGACGGTTCCTTTCTCTATCTATCGATATCAATATCAATCTGTCTATCTATCTATCTATCTATCTATAGCGCAATTCATTTTCGGACCGCTCATCCCATGATTGGTCTAGTACAGTGATGTGGTGATAATGGTGGACTGTTCTGATGATTATGGTGATAGAGGAGGTGATAATGGTGGTGGTGAATATGGTGATGGACGAGGTGATATAGATGGTGCTGACTGTGCTGATGAATGGAGATGATAATGATTGTGGTGGTGATGGTGGTGACTTATGGTAATGGAGAAGGTGATATAGATGGTGGTGATGATGGCGGTGGTGACTATGGTTATGGAGATGGTGGTGACTATGGTGATGGAGGTGATAATGATGGTGGTGGGATGATGAAGGAGCTGGTGATAATGATGGTGGTATTTGTGGTAGTGATGCATATAGTGATGATTATGGTTGTGATAATGATGGTGATGGTTAGTGGTGACGATGATGATGATGACGGAGATAGTGTTAATGATTGGTGGTGATTTTGGTGATGGAGATAGTGATAATGATGGTGGTGATAATAGTGATGAGTAATGGTGATTTAGATAAAGATAATGATGGTGGTGATGGGCAGTGATGATTATATGGTGATACGGAGATAGTGATAATGATGGTGGTGATAATAGTGATGAACAATGGTGATGTAGATAAATATAATGATGGTGGTGATGGGTAGTGATGAGGAGATAGTGATAATGGTAGTGATGATTATAGAGGTGAATATAATGGCAGAGATGATGATAATTATGTTGATGATTATGGTAGTGATGAATACAGTGATGATTATGATAATGGTAGTGATAGTAATGCATATAGTGGTGATTATGGTGAGGGTGGAGGTAGTGATAATAATGGTGGTGATTATAGTGATGGGTAGTGACGATTGTAGTGGTGAATATGGTAGTGTTGGATGATAGTGGTGATGATGGTGATATTGATGGTTCTCCTCATGTGCTCTTCTGTTTATGTATATCTATCTCTATCTATCCATCATCTATATATCAATCTATCTATCTATGTATCTATCTATATCCTCTAGTGTATTCCAAGTTCAGACGGCTCATCTCCTGATTGGTCCTGGTACAATGATGATGATGATGATGATGGTGGTGATTATTGGTGATGGTTCCTCTTTCATCTCTCTCTCTCTCTCTCTCTCTCTCTCTCTCTCTCTCTCAATACGTATACGAAGTTGTATAACTTGTTTGTCTGTGTGGGTCCCTCTAGCCCAGTGGTCAGCAACCCTTGAAGCTAGAAGAACCATTTTGTTTAAGCTTCATACAAATGTTGCACTGTCGGAGCCGCAATACACATAAATTGGTCTCAAAAACCGAAATCTACAGTACAGTACTTCAGAAATATGAGAATATATCCTATTCTGAAACAAAAAAATTACAGTGATATTGTTCAATATACTTGTATTCATGTGCCCCATTTCTATAAATCATAAAGATTGATACCTATAGATCTTTTCGAAGTTGGATAAACAAATCTAATATTGAATGAGTTATATGATGCCTTCGCTTTGAAGGAAGAATTATTATTTCTGAAGCTTCTGGAGCCACACAAGTGTCCTGGAAGAGCCGCATGCGGCTCCTGAGCCGCAGGTTGCCTACCCCTGCAGTCTAGCCCCTAAACCATTGGTAATAATTAGTATTATAGAGATGAGACTTGGCTAGGATACTCGGGATCGCAAAATAGGATAGAAAATATATTAGTGTGCATCCCGTAGAGTTTATTTACAAAGTGCATCCATATTGGGATGATGGGACTACTCTTTGACCCCTAAATTCGGGTACCTCAGCTATAGTCTGTTATTTGTGTATTATATAATGATTTTATATATATATATATATATATATATATATATATATATATATATATATATATATATATGTTGTTATGCTGGGTTGTAATATTCACAACTCGTGATTGAGGCCCGCAGTACCAACGTTCCCTTCCCTCGAAGGTATCCTTCCTTTCAAAATTCGTAGTATAGAAACATTCTTTGGGATTTGATTGGCTGAGCGAATGCTTTCGTAAACGGTCGCCACGACCGTTTACGTCCAATATTATTGGAATCTGAAGAGGACCTTCGACCCTTCTCTTCGATGGTCGTCGGATCCCTTCGTTTGCTAATTGAATTTTATTATTTGTATTATTGTTTCAATTCGTAAATTAAAGGTTACAGAAGACATTCTTTAATGCAAATCAATTGCATAATGTACGAAACTATTAATATATATTAATATCGGTTACAATTAGCACATTTCCAAAGACTTTCGATATATCTTCAATGACGATGTTGAACTTGACAGGAGCCGTTGTACAGGCACCTTCACCTGAGGCCTATGTCGGCCAGCCTTGACAACTTGTAGATCGCTTCATTAGATTTTATTCGCCCAATTACTACCCAGGTAAGGAAATTCACGACATTCCATTATACTTGCTTGTATTTTTGGCTTGGAATCCTCATTTGGTGACTATTATTATCTATCTAGTTGAGGCATATTTCCTTAAATAAGTCTTGCAATTGACGAGGATGGGTGTGAATGGGATCTGCCGTGTGTGGGCGTGTCAGCTCTGCAGACTAGTTATATATGTTCATTTATGGAAGTATTTAAAGTAGGCCTAGGCCTAGCCCAATCAGGGAGAACATGTTAGTCCCTATTTATAGATTACTTTAGTAGGGTAGGCTAGGCCTATATTTTTTAATCCAATAGGCCTAGCCTATGTTAAAATAGCCAACAATAGGGTACCTAGGTTAACAAGTCCCAGATATTGAAAAAAAAGTGGTAAAAATTGAAGAGACCTTGGACAGCCTTTTTACCTAACCTAACAAAACATAATTATAGGCCTAGCCTAGGCCTAGTTAAAAGGCTGTCCGAGGTCTCTTCAATGTTTACCACTTTTTCTTTCAATATCTGGGACTTGTTAACCTAGGTACCCTATTGGTGGCTATTTTAACATAAGCTAGGCCTATTGGATTAAAAAATATAGGCCTAACCAGCCTACCCTACTAAAGTAGGCTATAAATAGGGACTAACATGTTCTCCCTGATTGGGCTAGGCCTAGGCCTACTTGAAATACTTCCATTAATGAACATAAGATAACGAGTCTGCAGAGCTGACTGGCCCACACACGGCATATCCCATTCACACCCATCCTCGTCAATTGCAAGACTTATTTCAGGAAATAGGCCTATGCCTCAAATAGATAGATAATAATGGTCACCAAATGAGGATTCCAAGCCAAACATACAAGCAAGTATAATGTAATGTCGTGAATTTTCTTACCTGGGTAGTAGGCTAATTGGGCGAATAAAATCTGATGAAGCGGTCTTAAGGACCTATCTATATGGAAGCATACAACAGGAGTTGTGATTATATGATACAATATTATATAACGGGTACCTATGTATGTAAGAATTGCAATACATTATGTGAAATATATTGTTAATTCTTTATGCGGTACCTATAATTGTCCAAGCATCATATATTTAGTCATTTATAAAAGTAAACCTGCCTACTAGACTTTCTGTGTTTGGTACCGTATAGTACTGTAGACAGGGCAGGTGTTTTTGGTACCGTATAGTACTGTAGACAGGGCAGGTGTTTTTGGTACCGTATAGTACTGTAGACAGGGCAGGTGTCAATTTGATGCAGAATAAGTATTGAAAATAAATGGTTTTCTATATTAGCCTAGTCAAAGGGGGTGATCACATTACTATTAACTTGAAACCCGAAACTTTATGATATTGTTGCACTGAATGGTACTGGGTTAAAACCTGGCACTTTTCATGTAGCAGAACTGTACAGTATAAAACTTGGGGCAAATTGGTGCAGCTGTGGTAAATAACCCCATAAAGTATACAGTACTCGGTACCTACTAAGTGATCTGTATAGGATTCACTATTCTGAACTTATACATACAGGTATTTGTTTTTGAGGGAATACATAAGAGTTGAGACAGGCGAAGCCAGGGTCAAATTGGTGACCAGGCTACGGTAAGATTAGGAGTAGTGGGCGTACCACTACCGACATACAGCATAAATCATCTATAAAACATTAACCTAACCTAACCTAGTACTACATGAATACTAGGTTAGGTTCTAAGGTTAGGTTAATGCTTTATAGAGGAGTTATGCTGTATGTTGGTAGTGGTACGCCCACTACTCCTAATCTTACCCAGGCTACTGAACTGGAGCCACAAGCCTAGGCCTCTTCCAGAAAAAAACATCTGTGAGTATTAGGCTATGGTAATATTCAGTTGAGAAACTTTGCCTCATAAAGCTAAACTAACTCAACCCAATCCCACAATCGGATTGCTACAATACTATACTGTGCCTAACTTACCTAATGTAACTAACCTTACAGACCCCATGCTGGCAATATATAAGATGACAATTAATTCATGGGGTGGCTTAGGGGGGAAAAGCCCCCCTTCAACCTATTATTGTATCCCACGGCAGTCAAAATATAAAGGAGCGTGTGAGTAGTGTAAACAAGGAAGGCGATACGTTTGAATACTACCGTACATCCTTCCCCCAACTTTTAGAAGCCGATTTGCTTCGGCTGGCTTCTGAAATTTACGGGATAGTCCTATACTCAAAAGTAAGGAGTATCGTTAGGCTACACTACTTCAAGAAACCTATCATAACCTAGGCCTATTCCAAATTTGTAGGTTAGGTTAACTCAGAAATCGCTTTCCCCATTAGCTAACCTAACCTTGGCTATATTAATTTGCCAACAATTTTGCATTGTTTAAAGAGTAGGCTACATGTTGATTAAATATGCAAGTCCCATGGAGATTAAAAAATACTATTTAGCCATGAAATCTTTTTCTATAATTAGGCTAGGATAGGTGACTATCCCTAGATGTCTAAAGCCGATGAGAACAATTGTGTGATCCAAACACTTTCCCTGCTAAATTTTTGGAAAAACTCGGAGAGTCGGAGGTTACCTCGCTTGGATAGCTAGTATAGATTAGTTTTATTAGGTTACCATGGTTATTATAAACTAAATAATCCACTAGCCTCTCATGCCTAACCCATCGTCCAAAATCCAACCCTGGTAACCTCTTAAGCCTTAAGGTTAGGCTAGGTCTACCCTGTTTTCAGTAGTTTTAATATATCAAGATAATTACTTAACAATATAGGCCTAGGCTAAATTCTCATCAAAATTGCTCATAGCCTATGTCCAATTTAAGCATTTCTTACTATGAAATGGAGGACTCAAAGCTTTACCTTTCCCATTCGGGAAGGGTCAGCCAGGGGATAGATAGCCTATGGCAATTTACAGCCCACTATCCTAGCTCTGGCCCTTTTTGAGTTAGAGATAGGCTAGGTTAGATTTCACGATTTATGGCCATAGGCCTAGATCTACTTGGAACAGGTGAACAGGGCTAGGCTTGAATATAACAGAAAAGCTTGCTTGATATTATAACCAAGCCACTTTTCCAGAGAGCCAAGCACAACCCAATTATTCAGCGAAAATCCATACCACAACCCCATGGCTATTCCTAAACTCAAAAATTTATTGGTGGTTGAAGGGAAATTAGGCTAGAGAAATTCAATGGTCCTCTGGGGAATCACTAGGGCCTAGGCTACCTTATTTTCGTCAATTGAGAATGTCCTAAATACAGAATAATAAGATTAATGCAATAAACTGGGTAAATAATACACCAGGGACCATCACTTTATTACGATTCGATTCCGTCTGTACTCCCGTGAGGCTGCCCGAGGCAGTAATTTGTAAACAAAACGTTCCTCAGGTATACCAACCGTAAGAAATGCACCGCGGCAGGTTTGGCAGGCTTACCAACCCTAGGTCCGACGGCATCGCACGAGAGATTCTCACATTCACAAGGAAGCAACTGGTGGTACCACCTTCACGTGCGAATCCGACGTACGAGTCCTTCGTCGAAGGGATCGCACGATTATCTGGTACTGCGGGCCATAGTCTCCACAAAAATCCAATTATGGACTTATAGACTTTAATATAGCCTGACAGGGTCACACCGAACACAGTCTCACTAGCACAACATAGGTTACAATCAGGATCATGCAGAACTCAATGACAACACACATGGCACATATAAATGGTATATTAATTCAAGTAACGTCTATCTTGAGGAGTCATAGATTATCTCCACATAATAATTTCAATCTCCAACTCTCTAATATAGATTCGTAGTCGAGGATGGTTTCTTGTCCGAAGTAATAACAATAATAACACACAAAGAATAGGGTATATATATATATATGCTGAGAATCTTACAAGAATAAATCATAAACACATGTGGTTAATAATCTCAGTTAAGCAAATGGCAACAACAGTGAAACATGAACATAGAAATAATCACCCTTAATAATAACAATCGAAATGAGTCGAGTGTCTTACGTGAATGAGAAACAAACAAAGAAACAACAATACAGTCTCAGTATGGTAGACGCGGGGTAAATTGAAAGCGAAAGTAACCACCCCAAGTGGGCTGGGCGAGTCACACGGTAGAGGGGCGCATTCCACAAGTAGCCGCGGTATTCTCAAGTGCCTTGTCTACTTAGCTAGGGAGATCAGGTCGTGAACTGGACTGCGGTGGTGGCAAGTAAATTCAAAGTTAGTGCAACTAGGTATGTAGTTTTAATAATATTTCTCTAAGGTAGGTGGCAGAAGGTTAATTAATTAATTGCACGAAAGATATTGTTCGCAGTCTAAACGGTGTAATTTATAATGAGAATCTTATATTCACGTCAACGATAGATGTATGTAAGAATAACGAAACGTGCCGAGGAATTCAGATATAAAGAGGGCGTATAATTATGAATGAACTATAGAGTAACTCTAATTAATTATACGGGAGAACAAATTATTATTAACTAAATGAAGTTAGTTAACAAATGCTCTGGAAACGCTTATAATTACTAGCGTAAAAGGATAACTAATAAAATATTAATTAACAAAAGAACGAGGGTGCATACGACAAAGTTATGCTAAAGAAATACTAATATCAGTATTCTTAAGAGGTCTGAATGAATTAACAGTCTTGCAATAAACATACACTAGAATAATAGGTGTATGGTAAGTGATGTGAAATTAAGTAACAGAATCTATGCAATGCTGGAATTCCTAAGCATGAAGAATCAGAATTACTTACATCAGTAATCAAATGAACGTCAATATGAATTCATAAAATAATTACAAAGGTGAATATGTAATCGAACGTAATCACGGAAACTGGGGGGAGATAGGTTTTCACAGGGATAATTCTGGGGATGGAAGTTAAGTATGTGTAGGTAAATTCGTTATAAAATTGGGCGTAGGTTCTAGGTAAAATCAATTAGGAAGGTAAATCAAATCACAAAATACACTTCGACCTCAACTCACAAAATACATAACAGAATACATATATAGAAAGATCTGCTAGCGTGTGGCAAAATGAATAACTGAACACAACTATATAACGTATGCGTAAGACGTTCGATATGAAATGAATCACTATCACAGGTTTTAAGACTTATACACAGGTTTAATACAGAAGGTATGGAAGTTTCAGAAGGATAAATACTGATACGCGATTAAGGATCTTGGACACAGATCTCGGAAATAATTAACACAACACGGGTCGCATATCTTAATTTAACTTTGCAACAATAACACAACGAAAAGACACACAGAACCTTAGGGAATGTTTGGAGGCCTGGTGGAGAGAGTGCAGGGGTGGCCAACGTAGGTCATAGTTCCTAGGGGCAGCACTTCTGGGGGCAAGGGCGTCCTCGGGCAGCACTTCCGGGAGCAAGGCGTTCTCGGGCAGCACTTCCGGGGGCAGGGCGTCCTCGAGCAGCACTTCAGGTTGGCAGGGCGTGGCTCGAACAGGACGGCAGGGAACTTCCAGGCAGGACACTCTCCAGGGGCAGGGCAGGGGCAGGCTGGTGCAAGCTATACAGTTACTTAGCTACTCGGTTCCTGGGTAGGGGTTGAATAGCAATTAAAGGTTGTGTATTTTGCATACTTTTCCACAATTTACCTGAGATAATGTGCAGCTTTTTCCTGGACTCCCGTGGACAGGTCTTCGAGATCAGAGGGATATGGTGAAATCGTTATGATGAAGTTGTGAGGTAATTACTTATCGTAGGTATACCCAGTGGTGGTTTACATGGATACAGATGTGCTAAGTAGCTCATAAATTACTTAAAACCTAGTTATTTAGTCTAATAAGGGAGAAATGAGATGTATACTGACTCGTCCACGAACTACATTCTTAAACAAACATTGATATAGCTCACTTAATAGTCGTTCTTGGTCGAGGTTTATTAGATCTCCCGATCCGCCACAATGTGTCCTCTCGTTTATATCCATTCCTGTCGGTAGATTCCAGGCCGTTGATGTTCTATTTGCATAACTACTTCTTCCGTGTCCTCCATATGCTATGCGGGAGGCATATTTCCGAAGTCGAGACTAGTATATATCATAGGGGAAATTAGGACCAATCAGAGGCCGCAGTGGCAGTGACGTCACCCACAAGGGGAGGAGCCAGTCTGTCTGTCTCTCTCTCTCTCTCTCTCTCTCTCTCTCTGGGTGAGGAGCCTGCCTGCCTCTCGTTTGTTTATCTCTCTCTCTCTCTGGTAAATAGAAGAAGTAAGTCACCTAGTATAACAAGTTATCAAAATTGATTCGCATAGTTTCTGTCTAGATTAAATAAGCATCCAGAGTACAATATGTTATTCCCATTAATTATGGTTTTACTTGAAAAGCAACGAGTAAACAATGAAAATTTTGCGATTCTGGCATCTTTCATCCCAAGATTTGAGGAGGAGGGTATTGCCAGTTCTCCTTACACAGTTAAATTGTTTCAAATAGTTCCTGTTTTATTTATCATTATCATTTAAATTTACATTCATGCACAACGTAAATAAACTATAAATGGTCACTTTTCACTCTCTCTCCGCATATGTAATGATCTCATTCCATAATATTATGTATGTAGGCCTACAGATGTATGTCTGTATGTATGGATGTATGTATGTATGTATACACTCAGGCACATACCCCATAGCTGGGGGTGGCTGAATCGAGACATAGACTAAGGGAATAAGTAAAGATCAATGATAGGAGAGAAAGTGATAGATTGATATGAAGGGAATAACAAAATTCACAATTATATCTCATCGTACATCTGGAATCACAGTCCAACCTTACAGGTGAGTGTAACCTTTATGCCAAATGTCTCACTTCATATCGTATGGTTTCTTTATGTTCAGCGCCTTTCACGATAAAAATCGTTAATATTAGAGAACAGGCTGATTGAACTCATTGTTTTTTTTTGCTTAAAATCATTATTTGTGGTGTTCCCAGTGTCTTGATCAGGATTATTTGTAACATTGTGCTTTATTTAAAAATGACATATTATATTGGCTTAAAGTACCGACGGCGGTACAATATTGTACCGCCCTGGATATAATGGGGTTAAGAGGTGTTCAAGTAGCCCTAACCACTACTGTACTTATATAAATATTCATTAACATTGTCACATCATAACATATCGACTACAATAAAAGTAATATTTAGCAAAATATAGAAATAGCTGCCATACATAAGAATAAAAGAAAATGGGAGTCTACAGAAAGTCGATTGGCTCACACAAGGCAGATCCCCTTCACACCCAACCCTAATTATAAGGCCTAAGTAGCCTATAGGCCTAGGCCCAACTCACTAACACGTATCGTATAATTATATAGCCTACTAATTAGCCTTTGGCTCTACCTTATGCACTTAAACCATTAACTATTTCATAACATTTGATGCTTAATATATTTTGTACTATCTGATAATGTTAATGTGTTAATGACATTTAAAATAAAGTAATGTATAGGCTATGTATATACTGTATATATAACCCTTTAGATATATGAGTGACTTAAGTTCCTTCTTGAAATTATCAGCACAGGTTAACTGCTTAAGTGTCACAGGAATCAATATAGTTCGCCAGTGAAATAATATTGTGCCTTCTAAAATTGTCAAGGAATTTCTGTCCATGATTGTGCAATACGCGTAATACGGTAGGCTACTCTTATTTACTCATAACCATAACATAGCACAACCATAATGTATCCTTAATGTAGTTAATATTTGAAATAACTTGTTATACTAGGTGACTTACTTCTTCTATTTACCAGAGAGAGAGAGAGAGAAACCAAAGAGAGGCAGGCAGGCTCCTCACCCAGAGAGAGAGAGAGAGAGAGAGAGAGTGACAGACAGACTGGCTCCTCCCCTTGTGGGTGACGTCACTGCCACTGCGGCCTCTGATTGGTCCTAATTTCCCCTATGATATATACTAGTCTCGACTTCGGAAATATGCATCCAGGAGCTGAGGACATGTAGCTCTGTGCCGTCACCGGGCTACGAGGGGGCGTGACTCGAGCAGGTGGCTAATGAGTTGGGGTGACCTCCCATACCTGTGGCTCGTCATAGAAAACGGTGAAACAGGGGTCGCTTGGGTAATTGTCCAGGGGCTAGAACATGGGAAAATTGGGGTGTCTTGATTATGAGGTCTTCGAGTTGCAGACTGGCTATTCTGCAACTGTTACTTGGATGGCTCGTCTTCAGACCCGTCATCTCATATACAGTATATATATATATATATATATATATACTGTATATACATACATATATATTTGTTTTATTTTTTTTTTTGTTGGGGGGGGGGGGTTACACAGTTGATTGTAAATTGAATACCTTACCATTTGATTTTTCGATTCTTAATGGAAAACTATGATACTTCTATGTGTCTGCATTATTGCCAAGTTTTCATAATAAGCAACATATTCCGCTATAAAATCTTGGTGCTAGCCGAGTTATCAGGATGGCGAGATAGCAATTTACCATCACCTGGAAAAATAAATGCAGACTATAGTTGAATATCAAAATGCTCCATTATAATGTCAAAAAATACGAAAATCCCTATACCTGTTAGCATGACGAAATACTGGGGTGACGTCTGTTGGTTATCAAGTTCCCATTCAATCGATCTTGTGGGTTCTTTAGAATATGGATCCTCACGTCATCTAAAAAAAAAAAATCAATTTAGGTGAATGACTATATATATATTTTGTTTTTTTCTTTTCTTAAAGATGGCGAGAAAGTGACGTATCCCCATCTTAATTACTCAGCTATTACAAAGGAAGGAATTTGGCCCTTCAGCCGGGACATTTGTTTACCGAAAAATGGACAAGTATATCTTGAAGGGGAATCTCGTGGATGTTCTTATAAACTTGATGGAGGTCTAGGGAGGAAACTAATATAATAATAGAGTAGGCGTGCCGTTTTGCCCAAAATCAAAACGGCATACCCAACTCTGCGATGGGTTACCATCATCACTACTAATACCATCATCAATCACAATCATCACTACTACTGCCATCATCACTAAAACTGCCACATTATCACGACTACTGTCATCATCACCATTACTATGATCATCACTACAATTACAATCATCACTACTACTCTCATCATCACTACTACTGTCACCATTGTCACTACCATCTTAATCACTACTATCATCATTGATACTACCACTATCAACCATCATTACTACTATCATCACCACCATCTTACAATCATCATTACTACTGTTAACATCATCACTACTACTATAACCATCATCATTACTACTGTCACAAGTATAACCATCATGTATCCTATCACCATCATCACTACTACTGCCATCATCACCATTGCTATGATCATCATCACAACTATTATCATCATCACTACAACTTTCACCATCATCACTACTACTCACCATCATCACGAATACTCACACCATTGTCACTACCATCATCACTACTGTCATCAATATCACTACAACTAGCATTATTACTTGTCACCATCATCACTACTATTATGACCATCATCACTACTACTACAGTAGTACTGTCACTATCATATCTACTACTGTCATCATCAATACAACTACAACCATCATCACAACTATTATTACCATCATCACTACTATCACCATCAATCCCACTATTACTACCATCACTTCTAATGCCAACTAAACTAACTTAACCTAGCAAATGCGGAGCGAGATGTTTTCGTCCCCAGAATGCCATCATTGCTGGGAAGAGGGGGGGGGGTCTGGTAGGAGAGAGGGGGGGGGTCTGGGAGGAGAGGGGAGGAGGGGGTCCGTAGACAGTAGACGTGCCGTTTTGCCCAAAATCAAAACGGCATACCCAACTCTGCGATAGGTTACCATCATCACTACTAATACCATCATCAATCACAATCATCACTATTACTGCCATCATCACTATAACTGCCACAATCATCACGACTGTCATCATCACTGTCATCATCACTGTCATCATCACCATTACTCTATGATCATCATCACTACTACAATTACAATCATCACTACTACTCTCATCATCACTACTATACTACTGTCACCATTGTCACTACCATCTTAATCACTACTATCATCATTGATACAACTATCAACCATCATTACTACTATCATCACCACCATCTTACAATCATCATTACTACTGTTAACATAATCACTACTACTATAACCATCATCATTACTACTGTCACAAGTATTACCATCATGTATCCTATCACCATCACCATTACTATGATCTTCATTATCACAACTATTGTCATAATCACTACAACTTTCACCATCATCACTACTACTCACCATCATCACTAATACTCACTACCATCATCACTACTGTCATCATTATCACTACAACTATCATCATTACTTGTCACCATCATCACTACTATAATGACAATCATCACTACTACTAGTACTGTCACCATCATATCTACTACTGCAGTGGTTCCCAAACTTTTTCAGCTTGTTAACCAATTTACCATGCCACATTAACCGTGTTACCCCTTTCACAAAATGTTGTCAATCTTAATATATATATGATTAAATTAAAACACTAGAGATATTTTCTTTTATTTATTGGCTAAACATTTTACATCACTATTGACAAAGTACGTCAAGAACATTATTGTCATCAGTCAGTGGGATGGGTGGAGTTGCATGTTTGAAGCTAGTTGAGGAATTCTTGGCTTTGTGGTTGAAAGTGCCAGCCTGGCATCATTTGCAACATTCAAGCGAGTTCTCTTCTTTGTCTTCATCCCCAGCACAGTCGAGAACCCCTTCTCGCAGAGATATGTTGTTGAGAATGCCACCAACAACTTCAAGGCTCTCTTGGACAGAGTTGGCGAGTCAGCTAGTCGTGAAATCCAAAAGGAATCTACATTTTGGTTTTGGAAATTGATTTTCAAAGCGTCATTGGCTCGCATGGTGATCCACTCCTCCTTTGCAGGGAAATCATCATCATGAATGGCCTCATCAGGTACAGAGAAGGGATGAATGATCCACTGAAGACTGGCTGTTTCTTGGTCAGTCTCTGGAAAGTAGTGATGCATGCTTGTTTCAAGCCCCTTCAAATGGTCGCTCATCTCTTTCCTGATGGTCTGTAGAAGTGATCCAGTATCATGGCTATTCTCAACAAACTGGTCTAGGGTGGGGAACTGGGCGATCACTCCTTTCTCCAAGCGCCGAATCCAGAGTCTCAGCTTCCCCAGAAATGTAGTTACAGTTTGATGGGCATCCATGACAGTTTTGTTTCGGCCCTGGAGTTGCAGATTACCACTGTTCAGCTCCGCAAATATGTCAGCCAAGTAACACAGTCGAGCAAGCCACTCCTTATCAGCGAACTTGGTAGCAAAAGGAGATCCTTTTTGTTCCAGGAATTCCTGAATAGCCTTTCAGAGCTCAATGACTCGACGTACAACCTTGCCTAGTGACAACCAGCGAACATCAGTGTGGTAGAGCAGAACTTGATACTGTTCTCCCATTTCCTTGCACAGCTCCTTGAATATTTGCGAATTCAGATCCCTGGACTTGATGAAGTTGACGATTTTCACCACATCTTCAAACACTAACTTAAGACTACCAGGCAGACTTTTTGATCCAAGAGAGTACCGATGAATGATGCAATGATCTACAGAAATCTACCGCGGCTGATGCTCACAGAGAAACTGACAGCGTGAGATAGGTAGAGGCAGGCTCAGGCAGTGACACGTACTGGACACGTCATGATCAGGGTTGCTGAGTGACTGTATCCTGAAGCATACCTGTCAAAATACTCTTCGCTTGCCACACACCTAGATACATTTTTTTTTTTTTAACATTGTATAGTATTTTTTAATGTTTATTGTTATTCGGTTTAACTTTATTAATTAATTATAATATGTTTACTTTACAACTCAGGGACCACAATGTTTTCTTGATTTCCAGAATTCTTCACTTTATTTCTGTCACCCCCTCCATTACCCCCGAAAAAATGCTATATTACCCCCAGGGGGTAATTTACCCCTAGTTTGGGAACCAATGTACTACTGTCACCATCATATCTACTACTGTCATCATCATCACTACTATCATCATCAATACAACTACAACCATCATCACTACTATTATCACCATCATCACTACTATCACCATCAATCCCACTATTACTACCATCACTTCTAATGCCAACTAAACTAACTTAACCTAGCAAATGCGGAGCGAGATGTTTTCGCCCCCAGAACGAATGCGATCTTAGTGTGGGAGCCCCTTCGGGGCTCACACACAAATAACGCCATCATTGCTGGGGGGGGGGGGGTTAAAACCATATTTTGGACCTAAAATCATAACTATTGTATATATTCAAAAAATCTTTTTTGACTGACGTTCGCATTCACGCAACAAATGTTCGTGTGAAATTTGGTGAAAATCCGTCCAACGGTCTAGGAGTTTCGAGACAGACGGACAACGACAAAGACGACGACAGACATTTTTTTCCAGTGGTGCCCACTATACGGGGGGCGATACCAAACTCTGCTTACGCAGAGTTGATAATAAAGTAGACGTGCCGTTTTGCCCAAAAACAAAACGGCATACCCAACTCTGCGATGGGTTACCATCATCACTACTATTACCATCATCAATCACAATCAACATAATCACTACTACTGCCATCATTACTACAACTGCCACAATTATCACGAGTACTGTCATCATCACCATTACTATGATCATCATCACTACTACAATTATAATCATCACTAAGACTCTCACCATCATCACTGTCCATTGTCACTAGCATCTTAATACCTACTATCATCATTGATACTACAACTATCAACCATATCATCACCACCATCTTATAATCATCATTACTACTGTTAACATCATCACTACTACTATAACCATCATCATTACTACTGTCACAAATATGACTATCATTTATCCTACTCTCACCAGCATCACTACTACTGCCATCATCACCATTAATATGATCTTCATCACCATAACTATTGTCATCATCACTACAAATTTCACCATCCTCACTACTACTCACCATCATCACTAATACTCACACCATCGTCACTACTGTCATTATTATCACTACAACTATCATCATTACTTGTCACCATCATCACTACTATTATGACCATCATTACTACTACTATTACTGTCACCATCATATCTACTACTGTCACCATCATATCTACTACTGTCATCATCATCACTACTGTCAACATCATCAATACAACTACAACCATCATCACTACTATTATCACCATCATCACTACTATCACCATCAATCCCACTATTACTAACATCACTTCTTATGCCAAGTAAACTAACTTAACCTAGCAAATCCGTAGCGAGATTTTGTATTACCCTTTCAATTTAGCAATATATAATTGATTTCACAATAACAAAATATTGCATAATTACCCTAATGTTTTATAGTAATTAGTATATGCAATTAGAAGCCTATACTTACCTATTAATAGCGGTTGTGGCAGCTTTCTTAACGCTTCCACTAAAAGCTGCTTTTAAATGTTTTATGAAACACTTTTAAGGATTTTCTTTTAGTTAAAATTACTTTTAGGGACATTTTTAAATTCTTTTATAAATACCGGCCCAGGGCCGGTATTTATAAAAGAATTTAAAAATTTCCCTAAAAGTAATTTTAACTAAAAGAAAATCCTTAAAAGTGTTTCATAAAACATTTAAAAGCAGCTTTTAGTGGAAGCGTTAAGAAAGCTGCCACAACCTCTATTTCGCTACATCTAGCAAGATTACAATTGATGAATAACGTTTAATATAGGTAAGTATAGGCTTCTAATTGCATATACTAATTACTATAACAAATTAGGGTAATTATGCAATATTTTGTTATTGTGAAATCTATTATATATTGCTAAATTGAAAGGGTAATATATTTAGCATACCAAAACAATTGCATACTCCGGTGTGGCAGCATCTGAGATAGTTGCCAAATTCGCGAGTTTTCACAATTCGTAAAGTGGGGTAATTTTGGACATTTTTTAGTTTGTTTTTTACAATTTCTCCTGACTGTAAACACATTGTAGAGATTTAACTAGGTCAAGTGATGCGTAGTGATAATGCGCCGTGCGCCGTAATCCAGGAAGCCTCCTAAAATTATCCCCCATAATATCTTTATCCTTATCCTAAATGATGTCCGAAGTATTCTTGAAAAGTGGAAAACTTCGGACTTGTATGGTAAAAGCGTTTCCATTATATAATGACAATGGCTAATTACTTATTATCGCCAAAGTCCGAAGTTATGACCGCAGTCCGAAATCACCCCAGTTTACGGTACTGTCACCATCATATCTACTACTGTCACCATCATATCTACTACTGTCATCATCATCAATATAACTACAACCATCATCACTACTGTCACCATCAATCCCACTATTACTACCATCACTTCTAATGCCAACTAAACTAACTTAACCTTGCAAATACGGAGCGAGATGTTTTCGCCCCCAGAACGAATGCGTTCTTAGTGCGCATCATTGCTGGGGGGGTCTGGGAGGAGGGGGGGGGGGGTAAAACCATATTTTGGACCTAAAATCATAACTATTGCATAAATTCAAAAAATCTTTTTTGACTGACATTCGCATTCACGCAACAAATGTTTGTGTGAAATTTGGTGAAAATCCGTCCAACGGTCTAGGAGGAGTTGCGAGACAGACGGACGACGACGACAACGACGACGACGACGATGACGACAACGACAGACATTTTTTTTTGTGTGGTACCCACTATATGGGGGGGGGGGGGGGGGCGATACCAAACTCTGCTTACGCAGAGTTGATAACAACAAAATATGTATATATTGAACATACTGTACAGTATGTGCTCAGCTTTTTCACCAACTCCGTATTTCCTCCTTTTTATGAGTTTGTATTAACTCTTAATTTTCTTGACATTACCTTTAATTATATATAGTTTTACTCCCCCTCGACCTTCGGGTATACTCTCTCTCTCTCTCTCTCTCTCTCTCTCTCTCTCTCTCTCTCTCTCTCTCTCTCTCTCTCTCTCTCTCTCGTTAGTGACTCAGAAAGGGGAGGGGGATGTAGCAAGGGGGGAAGAGGGGGAGGGGCTTTATACGCAATAATTATACGCACACCAGGTAACCCCCCCCCCACCCCCACCTCGTCTCTTCTCTCTCTCTCTCTCTCTATATATATATATATATATATATATATATATATATATATACTGTATATTTATCCCTTTATTTATGTACTTCATTATCTTTCTATCTGTCTAATATCTGAATATATTGTATCTATCTACTCCAATTTACCTATCTATCTATTTATCTATATGGTTATGTAATCTCTTAAATAATTATGTTTATCTAATTATGAGTTATCGAATGTTGACTTGCATTTCTTATTATTTGTCTAATTCATATGTGCGTATGTGTCGTCGCTAGTTCGTGTGCATTTGGTGGCATGTGTGTGTTGTCTCATGTATGTGTGTGTTGTCTCGTGTGTGTGTGTGTGTGTGTGTGCATGTGTGTGTGGGTGTATGTGTTTGTGTGTGTGCCTCTCTGCTGCCTCGTATGTGTCGTGTATGTGCGTGTGTTTATCTGAATGTGCGTAAGTTCGTGTGTGTGTGGTGTGTCCGTGAGTGTGTGGAGCGTAATAGTCCAGACAAGGGTAAGAAAAGAAAGGAGGGAGGGGAGTGAGAAGTAACGAACGAGGGGAATGAGAGAGAGCTATAATTAATGATAGGGGGACCAGAATGAGAGAGAGCTATAATTAATGATAGGGGGACCAGAATGAGAGAGAGCTATAGTTAATGATAGGGGGACCAGAATGAGAGAGAGCTATAATTAATGATAGGGGGACCAGAATGAGAGAGAGCTATAATTAATGATAGGGGGACCAGAATGAGAGAGAGCTATAATTAATGATAGGGGGACCAGAAAGAGAGAGAGCTATAATTAATGATAGGGGGACCAGAATGAGAGAGAGCTATAATTAATGATATGATAGGGGGACCAGAATGAGAGAGAGCTATAATTAATGATAGGGGGACCAGAATGAGAGAGAGCTATAATTAATGATAGGGGGACCAGAATGAGAGAGAGCTATAATTAATGATAGGGGGACCAGAATGAGAGAGAGCTATAATTAATGATAGGGGGACCAGAATGAGAGAGAGCTATAATTAATGATAGGGGGACCAGAATGAGAGAGAGCTATAATTAATGATAGGGGGACCAGAATGAGAGAGAGCTATAATTAATGATAGGGGGACCAGAATGAGAGAGAGCTATAATTAATGATAGGGGGACCAGAATGAGAGAGAGCTATAATTAATGATAGGGGGACCAGAATGAGAGAGAGCTATAATTAATGATAGGGGGACCAGAATGAGAGAGAGCTATAATTAATGATAGGGGGACCAGAATGAGAGAGAGCTATAATTAATGATAGGGGGACCAGACTGAGAGAGAGCTATAATTAATGATAGGGGGACCAGAATGTCTATATATAAACTAAGGGATGTATTAGCAGGTAGAAAGAGTTATATATAGTAAAGATTGAATTTGGAAAATTATAATTACTACTGATACTTAACCTACTTTGTGTTTCTTTATTTTATTTTTATATTACCCCAACCTCAACATGAATGTGTAGATTCCTTTTGAATGCGTCGATTGTATTACAATGCACCACTTTCCCCGGTGAGAGAGAGAGAGAGAGAGAGAGAGAGAGAGAGAGAGAGAGAGAGATATTATCAGGGGAGTGAGAGGGCTATATATAATGGTAGGGGGACCAAAATGTCTATATATAAACCAAGGGATGTATTAGCAGATAGGGAGAGAGAGAGAGAGGTAACATATTTTTTCAAAGGAATGTTACACTGTCATTTTTTCCAACAGTTTCATGATTACCTATTAATCTAATAGAATATTAAGTCACCTGATTCCTGCATTAGATAACCGAACAATATGATGAGTGTTCTATATCCTTCTAAAAGTCTCGTTTATGCACTGTGCATATATTTATATTTTGCGTATTGTCTGTTAGTCCAGTCATCGCGTATATATAACCCTTTCAAGATCAGGGCGTCTTTCTTCCTTATATTCTGGCTATTAGTAGAAGATTATATTTAGCTTAGGAAGGAATTAAGGGAGTCAGACGGTTAATTGACATAGAGTCATAGACTATACCCCTTTCATTCGTAGAGGGTCTTCAAAAGCTGAATATATTCGTCTAGTATTAGCCAGATACAGTAAAAAGGCGTCCTCAATACTGAGATGGTTAAAATACATAATTACGTTGCGTTCTTCATTAAATCAGAATCGCTTGTAATTAGATTGAAGCATATGTTGCATGTAATTTGTTCATGTAAAATAGTGATGTGTAATTTAAGTGTACTACTTAATTCTCATTCTTATGTGCATGCACTAAACCTGTACTAAAATGCCCCTTGGCGAGACAAGTGCAACAGGAGGGAGAGAGGGACGGTCACAAAGGAGGTGCTGGGTTTTAACTACTTTAATACGATAATGTTTTTGTATTTCTTCTTATAACACTGTGATTTAATTAAGCTTAGCGTAAATGTCAACAACATAAATGGTAAATACTATATACAAAGAAACACACATAGGTCCTTTCTAATCAGAATAACATCGAATAATGAGAGCCAGAATACAATAAAAATGCGCCTTCGTAATGGGGAGTTGAGTAGTGACTCCTAGAGAAGTAAAATGTTAAGGAAGTGTAAGAGGAAGGACAGAGAGACAGTCGAAACGAGTGGGTTTTTAGGGAACATAGAGGAACTTGTAATTATTCTAGGTCACGTATATATATACTGTATATATATATATATATATATATAATTATATATATATATATATATATATATATATATATATATATATATATATATATATATATTATATATATATATATAAATAATTGATCATTAATAATCTAATTAAGTAATTCTTTATATCGACTAATTAAACCATGGCAGTTGCTTCGATTTATTCACAAGCAGCTAAAGCAAAATATCTTTATTGATATAGGCTTTAATGCTTTCCTATGTCCTTAAAACTATTACAATATATACTGATATTAATTGATGTTTTTGCACTTATGCTATAAAGAGCTATCTTAGTATTGTTTCCTCACTCAAGGTGTCGTTATTCTCAGTACCGGTATACCCTTATTGAAGTCAGCTTTCCTTAAAACATAATTATGTTAAAATAACTTGGTTGATTATTCTTGTAATGTTTTTGTTATTTATAAACATTAAATTTGAAAGTATGGTGATGAATGTCCTGTTTAATTACAAGTGAATTAATGGTTGATAATTGACATCATCGTTGTACTAGTTATAATTAAAACAATAGGCTTACTTTCACCCAATAATCATAACAGTTCAGTTGCAATAATCATATGATATTACATGTTTACATATGATTCATTATTGTGATACTATCAAGGTCATCTAGAATCCTTAGACTGTAACTTTAGGGGAAGTTTTTTTTGGGGACCCCCTTTTCCCTCATGTTTAGCCCCTTTAGATGGGCGATTTTAAGACATTTTGCGCCATGTAGGTGTCGAAATGTTCCTGGTGAACGATAGCGAGCTGTAATTTAGGAGGAACCTGCCTTCGGCTGGGACAATTTTTTTCGAAAAATGTACACATTTATCTCTAAGGGAGGTCTTGGGAGTATTTTTTAAAGCTTGATGAAGGTCTTGGGAGGAAACCAAAAGTAATACATACATAAATATATTAATCAACAAATTAATACAAATTAATACAAATCTGCCCTCACATGCACCTGCCAGCTATCCTAGGATCCTACATTTATACTGTATATCACGAGTCACAGCTGTTAATCCATACTTAACCCTCTCCGACATATGCCGCGATTTTGAGCCTATTAGGGATACTTTAAAGCCTTTGTTACCATCAGGGGTATTTAGAAACCTTTAGTTTAGTTACTTCAACCTCTGCAGTTGTCTTTGAGTTAGCTGTGGCAGAAAACTAATTCTGGAGAGGTAATTATAAGAGAGAGAACTCTATTTCTTATTGCTAATCTGGCAACCTCTGCGTCATAAATGCGTGAAAGGGTTAAGGGGAGAGGGGTCGCTTTGTTGGTCCCTCTTCTCCCTCACGTTTAGCTCTATTAGTTTTCAAATGTTAAGACTTTCGGCCCATTAGTTTGGCTATTTTAAGACCTTTCGCCTCATTTTTTTGTCAACATTAACATTTTTCGTGTCATTTAGGTGTCGATTATTTCCTGGCGAGCGAAAGCGAGCCTGTAATTTAAGAGGAACCGGCCTTCGGATGGGCCATTTTCTATCGAAAATATACAAATTTATCTTGAAGGAGGTTAGGGGGGGGGGGGGCATTTTTGCAACCTTGATGGAGGTCTAGGGAGGAAACTAAAAAATATAATGAAAATATACATAAATGAACAAATAAATACGTTAAATCCCCCTTTATTCAGTATATATAAGCCCACTACCCTGTACTTCTTAACCCCTTCAGTACAAACACGCCTTTCTTTATTTTAAGTTGAATGCCGTTAGATGGTTGAGGAAGATTCTTAACCTCTTCAGGACAATAACTACCTTCTCTATTTTAAGTTGGATGCCGTTAGGTGATTGTATCCAGTTTAAGAAAGATCTGTGTTGTCAAAGAGAGTAAATTTAAATATTGTTTACCTCTTTTAATCTCAATGATCCCTTTCAGCTGGATAACATCGTCTAATGTTAGCTAGAATAAT
This sequence comes from Paralithodes platypus, assembly GCA_032716605.1. NCBI lineage: Eukaryota > Metazoa > Arthropoda > Malacostraca > Decapoda > Lithodidae > Paralithodes > Paralithodes platypus. The sequence goes on along the minus strand of CM064576.1, from coordinate 21,301,097 downwards.
GAGAAAATACCGCCACCGTATTAAAGCATGATAATACAGTATCTTCTATTACGTTACGTACCAGAATTATATTGCCAAAAATAGTAATACAAAAGGTCATGCAATATTATAATAATGGATGTGCGGTAGTCATTACAGGTAAATATTATGGCATGACCGATACACGTAAGAGTTAGGATCTAATCATTGACAGAGAGAGAGAGAGAGAGAGAGATAATGACAGAGATAGATAGATAGAGAGAGAGAGAGAGATATATAATGAAAGAGATAGATAGATAGAGAGAGAGAGAGATATAATGAAAGAGATAGAGAGAGATAATGAAAGAGATAGATAGAGAGTTAATGAAAGAGATAGAGAGAGAGATAATGAAAGAGATAGAGAGAGAGATAATGAAAGAGATAGATAGAGAGATATAATGAAAGAGATAGATAGAGAGATAATGAAAGAGATAGAGAGAGAGATAATGAAAGAGATAGAGAGAGAGATAATGAAAGAGATAGATAGAGAGATAATGAAAGAGATAGAGAGAGAGATAATGAAAGAGATAGATAGAGAGATATAATGAAAGAGATAGATAGATAGAGAGAGAGAGAGAGATATAATGAAAGAGATAGAGAGAGAGAGAGATAGAGAGAGGAGAGAGAGAGAGAGAGAGAGAGAGAGAGAGAGAGAGAGATAATGAAAGAGATAGAGAGAGAGAGAGAGAGAGACGGTGGATAATTGCGTTAACACAGTAAATACCTGCACACGTGTTTTGCTTGTTCCTTGTTTTGTTTTTACTCTCCCCAATGATAGTCGTCGCGTGGATAGGGTTTTTGGTCACACCAGTTTGTTAGTATAATAATAATAATAATAATAATAATAATAATAATAATAAACGGTTTATTAAAGAATGGCAGCCTCATGAGCTGAAAATACACATTTTACAATTTAGTGGATGAACATGAGATGTACAGATATGAAGATGGTAAGCTCAGTTTACAAAAACATAAATAAATACAATAATGATGCAGGTGCAGAATACAAATTATCATAAAATAACCATGAGAGTAAGTGATATACAGTACATATACACATTTATTTTACTTACTCATATACAGAACATACATATATACACGTACGTACGCACATACATACGCCTAAATATACATACATATATAAGAACATAAGAACATGCAGTAAGTGTGCACATGTCCGTATACACAAACGCTCACGTATGCACACAAACATACATACATACAAAACTGTTTTGGTAGGGTCAGGGTAAAGAGGTAAAGAGTAAAGAGGGAGCGGCATTCAAGTCCGTACAGGAAGGGTCAGGTAAAGCCTACTATTCATGGGAGGTTAATCCTCGGTAGTGTAGGTGTGTGTGTGTGTGTTCGTTCATGTGTGTGTGTGTGTGTAGTGTGTTTGTGTGTAGTTGTATGTTTATGTGTGTGTGTAGTTGTGTGTAGTGTGTTTGTGTGTAGTTGTATGTTTGTGTGTTTGTGTGTAGCTGAGAACATTTGTGTGTGTGTAGTTGTGTATGTGTGTGTGTGACTGTAGTTGTTTAATTTAAGTAATTTAACCCTTCCAGTACCGGTGCCGTCTATTTGACTTTACTCTGGCTATTAGTTGACGATTTTATTCAATTTTTCAAAAGGTCCTACAGCAATTAACCCCTTCTGTACCGGTGACGTCCTTTTCATTATATGCTGGCAACTATTAGACGACTGTATTCAGCTTAGGAAGGACGTCTACTCATTAAAGGGCTACAGACTGTCTCAAGTAATCCTTTTAGCGACCATATATTCTTCCTGAGCTTCATAAGATCGTCTAAATGTAGCTGAAATAAAATACAAAAGACGTCGCCGGTACTGAACGGGTTAACAGTCTTCGAACTATCTCAATTAACTCTTTTTACTACCACATATCCTTCTTAAACTGCACTAAATCGTCTCAATATAGCTAGAATATAAATAAAATTACGTCGCCGGTACAGAAGGGGTTAGTTATAATATGAGAACAATTTCTATATCTACTGCCAAGCTCCTCAGTCCCCGTAGGGTTGGCCACGAATGAATCGCCTCCATGTTCCTCTGTCATTTGTCAGCCGGCGCCCATCTTCCCACTCAACACCACTTTCGCTCATATACCTCTCAACTCCATCCTTCCATCTCATTCTTGGTCTGCTCTCCATCTCTGTCCTTCCACCCAACACCACTTTCGCTCGTATACCTCTCAACTTCATCCTTCCTTCTCATTCTCGGTTTGCCTCTCCTTCTCTGTCCTTCCACCTCACTCTCACACACTTTTGTAGTCATTCTTTCACTCTCCATATGCTCCACATGACAGAACCGCCTCAAAGTGTTCTTCTTCATACTCTACCAGCACATCTACATCCACACCATGTCACTTTAATGGGAGATTTCCACTTGAGGGATTATTTTTTTGGACCCCTTTCTCCCTCATGTTTAGCCACATTGCTTTTGAAATGTTAAGACGTTCGTCCAATTAGTTTGGTGATTTTAAGAACTTCCGACTCATTGCTGTCAATGTTAAGGCCTTTCATGCCATTTATGTGTCGATTTTTTCCCTGACGAGCGATTGCGAGCCTGTAATTTAAGAGAAATCGGCCTTCGGCGGGGATATATTTCTACCGAAAAATTTACAAATTTATCTTGAAAGGGGGTTTAGGGGGTGTAATTTTAAGCTTGATGGAGGTTTAGGGAACTAACTAAAAACCTCCCCTTTATTGAGATAGACTTGACCCCAGTGATTCCTAGAGGGCCTTCCAAACCTGAGTAAAATCGTCTAATGTTAGCCATAATGAAAGTAATGAAAAGGCGTCCTCGAAGGCTGAAGGGGTTACTTCACCAAGCTACTAGAGTTAAGGGGAAATGGGGCGTTTTTCTGGTCCACCTTCTTTCTCATATTTAGCCCCATTAGTTCAGATTTTAAGGCGTTCGGTCTATTAGTTTGGCGATTATAAGACCTTTCGCCCAATATATTTGTCAATATTACGACTTTTCGTGCCATTTAGGTGTTGAATTTTTACTTGGCGAGTGATAGTGAGCCTGTATTTTAAGAGGAACCGGCCTTTGGTCGGGATATTTTTCTATCGAAAAATGTACTTATTTATCTTGAAGGAGGGTCTTTGGGGGGGGGGGGGGGCGGGGATATTTGTTTAAGCTTGATGGAGGTCTAGGGAGGACACTAAAATAATAATAAAAATATACATAAATGAGCAAATAAATACGCCCATCCCCCCTTAAGCAACCTCCTCCTCCGCGAACACCATCTCCTCTGCTATAGTCGGTACAGGTTATCTTGGCAGTTCACACATAGTCCTCCATGATTGAATTATATTATTAGTATTAGTATATATAATTACTTAAAAGAGCTCTTTGCTATTACAAATATTTGGCAATTCCACTGATGTCCTACCTAGTTAAACTGACCCGTCTGTAGTATAATAGACATGGTACAGTCGCGCTAATAAGTCATGTCCCAGCTGTCATTACGTTTGGCTCGCTCTGTGCTTTATTAATGTCTGTCAGATGTTGATTAGGGTAGGCAAGTGTAGGAACATGTTTGTATATTTCACTCAATATGAAGAAATGACGCTTAGATATTGCTGACACCAATTATTGATCAAAAAATGCTTGGTGCCGAGACATCACTTATTAGCGAGACTGTACAATCGGGGGTATTAAGTGATGTCATAGATTCTAGTGGTTTGCGCTCAAAAAGTGTTATTGGTATCTTGTAGTTACTGGGAAAAGTGCTTATCCCTCAAAGTATTAGCCAATGTCCGAAACTTTGTGAAATATCTGACAACACTTATTAACCTCGACCGTACAGTCGGCCAAATAAGTGATGTTTCGGTACCAAGTATATGTTGGTCAATAATTGGTATCAGCAATATCTAAAACTTGATTTATTCATTTCGAGTCAGATATACAAGCATGTTCCTACACTTACCCACCCTATTCAACATCTGACAGACATTAATACAGCACAGGGTGAGCCAAACGTAATGACAACTGAGACATGACTTATTAGCGCTACTATACAGCATATCTACCGAGAGCGCTTGAATTGGTTTCCCGTTTTATTTGCTCATCCTCTTTCTAGTTAATGCGTTGTCGTGTGAATTAAAGCTGTAACTTACTTCACATAATTAACTCCGACACGCAGGTAATGTTTTCCACCTGTTTGTACCTTTGTTTGTTTGTTTGTAGACGCTTGGCTTACACGTGGACCTTTGCCCTATAATTACCGGTGCTCGTATGTACTTAGGTCTTTGTCTGCAACTACCTATATCCTATTTCATTCTTGTTTACACCTCGATTTACGTGTGTATTTGTCTTTAAGTGGGGATGGGCCTATATATTTAAGTGGGGATGGGCCTATATATTTAAGTGGGGATGGGCCTATATATTTAAGTGGGGATGGGCCTATATATTTGCTCATTTATGTATATGTTTAGTATGTGTTTAGGTTCCTCCCTAGACCTCCATCAAGCTTAAACAAACACCCGCCCAAGACCCTCCTTCAAGATATATGTGTCCATTTTTTCGATAGAAATATGTCCCGGCCGAAGGCTGGTTCCTCTTAAATTACAGACTCGCTGTCGCTCGCCAGGCAAAAAATCGACACCTAAATGGTACGAAAAGTCTTTATATTGATAAATAAATGGGTCGAATGGTCTTTATGTTGATAAATAAATGTGACGAAAGGTCTTAAAATCGATAAACTAATGGAGCGAACTTCTACAAAAAATCAAAACTATTAGAAATAAACATGATGAAGCAGGGCCCAGAAAAACGACCTATCCCCCCTTAAATATTACGTTTAGCTCTATGTGTTACCTATTACGTTTAGCTCTATGTGTTACCTATTACGTTTAGCTCTATGTGTTACCTATTACGTTTAGCTCTATGTGTTACCTATTACGTTTAGCTCTATGTGTTACCTATTACGTTTAGCTCTATGTGTTACCTATTACGTTTAGCTCTATGTGTTACCTATTACGTTTAGCTCTATGTGTTACCTATTACGTTTAGCTCTATGTGTTACCTATTTGCGTGCTGGGTTCTTGATGTGGTTCATAATTTTGATCAGTGGTCGGTCTGTTTATTATAGTAATGGTTTGCACGGATGGTTCTGCGGTGTTGTTCATGGTTTATTATAGTAATGGTTTGCACGGATGGTTCTGCGGTGTTGTTCATGGTTTATTATAGTAATGGTTTGCACGGATGGTTCTGCGGTGTTGTTCATGGTTTATTATAGTAATGGTTTGCACGGATGGTTCTGCGGTGTTGTTCATGGTTTATTATAGTAATGGTTTGCACGGATGGTTCTGCGGTGTTGTTCATGGTTTATTATAGTAATGGTTTGCACGGATGGTTCTGCGGTGTTGTTCATGGTTTATTATAGTAATGGTTTGCACGGATGGTTCTGCGGTGTTGTTCATGGTTTGATTGGTGTACTTGGTTGCATGTTTGCTTTTCCTCGTATATTTGTTGGCAAGGGATTTTAGGGTTCTTTAAGGGGAGATGGTCTGTTTTTCTGGACACCTTTCTTCCTCATGTTTAGCCCCCATTAGTTTGGTGATTATAAGAACTTTCGCCCCATTTATGTCAATGTTATGATCTTTCGTGCCATTTAGGTGTCGATTTTTTCCTGGCGAGGGATAACGAGCCTGTGATTTAGGAGGAACCGGCCGAAAAAAATGTACATATTTATCTTGAAAGGGGGTCTCGGGGGTGTAATTTTAATCTTGATGGAGGTCTAGGGAACAAACTAAAAACCTCCCCTTAATGTATGTTTACAAGGTTGGTATATTGTTTGGATGTGTAGTATCTGTAAACAAAATCGTATCCTTACATTAATACATTAGTTTATGAAGCTTCCGTTGCATATTGAAAAAGAAAAGAAATAATAGAGAAGACAAAAATAACATGAAGAGTGCAAGAAGTTTAGTACGAAACTGTACTCTGCTTCAGTGGTGTTCTGGGAAGGCAAAACTATGAAATTTATACCAAGACTGAAAAACTCTGAATGGCTCGGAACTGCTGGTTAAGTTCAGGTGTAAATTAGGAAGTTTTGTGCGGTGAACCTCGAAGGAAGGAGCAATCAATAGGTTTGGCTATGAACTTTGCACATTAGAACACAATTTGTAGCTAATAAGTAGGAAGAAAAGTAATCTAAGAGATATTTGTAATTGCTTGACTTTCCTGCATTTTTATTACTGAGTATCAGTAACAGATAAATACTGTAGATATATATGAAAACAAATATATAGATACCGGTAGATAATCTTTGGCCTTAGTGATATTAAAGGGGAAGGGTTTATATTTTGGTCGATTATTTCATGTATCTATTATCTGTTTAGTTTCCTCCCTAGACCTCCATCAAACATTCAAAAATATCCATTAGATCCTCCTTCTAGATAAATGTGTACATTTTTCGGTAGAAAAATATTCCGGCCGTAGGCCGGTTCTTTTAAAATTACGGGCTCACTATCGTTCGCCAGGAAAAATATCGACATCTAAGTAGCACGAAAGGTCTTAAAATTTACAAAGAAAGGGGGGGAAAGGTCATAAAATAAAATATAAAATGGGGCAAATATCTTAAAATCTGAAAACCAGTGGGACTAAACATGAGGGAGAAGAGAGTCTAGACAAACGACTTATCTCCCCTTAAGCTGTTATTAATCATATCATTTATGTATCTATGGTCAGAGGCAAAATATATTAAAAGTACTAGATATTCAATGTGTAGTTTCTAGGAATGTCTACTCTATGACTCATAAAACGAAGTGTCTCTTGTCTTCTGTATATGCTCTGATAACGTGTGTGTGTGTGTGTGGGTTTGTGTGGTGTGTGTGTGTGTGTGTCTGAGTGTGTGTGTCGGTGTGGGTGTGCTTCTGTGTGAGTGTGTGTGTGTGTAATTTAGTAAGGGATATAGATGTGCACTTAAGTTGAAAAGGGAGGGAAGTATATGAGATGTAAGTATGTGAGTAAGTGTATGAGTATGGATAAGAGTGCTGAGTAAAAGATGTAGGTTGTGCGAGTAATAAGAAGGTGAAGAATAAAAGCCGCAAAATTAAGGGGGGTCACTGGCTTCTTTTATCTTTCTCTCCTTTTCTCTCTTTACCTGGCTTGTATCCATTCGGTCCCATTCAGCCAACTGTTTTAAGATATTTATCCCCATCCAGGTGTCAATTTCTTCCTGGCGAGCGATAGCGAGCCAGCATTGTATGGAGAAATCCGGCTTCGCCGGAGAAATTTTTCTATCGAAAAATTTACAAATTTGGCTTGCTGTCAAAACAAAAATATATAATTATATGTTGGCTTGCTACCGCTCGCCAGGAAAAATTGACGGCTGGATGGGGGTAAACGTCTTAAACAGTAGGCTGAATGGAGCCAAATGGATACAAGCCAAAGAGAGAGGGAGAGAAAGAGAAATAAAAGCGAGGTGGGCTCCCTTAAGAAGAGTGGTGAATAAGGAGTGTAGGTTAGATACTGTACAAGCAATAAAAGGTTGATGAGTAAGAGATGTTGGGTGTGTGAGGAAGAAGGGTGAGGGTAATTGAGTGGTGTATGGATGCTAATAATATGGATGTGATGAGTAAGGGGTGTATAATGTATTAGTAATATGTGTAGTGGTATGAGACTGAGTAAGAAGGAGCAGGTGGAGTAAGGGGTTGTTGTTGTTGTTGATCCCCAGAGTGTCTGGCCGAAGAGTCCCGAGTCCGGTAGACCGAAGCCACTCCAGATGGTTCACCTCACCTCAAGCTCACCTCGGGGCCAGGGTGAGGTGAGATCTGTCTCTGAGAAGGCAGCGGGAGAGGGGATCATCAGGCCACGGGCCAATGCCCCGCCGTCTGCAGCCCACCTTGCAGTGCCACCCAATCAGGTGATCTCGTCAGCACCTAGAAGGAAAAGTAGTACAGTAAAAGATACAGAGAAAAATGGCTAAGGTTGGGTAGAGGATGCTAAACCTCACCCGGGAGTAAGGGGTAGAGATGTGGGTAAGTGGTGTTGGGTGTGCGTGAGTAAAGGGAAGTCAGTGAATTTTTTTTCTTGTTTTAAACAACTCTCCCTCCAGAGGTAAACTTGCCGTAGCCGTTACTTTCGATGATAGGAAGCAACTGAGTTTGGAAGTTCTTTTCTAATTGACGAATTTGCAGCTAGTTCGACGTTCGTTTAACCTTCCAAACTACAGTAGCTCCCTCTCACTGTCTGGCAGTTAGCTTGGTGCTTAGTTTGGCTTCCCAAACCAGCAACACCACTGACTCGTCATCTCGGACTCCTTCCCGCTCCTCGCCTCCTAGTGGGAGTTCACAAGGTACTGTCCTCCACTGCATACTTTGAACATAATACTATTCATACAATGCTAATATATTGAAAACAGGGAGAGTGTTTTCCCTGTAGGCTACATCATGGTGGTAAGGTGAATATGTCAGTACTAACACCTGTGCTCTCATTTCCGGGTGTATAGGGTGTATATATGTATGTGTGTAAGGTGTGTGTGTGTGTGTAAGGTGTGTGTGTGTGTGTGTGCTAGGGGGTGTATGTGTGCAAGGGATGTGTATGTGTATATGTGTTTGTAAGTGGTGTATACTGTATATGTGTGAGTGTGTGTGTGTAAGGGGACGTAGGCAGTGATTTTTAAGAAAGCCAGGGGTGTAAGTGCAAGTGTTGTTTAGGAATAGTTTTCTTTTTCTTTTCACAATATATAGAGGAAGGAAAAACAAAGACAAAACAAAATAAATCCATGTGCCCAAAGGCATATCCTCCTTTCATAAAATGTTTATAACAATTGGACTTAAACTGTTGTGGTTTGTAAATTTATGGAAAACAGCTCCAAGGAAGTGACTTCCAGACAGTAAAAGTTCTGGGAATAAATTAATTTTGATAAGCGGAAGTTATACACTGTGGAAGAGAGAATGTGAATTCATGGTCATTTCCAGCTGCCTTAGTTCTGCGGGGAAAGACGCGGAGAGGTAGTACAATTGAAGCAAGCTCCTCAGAACATTTACCATGAAAATATCTGTAGAGTAATGCAAGGGATGTATCATCTCTTTGTATGAATAATGGAGGAAGATCCTGCGTGATTACATAATTATTGATTAATCTAATTGCTGTATTTTGAATTTTGTCCAACTGCATCCACTCCACATGCATTCCACAAGGGTGAACAGTATGTGTATGAGTAAGTGGTGTTGGTGCATGAGTAAGTGGTGTTGGTGCATGAGTAAGGGTTGCAGGGTGTGGTGTGATGGTAATTACCTGTACATCCTGGTGTTTGGTGTATATATCAGTTACTATCACCTGTATTGCTCCCACGCCCATACCGGGAATTTCCTTTGTCATGAATTGGCTGATGAGTCTACTGTATGTAATGTAATGCAGTTTGATCTCTCTCTCTCTCTCTCTCTCTCTCTCTCTCTCTCTCTCTCTCTCTCTCTCTCTCTCTCTCTCTCTCTCTCTCTCTCTCTCTCTCTCAACAAAAAGTGCGTGTTAGTGATGAATCCAGGAATGGTGCTATGGTGATGAAAATTATAATGATTAATATAATTATTATTATAATGTAAAACTTGCAAAATAAACAAACTAAAACTGGGACGATACAAGATCAATGCAAACAACTCATCAAAATCGCTATTTGGAAACAACGCTTAATAAAATAAATGTTTGAAATAAAAGAACACAATCCACCACATAGGGTGTACACAACTACATGAATGGGATACATTGCTAATAATAGCTATACATTAATTAATCCAGCCTTGTAAAGTTGCCCACATAAGTTCTGTTTCTCTCCGTTATCATATACATTGACATTTAATGCGCATGATTGAAATACGAGTGCAATTTCTTATGAAGTGGTTAACTCATCTGATTAGTCAACTGATAATTAACAGAAACCACAACCGCAATTAATTCATGCTAATTTTACTTTCATACATAAGTTTATGAGGAGGAACAGAACTTATGTGAGTAACTGTACATTATTTTTTGCATGTTAACTTAACCAGTCCTTGTAATATTCTTTAAAAAGGCTAATAACTAGTGTAACATATTTAATTGACCTTGACTTTGTGCTGGTTGTAAAGATGGTGATGATGGTGGTAGTTATATATAGTGCTGGTTGTAATGATGGTGATGATGGTGGTAGTTATATATAGTGCTGGTTGTAATGATGGTGATGATGGTGGTAGTTATATATAGTGCTGGTTGTAATGATGGTGATGATGGTGGTAGTTATATATAGTGCTGGTTGTAATGATGGTGATGATGGTGGTAGTTATATATAGTGCTGGTTGTAATGATGGTGATGATGGTGGTAGTTATATATAGTGCTGGTTGTAATGATGGTGATGATGGTGGTAGTTATATATAGTGCTGGTTGTAATGATGGTGATGATGGTGGTAGTTATATATAGTGCTGGTTGTAATGATGGTGATGATGGTGGTAGTTATATATAGTGCTGGTTGTAATGATGGTGATGATGGTGGTAGTTATATATAGTGCTGGTTGTAATGATGGTGATGATGGTGGTAGTTATATATAGTGCTGGTTGTAATGATGGTGATGATGGTGGTAGTTATATATGGTGCTGGTTGTAATGATGGTGATGATGGTGGTAGTTATATATAGTGCTGGTTGTAATGATGGTGATGATGGTGGTAGTTATATATAGTGCTGGTTGTAATGATGGTGATGATGGTGGTAGTTATATATAGTGCTGGTTGTAATGATGGTGATGATGGTGGTAGTTATATATAGTGCTGGTTGTAATGATGGTGATGATGGTGGTAGTTATATATAGTGCTGGTTGTAATGATGGTGATGATGGTGGTAGTTATATATAGTGCTGGTTGTAATGATGGTGATGATGGTGGTAGTTATATATAGTGCTGGTTGTAATGATGGTGATGATGGTGGTAGTTATATATAGTGCTGGTTGTGATGATGGTGGTAGTTATATATAGTGCTGGTTGTAATGATGGTGATGATGGTGGTAGTTATATATAGTGCTGGTTGTAATGATGGTGATGATGGTGGTAGTTATATATAGTGCTGGTTGTAATGATGGTGATGATGGTGGTAGTTATATATAGTGCTGGTTGTAATGATGGTGATGATGGTGGTAGTTATATATAGTGCTGGTTGTAATGATGGTGATGATGGTGGTAGTTATATATAGTGCTGGTTGTAATGATGGTGATGATGGTGGTAGTTATATATAGTGCTGGTTGTAATGATGGTGATGATGGTGGTAGTTTATATAGTGCTGGTTGTGATGATGGTGGTAGTTATATATAGTGCTGGTTGTAATGATGGTGATGATGGTGGTAGTTATATATAGTGCTGGTTGTAATGATGGTGATGATGGTGGTAGTTATATATAGTGCTGGTTGTAATGATGGTGATGATGGTGGTAGTTATATATAGTGCTGGTTGTAATGATGGTGATGATGGTGGTAGTTATATATAGTGCTGGTTGTAATGATGGTGATGATGGTGGTAGTTATATATAGTGCTGGTTGTAAAGATGGTGATGATGGTGGTAGTTATATATAGTGCTGGTTGTGATGATGGTGGTAGTTATATATAGTGCTGGTTGTAATGATGGTGATGATGGTGGTAGTTATATATAGTGCTGGTTGTAATGATGGTGATGATGGTGGTAGTTATATATAGTGCTGGTTGTAATGATGGTGATGATGGTGGTAGTTATATATAGTGCTGGTTGTAATGATGCTGATGATGGTGGTAGTTATATAGTGCTGGTTGTAATGATGGTGATGATGGTGGTAGTTATATATAGCGCTGGTTGTAATGATGGTGATGATGGTGGTAGTTATATATAGTGCTGGTTGTAATGATGGTGATGATGGTGGTAGTTATATATAGTGCTTGTTGTAAAGATGGTGATGATGGTGGTAGTTATATATAGTGCTGGTTGTAATGATGGTGATGATGGTGGTAGTTATATATAGTGCTGGTTGTAATGATGGTGATGATGGTGGTAGTTATATATAGTGCTGGTTGTAATGATGGTGATGATGGTGGTAGTTATATATAGTGCTGGTTGTAATGATGGTGATGATGGTGGTAGTTATATATAGTGCTGGTTGTAATGATGGTGATGATGGTGGTAGTTATATATAGTGCTGGTTGTAATGATGGTGATGATGGTGGTAGTTATATATAGTGCTGGTTGTAATGATGGTGATGATGGTGGTAGTTATATATAGTGCTGGTTGTAATGATGGTGATGATGGTGGTAGTTATATATAGTGCTGGTTGTAATGATGGTGATGATGGTGGTAGTTATATATAGTGCTGGTTGTAATGATGGTGATGATGGTGGTAGTTATATATAGTGCTGGTTGTAATGATGGTGATGATGGTGGTACTTATATATAGTGCTGGTTGTAATGATGGTGATGATGGTGGTAGTTATATAGTGCTGGTTGTAATGATGGTGATGATGGTGGTAGTTATATATAGTGCTGGTTGTAATGATGGTGATGATGGTGGTAGTTATATAGTGCTGGTTGTAATGATGGTGATGATGGTGGTAGTTATATATAGTGCTGGTTGTAATGATGGTGATGATGGTGGTAGTTATATATAGTGCTGGTTGTAATGATGGTGATGATGGTGGTAGTTATATATAGTGCTGGTTGTAATGATGGTGATGATGGTGGTAGTTATATATAGTGCTGGTTGTAATGATGGTGATGATGGTGGTAGTTATATATAGTGCTGGTTGTAATGATGGTGATGATGGTGGTAGTTATATATAGTGCTGGTTGTAATGATGGTGATGATGGTGGTAGTTATATATAGTGCTGGTTGTAATGATGGTGATGATGGTGGTAGTTATATAGTGCTGGTTGTAATGATGGTGATGATGGTGGTAGTTATATATAGTGCTGGTTGTAATGATGGTGATGATGGTGGTAGTTATATATAGTGCTGGTTGTAATGATGGTGATGATGGTGGTAGTTATATATAGTGCTGGTTGTAATGATGGTGATGATGGTGGTAGTTATATATAGTGCTGGTTGTAATGATGGTGATGATGGTGGTAGTTATATATAGTGCTGGTTGTAATGATGGTGATGATGGTGGTAGTTATAGTTATGAACACAAAAGCTGCTGAATCCCCGTCATCGCTAATCTGCATAATTGGCCACAGTTCCCTCATATCGATCTGTTGGGGTTTTGTTTGGGGTATTAACGTGCATGGTTATTCACACACACACACACACACACAAACACACACACACACACACATAATATTGATCTCGTCAAACAGCTCTTATACAACTGTGCTTTGGTCCTTATTATAAGATAATATATAAGTTAGAGTTAAGCTAAAAACTGTTCCTCTGTACATTTTCATCCTACGGCTGCAATTATCAATAAACCGTTTATTATTATTATTATTATTATACACACACAGTTGCATATACAGATTGGGATGGCGGAGTGGTTTAAAAGGCACCGGCGCTGTAACTGCGAGGTCTAGGGCTTAAATCCACCAGAATCCTAAAGTTTTTTTTGTCTCTATCCTCATGGAGAGGATTGTATCGTGGTCACTCCATAGCCAGGCTGTTCAACTATCAGCTTGCATACTTCTCACCAGTACATCTTGCGTATATACAGTACGTACAATGGTGGGAACCCCGGCACCTCATGGTCGCCAAAGGTCGCTTATGACCTCATAGGTACTGTAAGGTAGACTAAGCATTGTACTGTACCTAGGGTAAGAAAAAACTCTGTACATGTTCAGCCTCACTGCTACAAGCGAACAATAAACCGATAATTGTTATCAATTATCATTATTATTATTGTTGTCATACGCACTCACACACTGATACATAAATATACACACACACATTTACATTTTCATAATTATACTGTACATTTACACACATAACTTGGTTCTTGCGGACATAATACTCAGACACACACACACACACCCTGACACGCTCACAAGTCATCCACACATGCTATTCGTCTACACACCCCACCTCCTACGCTTGTGTGCACATACGCCACCTACTCACACGCAATCCTTCCCCTTACACACATACACACACACACATACAAACACATATACATACGGTACTAATATATCATATCACACACCCTCACACACACACTCACATACGGTACTAATATATCATATCACACACCCTCACACACACACTCACATACGGTACTAATATATCATATCACACACACGCACACAAACACTCACATACGGTACTAATATATCATATCACACACACGCACACAAACACTCACATACGGTAATATATCATTTCACACACACGCACACAAACACTCACATACGGTACTAATATATCATATCACACACACGCACACAAACACTCACATACGGTACTAATATATCATATCACACACACGCACACAAACACTCACATACGGTACTAATATATCATATCACACACACGCACACAAACACTCACATACGGTACTAATATATCATATCACACACCCTCACACACACACTCACATACGGTGCTAATATATTATAACACACACATACACACACACACAGCCCGTAGCCTAGTAGGTAGAGCTCTCGTCTCACACACGAGGGGTCGGGGGTTCAATCCCCGGCCGGGCGGAGACAAATTGGGCTTGTCTCCTTTCATGTGTTAGCCTCAGTTCACCTAGCTGTAAATAGGTACCTGGAATAAGTGGACGACGTTGTGACGTCCCATCTGGGGTTGGCAAAAATGGTACAAGGCGAGATGGGTATCATATGGTTCACCTAAGCTGATGGCTACCTAAGCCTTCGGGCGAGACGGTACCGTCTATAGTGAGTATGGTACCATACAGATCCACCCTAAGCCTTCGTTTCCGATGTCGCCAATTGGCTAAAAATACAGACTACACACACATCCACAGCCATTCCAACGATACATATAACACCTACACATATAAGAGGCGGGAAATAACGAGCATGCTCACTCCCGCAATACAATTAGAGTAAGTACAACTAGAGTAAGTACATACAGTGCTAATAGATCATAACACACACATACACTCACACACACACACATACAGTGCTAATAGATCATAACACTCACACACACACACATACAGTACTAATAGATCATAACACACACATACACTCACACACACATACAGTGCTAATAGATCATAACACACACATACACTCACACACACACACATACAGTACTAATAGATCATAACACACACATACACTCACACACACACACACATACAGTGCTAATAGATCATAACACACACATACACTCACACACACACACATACAGTACAAATGGATCATAACACACACATACACTCACACACACACACATACAGTACTAATAGATCATAACACACACATACACTCACACACACACACACATAGTGCTAATAGATCATAACACACACATACACTCACACACACACACATACAGTACTAATAGATCATAACACACACATACACTCACACACACACACATACAGTGCTAATAGATCATAACACACACATACACACACACACACATACAGTACTAATAGATCATAACACACACATACACTCACACACACACACATACAGTACTAATAGATCACACATACACTCACACACACACACACATACAGTACTAATAGATCATAACACACACATACACTCACACACACACATACAGTACTAATAGATCATAACACACACATACACTCACACACACACACATACAGTGCTAATAGATCATAACACACACATACACTCACACACACACACACATACAGTGCTAATAGATCATAACACACACATACACTCACACACACACACATACAGTGCTAATAGATCATAACACACACATACACTCACACACACACACATACAGTACTAATAGATCATAACACACACATACACTCACACACACACACATACAGTACTAATAGATCATAACACACACATACACTCACACACACACACACATACAGTACTAATAGATCATAACACATACACTCACACACACACACATACAGTACTAATAGATCATAACACACACATACACTCACACACACACACATACAGTACTAATAGATCATAACACACACATACACACACACACATACAGTGCTAATAGATCATAACACACACATACACTCACACACACACACACATACAGTACTAATAGATCATAACACACACATACACTCACACACACACACATACAGTACTAATAGATCATAACACACACATACACTCACACACACACATACAGTGCTAATAGATCATAACACACACATACACTCACACACACACACATACAGTGCTAATATATTATAACACACACATACACACACACACATACAGTACTAATAGATCATAACACACACATACACTCACACACACACATACAGTACTAATAGATCATAACACACACATACACTCACACACACACACATACAGTACTAATAGATCATAACACACACATACACTCACACACACACACATACAGTACTAATAGATCATAACACATACACTCACACACACACACATACAGTACTAATAGATCATAACACACACATACACTCACACACACACATACAGTACTAATAGATCATAACACACACATACACTCACACACACACACATACAGTGCTAATAGATCATAACACACACATACACTCACACACACACACATACAGTACTAATATATCATAACACACACATACACTCACACACACACACATACAGTACTAATAGATCATAACACACACATACACTCACACACACACATACAGTGCTAATAGATCATAACACACACATACACTCACACACACACACATACAGTGCTAATATATTATAACACACACATACACACACACACATACAGTACTAATAGATCATAACACACACATAAACTCACACACACACACATACAATACTAATAGATCATAACACACACATACACTCACACACACAATAAATCGTGATTTATCAGTACAAGCGCAAAACACACAATGAAACCTTGCATGGATACTTTTACAGTGTTGTTGTTATTATTGTCCTTGTTTGTTTTTCACTTCATTTTCAGGCTTCATTATCTTCATCTTCTCCATCGTTATCATCTTCTTCTTCATCATTATTTCCATCTTCTTCATCTTCCTCATCATTATCTCCACCATCGTCATCATCATCTTCATCTTCCTCATCATTATCTCACCATCGTTATCATCATCATCATCAACTTCATCTTCATCATTATCTCCATCTTCTTCACCATCATCGTCATCATCATTATCATCTTCCTCTTCATCATTATCTCCATCTTCTTCACCGTCATCATCTTCACCATTATCTCCATCATCTTCCTCATCATTTTCTCCATCTTCCTCATCATTATCTCCATCATCGTCATCATCATCATCATCATCTTCATCATTATCTCCATCTTCTTCACAATCATCATCATCATCATCATCATCTTCCTCTTCATCATTATCTCCATCTTCTTCACAGTCATCATCTTCATCATTATCTCCATCATCTTCCTCATCATTTTCTCCATCTTCCTCATCATTATCTCCATCTTCTTCACCATTATCATCATCACCAATATCTTCCTCATGATTATCTCCACCAATGTGAATCCTTGAACAGCATAAACGAAGCTCCAAAATATTAATATTAGGTAAATAATTAAGGAGAAGATTCGATTCAGTCGGGGATAGATTCGAAACCTTGAGGCGATATGGTTGATTTAGTTTGACGATTTTAAGACATTTCACCCCATTTCAGTTTTAAAACTTTTCGTGTCATTTAGGTGTAGATTTTTTCCTTGCGAGCGTTAGCGAGCCTGTAATTAAGGAGAGATCAACCTTGGCAGCGACATTTGTCTACCAAAAAATGTACAAATGTATCTTGAAGGGGGATTTTGGGGATGTATTTTTAAGTTTGACGAAGGTATAGGGAGGAAACTAAACAAACAAATAAACCCTACCCTCTTAATCCTGGCTCAGGAGGTTTATCAAAGTAAGTCGAGAATGCATCATAATAATAATTGCGCTTCCAAAACCTGTCCATAAATTACTGACCTCGACTCTACATGTCCTACAAAGAGATCACCATTCATAGTGTGCTTAAAAAAGGCATACTTTATAATACCCGTTGAAAATGGTGGACACAATCAAATCGCCGAGATCTATCTATATACTGTATATCTATCTATATGCTCAGGCCCAATCCCCACTTTTCCTATTTTATAATTTTTATTTTATATTTTACTCTATTTTATTATTTTGTTTGTTTTTATTTTCTTGGGGGTGGCCGACTCAAGACAGGGCAAGAACAGGGAAAACACAAAACACAACACAAAACAACGAACAAACACAGACAAAACAAAACATTGAATCGCCGGGATACCGAACAATAACCCTTACAGTACCGACGACATATTTTGGTTCTTATTTCAGATGCATTTAGACGATTTTATGATGCTTAGGAAGGATAGATGGTAGCTAAAGGGATTAATTAAGATTGGCTGTAATCTTTTAACGGGTAGTCATCCTTCCTAAGCTAAATAAACCCGTCTAATAGTTGCCAGAATATGCTGAAAAGGATGTCCCCGGTACTGATTTCGCTTACGGAAAGTCCACCAACCTACGAAAATGATGAAAAGTTGCTCCGATTTGTCACTGTATTTTTGTAAATAGTAAACTGAACTTAGGAAGTAGTATGGATATGACTTACAGAATATTATGCATTCCATTTATATACACACACACACACGCACAAACTCTGTAGATTTTTAGCCTCAGGGCTGCTATGAACAATAAACCGACAATTATTATTATTTGTATTGTACACACACACACCTTAATACAAATAAACACATATACATGCATACAATAAGACAAAAAACACACACATACGCACACACACCTACATTTCACGGTTGTCGCCCACAATACAACCACCTTAATCACCCCCGTTGGTCATCTGCTGGCCCCCTTCTTCACATACCACACACACACACACACACACACTCACACATACTTGGTTTGTGTACACACACACACACACCTTAGCAATCATCTGGAGATGGCCGAGTAACCAACGGTGTGGGGGTTCCTACTTCACATCCACCACAGACAAAGTTTGTTTACATCGCACAAATGGAGATTTTTTTTTTTTTTAAAGACCTCCGTCTACGTATTGTGAAAAACCTGTTGGAGACTCGCACCTCCATGAACTTTGAACAAGGTTATACATCGAATTAGTATTAGTAACTTACAGGTTGGGTATATGAAAGGATATATATATATATATATATATATATATATATATAATTTTTGTTTTCCAAAGTCACATTAGACATATTAATGAATTATCTTCTCTTTCTCTCTTTCCTAATGTTCTTAACTTTGAGTTAGTGCTGATACAAATTTCAATGTCTTAATATTTCACAAGAAAAGAAATTAAATGACTTGATGTGAGTTTTACTTGTCTGATTAAAATGTTGTATTGCTAGACAACTAAAGCAGCATAAAACTAGCTCCTCCTACCCCAGTCCCTATTGAGTTATATAATGCTCACACCAAAATATAGTGTGTGTATGATGTATGTGTGTGTGTGTTAGTGAAATTTATAGAGTTACCAATTAGTAGAACAGTGAAAATCAAACAAAATATTTTTTTTTTTTTTACATTTTCTATCGAAAAATTTACGAATTTATCTTGATGGAGGTCTAGAGAGGAAACTAGAACAAATAATATAAAGATGCATAAATGAGCAAATATATACGCCTATCCCCCCTTAAAGAAAATTGTACAGTCGGCCAAATAAGTGATTTCTCGGCACCAAGTATATTTTGATCAATAATTGGTATGAAGAATATCTAAACTTGATTTATTCACTTCGAATGATACATACAAACATGTTCCTACACTTACCCACCCTATTCAACATCTAGCAGACATTAATATAGCATAGAGCGAGCCAAACATAATAACAGCTGAGACATGACTTATTAGCGATACTGTACATTGTTCTCACTTTACAAAGGAGTAATTTATAGTTCTCGCGCATTGATCATCACACTGGCTCCGTAGTTTATACTTGGTGTTAAGGGGACACTGGTTAATATTTATTGTGTTTTTTTTTTTTTTTTTTGCTCTATTTTTTTTTTTTTTTAATTATTTTCATGATTTGTTTAGTTTCCTCGCTAGACCTTCATCAAGCTTTAAAAAACACTCCCTAGACCCCCCTTCAAGATAAATTTGTAAATTTTTCGGTAGAAAAATTTCCAGGCCGGAGGCCGGTTACTCTTAATATTACAGGCTCGCTATAGCACTGTCTATAGTTGTTTTTATACATACATATACAGTACATACAAGTATAAAAACCGCAGTGCGGTTACAGCCTTTACGTCCTAAATGGGGGCATTCCAGGCGACAATGTTAAGGGCTGCCTCTGTTATCAAATTCTATATTTTGAGATCGGATCGGATTACTTGATACCATGTCTTTCTAGGTCTACCCCTTCGCGCAGCCCCCCCCCCCCCCCCCCACCACGGTCACAGTCCGGCATTTCTTCACCCAGTTCTGACCAACCATTCTCTCCATGTGTAATTGCAAACGGGTCATATAAAGATCCTCTCCCCCAAATTACCAAACTGATATTGTTGCAAGGAAATATGAGTACATAGGTTAGGTTAGGTTAGGTGTAATCCTAACGTAATAGGGTCAGGTCATGGTGATCGCACGGGGATCAACTGAAAAACCTCCACCCCATGGTAGATCATGTGAAGATCCTCCCCCTCCCCCCCTAAGTGGGACTGGGGGGGGGGGGGGGGGGCGGGGGGATCTTTATACGATCCTTGCAAACTAATAAACATGGAAGCTTATGTGTTAGCAATTATGCTCTATAATTTCAGATGATTTTGTATATTATTTATTTCTCATGATGTGTCCAAACAATGTTTTTATTTGATATTATTTAGTAGGTTAGTGGACTTTGCATAAATAATTCACATTCCTCTTCTGCTCATTGATTATTGACGGTTTGTAATGTTCAGTGATTACAAGGTGTGTGTGTGTATATGTGTATGCATGTATGTGTGTGTGTATCATCTGTACACGCCAAGAACTACTTAGCCCAATCTCTACAATGGAAAACTCCAAAAAGTAAAGGTGCTCAATCACTAAATTTTTTCTTTTTTATTTTCTTCTTTTTTTCACGGGCACTACCCTGTCACAGGGTGTCCATCTGAATACGTTAGGTTGTCTTTCACACGTAGAACCACCTTCGACGACTTAAACAAAAATGCATGCAACAGAAAACTCTTACAATGGGCCCCTTTCGAGAACTCCATTCCCTTGAGGTGAAAGTCTACCCTTTTCCGCAATTTAAGGGGAGATTTCCACACCACATTAGTAATTTTTTTGGAGATTTTAAGAACTTTCGCCCCATTTCTGTCAATATTAAGACTGTTTGTGTCATTTAGGTGTCGATTTTTTCCTGGCGAGCGATAGCGAGCCTGTAATTTAAGAGGAACCGGCCTTTGGGCAGTACATTTTTTCTATCGAAAAATTTACAAATTTATCTTGAAAGAAGGTCTTGGGGTGTGTGTGTGTGTGTGTTTTTTTTTTTTTTTTTTTTTTAGCTTGATGGAGGTCTTGGGAGTAAACTAAACAAATTATATAAAAATACTTAAATGAGTAGATAAATACGCCCATCACCCCTTAAACAACAAAAAATGCATGCAACAGAAAACTCTTACAATGGGTCCCTTTCGAGAACTCCAGTCCCTTGAGGTGAGAGTTTACCCTTTCCGCAATTTATTGGCAGATTTCCACTTGAGGAATGTTTTTTCTGGCCCCCTTTCTCCATCATGTCAAGCCCCATTGCTTTTGATATTTTATGACGTTCACCCCATTAGGATGGAGATTTTAAGAACTTTCGAGCCATTTTTGTCAATTTCAAGACCTTTCGTGCCATTTAGGTGTCGATTGTTTTCTTGGCGAGCGATAGCAATCCTGCAATTTAAGAGGAACCGGCCTTCGGCCTGGACAGTTTTCGGTAGAAAACTGTACACTTTTATTTTGAAAGGGTGTCTAGGGGGTGTAATGTTAAGCTTGATGGAGGCCTAGGGAACAAACTAAATACCTCCCCTTAAACCCAATAACACTATCTGATGCGACGTCTTGGGATAACTCTCAAGTATAGTTTTTATTTTAGTTTGTTTATTGTTGAGGGTTTAGATTACTGATACCATTGTCTACCAATGTATTTTGATTTGCCCCTTATACGTCCTGGTGGTGTAATGGTTAAGGTGGCAAAAATCTGTGTGTAATAACCCGGGTTCGAATCCCGGCGGATCATAAATACTTTAATTAATTTAATTGGGGGTGTTTGGTGTTGTGGTGAAATTAATAAAATATAGATTAAATAAACACCCTCCCCAACAACCCCCTTTCAAAAAAAATAAAAAATAAATAAATAAATAAAAAAAAAATAATAAACAAATAAACGCCCCCTAGACCGGATTCTCCCAAATTTCAGGCTCGCTATAGCTCGCGCAGATATTGAATGGGAACAATTACTGAATGGGATGAAGTGTCTTATAGTCGCCAAACTCATGAGGTGATACGTATTAAAATCTACGAACTAATGGAGTGTAATACGGAGGATCGAAAAAAAGTTCCTCCTCACATCAGATAGGGTTATGGGGAGATTTGTATTTATTTATTTATCTATCTATTATTAGTTTTAGCTTCCTCCCTAGACCTCCATCAAGCTTAAGAAAATAATACCTCCAAAATCCACCTTCCAGATAAATTTGTGCCACAACCGATGGCTCGCTATCGCTCGCCAGGAAGAAATCGACACCTAAATGGCACGAAACGAAAGGTCTGAATATCACCAATCTAATTGTGCGAATGTCTTAAAAGCTCAAAACAAATCGGGCTAAACATGAGGGAGAACGGGGTCCTGATAACCACCCCTTAAACACGACAAAATTAATATATAAACCAACTGAGGAGGAATTACAGACTATACCCTGTTCCAAATAGGTAGGCCAGAAATCCTGAACCCTAACCTCTGTAACTCGAAACGAACTAGAGCAAATGAGCTGTAAATATCCACACCTATTCCCTGGCTGACCCTTCCCAGATGGTAGAAATATTAGCTGGATTCCTTTAGTCGTTCGCGAGTTATAGAGCTTAGTGATAAAGAGTTGTGGCCTATTTATTTGGAACTGGGCACATAAGGTGCTCCTCCTCAAATGGTGTGTAGTATCCATATCGGGGGATCTTACGTGGGTCCATATAAATGTCTTGATAGCGTAATGCATAAGTGCGCGGAATTTCGGTGTGAGTATCCTACTGTAGGTTCGAGTCCTTGGAGTGCAACATGTATCCTACTGTAGGTTCGAGTCCTTGGAGTGCAACATGTATCCTACTGTAGGTTCGAGTCCTTGGAGTGCAACATGTATCCTACTGTAGGTTCGAGTCCTTGGAGTGCAACATGTATCCTACTGTAGGTTCGAGTCCTTGGAGTGCAACATGTATCCTACTGTAGGTTCGAGTCCTTGGAGTGCAACATGTATCCTACTGTAGGTTCGAGTCCTTGGAGTGCAACATGTATCCTACTGTAGGTTCGAGTCCTTGGAGTGCAACATGTATCCTACTGTAGGTTCGAGTCCTTGGAGTGCAACATGTATTTGTTGATTTCATTAATTGAGCTTAGAAGTAAAGTTGGTTGGTGAAAAACATAATATAACGTCTGACGGTGGCTATGCTTAAGGGGAGATTTCCACTTGAGGGATTTTTTTTTCTGGACCCATTGCTCCCTCATGTTTAGCCCCATTATTTTTGAGATTTTAAGACGTTCGCCCCATTAGTTTAGCGATTTTAAGAACTATCACCCCATTTCTGTCAATGTTAAGACCTTTCGTGCCATTTAGGTGTCGATGTTTTCCTGGCGAGCGATAGCGAGCCTGTAATTTATGAGGAACCGGCCTTCGGCTGGGACACTTTTCTACCGAAAGATGTACACATTTATCTTGAAAGGGGGTCAAGGGGGTGTAATTTTAAGCTTGATGGAGGTCTAGGGAACAAACTAGAAACCTCCCCTTAACCCCTTCTGTGCCGGCTCCGTTCTATTAACCTTATTATGACTACCTTTAGACGATTTTATTCAGCTTAAACAGGGCCTCCAGCAATTAACAGACTTCGAACTATCTCACGTAACCCTCTTTGCTACCACAGATCCTTCTTAAACTGCACAAAACCGTTTAAATATAGCTAGTATATAATGTAAAAGACGTCACCCGTACAGAAGGGGTAAATCTTTGAGGATCATGACGAGTTTTGACAGTTTATTCTGGCTATCATTAGAAGATTTTATACATCTTAGTAAGGATCTGTGGGATTGAAAAGGGTAAAGACTATCTCAATTAACCCTCTGACTTCCATATACCCTTCCTAATCTGAATAAAATCGTCAACTATTAGCCAGAATGAACTGTTAAATCGCCTCATAATCCTCAAGGGGTTAACAAAATATAGTCATGTGATTCAAATTTCGAAGCGTTAGTATTGCAAGTGTCCTTATTGTGAGTACAAAAGACAGTTGGTGCATGAGCTATCAAGTACCAGCTTTAGTTTTATGATTTTAAGACGTTCATTCCATCGGTTTGAACAATTTAAGACCTTTCGTACCATTTAGGCGTTGACTCTTTTCCTGGCGATTGATAGTGAGCCTGCAATTTAGGCCTTTGACCATGGCATTCTTCTACTAAAAATGCACAAATTTATCTCAAAGGGAGGTTTTGGGGTTATATTTTCAAGATTGATGGAGATCTAGGAAGGAAACTAAATAACAAAACCAAATGTTAATAACAAATATAAAAATCTATGTATTTAACCCTTAATTTAAGTAGAGTGAATACCATCACCAACTGAAGACCAAATGTTCCCGAGTTTAGTTTTTCGTCAAGTTGCTGGGAGTTTTCTGAGATGATCACGAAGTTCCTGCAGTATTACAATATATTGGCTGTATCAATAAATACCTCTATGTTGTCTCAACTTACAACATAGAAGATGACCAGCCATATACAAAGATGCTGTGACGACAATGTGGCATCCCTCCTCTGGTATCTTGTTATGTGTTTAAAGTATAGTAGCCTAGTGCAGCAAAAACAAATGAAGCAACCAAAATCTCGAAGCTTCATTACACAACCTTGATACCTCATGAGAGTTACAGACTACAGAAACTCTAAAAGTGGAGAAATATATAATTAGAATACAGTGGAATATATACAATATATATATATACAGTCCCTCTAATGCATAGTTTTCCTGTTCCTCAGCGGTAAAGAAACTGTTGAAGGCAGTAATTATAGCCAAAACCACAAGCAACGACCAATGCCTCAGAAAGTGTATGAATCATCTACAGTTCTTTAAATGATAGTGCACATGCTTGTATATTGCAAAACACACAAGTCAAGAGCGTTTCGAGTGAACGGGTATGGCAAGACATGACTCACAGGGCTAGAGCGGAACACAGAACATAGATGGCGTCACCGAGTTACCGTTCTGAGCTGTTGAGAAGGACAGGCACTCATCAGCCATAATCTGCTTGATTTTGTTGATGTTTTTTAGGAGGACCTACACATACATCCTCCCATTAAGGCCACCTTAATGGGAGGCATGCAGTTTTTCTAACCCCCTTCTCCCTTATGGTTAGTCCCATTTGTTTTGAGATTTTAAGACTCGCCCTATTAGTTGTCGATTTGAATACCTTTCGCCCTATTTCTTTGTCAATATTAAGACCTTTCGTGCCATGTTGTTGTCGATGTTTTTCCAGGCAAGTGAGCGAACCTGTAATTTTTGGAGCAACCATTCGGCCTGAACATTGGTTTATTGGTTAAAATGGTCTAGTGGTTAAGTTGTCCAGGGACCGAACCCAACAGGTACTCCGGTTCTTGGTGGCCTGGTAAACAAATACATTGAGAATCCCTGCCATTATCCTACTCCTTGCCAACACCTTATTTGGTGATTTATCTATTATAGTGTTTTTATTTCTTACGGAACAGGCTAATTATTGGCCATTTCAAATATCAGCGAACTTTACCTGCTGTCAAAAACAAGAAAAGAACCTATGTTTAAAATAATAATAATAAAATAATAATATGTTCAGTTAAAGTGTGTTGACTTGTTACACTGAGCTGCAATACTATGTTGTACTAGCATATTGTAATCAGGACACAATAGGTTATTCCAATGACTTACATTAATCCTTCCTTACAAATACCAATGCACTTCAATATATTAATGAAAGCACATGGTCCTCCCAGCATTCGAACTCGGGACACCACACCCAGAACACAAGCATCTAAACCATTACACCACCAACACAGACAGGAGGCGGAGGGTCGGGGAGGGGGGATGTTGACAAGGAACCATTTCCAGTAGGCAATTCTGTTCAAGATAGTTATTTAATAGGGGGTTATTGTATCTGTTATTAATATATATATTTATATATAGATAGTATTTTTACGTTTGCACACTAAACCTCCAGGAAGCTTTTAAAAAAGAAAGAAATTGAGATAAGCTTGTACATTTTTCGGTAGAACAATTTCTCCGCTGAAGGCCGGTTCCTACTAAATTACAGGCTCGCTCTCCATCGCCAGGAAAAAATCGACACGTTAGAGGCACGAAAGGTCTTACTATTGACAGAGAAATGGTTTGAAAGCTCTTAAAATCGCCAAACTAATGGGTCGAAGGTCTTAAGATCTCATAACTAATGGGGCTAAACATCAGGGAGAAGAGGGGTCCAGAAAAATTATATATATCTTACCTTCAAGAGAAAACCGTATATTCTAGAAATCCATGATAATTTGAGGCCCCGTGACGTTACCGTAAGACAACTCTGGAATCTGTACCTACCCTTGAGAGCGTTAGGGGGTTGGGGGGTTAGTGGGGGGCGTTGGGCAGGGGTGCGTGACGTCATTACCCAGACCTCCCCTCCAGGCTACGATGGGGCCACCTGCCCGCCCGCCCGTGAACCAAACCGCCCATTACACCGCCCGGGATTTCCGACCTTACGAGCACTGGGGAATGATGAAGGATGCCTCTGTAATGTCCCTTACGTTACTACCGCCACCGCTGAGGGATTATTACGGAGCGCACGTGCTATGAAGCATTAGCCACGTCTACCTTCATTCCCTCACCTTCCTCCTCCGCCTTGGCTCGGGAATAGGGCAGCCTCTTCAATCCAATTCAATTCAAATATCTTTATACGTACAAATATGCACAATATAGATAAGAAAACAAATATATATATATATATATATATACATATATATATATATATATACTGTATATATATATATATATATATAGTTGTTGTTTTTGCTCTGATAGGTAAAATGATAGTTAGGATCTTTCCCAGTGATTGTTTATTTGATTGATACGTATAACTAATAGTTAGAACCTTCCTGGTACCAATTGTTTGTTTGTTTGGTTGATAGATACAATAATAGTTAGGACCTTAGCCAGTGATTGTTTATTTGCTTGATAGGTATAATAATAGTTAGGACCTTATCGGTACCAATTGTTTGTTTATTTGGTTGATAGGTAAAGTATTAGTTAGAACATAACCAGTGATTGTTTCTTAGGTTGATAGGTATAATGATAGTTAGGACCTTAACCAGTGATCGTATATTTGGTTAATAGGTATAATGATAGTTAGGACCTTAGTGATTGTTTATTTGGTTGATAGGTATAATAATAGTAAAGACCTTAGCCAGTGATGGTTTATTTGGTTGATAGGTATGATGATAGTTAGGACCTTAATAACCAGTGATTGTGTATTTGGTTGATAGGTAAAATAATAATTATGACCTTACCGATACCAACTGTTTGTATGTATATGTTTTTTTATGTTTATGGGTAAGCAAATAGTAAGGACCTTAATCAGTGATTGTATATTTGGTTGATAGGTAAAATTATAGTTAGGATCTCAGTGATTGTTTACTTTTTGGTAGGTACCATAATAGTCCTAACCTTAATCAGTGATTGTATATTTGGTTGATAGGGCAATGTCAATGTCATTAATTTAATACTCATGCTCAAGAAAGTGCGGGTGGGTTATTATATAATATATGCTAAGTAATGCGTCACTGGCAGTACCATATTGCCCAGTGGAAATCTTATACAAAACAACAATAATACAAGTTATATGTTTCTGCTTCGTAATTATATACTTAACTAATCATATACTATAACATAATACCTACGTTAATATAGCCTATAGTTTCCATATGGACTAAATAGGTCAAGTAATTGGCTCTTGACTGTTAGAAATATATTATTCCATATTGTTCTGGTTTTCTAAAAAAAAAAAAAAAAAAAAAATAGTGAAACACAGTGTACAGTATAACCGAATAATACATTGACATTATGAAACAACACCAAGTTAGCAATTCACAGCCTAAATATATAAATTATTTGGCTGAAGAGTCCATAACAAAAATCTAGCTGACGTTGTGTTGTCTCATTTTGAAAGACGACTATATATTGTCAAGATATTGTGATGAAATATGTTGTTGATTGTGAACACTTGGTTTTAAAATAATGCATAGACAGAGTAATTTTTATTAAGCATTAAGTTTCCATTAAATATCGAACACTAGCTGCAAAAGGTACATATGTTTTACGCCAGGTGAAAACAAACAGACTATAGTCTAGAGATGGACGATTTCTAAACCATACGAAACTTGACTGATGTGTGTTTGTGTGTGCGCGCGCGCTTATGTAATTTTGTGCATATGTCTTTATATTTCAGTATGTGTGTAGACATGTGTGTTTTTCATTATGTTTATGTGTATGATTTAGGATGATCTATTATTGTGTTTGGGTGTGATTTTAGACTGGGATGTGTGTGAAAGCATCATTGTGTGTGTATGGATGTATGTATGTATGTATTCCAACCATCTGAGAGAAAAAGTTGACTTCCCATCTCCCTCTTTGTGTGGGTGTCTCACTTCACTACACCCCCTCTCCTGCTATCTATCTATCTATTGCCTGACGCCATGATCCCCGAAAGGGTGGAAACGAACGAACCGCCCCATGCACCCCTGTCCCCAGTCAGTCGACACCCCTCCTCCCAACCAGCACCGCCTTCATCCATATACTTCCTCACTCCATCCTTCCACCTCTCCCTCTCTGTCCTTCCTCCTCGCTCTCGTACACCCTCTTAGTCATTCTCTCGCTTAAGAGGGTGTGCTACACCCTCTTAAGTTATTTCCTATACTACACCCTTATCCGTCTTACACATTTATATTATTACTTATACTGCACCCTTATCCTTCCTATACCCTTATATTATTACCAGTACTGCACCCTTATATTGCTACCCTTATACTCCCTACACCCTTATCCCCACTATACCCTTATATTATTACCGGTACTGCACCCCTATATTGCTACCCTTATCCTCCCTATACCCTTATATAATTACCGGTACTGCACCCTTATATTGCTACCCTTATCCTCCCTATACCCTTATCCCCACTACACCCTTATATTATTACCGGTACTGCACCCTTATATTGCTACCCTTATCCTCCCTATACCCTTATCCCCACTACACCCTTATATTATTACCGGTACTGCACCCTTATATTGCTACCCTTATCCTCCCTATACCCTTATCCCCACTACACCCTTATATTATTACCGGTACTGCACCTTTATATTGCTACCCTTATCCTCCCGATACCCTTATATAATTACCGGTACTGCACCCTTATATTGCTACCCTTATCCTCCCTATACCCTTATCCTTCCTATACCCTTATATTATTACCGGTACTGCACCCTTATATTGCTACCCTTATCCTCCCTACACCCTTATATTATTACCGGTACTGCACCCTTATATTGCTACCCTTATCCTCCCTACACCCTTATCCCCACTACACCCTTACATTATTACCGGTACTGCACCATTATATTGCTACCCTTATCCTTCCTATACCCTCATCCCCACTACACCCTTATATTATTACCGGTACTGCACCCTTATATTGCTACCCTTATCCTTCCTATACCCTTATCCCCACTACACCCTTATATTATTACCGGTACTGCACCCTTATATTGCTACCCTTATCCTCCCTATACCCTTATCCCCACTACACCCTTATATTATTACAGGTACTGCACCCTTATATTGCTACCCTTATCCTCCCTATACCCTTATCCTTCCTATACCCTTATATTATTACCGGTACTGCACCCTTATATTGCTACCCTTATCCTCCCTATACCCATATCCCCACTACACCCTTATATTATTACCGGTACTGCACCCTTATATTGCTACCATTATCCTCCCTATACCCTTATCCCCACTACACCCTTATAATATTACCGGTACTGCACCCTTATATTGCTACCCTTATCCTCCCTATACCCTTATCCCCACTACACCCTTATATTATTTCCGGTACTGCACCCTTATATTGCTACCCTTATCCTCCCTATACCCTTATCCCCACTACACCCTTATATTATTACCGGTACTGCACCCTTATAATGCTACCCATATCCTCCCTATACCCTTATCCTTCCTATACCCTTATATTATTACAGGTACTGCACCCTTATATTGCTACCCTTATCCTCCCTACACCCTTATCCCCACTACACCCTTATATTATTACCGGTACTGCACCCTTATAATGCTACCCATATCCTCCCTATACCCTTATCCCCACTACACCCTTATATTATTACCGGTACTGCACCCTTATATTGCTACCCTTATCCTCCCTATACCCTTATCCTCACTACACCCTTATATTATTACCGGTACTGCACCCTTATATTGCTACCCTTATCCTCCCTACACCCTTATATTATTACCGGTAATGTACCCTTATAATGCTATCCCTATCCTCCCTATACCCTTATCCCCACTACACCCTTATATTAGTACCGGTACTGCACCCTTATATTGCTACCCTTATCCTCCCTATACCCTTATCCTTCCTATACCCTTATATTATTACCGGTACTGCACCCTTATATTGCTACCCATATCCTCCCTATACCCTTATCCCCACTACACCCTTATATTATTACCGGTACTGCAGCCTTATATTGCTATTGTTATCCTTCCTACACCCTTATATTATTACCTGTACTACACCCTTATATTATCACCTGTATTGCACCCTTATATTGCTATTCTTATCCTCACTACACCCTTATCCTCCCTACACCCTATTTTCACTACACCCATATCCTGATATCTAATATAAAGACTTCCTCGGTATTGAAAAGGTTAATTGCACCCTTCCCATCGCGGAGCTCTGATATTCACTGCAGTAAAGTAGACTTCCGGCTCACCCTCTTTGGCAACAAACTGACACCCTTTGTCTGAAAATTGTAGGGATCATATTAATGTGTAGTTTTCATAATTAACACAATATTCTACACAATATTCGTAATGGCCGAGTTATTAAGGGGAGATGGGTCGTTTTTCTGGACACCTTTCTCCTTCATATTTAGTCCCATTAGTTTTCAGATTTTAATACGTTCGGCCCATTAGTTTGGCGATTTTAAGACCTTTCGCCCGTTTTCTTTGTCATTCGTATAAGTCAAGAGTCGATTTTTTTCCTGGCGAGCGATAGCTAGCCTTTAATTTGGGAGAAACTAGCCTTCGGCCGGGACATTTTTTTACCGAAAAATTTACAAATATATCTTGAAGGGGGATCCTGGGTTTTTATAAAAAGTTTTATGAAAAACTTGACCAAAATATGAACCCTCCCCCCTTAATACAACTGGGAACATGACAATTTACCGTGAGCTGCTACAAGAAACACTCTATAGATGGGGTGTATGGAGGGCAGGAGAGTTGTGTAATCTGCTAAGGACCAGGACAAGAAAATAGGATAATACAAACATGCAATCACAGACCATCCCCCGGCTTTGGACGAAAAGCAAGTCTTATATATTATATTTATCCCTTTGAGGATCCTGGCGCGTTTTGACAGTTCATCTTGGCTATTGTTAGACGATTTTATTCAGATTACACAGGGTTTATGGAAGTCACAGGGATAATTGAGATAGTCTTTACCCTTTTAATGTCAATAGATCCTTCCTAAGCTGAATATAATTGGTTCATGATAACCAGAATAACTGAAAGCTCGTCATAATCTTTAAGGGTTTACTAAGTGTATCAAATATATATATTTACACAAGTAATGTAGTCACCAATATATATATTTACACAAGTAATGTAGTCACCAATATATATATTTACACAAGTAATGTAGTCACCAATATATATATTTACACAAGTAATGTAGTCACCAATATATATATTTACACAAGTAATGTAGTCACCAATATATATATTTACACAAGTAATGTAGTCACCAATATATATTTACACAAGTAATGTAGTCACCAATATATATATTTACACAAGTAATGTAGTCACCAATATATATTTACACAAGTAATGTAGTCACCAATATATATATTTACACAAGTAATGTAGTCACCAATATATATATTTACACAAGTAATGTAGTCACCAATATATATTTACACAAGTAATGTAGTCACCAATATATATATTTACACAAGTAATGTAGTCACCAATATATATATTTACACAAGTAATGTAGTCACCAATATATATATTTACACAAGTAATGTAGTCACCAATATATATATTTACACAAGTAATGTAGTCACCAATATATATATTTACACAAGTAATGTAGTCACCAATATATATATTTACACAAGTAATGTAGTCACCAATATATATATTTACACAAGTAATGTAGTCACCAATATATATTTACACAAGTAATGTAGTCACCAATATATATATTTACACAAGTAATGTAGTCACCAATATATATATTTACACAAGTAATGTAGTCACCAATTGAAGATATTAGTAATATAAAACAGTGTTGGGATAATGCCATATGAGTGTTAGGAGGCCAAGGCCTCGCAAGTCCATACAGTTATATCCATAAAATTCGAGTGAAGTCAGTTAATAACTAGGGAAAGTTACCTTGAATATCCAATAAGGTGGGGCAACAAAAGAAGGTTAATGTGTAATGTGCAGGATGCCACAGTTTACTTACCCGGTATAGAAAGTTATAAACGTCCATTAACTTCTGGTTCCTATTTTTTGCTGCAGATGTAAGGACACGGTGTATGACTGAGCGAGATTCGGAACCGAATCCTATCGATATGAACTCCAAGCGTAAACCAATACATCCATAAATGATCAACAATAGCGCCATGTATGCATACTGTATTATATATACTGCATATATATATATATATATATATATATATATATATATATATATATATATACCGTATATAACGCGTTCCGTGACCCTTATTCGTTCACCCGTGTTAGTTTCCTTCAGGTCTCTCCTTCACACACTAACTATAGATTATAGTGTTTTTGGTTTGTTTCTTTGTCAGTTTTGTTCATCTGGGAAAGCTGAGCAAAATTATTGTAACCTAACTCAAATGTATCTAGCTTTTATTCCCCTAAACACAGTAGCGACTTTTATATTTGCTTAACATTAGACTGTTATATCTTGGTTAGAAATAATATCAACATTATCGATAATATTTCCTGGAACACATTGTTCTCTTTTCACTCAATTTGGTAAGTATTACACGACTATACTCAACGAGTTGCTAGGTATGATACTACACCTTAACATTTTACTTTATACAATATGAGTAACATAGAATGTCAAAGATACTTACTAAAAATAAGCACAAGCCTAAAAACTCATTGAGGAACGCTTTTGCTGAAGGTGTGGGTGTGTAAGTGTGTGTGTGTGTAAGTGTGTGTGTGTGTGTGTGTTTGTGTATGTGTGTGTGTGTGTGTGTGTGAAACAAATTTTTAGGGTTAGCTTAGGATATAGTAGGTTGACATATTTTGATATTTTGTTTTCTATTAAGCATCGAAAATTTTCATCAATTACACAGAATTACTGCTGACGAAATGGCTTAGGAAACGACCTAGTCGATTTATCGACTTGTGTCCTTCATAGGCTATTTGACTTGACCCATTAGGTGATTTTATTTATCATTATTATGATATAAGAAAAGCTGAAATGATAAGAACTCATCATCATCATCAACGGTGTATAGGGAATAAGGACCTCCTGTGCACTAGTTTCTAACATTAATTAATTACAATAGCGTCAAATAATAATCCATTCGATGATATTAATCAGGTTTAGGAAGGGCCTCTTGTAATAAATGAGTTACTACAAAATAGGGTGGGAAGATAAAATGGCTGAAGGGAAAAGGACTAGAAGAGAGGGCGAACGAACTTGATGAACTGGAAGAATAGGGACTAGAAAGGGAATACATCATGGGTAGAAATACTATACCCTGTTCCAAATTAGTAGGCTACAACTCTTGAACATTAACTTCTATAAGTTAAACATCTCTCATTATGCATGAGTCCTCGAGCTGTTGTTTCTACCATTGGGAAAAGGATCAACCAGTAAACAGAGATGTGGAGGTCTATGGACGAAACTAACAAAATGAAAACAAAATATGCTGTATATAAATTAGGAAATAAATACACCCATCCCCCCTTAACCCTCTGAGGATCGATGACGCATTTGTTTTCTGTTGTGTGGCTGATATTAGACGATTTTATTCAGATTAGGAAGGGGATATGGAAGTCAGAGGGTTGATTGAGATAGTTTTTACCTTTTTTATTCCCACAAATCCTTCCTAAACTGTATAAAATCGTCTGATGATAGCCAGACTAAACTGCTATAACGCGTCATAATCCTCGACAGGTTAATATAGTATCCCTCCTGTAACTGCTTAACCCCTTCAAGATGATGACGCAGTTTGGACAGTATATCTTGGCTGTCATTAGACGATTTAATACAGCTTAGGAAGGATCTGTGGTAATTAAAAGGGTACAAATTATCTCAATTAACCCTGTGACTTCCATATACTCTTCCTAATTTGAAGTAAATCGTCTAATAATAGGCATAAAACAGAAAATATATGCGTAATCGGATCTTGAAAGAGTTAAATCAACAGTAAGGGACCAAATCCATCACAAAAATCTGATTACTCCAAGAGGACACAAATTATTTACCGTTAACCCTTGCAAGATCCGATTACGCATTTATTTGCTGGCTCTTAGACGGAAGAACCTGAAAACTCTATAGAGCTAAATTATATAATAATACCCATATTGTAATCCCATGGGGCGTTCTTAATAATGACTACAATCGTTGCATGATAACTTTAATTAAATGTAAATATGCGTCATTATAATGAAGGGGTTACCTTCCTAAACGTAATCAAGGTCACTCTGTGTGGCTTCTGGTTAGTGGTCGCCCAGTCTGTCAAGCACATAGTTAATGAATTAATATCTAATAATAGCTAAAGCCCTCCCATGGTCTAAAAGTTAAAATATTTGGAGTAGTTCCCGTAGACTTTTATATATTCAGCTTGTATTACAAACGAGGACAATGTTAATGTTAACCCTTTGAAGATTATGACGCATTTTGACAGTTTATTCTGGCTATCATTAGATGATTTTAAACAGGTTAGGCAGGATCTGTGGGAATTATAAGGGGAGAGACTATCTCAATTAACCCTCTGACTTCCATACACCCTTCCTAATTTGAACATAATCGTCTAATAATAGCCAGAAGCAGAAAATAAATGCGTAATCGGATCTTGAAAGGGTTAGGAAGAGATTAGTTGATTGCTACAAGGTTACGGATAGCAAATGTAGGTAAACAATATGCTAGAGGAAAAAATAGCAGAGCAATAAGTCCATCCACCCACAAAGCACTCCAGTCACTAAACTCACTATGTTAATGTGGGAAAACTGACATGGATGATTTAGAGGATAGTTGTAAAAGAGGGGTAAAGGCAATACAAAAATAAGGTAAGCTAAGATATAAACACGTAGAAAAAATTACCTTGATTATAGTTGAACGCTTAGAACTATGAATTTGCTTCTTAACTCATTCCTCAAGTGGTATACTCTATTGGAATAGACTTATTCTTAAGTGAATGGTCTTGCCAGAAAATGTTCAACCATTGTCTCTAGTACAATTTGAGTGACCAATTGTGATGTACTTCATAATATACATATTATTGACCCTTCTTACAGTATATACGTATTATTGACCCTTCTTACAGTATATACGTATTATTGACCCTTCTTACAGTATATAATTGTGATGTACTTCATAATATACATATTATTGACCCTTCTTACAGTATATTTTTCGTTAGGCAATAGTTTAGTAGCTGCAAAATAAGTTCCCTAATCTTTAGTCAATGTCCTGTATAATATAATAATCTGATTTACAAACGGCTCTTCTTATCCAATAGTACATTGCCCCCTCTAACTACGAGGGGTTCTTTATACACTGAATGAAATCGTCTGGAGGTGGATGGAGTACAATAATGTCACCAGCGAGAAAGAATAGAGACCCTCCTATACTATACCTTGTACTCTCTCTCTCTCTCTCTCTCTCTCTCTCATAAAATACGTATATATATATATATACATATATATATATATATATATGTATATACCTGTATATATATATTTTCTTTAATACATAGGAGGTTGAAAGAAATTGCAATTTCTGCGTTGGAAATTTTATTATTCAAAGTTTCCAGGTCTCTGATGAGTTTTCGCTGGGTGGCAGGAAGTAGATGAATGAGATGAGCAAAATTCATGGTGGTACAGGGTTACATAAATGTACATGATGATACAGGATATACGACGCATTTCACTGGACAACCAGCATTATCAAGTAAGGGTAGAATGATATAAAAGGTAAACAGGAAGGGTATATATAGAGGGTGGAGGATCAGAGGAGGCGAAAATCAGGGGGCAAAAGTCTCCTATTGGTGGAGGGGTATTCTAGGAGTGCAAAAGGGGGAACCGCTTCACGCAGGCGCACTGGATGCGGGATGATGTTGGTCGGGTGGCGGGGTCAAAGCTGATTGGCTGCGTGTCGAGGGGCGTGGCCTAAGTTGCATAGTACGTGTGGCGCCGGCAAAAGACGAAGCTGAAGGAGGTAGCGCGGGGGGCTGCGTCAAGAGCACCGGGGGGTGAGGAGAGGTGTTAGGTCCTGTAGGGTAGTGCCTTTTGGCAGAAGGAAGGATCTGAAGGTCTAGAGTTTGGGTGTTGATGTTAGGATGTAAGGCTTGGATATATAACGCTTCGAGTATAGGTAATCTCCTTGGGTCACTTTCTTTATCGAGTATGGTGGTGTGTTTCTCTAACTCGTTGCGTGTGAGGTGGGGGTGGTTGGGGGTGAGATAGTGGTCTTTGATGGCTCCAGCCTGAAGGTGAAGAGTTAACCGTGTCTTCTGCCGGCGCCACACGGACCATACAACTTAGGCCACGCCCCTCGACACGCAGTCAATCAGCTTTGACCCCGCCACCCGACCAACACCATCCCGCATCCAGTGCGCCTGCGTGAAGCGGTTCCCCCTTTTGCACTCCTAGAATACCCCTCCACCAATAGGAGACTTTTGCCCCCTGATTTTCGCCTCCTCTGATCCTCCACCCTCTATATATACCCTTCCTGTTTACCTTTTATTCACACAGTCAGCCACTCAGCGAAGGGGAGCACACAACTCTCTCTCCAGCAGTCCTGCACATCACCCACACCTTCTTCATGAATGGTGCGCCCTTAGAAGCGCCCTCATGATGGCAGAATCCATTGGCAGAAAGAGAGACAGGGGAAGCCCTGATCTCTCCCCCCCAAGGCAGAGATTGAGGTCTAATGGCGAATTTTGCAGCGAAAATCTGCAAACTCAGACTGCTTCACAAACTCCTGAAGAAGCACCATGGGAAGAAGTGATGTCAAAGAAGAAGAAGAGGGCCTTCAAAGCAAAGATTGTGTCCTCCGACTCCTTTAAGACAACATACCATGCTGTTAACCACCTTGAAGAAAAGCACCCAACCCTGAAGATTGTCGTGAGGCCTAATCTGAAAGGGGAAATGGTACTAACCGCTGAAGATGCCGAGTCTGAAGAAATCCTGAAGAAGGAGGCAGAAGATTTCACCCCTCTGCAGATCCTTGATCCAGCCCTGAAGATGACAAGGGGGGTGCTCATGCATTACCCTCTTGAGTTCGACCTCGCTCCAATCCTCAATAATCCTGCAGTTGAAAAGGCTGAACGCTGCAAGGTGAGGGGAGGAGCTGAGACAAGGCAGGTGCTCATCAACATCCGTGGAGAACTACCTGCCAGACTCAAGACCAGAAGGGGCAGCTTCAAGCTGCGCCCTTATGCTGCTGAACCCATCCGTTGCTTCAAGTGCCAGCACTTCGGACACCTGCAGTATGCCTGTAAAGGGGTACTCAGGTGTGGCGTGTGCAGCAACCGCCATGACACCAGAGACTGCATTGTCAAACTAAAGGCAAAGGAGGAGACCACAGCTAAGTGCCCCAACTGCAGCCAGGGGCACCACGTATGGAATCCAAGATGTCCAGCAAGGAAGAAGAGGCTCCCGACTGCAGGAAGGAAGACGACGGAGCCCCCAAAGACAACACCACAGCCACCAAAGGAAAGAATGAGGAAGCAGAAGAGCGACGAAAGGAGACCACCACCTCCCGAACCTGAAGCTGAGGATGACTTCACCTTTTCACAACCACAGCTTGCTAAATTCCTCATTAACTTTACCAAAAGACTGTGTATGATGCTCGACGTTGAGGACAACAACCTACCATCACCTGAAGAAGTCGAGGCCCTCACCAGTGAGGTCCTAACAGAAGCCCCAAAAACCAGCCGAACCCAGAACAAAGAAAAGATCTATCAAAAGGAGACCCCCAGGAATAGACTGCAACTCGAGAAAACCCTGAATAGGACCACCGCAGCTGCAGCCAAAAAGAAAACACCAACCCCGAAACCAGTACCAGCTGCTGAGACAGAAGAATCCCGTAAAATGGAAGCTGAACGCAAGAATAAATGGGAAGAAAGTCAGAAGAAGAGAGCAGAGATCATCAAGAAAGCAGAGGAGAAGAAGAAGAAACAGGAGGCGGAAGAAATACGAATGCTTAAAGAATTCGTCAGAGAAAATGCGAACATCTATTACGACAGCAACGAGGAAGAAATTGATGCAGACAACTTTGATGACATGCTATCATGAAGCGGTCTTAGGACCACACAGGTGGGCTCCCAAAATGGCATAGCTCCATGTAACCTCCTTGAGGTTACAAATCTACAACAACAACAACAACAACCTTTTATTTCTTCCTCACCCCCTACTACTTCCTCTGTACCAACTCTAGTATTCGAAGCATAAGAGTGATCAAAATTTATTACTTGCTTCACCTTTCCTATATACTTCTGTTCCCGTTTTATATCATTCTACCCTTACTTGATAATGCTGGTTGTCCAGTGAAATGCGTCGTATATCCTGTATCATCATGTACATTTATGTAACCCTGTACCACCATGAATTTTGCTCATCTCATTCATCTACTTCCTGCCACCCAGCGAAAACTCATCAGAGACCTGGAAACTTTGAATAATAAAATTTCCAACGCAGAAATTGCCATTTCTTTCAACCTCGTATGTATTAAAGAAAATGTATTACCTGGCTTTACTAATATATATATATATATATATATATCAGTGAGGGGCTTATTGCGTGGAAAGCGCAGTCGAATAAGGAAACGCAGGACCAGGGTTATGACGAACATCTTTATTGTTGCAACGTTTCGGCACAGTCACGTACCATAATCAGGCTAGAAAAAACAAAATAATATACCTTTATATTACATAGTTATAGTTACTAAATTTATACATGCCTTTCATAGAAAATTATAGACATCGAAGTGAAATTTGTGAGTAAACTAATAAATTCAAAGTTCAGATTTAACGTTAAATCATATAAATTAATAGACGCATTAGATTATCGCGAAATTTAAAGATTATGACCTAAATGAAAGTCTTACGCAAATACACTATACAAAATTATAAATATATCCTAAATATATAAAATAGTACAAACCTCAAATAGCACTTAGGAACAAAGAAGTGGCATCGAGGACTCGTTTTCGCCGATGATCGGGCGCTCAACTGCCTGGATAATGCTCTCTAATATCAACAGGTCAGTGTCAGTCCTACCACTAGTTAACATTGAAAAATTGTCTCTATTTATAAGGTGATCTAATGCATGTGAGTGGTCCCGAATAGCTGAGTGAAGTGGCTTAGATAAAAATCGGTCTGTTCGAACAGACTTGCCAAGATGTTCATAAATTCTAGTTTTCAAATGTCTCTTCGTTGTTCCTATATATGTAGCCTTACAGCTAGCACACGTATATTGGTAAACAACAGAAGAGGACAATTCAACTGGAATTCTATCTTTTACTCTAAACAAATTATGCAATGTACTTCCAAGATATAATTCCAGTTGAATTGTCCTCTTCTGTTGTTTACCAATATACGTGTGCTAGCTGTAAGGCTACATAATTATATAGGAACAACGAAGAGACATTTGAAAACTAGAATTTATGAACATCTTGGCAAGTCTGTTCGAACAGACCGATTTTTATCTAAGCCACTTCACTCAGCTATTCGGGACCACTCACATGCATTAGATCACCTTATAAATAGAGACAATTTTTCAATGTTAACTAGTGGTAGGACTGACACTGACCTGTTGATATTAGAGAGCATTATCCAGGCAGTTGAGCGCCCGATCATCGGCGAAAACGAGTCCTCGATGCCACTTCTTTGTTCCTAAGTGCTATTTGAGGTTTGTACTATTTTATATATTTAGGATATATTTATAATTTTGTATAGTGTATTTGCGTAAGATTTTCATTTAGGTCATAATCATTGTCTTCTTTAAATTTCGCGATAATCTAATGCATCTATTAATTTATATGATTTAACGTTAAATCTGAACTTTGAATTTATTAGTTTACTCACAAATTTCACTTCGATGTCTGTAATTTTCTATGAAAATTATAATTTTAGTAACTATAACTATGTACTATAAAGGTATATTATTTTGCTTATTCTAGCCTGATGATGGTACATGACTGTGCCGAAACGTTGCAACAATAAAGATGTTCGTCATAACCCTGGTCCCGCTTTTCCTTATATATATATATATATATATATATATATATATATATACTGTATATATGTGTGTGTGTGTGTGTGTTTGTGTGTGTCTAATTATAATCATAATAATATCTACTCCAAATAGTTTAGTCAGCAAGAGGTTTATCCAAGAATTAATAAATTAGATAGCACAATAAATGTAAAAGTTATATAGCTATATGAATAATTTTATCCTAGACAAGCAGGTGTTGTAATATAACTTTCTTACTATTACTATCAGGTCGATTAATTAAAAGCATAAACAAGTTGATAAGTAAATCATGATCGTTTGAAAAAAAAAAAACATAAGTACATACGAACTCACACCCAACCCATATCATTCTTATTGTTATCCAGTGTGTGCTTGAAAAATTCTACTGTTCCTGAGATAATCACTGCACTAGGTAATAAATATTTAAGAAAATATGCGAATTTTTTGTAATTTTAAAGGTTTTTATCATATAAAATGTCTCATTGATTTGTTTTAATTAAGAAACTCACAAATACAAATACAGACAAAAATAACGTAACTCCTAAAAGTTATACTTTTTTCATAATTTGTTTTTTTCAAAAATAGGTTCTCGTATGTATACAAAAAAAATAATCCATTGTAGAGAAGTTCCTTTGATATAATACTGAGTTTCTCTATTGCTTGCCTTATAACGAACAATGGAGTCGTTTTGTCAACCCTTTCTAAATATCTGAAAAGATTAATGGTAACATGTACATTTCGTGCCTTAAGAAAATGATCGGTGGGTTTATGGTGTGTGTGTGTGTGTGTGTGTGCGTGTGCGTGTTTAATATGCATGGTGTAGTTGGATTTTTTAAGGTCGTGTACGTTTTGTTATCGGTAAGCTTATTTATGATTAGATTTATACTCAATGATTCTATCGACCAGTTCGTGTTATTCTAGCCTCTCTCTCTCTCTCTCTCTCTCTCTCTCTCTCTCTCACACACTTACAGCACACACTTACAGCACACACTCACATAACAAGAGAGCGAGCGAGAGAGATACATGCACAAACATACACAGCAACACACACACACACGCCAACTTGCACTCACCAACACACACACACACAAACACACACACACCAACACAAACACACACCAACACACACACCAACACACATACATATACACACACACACATATATATACCACACACACACACACACACATACCTGTGGTTCCTGTGGTTGTAATTGAGGGCTTACAGTAAACGCCCCGTGGTCCACGCTGCTGCACCGCCACTTTACATCCCATCTGCCCTCCTCTGTGCCAGCTGGTTAAGGATGCTGTTGCTGGCAGCACGGAGGTGGTAGTGGGGTAGGATAGGTTGGTCTGGCAGTTATGACAGGAAACCATCCAAGTCCATTTTTAATTTGTCAACGGTTGAGTAGGTTTTGTTTCGTATTTCTTTGGGCAGTGCATTGTAGAGCTTTGGACCTCGTGTAGCGCAGGAATTTTCTTTCAGTGTCTTAACTCTTGTCAGTGCTCTTGAGTTAATAGGCCTGGTAAGACACATAGGGCCCAGTTGGTTTTCTTTTGTCTCTATCAACTTCTTTTCTTCCTCACCCAGCAGGTTTGGGGCTAAGTTATTGAGAATTTTCCAGGTATAGATAATCAGGTATCTTTCTCGGCGTCATTCTAGAGAGTACAAATTTAGGGACTTAAGTCTTTGCCAGTAGTCTTCATCCTTCACAGAAACTATTTTACGAGTGAAGGAGCGCTGGATGCCTTCCAATGCTTGCTTCTTTTGTGACTTCCAGGGATTCCATAACTGACAGTATTCCAAGAGTGGTATCACCAAGGTCTTATACAGGGATAACATAGGTTCCCTTTCTGAACGTACGCAATATCCAGCCGACCTGGACTAGTGTCTTTTGCACTACTGTTATGATATGGATAGTGAAGGTGGCATCATCACTGATTGTTACCCCTAGGTCTGGCACATTGGTATCGAACTTTATTCTTGGGTCATCATTTGCAAAATAGTGAACTTCTTCTATTTTGCTTGAACCATACCTAACAAGTTCAAATTTGTTATTATTAAAAGATATTATTTGTTTCAGCCCATGTATATAGCCTGGCAAGGTCGGTAAAATTTGTTCACATCTTCCATTGATTTAATTTCTTTCATTACTCTAATATCATCGGCAAAAGATGAGACTTTTGAGGATATGTGTATGAGGAACACCAGTGGCCCCAGTACAGAACCTTGAGGGACACCACTGTAGATATTTGAGTAATGGGAAATGACACCACCCACAAGCAACACATTGCTTTCTCTCGTTCAGGAAGTTATGGATCCATACTCCAAGGCGACCAATTATTCTTAAATTGCGGATTTTATGTATATTTTATAATATCTCATGATGGGCAAGGACCTGGGACAAGCATGATCTACCTTGTCGAAATCTGTGTTGGCTGTCATTCATTTTTTTGTTTTGTTCAAGGTAGTTTGTAATATTTTTGACTATAATTTTCTCAAAATGTTCAATGATATGAGATGTGAGGGCAATAGGTCGGTAGTTTTCTGCTTTGCCTTTTGACCCGCCTTTGAATACGGGAGTTACCTTAGCTCTTTTCAGTAATTCGGGAATAATCCCAGAGTCCAATGAAGATCTGTATAGGATTTGGATAGGTACACACAATTTTTCTGCACATTTCTTCAGTAATATGGCCGGAAAACCATCATGGCCAGCTGCAGCATTGGTGGAGATTTCTTTAACTGCTTCTATGATATCATTCTCAGTAAAAGCTATATCTTCCATTGATGTGTCCGTGATCTTGTTGGAGAAAAAATTGTTGGGTTCTGTGATGACCTTATCTTTAAAAGGAGTACTAAATACACTCTCATACTGTTTACAAAGAGCTTCAAAAACTTCTGTTGGGTCTTCAATCTTTTTACCGTGGTCACTTGTTAGAGGGCCAACAACGGCCTTGTTGTTTGGTT
The DNA here is from genome assembly GCA_032716605.1 of Paralithodes platypus. Lineage (NCBI taxonomy): Eukaryota > Metazoa > Arthropoda > Malacostraca > Decapoda > Lithodidae > Paralithodes > Paralithodes platypus. The sequence goes on along the minus strand of CM064576.1, from coordinate 21,256,911 downwards.
ACTTGCATATTTGAAGAAGTATTTAGGGTTTGATTTGATTGCAGACACTGCCTGGTCTTGTCTCAGCTTCATTTATTTTTCAATAGAGGTTTTCAACTCTACTTCTAGCTTCAAGATTTTCCGCTGCATCAAAGTACGGTTGTGGTCGTTGGTAGAATGGGCAATTTTTACTCGAAGTCTTCTTTGTTTTCTCATCATTATCTTATGATAACGGGGAATTTTTTGAGTAGTTGAGGGTTGATTTTTAATAGGGGTGCATTTTTCACAAATCTCTAAGCATTGTTTCAGCAGTAAGTCATATTGGTTATTGGGGTCTGTATCTATCAACAGTTTCTCCCAACATATTTCGCCCAATTCTCTACCAATATTCTCCCAGCATGTATTATTACTGAAAAAATTAGTTCGTATAAACTTGGGTTTCTTTGGGGTGGTGTCATTGTTTTTTTGTGTTCTAAAGATTTTATGTTGGTAGTCATTACAATCATGTTATGGTCTGATATAGTAGTTGGGTCTACCGTGTGCTCATGGACAAGCTGGACAAGCTCTTTGTTATTAGTATTTTTGCCATTTGTATGGACTCGGATATACTGGTTCATATAGTAGTTTTCTGCTAGGTCAAGGAGGGCAGCTACTTGTAGTTGTGCATCTGTAGATCCTCCTTGTACCACTTCAGATTCCTAGTCAATTATTGGTAAGTTGAGATCACCCATTAAGATGAAATTTGGTAAGTGAGCTTTAATCAGTGTCAGGATTGGGATAAAATTGTTCTGGGTACAGTCAGGAGGGTGATATATGCCAATGAACACCAGATGTATGTGTTCAATGTTGAGCATTTGTACCTCGGAAACTGAGTTTGAGAATGAAAGTATCACTTTATGCAGGGAGATTGTGTCTTTCAGATAGGTGATAATTCTTCCTTGCTTTCTTCTTTTGTTCTATCAGTTCTGAACGATGTATAGTTGTTTATTTTAACCTCGGCATCCTTAATAGTTTCAGAGGGATGGGGCTTCCTCTTCAGGTGCAAATTCAGAAATTATGTCAAGCTTTGCTTTGAACTTGCGTGGGATTAGCCCCTCAATGTTGCATGAAATTATTTTGTTTAACATGGAAACATATGATCTGGTGAGAGGACTCTTTGGGGATGTCCTATTGGCACAAGGGATGGATGTCAATTAATGCTTTGGTCTTGTTGCCATGCTTTTATATTGAGGATATAATTAATTTGCATTTAAAGGATTTGCACTTGCTTTATAAGAACATTTTCTATTCCATCACTTGGTCTTGGTTGGCTCTGTACAGGAGGAGCTGCAGTGAATGCATGTATAGGCTCAGGAATAACTGTTGGAGTAGCCGTTGGTGTAGTTACTGTACTAGTAGGTGGGATAGTAGTGGTTCCTGGCCCAACATTATCTGTTGGAGTAGCTGTGGGCGTAGCCACTGTAGCAATATGAGGGACATCTGTGGGTCCTGGTCTAGCAAATGGCATTGGTGCCACCACTGGACCAGGTGGTGGTAAAGTTGTGGGTCCTGGATTGGTAACATTAGTAGGAGGTACCTGGTAAGTAGTCGTTGATGGTAGTCTGGAGTTCAGAGTTCGACAACGAGTGCCTTTAAAGTGAAGTTTCCTACATCTTTAGTTAAAACACTCGGATGCCTCTGCTGATCCTTTACAGATCATATGGTGAAAGTTCTCACACTGACGGCCCTTTACACATCCACGAGCAGGTGTTGGGGTCATGAGCTTGGTAGGCTGAACAAATCTTAGGTTGATTATATCTGCAATCACGACCTTCCCAACCGAATTTACAACTAATTTTTCTGTAATAGAAGCAGATCTTGTCCACCGATTTATTTATTTTTTTTCAATTGTGGTATAGTCATTTGTTTCTACATCAATGTCATCACAAACACATACACACATATGTAAACCTATTGAGCCTTGTCCCTCTCTCCACACACACACACACACACACACACATACACACACACACACACACACACACACACACACATACACACACATAAATCTATTGAGCCTTGTCCTTCTCCACCCACCATGACTCTGACCTTTACCCTACAGTGTTTCTAACTTCTAACCCTTCTTCTTATACTGTTGATCTTTTCTCCCCTTTGGGCTCCTCCGACCATAAACTTATCTCTGTCACCTGTCCTATCTCTCCAGTACGGCCACCCGATCCTCCTAGCCGGCGGCGCTGCCGACTGGGAGGCTCTCCGGCAGTACTTCTTTGATTTCCCATGGAATGATTTCTGCTTCTGTGGCCGGGGACCCTCGGAGAGTGCTGAACGCATTACCGAGGTAATCCTATCGGGCATGGAAGCATACATTCAATTATCTTTCTCTCAGACTAATGCTAAAATATCTTGGTTTACTCACGCCTGTTCTACTGCTGTCTGCAATAAGGAGGAAGCATTCAAACGGTACCGACGCCTTAAAACTCAAGACTCTCATTCTTCCTATGTTTCTGCCCAGAATCAAGCCAAATCTGTTCTTCGACTTGCCAAACACTCTTTCATCAGTAATAAATGCACTGAACTATCCAACTCTAGCTCTTCCCAAGCTTTCTGGCATCTAGCCAAAAACCTCTCCAACAATTTCTCTTCCTCGTCTTTCCCTCCCCTTTTCCACTCTGATGGCACAACCATCACTTCTTCCTCTGACAAAGCTAAACTCTTCGCTCAAACTTTTGCTAGAAACTCCACCTTGGATGATTCCGGTGCTATTCCTCCCTCTCCACCCTCCTCTCTCTTACTTATGTCTAATATCCTAATCTCTTCTAAAGATGTACTTTCTACCCTCTCTGGGCTTAATACTAATAAGGTGTACGGTCCGGACGGTGTTCCTCCTGTTGTTCTCAAAAACTGTGCTTCCATGCTGACTCCCTGCCTAGGCAAACTCTTTCGTCTCTGTCTATCCTCTAACGTCTTCCCTTCATGCTGGAAGTTTGCTCACATTCAACCTGTCCCAAAGAAGGGTGACCGCTCTCAACCCTCCAACTATCGTCCAATTGCTCTCATCTCTTGTCTTTCTAAAGTTTTTGAAACTATTCTTGCTTCCAAATTTCTTAAGCATTTCTCTTCTCATAATCTGCTCTCAGATCGCCAGTATGGCTTCCTTAAGGGTCGCTCTACTGGTGATCTTCTTTCATATCTTACTAACTCTTGGTCATCCTCCTTTCGGGAATTCGGTGAGACTTTTTCTATTGCACTAGACATATCGAAAGCCTTCGATAGAGTCTGGCACAAATCTTTAATTTCTAAACTACCCTCCTTCGGTTTCTATCCCTCTATCTGTGCCTTTGTCTCTAATTTCCTTTCCGGCCGTTCCATAGCCGCGGTTGTGGACGGCCATTGTTCACTTCCTCACCCTATAAACTCCGGTGTTCCTCAGGGCTCTGTCCTATCTCCTATTCTCTTTCTAATTTTTATAAATGATCTCCTCAACTGTACCTCAATTCCCATCCATTCATAGGCAGACGACTCAACCTTACACTACTCCATTAGTTTTTCAGAACGCCCCAGCCAGCAATCCCTCAATGACAAACGTAATGAAGCCATAGAACTCTTAAATTCTGATCTAAATACTATCTCCAATTGGGGCAGAGAAAACCTTGTTACCTTTAATGTTTCCAAAAGCCCAATTTCTCCATCTATATACCCGTAAGGAACTCCCAGCGGACTATCCCTTATTCTTCAACAATACAAAAATCAATCGTTCATCTTCTCTAAGTATTCTTGGTGTCTCCTTTTCTTCTGCTCTCAGTTGGAAGGACCGTATTACCAGTCTTGCTAAGGCAGCCTCCCAGAAGCTGGATGTGCTCAACCTCCTTAGGGGGTTCTTTTCCCCTGCACAGCTTCTTGCTCTGTACAGGGTCATAGTGCGTCCTTTTATTGAGTATTGTTCACATGTGTGGGGAGGTTCCTCTCACACCGCTCACCTAGACAAAGTTGAAAGGAAGGCCTTTCGTATCATTAACTCCCGTCCACTCACCAACACCTGTACGTAGGGCACGTGGTAGCCGTCTTGCAACTCAATCCCACCCCTACTCTGTGCAACTCTCCAGCCCAAGAGTGAAACGTTACTCTCAAACTTTATTCTACTCAACAGCTGAGCTCTGGAACTCTCTCCCAGAATCAGTCTTTCCCTCTTCCTATGACTTAAATTGCTTCGAATTCCGTGTGTCCAGGCATTTTGGCTCGAACGTCCCTTCATTTTGGCCCTGTCACTCTTTCAACTATGGGGGAGGCACTTGCTATAGGCAGTTCTGCCTTTTGCCTCCCTCAATCACATAGAAAGAAAAAAAATGCACATAGTGCACATACATACATACACTATTACATACATACATACAGTCACACAAATAGTTATATATACATAATAGTCATACATATACTGTATACAGTAAAACAAAACAAAACACACACACACACACACACACAGAGTAGTTATAAGACACAAAGGAGCAGAAAATTACCTAGCTACGTAATTGCATATTCATTATTGCACATGCTTTATCGAATTTGCATGCACCAGTGCTTGTGATTAGTCCTTTATGAATGTGTATAATGTGTGTGTGTGTGTGTGTGTGTGTGTGTGTGTGTGTGTGTGTGTGTGTGTGTGACAGAAAATGGGGGGAGGGAGAGAGAAAGGGGGGGAGGAAGAAGGAGAGAGACGGAGTGAAAGGGAGTGGGTGGGGATGTTAGAAGCATAATATACAGTATATTATTGCGTGTGTGTGTGTGTGTGTGTGTGTGTGTGTGTGTGTGTGTGTGTGTTTTGTGTGAGAGAGAGAGAGAGAGAGTGTGTGTGTGTGTATGAAAGATTGCGTATTAGCATGTATTAAGAAACTCTCCACTAATATGTTAAAAACAAAGTTCCAAACTATTCCTCTGGCTAGACTCGAGAGCTTCTAGACTAGATTAGAGGGGCTGCATGAGTTACAATTTTGACCAGAAGCATGCACCTCGCTGTATGGGGAGGAAAATAAGCTAAAACAAAAAAGAAAGAAAAACAAAAGGTAGAGGGAGTGAGAATAAAAGATTGAGAGAGAGAGAGAGAGAGAGAGAGAGAGAGAGAGAGAGAGAGAGAGAGAGAGAGAGAGAGAGAGAGAGAGAGAGAGAGAGAGAGAGAGATAGAATAAAAAACACTACTGAAACAGAGAGAGAGAATTAGAGTGAGTGAGAGTGAGAGACAGAGAAAATGAGAAACACTACACAGAAAGAGAGAGAGTGAGAGTGAGTGAGTACTGCGGTGTGACATGATTTCATTACAAGCCAACCGTTCCAGGTAATTTGTTCTGTCTAGTAACATACATTATTATCATCTCTAAATTATTAAAGTAAGTGTGTGTGTGTATGTGGGTGTGTCTGTGTGTGTGACTGTGACTGTGTGTGTGTGTTGACCATTTCTGACTCATATGACGCAGAGGTTGTCAGATTAGCAATAAGAAATAGAGTTCTCTCACTATTATAATTACCTCTCCAAAATTAGTTTTCTGCCCACAGCTAACTCAAAGACAACTCAGAGGTTGAAGTAACTAAACTATAAGGTTTCTAAATACCCCTGATGGTAACAAAGGCTTTAAAGTATCCCTAATAGGCTCAAAATCGCGTCATATGTCGGAGAGGGTTAAGCAAATGAATAATCAGTAGCTTGGTGGGTGATTTCAGGTAGATTTAATTTATGTATCTTATATATATATATATATATATATATACATTATACAGTATATAATTATATATATATATATATATATATATATATATATGTTTTCGTTAAAATTGTATGGATACCTTTACTATGTATATGTATGTAATTTTGCGTGTAGATCTTCTGTATATGTATGTAAGTCTGTATGTATGTACGTAATGTATGTATGTATGCATGTATGGTCTAAATAAATCTGCATATCTGTCTGTCTGTTGTCATATATTTATTCATTCCCACACAAAAGATAAAATATGTTCGACCTTTCCTATGTATTTCCGTATCCGTGACTAATAATGCATCCTTGTTGCAAACCCTGTGGTAATTAGCCTTATTCCAACAAACCACCAAACAAAAAAGAAGAAGAAGAGCAGGCTAATTTCGGCAGTTTAAACATTTCGCATTTAACCTCCACAAGCATGTACATTTTCAAGAATGATTACATTACATTGTACGGATCTATTATTGCAATTAATACAGATATAGGGAATACTATAAAAGTAGATATAACACGCTCCGAAATTGTGCTCATGTAATCGAAAACAGCACTTCACTAACGAATTTTAATGTAATTGTAGATGTACTATACTAAAGAATTATATATTGAAGTAAAAAATAACAATAGATCGCTGTACAACCACAATAACACTGACAAACTTTCGATTGAGGCTGCTCTGTTAAGAAGTAAAAACACATTTTGCAGTTCATAGCTCTTGTTGGCGTTGCCGGTTTCGTATGTAAACAAATATAGAGGTTTCGTGCCTCTGTATAAATGTAAAAATATAGTTAATTATTATTTTACTTTGATAGACTGAGGTGCTAAAGATGAATGAACTCTCACACTCCCAATAAAATTTGTCTATAGCATGAAATGCTAGACAAGCAGTGATAAAATTGTCTCTAGACCGTAATCTCTACTATGTCTTTGTTTGTACCTTTCTACTTAGTACCGCCACGGGATCCAGATGGCGTTAGGTGCAATTGGAATACGGCTAATTGCTACCCGAATGTTGTTACGTGTCATCAATATGTAGAGTATGTACAGTATGTGCTATGTGTGAGAGACGACTGACACAGAGAACAGAAGGGAGGAGGATATATCAAACGGCACAAAGCGGAACAGACAGAATATAACAGAGTAGCGCAGAACATGATAGACAGACAATATGCAGGACAGAACAGAGTAGATTAAAGCAGAATAATGGACAGAACAGACACAAAAACCACAGAACTACAGACAGAACAAAACAGACGGGAACATACAGAAAGAAAGCAGAGCAAACAGTAATCAGAACAGAAAATAGAAACAAACAACTCAGATTACAATAGACAGAATAGACTAGAACAAAATAGAACAAACGGAACATGCCATTTCAGAACAAAGCAAAATTACGTTTGTGTATGCGTGTGTGTGGGGGGGGGGGGGTTAAGGGGGGTTATAACTGTAGATGCATTAATTATAATAAAACACTAGTAGGCACCCACACGCATGCACACACGTACTATACGCCCAAAGTTTCCCAGAAGCAATTAATCCAAATATTTATGTCTCAATATACTTTAACTTACTTCCTCTATTGTCATAAGTCTACATGACACATCAACAAACCTAAGCAAAAGTTTAATATATATATCATAGAGTATATATATATATATATATATATATATATATATATATATATTGGTGCGAGTTAAAGGAAAATATGACCGATTTTAAATACCTCGTTACTAAACAAAAATTGTAATATATCGAATATTAGTAAGAAACTCGCAATTGCCCTCAAATAGTCAACTTGACGAAGTATTAAGTGCCACCTTAGTGTGTTGTGTGAAAAGGTGTAGAGATTAGGCACAAATTTCATACATTGTGTGTGGTCTGTGCTATTCATATTATTTCGGTATTATCTCACTAACTTACTCAATTTACAAAGGCCCTGTCCACACGATCAGGGTGAGAGAATGGTGTTGAGTATGGTAGCGGAAAATGCTTGTGAAGAGTGTTTTAATATGGTTGAGGATAGTGCTTGTAAAGAGGAATGGTGTTTCATTTAGTCTTGTCAAATGGTCAGTTTGCAAGCATTCTCCCTTACCATACCAAAACACCATATTCAGAAACTGATCATGTGGACAAGAAAAACTAAAACCTTACTCCTGCTCAAATAAGTGTTTTGGTCATTTCGTAATTCAAAGTGTATATATTGATGATAATGTAGGGTATTTATAATGATGACTGAGTGTTGGCAGTGATGTAGGTTGCAACTGCTGTTTATGAGTATTGCTATAGTGATGATTTGGTAACGATTATTAAAGGTGAGACGAGGTGTATCTGGAGTGCATTATGTGTGTTTAGAGATTTCGAGTGTATGTACTGATGTAGTGTAGAGTGTATGTAGATTATATGTAGAGTGTATATAGGGAATGTGTAGGGTTTATGTAGAGTTTATGTAGAATGTATATAGTGTATGGAGAGTGTGTGTAGAGTTTATGTAGAATGTATATAGTGTATGGAGAGTGTGTGTAGAGTGTATTAGTAATGGTTATGGGTGGAGCGGGGTCACTGGACAATACAACATCCTGTCCCTGCCCTCTCTTCCTGTATAACCTCACTCTCTATAATAACACATGTACAGCTGCCTACATTAATACACTGACTCTCTATAATAACACATGTACAGCTGCCTACATTAATACACTCACTCTCTATAATAACACATGTACAGCTGCCTACATTAATACACTGACTCTCTATAATAACACATGTACAGCTGCCTACATTAATACACTGACTCTCTATAATAACACATGTACAGCTGCCTACATTAATACACTGACTAAAATAACACATGTAAAATTGCCTACAATAACACTATCTGATCCAACCTCTTGTGGGTTATCATGATATTTTTTTTAATTTTCAATGAGGGTTGCGTATGTAAATTGTAAGCAATGTATTTACAAACGATATATGATAATGTTGGTTATTCTATAGAGGGCTTCCAGAATGTGTGCTCTATACTGTACAAAAACTCGTCTATAAATTTAGGCCATCATAAACATACTATGCCCAGTTCCAATCAAGTATTCCAAAACTATTGAACATTAACCCAAATAACTCACAAACGAGTTGAGTAATTGAGCTAGTGGTCGGAAGGGTCAGCCAGGGAATGGTTGTGGACAATTACAGCCCATTTGCTTGACCCCTTTATGAGTTACAAATGTTAGGGTTTACGATTTCTGACCTATCTATTTAGAACAGGGTATATATATAGATAGTGTAAGTGTTTTAATCCTTATATTTTGACGATACTTTTCCTTCTTTTATGCTGGCTATCATAAAACAAGTTAGTTCAGCTTAGGAAGGACCTGTGGGGTATTATTCCTGGAATTTAGATAGTATTTACATATTTGATTGTCTTATAACCTTCCTAAACTAAGTAAAATCGTCAATTGTTAGCCACATTTCCAAGATTATCCGTGAGCGACCTAAAGAATGCGTAACCCCTTCTACGTTGGCGACGTCTTATTGATGTTTCTTTTAGCTATATTTAGACGGTTTTGTGGTAGTAAAACGGGTTAAATGAGATAGTTCGAAGCCTGTTATTTGCTGGAGGCCCTTGTAAAACTGAATAAAATCGCTTATTAGTAGCCAGAATACGGTTAATAGGACGGCACCGGTACTGAAAAGGTTAAAATACTGTGCACATTATTTGACCATAGTAAGATAGAATATGTGTAAATTGTGCACCACCACCATAAATGCCACCACCACCACCACCATAAATGCCACCACCACCACCACCATAAACAGTAGGCCGATTCCTCCTAAAATGCAGGCTCGCTATCGCTCGCCAGGAAGAAATCGACACCCAAATAGCACGACAGGATTTAAAATTGACAAAGGAATGGGGCGAAAGGTCTAAAAATCGCCAGACTAATGGGGGAACGTCTTAAAATCTCGAAGCTAATGGCGCTAAACGTGATGGAGAAGGGGCTCCAGAAAAACCCCGGTAAAGGAATATAGAAAATATACTCAACTGACGGAAAAACGTATGATTGTGATACCATGACAGTTCGACTCGACTCTCTCTGGAGTCCTGTTCAGGTGAAGAGGACTGCAGATAGAATCGTAACTGTCGTGTCATCTCAATAACACGTTTGCTCCGTCTTGTGGGTATAATTTCTCCAATCAACTTTTCATGGCACTGTGCACTTATCTTCTCATTTAAGGACTAATTCGCTCAGATGTCTTGACTAGAAGGAGGATAAATGATCGTAGGTGACAATATAAAAGTATAATTTAGAGGCTTCTAGACCAGAGTTGCCAGAATTTAGGTTTCCGGAAAAAGCGCCTGTGATAATCCGCCTAAAGTACAAAGGAGCACAATTGGAAAGCGAAGTACTGCCCTAGGACTGATGTTCCTGGCAGGGTTAAGAGCTGTTAGTAGGGGATAATTTGGGTAAATAACATAACACAGCTATAACATAACACAGCTATAACATAACACAGCTGTAACATAACACAGCTATAACATAACACAGCTATACAGTAAGTGATCCTTCGTGTACCTGCGGCAAAGTGAGTAATATCTCATTTAATTATTTATACCTGTAGTGATCTTCGAAGTAATTAAGGAAAATGGAGAACAAAAAACCGTTATTAATGTACAAATGCAGTCAGTCGCGGGTTTAAGGCAAGGTGTTGTATAGGTAATATTTAAATTAATCAACGGTGCTGCAACCTGTAACATCTCGAGGAAGCCCAGTCCACAAGTTCACAACTCGATTGAGGAGGACATTCTTAGACTACTGTGAATTAAAAGATTTATCAATTTTAGGGTAAGGGCTGGTCCTATCCAGAGTGAGGTTTGGCATCCTCTACCCAGCCTTAGCCGTTTCTGGCTGTTTCTTTTACTGTCCTAGTTTTCCTTCTGGGGGCAGTGAGCTAGTAAGAGTCCTCTTCCCCTTGTAAAATTAACCTACTCGACGAGAAAGGGCGAGGCAACGCGAAAGTGGTCCCGGACCCTAAGAATTGAAACTTTAAATGTTGTTTATGTGCGGGCTCTGTCTCGAGTCGGCCACCCTCAGCTATAGGGTATGTGTCTGAGTATGATTCTACATACCAATGATTTTGCAATCATTTCCCCGCGTGTAACCTGATTGGTCGATTGTAAAGTACTTTATTACAGTTCGTGTTGTCGATACCTTTGACGATTTAGAACACTTGAATTAGGTCGTCTCTGCGCTCGGTGAAAGGGAATATATTTAATTCTCCAAGACGCTCCTCGCATGGTTTGTTTTTTAGACTAGCTATCAAGTTGGAAACTCTACGTTTAACTCGTTTCAGTTTGTCAATATCGTTTAGGTAGTATGGGGACCAGGATTAAACGCATTATTGAGGGGTAAGGGTTTATTTTTTGGTCGAGGATTTAATATATTCATATTTTTATTAGTTTCCTCCCTAGACCTCCATCAAACTTAAAAAAATACATCCGTTTGATCCCCCTTCTTGATTAATTTGTACATTTTTCGGTAGAAAACTGTCCCGGCCGAAGGCCGGTTCTTCCAAAATTAAAGGTTCATTGTCGATCGCTAGGAAAAAATCGACACCTAAATAGCACGAAACGTCTTAATATTGCAAAGAAATGGGGCAAAAGGTCTTAAATTTGATAAACTAATGGGGCAAACATCATAAAATCTAAAAATCAAAGGGGCAAAACACGAGGGAGAAGGGGGCCAGAAAAATCAGCCCATCTCCCCTTCAGTAAGAGATAACTACCATCGTTTGCTCAGGACGCCATATTGGTGCCACAATTTGACAACAACGGGGGGATATTTTCATTGATCATGTAGAATTTTGATCCAAGGCTAATGACACTAATATATATATATATATACTGTATATATATATATATATATATATAGATACAGTATATATATATATATTAACAGCACCAACATGGCTGAGGTTGACCAATCTCTGTAGCTCTATGGTTACTGTTACACAACTAGTAGGCTACATATCCCTCCGCCATATTTCCGGCACACATTCACGGCATTACGCACCCGCACAGCTACAGTTAGTATGTACAGGCAAAACCAGAAGTCCAGGGTCCGGATAGTCACAGCTGGCATAAGTTAAGGGGAGGTGGTTCACTTTTTGGTCTATTAATTAATTTATTCATTTATTTTTTAGTTTCCTCGCTAAACTTCCATCAAACTTAGAAAATCACCCCTAGACCCCCCTTCAAGATAAATGTGTACATTTTTCGGTAGAAAAATTTCCCGGCCGAAGGCCAGTTTCTCTTAAAAATTACAGGCTCGCTATCGCTCGCCAGGAAAAAAATCGACACCTAAATGCCACGAAAGTTCTTAACATTGACAACGAAATGGGGCGAAAGGTGGTAAAATCGCCAAATTAAGGGGCTGAACGTCTTAAAATCTCAAAACTATTGGGGCTAAACACGAGGGAGAATGTGGTCCAGAAAAACGGTCCATCTCCCCTTAAAACGTATAAGAGTCATAACAGATTTACGCCATAGTAACGTGTTAATTGGTGAATGTATCATAATAATTGTCATATATTTAAAATTTAACAGTCGTAAATTACAATACACCGTTATAGTCCATGAGCCAAGACCCGAATTTTGGGATATCGGTACCACCCGGGGTGACTAATTCTCTTAGGTGTTTTTAGCTTGCTACATGTCTCTAGTTTATGTTTTGATATGATAGCCCTTGCACATTGGTAGCTTAATGGTCGTTATCACTTCTTGAATAGACATACCCTACCGAAAATTCCGAAATTTTTTAAAATGTCAAATTTGGGGACAGGAATGCCTAAATGTCAACACAATGCATATAGTAATTGTCACATTTAATACAAGTCCTGTAAATACACACTAAGCATGCCATGGGCTTGTACATACTATTATGGCAAATTACTACTCCTAAATATCATCTACGTCAGACTCGGAATCTGACTGTTGTGCCACCGGCTCTTCTTCAATAGCCTTGTTCTGACATGTCTGTAACCTGCACATGTCCGTGCATTTTAGACCATTGCTGAGGCAAGTACACTTAGGGAGTTCGCATGACCGCACACACTTGCAAGACAGTAGCTGCATAACAGCATCTGGTGCTGGTGAGCCTCGCATCCAGTTGACGGCAAGCTTACCGTCCTCATCTGTCATCCAACCGCAGTCTGTTGGGTTCGCAACAAATGGCTGGCTCTGAAGACTTCTCCTCCAGATCGCAGCCTGGTAGTTTGCACGCAGTGCATGCATGAAGAGGCAGTCCTCACAAGGAGGGAGTTGACTTGACTCTACCTCTCCACGTCTTGCACAGAACAGCTCATACCGAAGCTTGTTTACCTTAGTTGTGTGGGTAGATGGTAGGTACATGTGGCAGGTGATTTCCTGTAGCTTCTCAAAGAGTTCAGGAGACACTTCCCATGAGCGTCCAAGTTCGTGAAAAGCATGCTGGTATGTCTTGTCCATCTTCACCTGCTTGAGTGTCGTCATCTTCCCTCGGCCAGCGAATGCACTGACGGTATCACAGCCTGTAAAGGCATGCATACCAATCAATGAATCACACACGCTGCCTCCCAGTGTGCGGCTCAGTGTGGTGATATCCAGGAATCTTGTCCGGTTCTTCGTCCCGCACTTCTGGAACAGATGGGATGGGATCTTGTGGCACATGCCAAGACACAACACCATGACGTCTGTATCTTCTGCAGTGATGATGACAGACTTGTTCCCAGATTCTGCTGCATGAAGTGCATGGAGAAGAAGGCGTGTGTCTGCTTCTTCTTGAGTTGACTTAAGCTCAGGAGCCTCTTCCCACTGCTCTTTGGTGATCTTGAAGCAGCGCTGCTCACATGTGACATACAGCTCCTTGTCCTTGAGCTTCTCCCTGTGCTGTGGTGCCTTCCATTCTTCTACCAAGAACTTGATAAGACTTGCCTTGTTGGAGGAACTACCGAGTAACTTTCTCCACTGCTGGATGTTGTGCCCAGGTTGAATGTTCTTGAAATGAATTCCTGTGCCTGCACTTCTTTTGGCTCGTTCTGCATCCTTGATGGATGTCTCCTTGTAGATATCAAACACAACATCAATGCGCCTGCTCTTAGCACCTTCATGAACAGCGTGACTCAGTGCTGTACCTGCAAGCTGTGAAAAAGTTTTGTCGTTTCCCTTCAGTTTGTGGACCAGGCTCATCCCATCAATTATGGTAGCAGAGGGCTCGGGTATCACTTCTGCAGGAGAAACATTCCTCTCTAACTCCTTTGCGAGGGCAGCCTTGTTGGTCTTGCGGAGAGACCCATCACCGCTGGCAAGTGCCCAAGGCAAAGGCCCCAGGGGATGAGCCAAGACATCACTCATTTTGAGCTTTCTGTTCTCGGCAACAAGGATCATCTGGCCAAATAGGTTCCTGTCAGCCTTTAAGATAACCTCCTTGGCATGGTCTTGTGAGCGTGGCTTCATTCTGATGTTAGTGAACGTTCTCAGTTTCGTCTTCGTCATCGTGTCATGAAACTGTATAGTTGGCGTATCGATCTCCAGGCGCTCTTCCTTGAAGGCTTGATATGCATCCTCTCCTATTCTGTAGGCCCCTAGAAGGTCTTTGACAACTTCTGGTGGTGCCATAGTCGCAGTTGACAAACTGACAAGATCTTCTTGCTCTGCGTTGAAGGGGTTCAACCAGCTGGTCTCCATCAGTTGAACTAAAGATTGGACATCGGCCTCATCTCTTCTAATCCTGGGCATCTGTCATTGTCTCTTAAAAAAAAAAAAAAAAAAAAAAAAGGTCTGGGTGGCTGAAGTCAGTATACTTTTGGCCTACTACCATAGTCCTGAGCTGCCTTAAGTACCTGCTGCGATACTCCGATGTCAGGTAGTACCTGGCGACAGCTCCGCCTTTCAGGCTGAAGCCTTTTGTGCCCCCTGGTGTCTGGGTGTCTTTGTTGATCGTCTCTTCGATTGTCTGGTCCACAGGGATCCGTCCAAAGGGATTCTTGCTACCGATCTGGACCGAAAAGCCACCTTGCATGAAGTGTTCATGGACCTCTGGGTGTTCAATGGGCAGTCGAGACATCAAGGCATAGTAGTAGGTTAGGAACCGGGCATAGTTCACTTTGTCATAGGCAAAACACCACGGTATCATCTGTCGGATTGCTCCTAGGTGGAGCATCCAGTTGCCTTCTCTGGAGGCTCGAATTAAGTCCAGCATGATCTCAACCATGTCCAGGTATGACATCCAGAATGCTGAGAGGTTGTGTTCATCTCTGAGGGTCTCAAGATAAACTTGGAAAAGCTTCATGATATGTGTGCATGATTCACTCTCCATCAGCTCTTGAAAGAGTCCCTGAGACACATTGCTGTGAAAGCTGTTCATGTCCTTCAGTGTTTCATCTAGATGGTGTATGTCCCTTGAATGGTTTTCTTCTAGCCATGAAAGGAAGCCTTTCCATGCAAGCCTCATCAGTGCTTCATACACGAGCTTGTGTAGTCTCACTGCTCTGTTGTACCTCTTGCCGTTCATCACTCCTGACACTGATCCTTCTGCGATGATACCTGATTCCACACACAGATCTCTAAGACCTGCATCTTGAAACCTCTTTCCTATGGTGGAGATGAGATTACAGATTGTGTGGAAGACGCCCATCCTGATGATAATGTTCTTGAACTTCTCTTGTTTCCAGATAACTTCGGCAGCTTTGGCATAGAGTGCTTGATCAAACACGCACACAATCTTGTTAAGCTGTAAGGACTGCATGATAGCATGCGTTTGTTCCAAGATTTCATTAACGGTGGACATTTCTGTTGCGGGAGCATTGATAGTGGGCAGGTAGCTTACAGTGTCCTGAACCACTGCAATGTCTCTGCGCATTTTGATGTTGAACCCAGTCCAACTGCTGATGGACTGGTCCTCATGGTCTGACATTCGAGTAAGAAGCCAGATATGGTTCTTTGTCTTTGAATCCTGGACTTCCTTGGTAGTGTCGACATACGCAGTCTCAATCCTAGGTGGCCCTGCCCGCCGCCCAACATTGTATATTGGCAGCATTGATGATGTCTGAGTGATGCTTCTTATCTTGGACTTGGTAATCTCTGGCAGGACTTTCTCTGGCACAGAGCCTGCAACCTTGGACTGGACAGCAATGCCATTGACTCTATGAGAAGTACCTGCTCCACTTAGGGTCTCTTCAAGTCGGTCAATGTTATCCCAGGCCAGGGTTGTGAACACACCAGGGTAGATGTTTGCTGGCAGTGGAATGTCATCCTTTGAGCATTCCAGCTTCTGGATACAAAGGGCTGTATCGATCTCCTCAAACATTGAGTAAGACACACAGTGACCAAGACGATTCAGAGTTCGGATCAGTTCTGTGTTTCCTGTCAAAGACTTTACAGCATTGGTCAGCAGTACGTGCTTGGGTGGTTTTGTCTTGCCACTGGTAACAGCAAAGACCAAGTCACTGCCAAAGGAAGTGGCAAGACGTTGAGCTCTTTCAGAGGGAGTTTCACACTCACACTCTCCTGTCAGCAGGGTGTGCAGGAATTGAGTGACTGCTGCAGGAATGACATTCTGATCTGTATCGGGAGGCCATGGCTGACTCACATCTTGTTTATTGATCTCATTCCTCAGCTGCATTCCTGCTTTGGTTAAGACATCTTCAGAGTTAGCTGCTCTTGCTTCTTGCAGGTCTTTTGCCATTTTGTGTGCTTGCCGGGCAAGGTCGTCCATTGAGAGGCTGCGTGGATAGATTAGAAGCTTTCCTTTCTCATCTGGGACAAAGCGTAGTGATTCTCCAAACTCGGTTTCAATCTTTCGGCGAACATGTTTCTTTGTCGCTGGTTTCAGTTGGATAATACCACGGGACATCATGGATCTCTCAAGCCTAGATGTGAGGTTTGTCATAGGCAGTACCTCTGGGTTGGGGAATAATTTGGTCCTTATATACAAGCAGAGTTCCTCGAGGGCTTCTGTCTCAACCTCTTCGTAGCGTGCTTCCTCGCTTTCTTCCTGATTTTCACCTGCACCCGACCTGGCGGCCGCTGGGAAATCATCTTTTGTGAAGAGTTTGTAGCACGACTTGTGGTAGTGACCCTCTGCAGCAACAAGGTCTCTGCTAACTAAACCAAGGATTCTCTGGTTGAGTTTCCTTATTGCTGCTCTGCGAATCTTCTCATCTGCTCGTAGCTCAACACACTGTATGAGTGGCTCCCTTGTCTTTGTTGTTTTTATGTACTTGCTTGACTTCTCGCAGAAGATACATACTTTGGCATACACCCTGCTAGTACTAGGGGCATCCCTTGATGCCCTCCTCCTGGGGTCGACGCTTGCTGATTCTATCTTGACACCCTTGGCAAGGATAGAATCCAGTGACTTCTTCATTGTAAAGAGACTACGACATTTACGGTGATAATGTATGTGTGGTATTCCTCCTTCTTCAAGGCCCTTGGCTGCTTCCAGGACTGGATCATGCTGCCTGATTTCTGCAGCCCTGAGCAATGTGTTCCAGGAGTCCAAATCCTGTGGTGACACCAGAGCATCGCTGTCATCATCAGAGCAGTGGATGATACAGTCGATCCGTGCTCTCTTCCTCGCAGATGGTTCCATCCTGCCGTCAAACAGTCGACACACACCTGCAAAAAATATCACCATTAAACCATGAACAAACAAACACATTACATGGAAACCACTCTACATATGTTTGCTCCTTCCAATAATAAATTATCCCCAAAATATAACAAAAAATCCCCAAATATGAAATAAACCCCTAAATATGGAGAAACTTGAAATACACATCGGAATAATTCTTATAGAGAATCAAATAAGCTACAAGAGCTGTTAGAATATATTTTTCAATGTTCCCCATATTTAAGGATTTATTCTAGATTTAGAGGAAAATACCCAAAATATAAAGTATATTCCGAAATATGAGGAAATTTGAAAAATACCTAGGAACAACTCTGGTAGAGAATATAATTCTACATAGGTGTTCAAAGTTTCGCGATGATTATGTGATGGATTTTAAAGAAAATGAGGAAAACGCCGAGCGTCACGCTAAAAATCTTTATTTTTGGGTAGCGCCCCTATTGCATCAAAAAAATTAGACTAAGCTACCAGTGCGAGAAGGCTATCATATCTTAATGTACTTACAGTCACTCTATAAACATTTTAGTACCATTCGTGTTTAGTCACCCCAGGTGGTACCGATATCTGGCCTGGCTCATGGACTATTATGACGTATTTTGATAATTGATCGCTTTTTTTTTTTTTATCTTTCTCTCCGTTTCAATCTTTCCCTGGCTTGTATCCATTCGGCCCCTTTCAACCAACTGTTTTAAGACGTTTATCCCCATCCAGGTGTCGATTTTTTTTCTGGCGAGCGATAGCGAGCCAGCATTGTATGGAGAAATCCGGCTTCGCCGGAGAAATTTTTCTATCGAAAAATGTACAAATTTAGCTTGCTGTCAAAACAAAAGTATATAATTATATGCTGGCTCGCTACCGCTCGCCAGGAAAATATTGACATCTGGATGGGGGTAAATGTCTTAAAACAGTAGGCCGAATGGGGCCGAATGGATACAAGCCAAAGAGAGAGGGAGAGAAAGAGAAAACAGCAAGGTGAGTCCCCTTAAGAATAACAACGTGGACTATTGAGAAGTGACGATAAGAAGATGGGACGTCCCATGGGATGGGACTGATGCCTTGAAGATACGGGCCAGATATAATTCACATATTACTGTACTGTATATGCGTGTTATATTATTGATCAATAGGTTAAATCACTGTTATTATTGTTTGCCCTTATTTGTAATGCATGAATATCTGTCAGATGTTAATAAATGTAGAAATATGGATAGATTCCCTCATAGTAACTACGAGTATATCGAGGCTGGTCATGTAGTCAGTCATATCAAATTGTTGACCTCATATTTTGATTTATACTTTCGGTATGCAACATTTTACACATTTTACAAACATTTAGCACGCCATTAGGTTCAACGACTTAATGTTCACTAAACTAGTGTTATTCCTATTGATTTGTGGAAAACTATGCTAATTTTGCACTCCATATAATACTATCACCAATCGAAAGTGGTTTTGAAGTTTTTGTAAAACTACCCAAATTTGCAGATAATATTTAAAGTTTCTCGTTCGATGTCAACATTTCCAATATTTAGTCACATAAAGCATAACGAGTATGGTATGGATGTGATGAAATTACGAAATAGTAATTGATTTGCAGATGCCTCGCTTACATAGTCAATATAATGGCAGATGAATTTTAAATAGGATAAGTGCAAGGTATTAAAGCTAGGAAAAATACTACAAATGCAAAATATAAAATAGCTAATACGGAATTACAAAACTCAGACAGTAAACAATATCTGGGTGTGCTTCTCAGCAATGAACTGATTCTCAGAAAACAATGTATAAGCGTTCGTAACAAGGTGGTGCTGGTGATGCTAATGATTTGATGGTAATGATTTTATTACTAAATTTTCTAGTGGTGGTGATGGTAGTGGTTATGGTGGTGGTGATGAGGATGGTAGTGGTTATGGTGGTGGTGATGAGGATGGTAGTGGTTATGGTGGTGGTGATGAGGATGGTAGTGGTTATGGTGGTGGTGATGAGGATGGTAGTGGTTATGGTGGTGGTGATGAGGATGGTAGTGGTTATGGTGGTGGTGATGAGGATGGTAGTGTTGGTGGTGGTGATGAGGATGGTAGTGGTTATGGTGGTGGTGATGAGGATGGTAGTGGTTATGGTGGTGGTGATGAGGATGGTAATGGTATTGGTGATGAGGATGGTAGTGGTTATGGTGGTGGTGATGAGGATGGTAGTGGTTATGGTGGTGGTGATGAGGATGGTAGTGGTTATGGTAGGATGGTAGTGGTTATGGTGGTGGTGATGAGGATGGTAATGGTATTGGTGATGAGGATGGTAGTGGTTATGGTGGTGGTGATGAGGATGATAGTGATGATGATAGTGCTATTATTATTGTTTTTGGTGGTATTGATATTGATAGTTGTGGTATTAGTGATGGTGGTGGTGGTTACTGATGGTTCTGATAGTTGTGGTAGTACTGATGATTGCATTGGTGGTAGAGATGGTGGTAGTTTTGGTGGTGGTGGTAGTTTTGGTGGTGGAAGGGCTGTAACTCTGGAGATGAGCCTGTAATTGTCCTGCTGACCTCACCACCAACAACACCCCAACCAACAACAAAAAGAACAACACCAACAATAATAGTAGCACAACCAATAACCTCCACCACCACCACCACCACAACAACAACAATAACAGCAACAACATCTGCAAACAGCACCATCTGACCATCTCCAACACCAACAATCACCACCATCACCATCACTACCACCACCACCACCACCATCTCCATCACTACCACCACCACCACCACCACCATCTCCATCACCACCACCACCACCATCTCCATCACCACCACCATCACCATCACCATCACCACCACCATTTCCATCACCGTCACCATCACCACCACTAATAACAATGCATTCATCACCACCACATCATCAACTACAAGGACAATAACATCAACAACAATCACCACTGTTGCCTACACTACCATCAACACCACCACCAATAATGCACTCACCACCACCATCATCACCAGTTAGCCACCACCACTACCAACAACAAACATCATTATCATCATCACCATCATAATCATCACCCAAATATAACCACATCCCAAACTTCATTAACCTCCTCTATACCGGTGAAGTCTTTGTAATTATATTCTTGTTATATTTAGACGATTGTGTTGAGTTTAAGAAGGGTAGAAGGTAGTAAAATGGGTTCAGTGAGAGAGTTCGAAGCTTGTTAATTGCTGGAGGCCCTTTTTAGACTGAACAAAATCGTCTAGTAGTTGCCTGAATATATCGAAAAGGACGTCGACGGTACAGAAAGGGTTAATCATCAATGTATAGCCATAACATATACATTATATATATATATATATATATATACTGTATATATATATAATAAATATATATATATATATATATATATATATATATATATATATATAGATGTAGAAAGATGTACATCCCTAGATGTAGAAAGTCTCTTTACCAACGTGCCTGTGGACCGCACCATTGAGCTCATCCTACATCGAGTCTACCACTGCCCAGACAACACGCCCTTAGACCTCCCAGAAACAGCCCTGAAGACGTTGCTGGAAATATGCACCAAAGAGGCGCCCTTCACCTGCCCGCGAGGTGACATGTATCAACAGATTGATGGTGTGGCAATGGGCAGTCCCCTAGGAGTCCTCTTTGCCAATTTTTACATGGGCACCATCGAAGAAGAGCTCCTGACTACCAACCGCCCCTCCGTCTACTGCAGATATGTGGACGACATCTTTGTGCGTGTGAAGGACCCACAGGAGCTACGTGACCTTCAACAACGATTCATCGCCTCTTCCAGTCTAAACTTCACCTTCGAGGAGTCCTCTAACGGTCATCTCCCCTCCCTTGATGTCCTCGTAAACAACAACAACACCTCAGGCTTTACCACCACTGTCTACACCAAACCCACCAACAACGGATTATGTCTCAACGGCGAAAGTGAATGCCCCCAGCGATATTTACGATCCACCATCGCCGCCTACGTCAGGAGAGCCCTATCACACTGCACCTCCTGGCGAGACACTCACAAGGAACTCGAGAGGCTCACCCAGGTGCTTGTAAACAATGGGTACAGCAACTCGGACATCGCCCACACCATCAACAAACACCTTGAAACATGGTACAAAAACGACATGCCTACTAATACAAACACTGAATACATAAAAATTTACTATAAAAACCACATGTCCTCAGATCACAAAACAGACGAAAACATAATGAGAGACATTATCAGCAACAACGTTAAAACTACGAACCCTGACCAACACCTTAAACTCACCATATACTACAAATCGAGGAAAACATCACAACTAGTCATTCGCAACAGCCCGGCTACCGCTCAGAAACCGTCACAAGAGGACCATGTCATATACCGACACACCTGTAACAGTGAGGGCTGTGGACCTCACACTTATGTCGGTTTGACAAGGACTCGTCTGTCACGTCGCCTTACCTTCCACCTTCAAGCCGGAGCTATCAAGGACCACTACCACACATCCCCACACCATCAGGAACTCACCAGACCCGACTTAGATAAACACACCTCTATTCTTGATAAAGAAATAGACTCACGCCGCCTATTCATTCTTGAAGCTATATATACAAACATACCAACCTACTTTAAACACACAAGCGGAATACAGCCAGATCCTACCCTCGGCACGCCCTTCCACAGCGAGGCCCCCCATGATGCCCCCAGGAATGCCCCCTCCACACACGCAGATGAACGACGCAGAGGCCCCGCCCACTCCTGCGTCCGGCCAGCCTACCAGAGCTAGTCTTAGGTTAGCCAACCAGCGTGCAGCTAGCACACAATAATCCCTCTCTTGATCTTATATCGCCTATATAAACTCGACTTATCACCTTCTAACTTCACTTCTCCTTGATAATGATGGCTGCGCCCATTGAAACGTCGGAACCATTTGCAAACCTCCTTTATCAACTTCCTGAAAATACCAGAAAAACTATACGAAAAATTGAGAGTATCAATAAAAAACTCAATAATGCAAACTGTGCCTATTATTTTAATCTCACCTGCCTGAAAGAAAATATCCTCCCTGGCTACACTAATATATATATATATATATATATATATATATATATATATATATATATATATATATATATATATATATATACTGTACAGTATATATAATATATATATTATTTTTATATACATTTATTTATTGCATAATTTGTATATATGTATGTACTGTATGTACTCAGGCCCAAACCCAATTTTTCCTTTTTTTCTAGGGGTGGCCGACTCGAGACAGAGCCCGAATAGGGACAACACAACACAACAGAAAACAATGAACACACAAAAACAAAACACAAATTCACACACATCTAGGTGACCCAGGAGAAGACCGTAATTTGTAATTTGTAATTTGTAATGTATAATTAAGGATGGGGGTTATACAGAAGTGAACCAATATAGAGAAAACCATGTATAATTATGCATATCCTTTGACAGACAGACAGATACCAGTAGGCTATTGGGCCATATAAAATAATTAATGTATTTACTCCCTCTATACGGTTCCCTTGTGTACTATTTCACTCTCTTTTATGAGAGAGAGAGAGAGAGTAGGAATGAGGTCAGATAGGCAAATGAAGAGAGATATACACACGCGCGCTCTCTCTCTCTCTCTCTCTCACACACACACACATTAAGTATATATGTCTGTGTGTCATACTATTGAACGTTCATTTCCCCCTAAAAAGCAAATTCTCCACATTCTCCCGAGGTTAGTGACTCTTCGGTATACCACTGTCATACCAACCATTGCCTCACATACTTGGCATGCACACACAAAAATGATGTCAAGCAGTTAATAATTCCTGCGAGTGACTCTTACTGTAATCTGACAATACCTGACCAACTCGAGTATGTGTAACTCACTTCATTGTGTAGTAATATATCGGCGAAAATAGTCATGTTTGTGTGTATGGCATCAAGCTACGTGACCACGAGTTAGAGCGGGTGATGGTGGATGGGATTTGATTCCAAGTGAAGCCATTAGTTTTAAGCTCCTCGGTGGCCTAGTGGTTAAGGTGTTGGAGTGCTGCACTACTGGCCTGGATTCGAGCCCTGGCTGGGTCATATCACAACAATATTAAATTAGTTTACTTCCATATATGAAAAGAGACATATTTTGTAAATTATTATGCATATATAAAACTACAATGTTTAGGCTATGCATAGTGCAGTTGGGTCCAGTACATGTTTAGATTGATATCCAGTATTCATTAAATGGATATTAATCGTGGTCATGTGTTGTACCTTTAACTGCCTTGATGATGCAATTGTTAGAGTATGTAAGTTCTGCATGTGGTATCCTCAGTTCAAATCCGTGGAGGATCGCTTGCTTTCATTGATTTTATTTGGGTGTTATTGGAAATAAGAACGATGTTAAATAATATTTAATATAGGATTGAAAATATTTTGTTAAACATATTCTCGTATTGCTACTATAGATAATACTCCAATTTAGTAGCTACTCGATTCTCGAATATAGTAAGGCTGATTTAAGGGGAGATGGGTCGTTTTTCTGGTCCCCCACTCTTCCTCATGTTTAGCCCCATTAGTTTTCAGATTTGATGATGTTCGGCCCATTAGTTTGGCGATTTTAAGACCTTTCGCCCCATTTTGTTGTCAATATTTAGACTTTTCGTGTCATTTAGGTGCCGATTTTCTGGCAAGTGATAGCGAGCCTGTATTTGAAGAGGACTCGGCCTTCGACCAGGACATTTGTCTATTGAAAAATGTACAAATTTATTTTGAATGATGGTCTGGGGGGAGGGGGGCGAGGGTTAAAGATTGATGGAGGTCTAGGGAGGAAACTAAAACACTAAATATAAATAACACATTTATATAATTATGATCAATTAAATACACCCATCTCCCCTTAAAGCAGACTTTAAGCACTACAATGTAGACATAACTTTGACCCTTTATATACATAAACGTTTCTATATTTATTTATTTAATTAATTAATTCGTGTTTTTTCTGTTTTGACTAGTCATAATTCTTATGGTTTCAAGTCAATGCAGCCACAACAAGAAAAGCCACACACTGTCAAAAATATCCTTATAAGTGACATTTCCACTGTCAAAATCCGTATTCAATGTTACGGTTGTTTATCTCTTATTTATCTGCATTACTAATAAATCCGTATTCAATGTTACGGTTGTTTATCTCTTATTTATCTGCATTACTAATAAATCCGTATTCAATGTTACGGTTGTTTATCTCTTATTTATCTGCATTACTAATAAATCCGTATTCAATGTTACGGTTGTTTATCTCTTATTTATCTGCATTACTAATAAATCCGTATTCAATGTTACGGTTGTTTATCTCTTATTTATCTGCATTACTAATAAATCCGTATTCAATGTTACGGTTGTTTATCTCTTATTTATCTGCATTACTAATAAATCCGTATTCAATGTTACGGTTGTTTATCTCTTATTTATCTGCATTACTAATAAATCCGTATTCAATGTTACGGTTGTTTATCTCTTATTTATCTGCATTACTAATAAATCCGTATTCAATGTTACGGTTGTTTATCTCTTATTTATCTGCATTACTAATAAATACGTATTCAATGTTACGGTTGTTTATCTCTTATTTATCTGCATTACTAATAAATCCGTATTCAATGTTACGGTTGTTTATCTCTTATTTATCTGCATTACTAATAAATCCGTATTCAATGTTACGGTTGTTTATCTCTTATTTATCTGCATTACTAATAAATCCGTATTCAATGTTACGGTTGTTTATCTCTTATTTATCTGCATTACTAATAATATCGATGGCTTTTAAGGTTTCCGACCATTGGAAATACGGCATGATGTTGGCAATTGACCACTTGCGAGTTTCAGTCTATAAGGAAGTTGGAACCGTACACATCGCATATAATCGAAAATTCAATAGTAATATGTAGGGTTGTGATGGATAAAACGTATCTTGTACTTGAATTGATGTGTTTGCAAATGCATTAAAACCTTACTTTAGCTAATCAATATGTTTACTATTTATGTCTACAACCCAAACTTCCTTATAGCCTGAAAGTTGCAAGTGGTCAATTAAGCTGCCTGTCCTATGACCATGGAATATGGTTAAGAGGGATAGGGTTTATTTTGTTTTGTATTTCATTATTTATTATTTTTATATATAATTTTCTCGCTAGACTTCCATCAAGATTGAAAAACCATCGCCAATATCCCGCTTTGAGATAAATTTGTACATTTTTCGGTAGAAAAATATCCCGGCCAAAGACAAATTCCTCCTACATTACAGGTTTGCCATCGCTCGCCAGGAAAGATTCGACACGTAAATGGCATAATAGATCTTAATATTGACTAAAAATTAGGCAAATGATTTTAAAATGGCCGAACTAATGGGTCAAACTTTTTGAAATCTCAGAAGTAATGGGGCTAAACATGAGGGAGAAAAGGGGTCCCTAAATAACCCTCTACTCCCCCCTAACAGTGCAGTCTCCTAAACTAACACTAATCCAGTTGACCTAACTTAACTAGCAAACCTAAGCTAGCCTTACTTTACCTAACTTAACTTGGGGTTTTTAAGTTTGCAGCCGCTTGGATTATAGCCGTTTAGGAATGTGGCGTTTTTTTTTTTTTTTTTTTTTTTTTTTATTAGCAGTACTGCACAGGAAACATTAGTTGGTCAAGAAATAGTCAATCGGTGGTCTCTGAATGTATTATTATTTAATCACAACTTTCGAACTATTTGCATTACCATAAAAGAAGCCAGACTAATAATTGAATCTGGACAACAATAACACAACTTTAGTTCTCATTCTCTCAGAAGTTAGGTCATTTATGGGTAGGCTAGGCTAATTTATGTCTGACTAATCCTAATTATTCAACATTAACATAATTTGTTTCTTAAGTTTAAGATGTAGCTGGACTAATAATGATTTTTGTGTCTTAAAGCTATAATAATTTTGTGTTCAGTAAATATTTAGAATAGTCAATATAATGACATTTGCTTCGATTGGAATCAAATAGTAACGTGCGTCGCCAGTTTGTATTGCACATAAATATATATAAATGTTTGAAAATATTAGTCAATCAGTAGTGCCAACCTAACCATACTTTATTTGTTGAAAGCTGGCGAGAAATTGGTTTGTTGCCATCTTAATTAATCTGCAATTACGTTTTATTATGAAATATGTTGTTAATTAATATCATAAACTTGTCAATAATATGATGCAGAGACCTAGTAGTTTCTTAATATTCCATTAGGTATCAATTCACGGCTGAAGGACTAAAGTTTTCGCCAAGATAAAAACAAAAAAAGTTGACTGTAATACTGTTCCATTATAATTATCAAGGGAGCCCACCTCGCTTTTTTTTTCTCTTTCTCTCCCTCTCTCATTGGCTTGTATCCATTCGGCCCCATTCAGCCTAATGTTTTAACACTTGTACCCCCATACAGGTGTCAATATTTTCCTGGCGAGCGGTAGCAAGCCAGCATATATGTATTTTTGTTTTGACAGCAAGCTAAATTTGTAAATTTTTCGATAGAAAAATGTCTCTGGCAGCCGGATTTCTCCATACAATGCTTGGCGAGCGATAATCGACACCTGGATGGGGATAAACGCGTCTTAAAACAGTTGGCTGAATGGGGCCGAATGGATACAAGCCAGAGAAAGAGAGAAAATGAGAGAACGATTAAAAAAGTAGATGACCCCCCTTAAGTCTGGTTAGGTTGGCACTAGTTGAATAGATAATGACCGACAGCAAGGTTATGCACAACTATAAAATAGTGTTATCGTCTCTGATATATCATTGTTATTACTATTGGTCTTGTCTCACCATTCTCACAACCTCTTGACCTGATTATACAGTTTAGCTTCTTTATGGTAATGGAACTTGAGTATAGGTGTGTGTGTGTCTGTGCTGTGTATATGTGTGTGTGGGTGTCTGTGCTGTATATATGTGTGTGTGGGTGTCTTGTTATATGTGTGTGTGGGTGTTGTGTGTGTGTGTGTGTGTCTGTGCTGTATATATGTGTGTGTGGGTGTTGTGTGTGTGTGTGTGTGTGTGTGTCTGTGCTGTATATATGTGTGTGTGGGTGTGTGTGTGTCTGTGCTGTATATATGTGTGTGTGTGTGTGTGTGTGTCTGTGCTGTATATATGTGTGTGTGGGTGTTGTGTGTGTGTGTCTGTGCTGTATATATGTGTGTGTGGGTGTTGTGTGTGTGTGTGTCTGTGCTGTATATATGTGTGTGTGGGTGTTGTGTGTGTGTGTGTGTGTCTGTGCTGTATATATGTGTGTGTGGGTGTTGTGTGTGTGTGTGTGAGTGTGTGTGTGTGAGTGAGTGTAATCGCCTGAAAGTATATATGTGTGTGAGTACTTGTACGTGTATATAATGGTACATATAACAGTGATATTACACAGTAAACTCTAATAACACCAATTCGATATGGTCATTACGTCTTCCCTCTCATCCCAAGCTATTAAGGGGACGTTATATTATTTATATATTAATTTTGTGTTATTACCGGTATATACAGTATATATTTGTTTTAGTTAGCTCCCTAGACTTCTATCAAGCTTTAAATAATAACATCCCAAAGACCCCCCTTCGAGGTACATTTGTAAATTTTCGATATAAACATTTCCTGGCCGAAGGCCGGTTCCTTCTAAAGTACAGGCCCGCTATCTCTCGCCAGGACAAAATCGACACCTAAATGGCAAAAAAGATCTTAATATTGACAAAGAAATGGGCGAAATTCTTAAAATTTTAAAACTAATGGAGCTAAACATGAGGGAGAAGGGGATCCAAAAAAAATCCCTCAAGTGGAAATCTCCCCTTAAGCCATGAATCCATATAGCTACCACAAGCCCCTGCGGCCAGCACTCACGCCAGCCACTATATTATATGGGGAGGTATTCGGTTTCTCTGGACCCCTTCTCCCTCATGTTTAGCCTCATCAATGTTGACATTTTATTAAGTTAGCTCCATTAGTTTGGCGATTTCAAGACGTTTCATCCCATTGTTTGTCAATTTCAAGACTATCGTGCCATTTAGCTGTCGGTATTTTCCTGGCGAGCGATAGCTTGCCAGGAGGCACATTTTCTACCGAAAAATGTACACATTTATCTTGAAATCGTGTCTAGTGGGTGTTTTCTAAACTTGATGGAGGTCCAGGGAGAAAACTAAAACTTCCACGACAAACACTACAGCCAGCACTCACATAAATGACTATTACCAGTGTCCTTGTGTTTATATCCCTCCTCAGGATTTATTCACCAATACACTACCAGCTTCCAGGAACTGCCTACTGTTATGGCTAAGTTCTGCACTATCTCTCTCTCTCTCTCTTGATATTGTTTTATGTATCCTAGATCTGGCAGACCGTACAGTTATCAACACTAATATGGTCGCGACCATTGGAATCCTCGAACCTTTAACCTTTCCAGATGCTATTACGCATAAACTTTATGTTTTCTGGCTGTTATTAGACGATATTATTTAGGTTTCAAAGGGTACATGGAAGTCAGAGGGTTAATTGAGAGAGTCTTTACCCTTTTCATTCCCACATATTCTTCCTACGCTGTATAAAATCGTCTACTGATAGCCAGAATAAAGTGTCAAAATGCGTCATGGAGTTTCTGCTGGATCGCGGTCGGGGTCGGACGTCCTTGGTGCCCAGCGCAAACTACGGCTTTATTTGGGGGAACTTCAGTTGGTCCCCGGTGATTGTCTGCCACGTTGGTGGTTCAGCGGCCTCTCCCCTGGCTTCATCCCCTTCCACCATGCTACCCTGCTCTGCCTTCATCATCCTCTGATCATCCGACTCTGCCGACTAAACTCTGCACCTTCTTGAATCCTTTCTGATTGGTGGAGGCCGGCGGTTCCCTGGACCTGTGACACGTGGCTTGCCCGCTGGAGGGACGCGGCACCCACGGTGGTCGGCTCTGGTATCGGAAAATCCTCGGCTTTCTTCCGGGTTCCCTATTGGGCCCCACCTTTCCGTCGGTGCCGGGGCCGCCTTCAGCTTCTGGGGCTAGTGTTGGCCCCTCCGTCCTCGCTTCTTCACTTCACCACATGTCTTCTTCCTGCCGGGTGCCATCGTTCTTCACTTCATCTTCCCTTCCATCCTTGAGTCCTGGGAGTGTTGTTGCCCTTCTGCAGCCCCTCTTGGGTCCCTGACGTTTGGGCCTCCTTCCTGGGAGGCCACCAAAACCTGAGTACCTTTCTCCCTGGGGAGGGTAACATAAGCTTCACCGCTTCACTACCCTTAATCACCAACCAGAAGAAGAAATGCACCATGATCTACAAAGCGTTAAATGCAAAGTTCCGCAGGATTTGGGATATAGTAAAGCATTGTATTGTCTCGTTTGAATTTGATACGACTTAAATGGGTGCGTGGCTGTTAGTGCCCACGTCTGTGCAGCCAAGAACTTATATGGCGACGCACACATTTGGATCAGTATTGAACGGAAACGTGACAATACAATGCTATATATACAATATATATATATATATATCCATCCCATATGCTTCAGAACTTGGCTTTAAAGGTTCAAAGATTTGAATTGGTGTAACAATATTGTGTTCACGACTGTACAGTATATATATATATATATATATATATGGCAAAACCTGTATTGGTCATTATATCGTAATGAACCTTAACAAAACCTGGCCGTGGCTAGTCCAATTTTATCCACTGTATATCATATCTACAGTATATTATAATTAGTATATGTAACGATCAATAATGATAAATAACATCTTAGCGGTATCATAGCCTAGTGGGTCAATCAAACATTACGTGGTGTTGAGAGGGGATGAGCTTATTTATTTGCTCATTTACATATCTTTTTATAAGTTTTCTAGTTTCCTCCCTAGACCTCCATCAAGCTTATAAAAAACACCCTCCAAGACCCTCCCTCAAGATATATTTGTACATTTTTCGATAGAAAAATGTCACGGTTCTTCTTAAATTACAAGCTCGCTATTGTTCGCCAGGAAAAAAATCGACACCTAAATGACACGAAAAGTCTTAATATTGACAAATAAATGGGGAAAAAGGTCTTAAAATCGCCAATGTAATGGGCCGACCGTCATATAATCTGAAAACTAATGGGACTAAACATGAGGAAGAAGGGGATCAGAAAAAGACCCATCTCCCCTTAACGAATGATCATAACATTGTTGCGTAGACAAATATGGAGAACGTTGCTATTTCATTATAATCTTCATTAGTTATGTTAGCAAGCATTTACCATTGTTCTAGTTAACAATAAGTCATAGGGGCTCTACTTCTTCGCATTATTACGTTCAACATTAATTTTAAATTCACATAAAACTGTCAAAATTATAAGATTATGAAAAATGTCTCTTCGGCCTGTACGTGTGGCTGAATAATACATGGATTATATGTGTGTCGATCCCCAAATACTTTCTTATTTAATATTGCTTATTATTAGATCACATATTAATTTTTTGTTTGTCTTCAATTATATACTGAATAGCTCTTTTACATTTGTAATGAAATGGATGTTCTGTTTTATGCTAATTTCCTTGTCATTAACTGACATTTGTATTACTGCTGCTGTAGTTATGAAGATTTATTTTGCAATTGCAATCAATACTTCAGTAAAAAAAAAAAATCCAAAGTGTTGCAAATAACCCTGTGCATATCGTGACCCTTCACATTCCTCACTGGTTCAATACTGGTGCTGGTTCATTCACCTTACTTGTCATGTGTAGTGTACGGGTAACAAGGTACTCTCTCTCTCTAGCTCTCTCTCTCTCTCTCTCTCTCTCTATCTCTTCCTCTTATTTTTCTCCGAGTGGTTTTAAATATCTTCAATTTATCTGGCATGCCATCTTAAGAAAGGTATCATAGACATATTAGCATCAACCTGTTAACCCCTTCAGACTCATATGACGCAGAGGTTGCCAGATTAGCAATAAGAAATAGAGTTCTCTCACTCTTATAATTACCTCTCCAAAATTAGTTTTCTGCCCACAGCTAACTCAAAGACAACTGCAGAGGTTGAAGTAACTAAACTAAAGGTTTCTAAATACCCCTGATGGTAACAAAGGCTTTAAAGTATCCCTAATAGGCTCAAAATCGCGTCATAAGCGTGAAAGGGTTAATGCAAATTTATTCTGGAGCACGTGTTGATACTGGTTGGTGAATTCAAGGAAAGTGGGTCATAATATAATGTATGTATTTATTGCTGGAGTGCCTGGTTTTGTTTAGTCACGCTTGCATGTTTTATTCTGTTTGAGTTTTTTACAGTTATGGTTTTATTTTTATTTTTCTGTTTTTACCCTGCGCTGAACTATATTGACTGTTTTATGTTTATAGGTGCTTTCTCAGATGACATTATTACTATTTGGTCTGATGCTCTCACTTTTTGCTCATATACATTTCCGGTTATCCTGTCTCTTGTTCATAAAGCCCCTTTCACACTTTCAAGAGACGGAAGCCGACTGTAGCAGTCGGCAACACTCGGCAAAATCTGAATTTATTATAGTTGGAAATATCCCAACCCTTTCCCTTATGGTTCATTTTTTGGTCGATTTTTTCATTTAAAATTATTTTATTCTAGTTTCCTCCCTAGACCTCCATCAAACATTAGATCTCCTTTCTAGATTAATGTGTACATTTTTCGGTAGAAAAATTTCCCAGCCGAAGGCCAGTTCTTCTTGATAGTGTAATGCATAGCTACGCGGAATTTCGGTGTGAGTATCCGAGGTTCGAGACCTTGGAGTGCCACATGTATTTGTTGATTTTATTAATTAAGTTTAGAAGTAAAGTTGGTTGGTGAAAAAATATGAATTACAGGCTATCGTTCACCAGGGAAAAAAATCGACACCTAAATAGCACGAAAGGTCTTAATGTTGACAAGGAAATGGGGCGGAAGGCCTTAAAATCGACAAACTAATGGGGCAAACATCTTAAAATCTGAAAACTAATGGGGCTAAACATGATGGAGAAGGGGATCTAGAAAACCGACCCATCTCCCCATTAAGTTTGTATGAGAGATTTGTCTGTCGTACGAAATTCACTAGGGACAAATATATCTCTCTGGCTTGTAAAAGCTGAAATCATTTTTGACATTATGCAAATTATAATAAATAAGAGGGGCTTTGCACGAACAGAGTTAATAATATATATACTGTATGTTTTATATAATTATTTTTATTTTTTACTTTTTTATTTAAACATTATGATACATAATTTTGATGCTTGTCAAGGTGAAAAATACATTATGCAATACTCCAGCTGTCTCTCTCTCTCTCTCTATATATATATATATATATATATATATATATGTTATGCTGGGCTTTAATACTTGTATTCCCTTGATACAGTCCGTAAAAGAATCCAATACTGGTTTGATGGACTTAAATATACTTTGAGCTGAGGAGACGTTTAGGTATAAAGAGTATTAGCGAGGTTGATGCGTACAAGTAGACTGGGATGGTATGGACATGTGGAGAGAATGGATGAACAAAATTGGGATGAAAAAATGCAGGTCTGTGATTGTGGAGGGAGCTGCACCAAGGGGTGGACCGAGGAAGACCTGGGATCGGACTATACGCGCCGATCTCAAATCCAAGAACTTGACAAGTGAAGCAGCCCTTAACAGGGTTGCCTGGAACGCCGCCATTAGGACAAGAGACTGAAACTGCACTTATGTGTGGAACACTCAGTCTTAAAATATTATGTATGTATGTATGTACAGTTAACTCGATTAATTCGCGGAGACAAACCCCCAGAGCTTGGAGTTTAAAGTATGGTAACACAAAGTATGGTAACACTGAATATTAGTAGTTTGCCAAACGTACGATTCATTATTTTACAACATGATTCTAGTTAGGTTACATTTCATCCATTGCCATTATTCACTAGAAAATTGTCAGCCTTACATAATACAAATGAGATCTAGGATGTATTCGTGAACTGTGCTCTCTCTCTCTCTCTCTCTCTCTCTCTCTCTCTCTCTCTCTCTCTCTCTCTCTCTCTCTCTCTCTCTCTCTCTCTCTCTCTCTCTCTCTCTTTTAAAAGGTGTATATATGCTTTGCTTTTATTAACCCTTTCTGTACCGGTGACGTCTTTTTCATTTGATTTCAACTATATTTAGATCATTTTATGAAGCTTATGAAGGACTTGTGGTAGGTAATGGATTAATTGATATAGTCTGTAGCCTTTTAATTGGTAGACGTGCTTCCTAAGCTGAATAAAGTTGTCTAATAATTGCCAGAATATAATGAAAAATATCCGTCACCGTTACTGATTAGGTTAATTTTATTTTACTGACATTTAGAGCATCTACATTATGTTCGATTCACGGTTCTATTATCTTGAGGATTTTTATAAAATCTGAGCTAAATAGGTTAATCAATTGTTTGAAAATGAGCCTATGAATAATATCACGAGACAATAACTTTATGGACAGACCATAGGCAAAACTAATAGGATCAATATAGAAAGAGAAAAGAGCTTGGTCGTCTAGGAAAGGTTGATACCGTAGTTCATTGTATGACGTTCAGCTGAATTAGAGTACACTACAAAGAAATATGATTAACAACTTGTGTATAGGGGCTTCCCCACAGGCCCAATTTCGGTCATCGACTATTTGCCGATGCACTGCGATTGCACAGAACTTGTCTCAAGATCAATCAGCGAAATGACAAGACAGGTCTTGTATGTGTTGCAGACAACATTTGCGACCATGGCAGAATGCGAGTGGGCTATACTCGACAGTGTTGGCAACATGAAGGAACGGTCGGGGACACAGTCGTAGAGTCGACTCAACTCAACATGGTCGCCAACAAGTTCTTTTTATCGTTAAACCGTATTCTTGTTTGCGGTCAGATTATTGGTAGTGGTGGTTGTTGTGGTTGTGGTAGTAGTAATCGTGGGTCTGGTGTATGGTCGTGGTGATGGTGAATGATTGGGGTGGTGGCTGTGGTTGTGGTGGTGGTGGTGGTGGTAGTGTTGATGGTGATGGTAGTGGTAGTGTTGGTGGCGATGGTAGTGGTAGTGGTGTTGCATGAACGTGGTGATGATGCATGGTCGTAGTGGTGGTTGTGGTAGTCATGGTTGCTTTTTTGTGAAGGCAGTTCTGGTTGGTAACTGGTGGGGAGAGTGTGTGGTTGTGATTGTAGGTGTGTCTGATGGTTGTAGATGTGCCTGATGGTTATGGAAGTTTGATGGGGATGATGCTGGTGAGGTGTGTGGTGGTGGTGGTGGTAGTTCGGTGGTGGTGGTTGTGGTAGTTTGCTGGTGGTAGCCTGTGGGTAATTGTGATAGTTTGGTGGTGGTTGTGATGGTTTGTTCTGGTTGGTGGTGGTTGATTTTTTTGGTTCTTGGAGGAGATTGAAGGGAGATTATATGTATGTGCTCCTTATCGGGGCACAGTGCGCCCCTGTATTAAGTATTGTTTGCATGTGTAGGTAGGCTTAACTCATACCGCACTTCTCGAAAGAGTATAGGAGTCCAAAACATTTTGTCTCATCAACTCACTTCCTCTTACTATTTCCCTACAATATCTTTCTACATGCCGCAATGTTGCGTCTCTCTCACTCTTCTATCTCTATTACAACAATCAGTGTTCTCTCAGTGCATACCCACTCTCTTGCGGCGAGTGCGAGGCAGCCACCTTCAACACAGTCCCACTCCTATTCTGTCCAGTTCTCCAACCCAAGAATTGGCAAATTTTCTGTCTTTCTTCTACTTAACAAGTGAACACTGGAACTCTCTCCCTCAATCAATCTTTCCTTCATTCTATTACTTAAGCTGCTTTCAACTTGGTGTGTGCAGGCATTTTGACCCCAACGTCCCAAGAATTTGGCTCTGTCACACTCTTGGCTTTGGGAAGACACTCGTTACAGGCAACCTGGCTTTTGTCTCCTTCTTACACCAAGGAAAACATTTGTGTGCAAGTGTGTGTGTTAATAGTGCTACTTATATTTGATGTGGTATTGACATGTGTGTGGGTGGGTGCATGTGTGGGTGTGAGTGTGTGTGTTTGGGGGTAGATAGTAACTGTGTGTAATTCGTTTCTGTGTGCGTTTGCCATAGTATGTGTGTGTATAGATGTGCAGGTTTGTGTAGTGGTTGTGTTGACAGTGGTTGTGTTTGCAGTGGTTGTGTTGATAGTGGTTGTGTTGGCAGTGGTTGTGTTGGTAGTGGCTGTGTTGGCAGTGGTTGAGTTTGCAGTGGTTGTGTTGGCAGTGGTTGTGTTGACAGTGGTTGTGTTGACAGTGGTTGTGTTGGCAGTGGTTGTGTTGGTAGTGGTTGTGTTGGCAGTGGTTGTGTTGGTATTGGTTGTGTTGGCAGTGGTTGTGTTTGCAGCAGCTATGTCTTGGTAGCGGATATAGTAGAGCTTTAGGGTAATTCTATAAGATGGCGATGATTGTATGGTTTCTTTTCTTCGACTTTATTGTCGTTTCATGTCCGCGATATCGCCGACTTATCGCCAATAGTGTCTGCAATAACTTGCAGAAATATCGTCGAATGGTTGCATGTAGTCATCCTTTGTCCGAGTGGCTGACGTTCAAATTTGATTGGTGTCGAATGTTGTCTGCCTATGTTGTAGACGATATCGACAACCAGTCGCATATGTTGCAGACGATGTCGCTGGTATTTCGCCGAATATTGCAGGACATGTTACGAATTGCTTAGCGACAAGTTGTATGTTGTCTTCAAATAACGGTCAGCACTGGGCAATCAGGCAAATTCGTTACGAAAATCAGTCGAGAGGCATTCCGCGAACGAAAATCGGACAAAGTCGGGCATTTGGGAAAGCCCTGTATGGCACCTAGGCACGGTAACGATGAATAGCAGAAGCACCTTTCAAATATAGGAATTTGGTGTTATCTAACCTGAGGCGATACCTTTTCGTGCATTAAGAGTTTGTCTTCTCTCACACAGTGGTTACTTTTAACTCAGTTGTGTGGCAATCATCACATTTACCATTTATATACAGCAAAACGCATTATGATAATAGTTGATCAAGTTAGACTGCTTCCCAACCACCGGCAATAGTGAAGTTTAATCAATCGGCTACCTATTGACGCAAACAGTATATCCCGTAGAAAATACTATTGGATAACATAATTATCTACTGTATTGGCAAAGATCTTATTTTTAAAGTCACCCTCCATTAACAAATAGAAGTAATCTATTACTTACTGAAAGTTGATGGAAAACAATGCTCAAGATATTGAGTTTCAGAAAGTTCGGGGAACAAAATTATTTACAACGCCAACATTTGAGAGAGAGGGAGAGATCTGTGTTTTGCCAGACTCAAATATGCTGGTATTTGGTAACAAAGATTGTGTAGCTATATTTAATAAATGGACAACACAAATGTTATTTCAAACGTGCCTCATATTTAATAACAGTCGCATAGTTAAACAAAAAATCGACATTAAACATGACCTCGGAACATTATCTACAGTATTGTAATAAGTGAAATTGACGTTACAATATATTTGATAAACGTGTTTAACAAGAACAGTGAATGTCTCGTTTTATTGTCAAAAATAATGTATGTTTCACCATAACTGAACCTCTTTTTGAAAATAAATACTCAGAACTTGATTGGCCAATGTTCATATAGTATTAATTACCCTCTCCTCCCTGTCCGCATTACTTTTCCCAGCCTGTTACCATTTCCGGACTTGCTCTCTAGCCCACCATCCACACATTTTCTAACATTCTTACTCTTTGTCCCTGCCTTCCCCCGCTTCCCCTCCCTTTACTCCTCTACCGCCCCCTCCCTACTACCTCCGCCACACACACCAACCCTTTCCCCATACCATCCCTTTCTCGCACCTCTCACTCCCCACTGCCTCCCCCACTTTCCCACCCTTCTCACCCCGTACTCTCAATGCTTCTCCCATGATTCTACCTTGCTTGTTATCATAGGTATTTGTATTAAAATAATAATCCACTCACTTTACATTCACTCACTTTACTATGTTTATTATTATGCATAGATAATACCAAAAGGATATTTCATGCACATAGAAAGGTAAATTATATCATACAAGTCGGTACGATAACTGCTGTTGTTCCCAAGCGCTGTAGTTATTGCCTGATCAAATATCTCTCTCTCCATAATTATACAGTATACATATCTATCTGTCTCCGCGAATTAATCGAGTCAACTGTACAGGAACGTACCGAGTAGGCTCTATATGCAATAATATTGGTATTCAATAGGTCAATGTAGTACTCAAGAACAACACAAGTAGGAACATAGATGAAGGTTTGTATTTAATAAACATGATATGAGCATAATAATAAGGATCATAAAGGGAGATACAACAACAGTAACAAATGTATATATTATTCTTGTTTCAGAATAACGGTACTGGTACTAGAGTAACTCAATAGTGAGAGTCTAGTATTTAATCATGTAAAATAGGAAAGTATAGCTAAAGATATAATACACGTAGTTATGAATAGTTATGAATAAACCTTCAATACAATAATAAATGAGGGTCTAGTGTCTTCCGTAATCGAGAAGAGACTTCAATGCACTTCAGGAAATAATCCTCAAGTTACAGCTGAGAGAGTTGATGTTATAAATATTGCCCCAAGGTTTGGGGGAGTCACACGTACAGCTCAGGCTGAGTCTTAATTAAATATGACCGTGTGAACTTGCCTTTAGGGAAGGTCACTAGCTGGACTGAGATAGTGATAAATACTGTTCTAGTTAGTGCAACTATATTCTTAGTCGGAATGCGATGTTAATTTATATTATAGCAATGAAATGAGATTATTATTTGTAATAAACGAGAAGTACAAAATAACTCAAAAGGTGAATTTATATTTTAACACGGAATTACATTACTTGAACATATGCTACGATAACGACCCAAGCTTAGGAATTCGTCTTTCTATATTTTTCTTATGTAATGCAAAGTAATAACGTAAATTTGGCAAGAGTGAAAATAGAGTTTATTACTTCTACTTGACAGTATTAATTATGTCAAAATGTAATCTTTAATATTCGTAATTAAGACAGTACGTTAAGATAGGCAAAATAACTAACTGAGTTCCACGAGACTCAGACTTGAATGAACACTATAAATTAATCTTAATAATTAGATCTGAACAGGTTAACAGATATCGATCGATAGATCGCAATTAAAGTAATTAAATTGGCGCTAATGACGAAGTTTAGCTCATTGATATTTAAAGCAATATCAGTATCATTTCTGAACGGGTTAACAGAGCGATGTGAATAAAATGTACAGGCACAATTAGTACATGGGGCGTATAAGTGACGAAGTCCTACTCATTGATACTTAAAACATGCAGTATCAGTATCGGTTCTGAACGGGTTAACAGAGCGAGGTGAATAAAATACACAGGTATAGTTGGTGTATGGTGGATGAAAGTGAGACGAAACAATGAGGAAAGAATTCCTAAACACGATATTCGAAATATCACATCAAGATTTACAAGCACATAAAAGCACGTTTATAAAATATATTTCATATGCGATTAATTTGCGAAAGGTTAAAGGAATTACACTATGCACTCGTTGGAAAATTGGGCGTAGGTTCTAGGTAAATGGCGAATATATTAATGGATTGATTACGGAATACACTAAGACTTCAACTCACAAATAATAAATCAACATACACGTAGTCAGTAAATCTGCGAGCGTGTGGCCTGAATATATTTTAGTAACACTGGTATGTAACATATGCGTAAGTTATGAATTAGCAAATTAGTCTTGAATAAGGATCAAGGTTTAAAGGCAAAATTAACACAGAATAACACCTGTTCAGAAGGATGAAGATATTACGCATGTACGTGATGTAGGGCACAGATCACAATTAAATCAGAGCAGAACACGTTTCACATATTTACATAATCAATACCTCACAACAATAACCAACAAAGAGAGACACAGAAACACTTAAGTATTTGGGAGGGCAGGGGACGAGAGTACTGGTCTGGCCGACGTAGAGGGTAGTGGCCCACACTACAGGGCTGGTTACGTCACTCGAGCAGGGGTCCTAGGTTCAGGCCTGCTTACGTAACTCGAGCAGGGGTCCTAGGTTCAGGCCTGCTTATGTAACTCGAGCAGGGGTCCTAGGTTCAGGCCTGCTTACGTAACTCGAGCAGGGGTCCTAGGTTCAGGGCGCCAGGCAGCAGACGGGTAGCCCTTCAGTAATCCGGCAGGTACTACTTCGGGAGGCACTCTCGAGGGGCAGGGGGGGAGGCTAGGGCAGACCAAAACACTTTGCCATGGAGCCCAGACCCGAGGGTGAAAGACTTTAGGGAGGTGGTGGTTTGCATACTTTCCTCAGGTTTTTCTGAGGTCCTATGCAAAATTATTCTTGATTCAGGTGTCGATGAACTCGAGGTTATAGGGGTATTGAGAAAAGAGGAAAAGTGGTTGTTGTAAGGTACATACAGTATACATTCTAGCCTTGGAATTCAGGTATTACAACATGGGCCTGGTTCCAAGGTATTATTACAATATTCATTGGGGCAACTGGAAGGTCCGGGGTTGCTGTGAAAAATAGAAAACTTATATAACCTGTAGTGTAACAATTGTGTTGCAGGTCTTCTAATTATCTTATTACATTATTACATATATCTAGATGATTGTGCTTGTATCATCGGGAATATAGGTTTGTCAGGCACTGTTCAGGTCCATTTGCCCCTGTACTATTCTGGGCGCTGGTGAGTAGATTGCATAAGGGAGTGTTTGGTATACTCCAAATCTGGTTGAACAATATAGGGGGCGTCACTCCTGGTGGAGGCTACGTAGAAGGATGGTTCTAATTGGCTGTTCCAGGGCGGTTGTGGTTGGCTGAGGAACACGGCCTGTGACTGGCTGGGAGAGCACTCCATTCTCTTTGAGGGCTGCTGGGCGAACTGCTGGGCATGACTAACTTAGGTAGATGTAGGTGTGATCAGAGGGAGGACTCAGGTAGATGTCCTCGCTGTATTCTCGGGTGCTTAGATGTGGCCTGTGTGGTGATGCTGGCCATTCGATGTACTGTTGGTTCCGGCATACGTTCCGCACCCGTCATCTCAATATATATACTGTATATATATGTATATTTTTTATTTTTTTTATTTTTTTATTTATTTTTTCACCAACCAACTTTACTTCTAAACTCAATTAATGTAATCAACAAATACACTCCAAGGACTCGAACCAAGGATACTCACACCGAAATTCCGCTCATTTATGCATTACGCTATTAACCCGGCAACAGCGAGGGGGGGGGTATTGAACTAGCTGCCCATGGGCGAGCATATTGGCTCCATTCAGGCCTATAATCGTCATTTTACGATAAATATCGTTATTACTTATTCATATGAGCCTATTTTACCTTCACTATGAAGATAGTAACCTGTAACAACAATAAAACAAGTAAAAATATAATTTTTCTGGTCAAAATTGCGAATATAGATGGACCAGCCCATTCATGAATTATGGAGAAATTGAGGCAACCCCTCCCTCCACGAGGCCTCAAGCCACACTGAGCCTACTCATACACACACTCGGTTATGTAACACACCCGCTAGGCACGTAAGCACATCCTCCACACATTTTGCTAATGTTAGCACAAAAATATACCAACGAATTAGGGAAGAACAGGGAAAATAGGTGATAATTGAAGGGGGAAGGAGGGGATGTGGACGAGTGATTTGAGGTATAGGGAAAAAAAAAAATGTTTAGTGCTACTGGGGCCGTTTAAATGCTTTTTTTAGGCCTCCCCGTCGCCCAGTAAAACCTCTTATGAGCTTTGCCGCCGTTTACGGGTTAAGACAGTTTTATATATATATATATATATATATATCCCGTGCTCAGTCTCGGTGTGGTTATGTTGAAGGTCACGTAACATAATGTGTAGCCCCTCTTGTAGAACCAATTGTATATTACGCCTTGTGTATCCCACCTTCAAGGATTACTCTCACTATACTATAGTTATTTCTACCTCATGGTAATTGTAGGGGGAATGGTTCATTTGTTGCGCGATTTTCTCATTTATTTATCTTTGTTTTAGTTTCCTTCCTAGACCTCCATCAAACTTAAGAAACAACCCCAGGATCCCCCTTCAAGATATATTTGTACATTTTTCGGTAGAAAAATGTCCCGGCCGAAGGATGATTCCTTCTAATATACAGGATCGCTATCGCTCGCCAAGAAAAAAATCGACACCTAAATGACACGAAAAGTCTTAATATTGACAAAGAAAAGGGGCGAAAGGTTTTAAAATCGCCAAACTAACGGGCCGAACGTCGTCAAATCTGAAAAAAAAATAATGGGGGAGAAGAGTGTATTGAAAAACCGACCATCTCCCCTTAAATCCCTTAGCAACGGATGCCTCGAGACTTAGTGGAAATACATGAAACTATTATGTCTCTGCGTCATATAAATACCAAACATTTATTACTAACAAGATATTTCGGTACAATATCTCCGTAATAGCCAAGTAATCGTGATGAGAACATGGCAATTTACCCTCAGCTGAAAATAAACATACTATAGATCCTTCAACCTCGGTATTTTTCTTGTTGATTTATTTAGTTTTCTATTTCTATTATGCATGTCTAAGTTTACATTCAACTTCATCTTATCTGTCAATTCAATTCAGTTGAGTTCAGTACATCTGGGGATCTGCAGAGGGTGTTTCTTAAGAGGAGGTATTTGGCTTTTCTGGACACCCTTCTCCCTCATGTTTAGCCCCATTAGTTATGAGATTGTAAGACGTTCACTCCATTAGTTTGGCGATTTTAAGACCTTTCACCCCATATATTGTTCTAGGTGTCTTTTAGGTGTCGTTTTTTGTTTATTTCCGAGCGGTAGCGAGCGTGTAATTTAAGAAAAATAAATCTATCTAAACAAAAATCCAAATTTAACTTGAAGGGGGATCTTGTGAGTCTTGTTTAAGCTTGATGGAGGTCTAGGGAGGAAACTAAAAAGAATATTAAAAAGATAAATAAATGCGCCCATCCCCCCTTAAAGGGAGTATTTCAGTTTGCTCCCTAGCCCTCCATCAAGCTTAATAAAATGCCCCCAAGACCTCCCCTTGTAGATAAAGGTGATAATTTTTCGGTAGAAAACAAAAAAAATCCAGGCTGAAGGCCGGTTCCTCCTAAATTACAGGCTCGCTATTGCTCGCCAGGAAAACATCGACACCTAAATGGCACGAAAAGTTTCAACATTAACAAGGAAATAGGGTGAAAGGTCTCTAAATCGACAAACGAATGGGACGAATGTCTTCAGATCTTAAAACCAATGAGGCTTAACATGAGGGAGAAGGGGTTCCAAAAAATAACCCTTTAGTGCAAATTTCACAGTTTGGTGTACAGAGTATTAATAAAAAGATCAACAAAATATTATAACCTAAGGCAAGAGGTGGACAATATGGTGAATATTATAACCTAAGGCAAGAGGTAGACAATATGGTGAATAACTGAAACTAACTACAGAGCTATTATAAATACAATTACCAAGGAATGTCAAATAATTTTGTTATCTTTACAACCTTTAGGTAACTGAACTTTCTAATAAGGCTGACTAGGGTATATATATATATATATATATATATATATATATATATATATATATATATATATATATAGCATGTTATTATTGTTCATCTGAATTGTCTCCATGCATCATATGATTATATACAGTATAGTTCCCAGGGTCTACCGTATATTACCGTAACCAGATACATAACCGGTGATATACGGTCTCACACAGGCAACACACCAACTTCTCTTCTATACAAAGACCTACTCGCTACTCCACACATCGACCGTCTTATTACAGTACTCCATATAACTCCACACATCGACCGTCTTATTACAGTACTCCATATAACTCCACACATCGACCGTCTTATTACAGTACTCCATATAACTCCACACATCGACCGTCTTATTACAGTACTCCATATAACTCCACACATCGACCGTCTTATTACAGTACTCCATATAACTCCACACATCGACCGTCTTATTACAGCTCCATATAACTCCACACATCGACCGTCTTATTACAGTACTCCATATAACTCCACACATCGACCGTCTTATTACAGTACTCCATATAACTCCACACATCGACCGTCTTATTACAGTACTCCATATAACTCCACACATCGACCGTCTTATTACAGTACTCCATATAACTCCACACATCGACCGTCTTATTACAGTACTCCATATAACTCCACACATCGACCGTCTTATTACAGTACTCCATATAACTCCACACATCGACCGTCTTATTACAGTACTCCATATAACTCCACACATCGACCGTCTTATTACAGTACTCCATATAACTCCACACATCGACCGTCTTATTACAGTACTCCATATAACTCCACACATCGACCGTCTTATTACAGTACTCCATATAACTCCACACATCGACCGTCTTATTACAGTACTCCATATAACTCCACACATCGACCGTCTTATTACAGTACTCCATATAACTCCACTTCCTCCTCCGTGACTCTCTGCGTATAGTGACCTCCTTCTCACCCTTGATTTTTGCTCACTGCAATTTAACCCGCTGATTATGATGGCGTTATAATTATTTATTTTATTCCAACTATCTATCTATCTATCTATATGCTCAGGCCCAATCCCCATTTTGGGGGTAGCCGACTCAAGACAGAGCAAGAACAGGGAAAACACAAAAACAACATAAAACAACAAATAAACACACATAAAAAGCACAAACTCACACACATCCAGATCACCCAGGAGAAGACCCAGAGACCAGGGTCACCAAGGTCGCTCCAGCACTCCCCCGGCCCCCGACCACCCGGAGAGGTTCCGATCTCGGCAGGCAGACATGCAGCGGAGCCAAAGCCACAAGCCCTCCCACCACACTTCCAGGCGCACCCTTCATATTAATCGTCTCCCCGGGCCAGGCGCCCGATGGACTATTATCTAGTCCAACTTGCGCCCGACCCCTTACTCCAAATGACCACGTATTCACTCAACTATTCACAAGCATTCTCCATTCACTCCTGTCCACCACCACTTCCCCTGCCTGATCTATAGTCATTCCTCTATCATCCAAAGCCTTTCTTACACAGTCTCTCCATCTCAATGGGGGTCTTCCTGCCCTTCTATCTCCCCTTGTACCTGACTCACATATTCTCTGTGTAAGCCTTTCATCTCCCATTCGTTCAACATGACCATACCAGCTCAGCACCCTTCTGTCCACTCTGGCTGACAAATGTTCCTG
Organism: Paralithodes platypus; assembly: GCA_032716605.1. Classification (NCBI taxonomy): domain Eukaryota; kingdom Metazoa; phylum Arthropoda; class Malacostraca; order Decapoda; family Lithodidae; genus Paralithodes; species Paralithodes platypus. The sequence goes on along the minus strand of CM064576.1, from coordinate 21,212,230 downwards.
CTGCCCCACTCTCCTACGTATCTCTTCATTCCTCAATCTGTCTCTACGAGTAACTCCACACATACTCCTCAAGCAGCTCATCTCCATCACATCCAGCCCTCTTTTCTCCTTTTTCTTCAGAGCCCATGTCTCAGCCCCATACATCATTGTTGGCACAACAATTCCTTGATACAGTGCACTTTTTACTTTCACTCCGAGATTTCTCGTCTTCCACATACTTCCCATTGCTCCGAAAACCTTTCTTCCTTCACAAACTCTCTGTTTTACCTCCACTTCCATTCACTCCTGCATATCGTTCCTCCTAGATATTTAAAACACTCTACTTGTTCCAATATTTCCCCATCCAGCCTCACATCTAGATTCACCCTATGCTCTCCCCTATTACACACCATTACTTTACTTTTATTGACATTCACCTTCAGTTTCCTCCTTCCACAAACCACACCAAACTCTTTGACTACCCTCTGCAGTTTCTCATCAGAATCCGCCACCAACGCTGTGTCATCAGCGAACAGCAACTGATTCAACTCCCAATCTCTACCATTCTTTCCTACTAAACCCAATCCTCTTCCCATAGTTCTCCTTTTCACCTCCCTCACCACACCATCCATAAACATATTAAACAGCCATGGTGACATTACACAACCCTGTCGCAAACCTACCTTTACCTCAAACCATTCACTCAACTCACCATTTCCTACTCTCACACATGCTCTGCTCCCTTCATAAAAACTCTTAACTGCTTCTAACAAATTTCCTCCTATTTCATAAATCCTTAACACCTTTCAACTAATAATACCGATTGTTTTCGTGTTGGGAAGGAAATACATCTAGTGTACCTATTGTAGACCACCTCACCACCTGCACGTGGCACCGATGAGCGCGGCCCCCTTTGGTATTTTGTATAAGGTTTATTCCCTTAGACAAGTTGCCAACCAAGGCTGACGAGTTTCATCCACCTGGATTTTTATGAGGTTGTCTCCCCTAGATGGGTTGCCAACCAAGGCTGACGAGTCCCATCCACCCATCTTAAAATAAAAAATAACAACAACTATCTAAATTAACATTTCTGATTTTTAAAGGTCGTAAATAAACTAAATGTAGTAATATAGCGATAGCCAGAATGAGAGAAAGAAAAGAAAAGTGTCATCGTGTTGCAAGGGTTAATTAGGGGGAAGTTTTTTAGTTTCCTCCCTTGGCCTCCATCAAGTTTTTTTAAACATACTTCCAAGACCCTGCTTCGACATAAATTTGTACATTTTTCGATAGAAAAAATTCCCGGCCGAAGGTTGTTCCTCCTAAATTACAGGTTCCCTATCGCTCACCAGGCAAATATCGGCACCTAAATGGCACGAAAGATCTAAAAATTTACAGAAATTGGGCGGAAGGTCTTAAAGTCACCAAACTAATGGGGCAAACGTCTTACAATCCCAAAACAACATGAGGAAGAACGAGGTCCATAAATACAACCCCTAAGTGAAAATTTCCCCTTATAAACACACAGGAGATCCTTCGACTTTGTTTGCCTTTGTCAGTGTATGCCAAAATTAACAGTTGAATACGTGCATGCCATTATTTTAACCCCTTCTATACCGGCGGCGACGTCCTGTTAATTTTATTGTAGCTATGTTTAAACGATTTTATGCAGCTTAAGAAGGATCTGGGGTAGTAAAAAATGGTTAAGTGAGATCATTCGAATCCTTTTCATTGATGGATACCCTTATTAAACTGAATAAAATCGTCTAATAGTAGCCAGAATAAGTTAAAAGGGCGTCACCTGCACAGGAAGGGTAAACTAAACAAAGCTCTACAGTATAAAGGTCAACAATGCATGAACACACGGAAATAATTATCATGCTATCAAAACTGCGGTGCAAACCTTGGTGCTACTGTATGTGTTTGAAATCAACATAATGGCCTTGTAAAAAATGATCTAATAGTATGAATTCGAAAGGGTATATTATTTTCTTAAGTTAATTAATGTCATTATAGTTAGTTAGATTAGTTTACCCTGCTTATGCGCTAAACAAAATTAATGTTAATGAATGGACACGATGTTATGATTCAATAGCATATATGTTCAATTTACACTGATACTCCCTGTAGTAATCAGCATACTATATAAATAGACTTTTGCCTCTGTAAAATATAAAATAATGCCATTTCATCTTGTTATTCAACGTATTTATTATTAAAATGTATACGTATTCGAATATCATTCGTCTTGATTACGGTCTATTGGAAAAGGTAAAGTGACTTTGTTTTGGTTGTTGACCAGATTAAATATTTTCTTTCATAAGCTCCTTATCTTTCGGATCACCAATTAACCCGATGATTGGCGATATTTTAGCAGCTGATTCGAGGACAGGTGATAGAAATGGACAGTGATTGGAGAAGAGATTAACTTGATAGCCGAGACGATGGAGGGAGCAACGATTGACTCAGCAATTTGGAGATGATGAGGGATGGATATTTTTGAGTTAAGAAGACAGACAAATGATTGGTGTGTGTCTTGTCAGTGAAGAGGGCATTAAGGGGACAGTGGCTGTTTGTTTGGTCTATTATTTCATTTATTCATATATTGTTTTAGTTTCCTCCCTAGACCACCATCAAGCTTAGAAAAACACCCCCTTCAAGATAGATTTGTAAATTTTTCGGTAGAAAAATTTCCTGGTCAAAGGCCGATTCCTCCTAAAATTACAGGCTTGCTATCGCTCTCCAGGAAAAATCGACACCTAAATGGCACGAAGGGTCCTAATATTGACGTAGAAATGGGGTGAAAGTTCATAAAATCCCCAAACTAATGGAACCAACGTCTTAAAATCTCAAAACTAGTGGGGCTAAACATTAGGAAGAAGGGGGTCCAGAAAAACGGTCTGTCTCCCCTTAACTCAACTGATTGGGTCAAGAAATTTGGCTGGAGTGATTTTGGATGAAGATTTATGATTATGGACACGAGAATTGGTTTGGATTGTGAGCAGATCAGTGAATAGAAGATTAGCCAGACGGATTGGATCGCGAGTCTTTGGCTGGAGTGATTTACAGTTTACACTGGGGATTATGGGCACGATATTTTGATTAGGTTTTATATATAAACTGTATATATATATATATATATATATATATATATATATATATATATATATATATATATATATATATATATATATATATATATATATATATATATATATATACAGTATGCAGTATATACTGTATATAATGACCTACTGATATTATATGTAGTATGTTAAACTAGTTACTTGAGGAGAGTAGAAGATGTTTTGTATTTTACATATACAATATGATAACGAAGTATGGGTAGAAAATGTGTATTGATCGCCGCTTTTTTTTTTTTTTTTTTTTTTTTTACGCATACCTATTTTTTGTCCTACAAATATAACATGCCATATTATGGAATGTGGATTGGTGAATAATTTTAAGGAAACTAAAATACCATTACATTATAAACATAGAAATATATATTGTTATAATGTAAGTATCTCACGCTGTATGAGCCTTGACAACTTCCATGTAAGATAAAATAATTCTCTTTGCGTTGAGCTCTTGAGCAAATAATGGGCATTATTAAGCTGTGCCATGCTATTATTAATTACTATGTTTATCCTATGTCATAATGTATTTATAGCTTATATATTATTAATTACTATGTTTATCCTATGTCATAATGTATTTATAGCTTATATATTGACCTATAAATAATTTAGAATGAAGTTTATGAACAATAAACTATGTTGTCATAATTATATATTTTGTTCTAATTAAAACACTATACTGATATGTTATGCCATAGGTTATAGTAGCTTTAGTGTACGAGTATATGTAATGTTTGGGTGTGACGTATGGTGATCTAGGTTAGGTGGCCGCACCCCCGCCTGTACCGTACAATGATAGCCAGTTACAAGGTCAATTGATCGTCATTTGCCTGTAATTCGTCATGTGAGGGTGTCGGAGGGAGCGCTGAGTGATGAAGGCTGTCACGCTATACCATCTCGCGAATCTACGGCCAAAACTGGTTCATAAATTCGCAAACATACGAAAGTCTGCTTAGTATGCCCTCAAAAGTCGTGATATTTTCTACTCCTGTTGAACCATAAAATATTTAGCTAAATATATATAATGGTGTTTTGAGTTTTCTTTAAATAATAGAACAAAAATAGATACATCAATATGTGAAAATGAGATACAACTTTTCAGCTTGAACAAAAAGAGGTCTTTACTATTCAGTATGCGATGATGCTTTTCAAATTTTCATTTTGGTTAGCATTAGATGATTATATGCAGTTTGGACTTTTGAAACCAACAGGGTACGAACTTACATAATATACTTTTAACTCCCACAAATTCTTAATAAACTGCCTAAAATCGTCTAATAATAGCCCGATTTTTTTTTAGAGAAGTATCTTCGAATACTTAGAGTTAACTCACCAGAACACAGGCTTTACTGTATATCCAAGCTTTATGTTAAGGCGGGGGTGGGGGGGGGGGGAGGGGTGTCAGATTGATCCCTAAATCTCTATCAAGCTTTAAACACACACACATACACACACACACACATTCCCAAGATTTCTATCAAGCTTTAAACACACACACACACAAGCTAGCCAACGTAACACCGATATTCAAAAAAGGCAGCAAATCCCTACCCAGTAACTATCGTCCAATTAGCTTAACCTCAATTGTATATAAAATGCTAGAAACGGTCATAAGAGACAGACTCGTAAATCACTTAGAGGCAAATAACTTACTTAAAGATACTCAATACGGCTTTCGTAAAAAACGTTCCTGTTTAACAAACCTCTTAGACTTCTTCCACGATATCCTCAACCTCTACGATGAGAGTAAAGCTGTAGATATTATATACCTTGATTTTCAAAAAGGCCTTTGACAAAGTTCCCCACAAACGTTTACTGCTAAAACTAAAAGCGCATGGAATACAAGACGGTGTGTTGAAATGGATAGAAAATTGGCTCAGCGACAGAAAGCAAAAAGTAGTCATAAACGGTAAGGCATCTAAATGGACCAATGTAAGTAGCGGGGTACCCCAGGGATCGGTACTAGGACCAATTATCTTTCTAATTTACATCAACGACATAGATGAGGGTCTCACCTGTACAATCTCAAAATTTGCTGACGATACAAAAATTGCAAATAGCGTACTCTCAAAAGAACAAGTTGACGATATTTTTTTTTTTTTTTTTTTTTTTTCTATGTGATTGAGGGAGGCAAAAGGCATAACTGCCTATAGCGAGTGCCTCCCCCATAGTTGAAAAGAGTGACAGGGCCAAAATCAAGGGACGTTCGAGCCAAAATGCCTGGACACACGGAGTTTGAAGCAATTTAAGTCATAGGAAGAGGGAAAGACTGATTCTGGGAGAGAGTTCCAGAGCTCAGCTGTTGAGTAGAAGAAAGTTTGAGAGAGTAACGTTCACTCTTGGGGTGGAGAGTGCACAGAGTAGGGGTGGGATTGAGTTGCAAGACGGGTACCACGTGCCCTACGTAAAGGAGGTGGTATGCACTGAGATAGCTCTGAGGAACACTGATTATTATAGTAGCGATAGAATAGCGAGAGAGATGCAACATTGCGGCGGAGAGAGAGAGATTGCAGAGAGTTGGTGATGGACGGGAGTTAATGATACGAAAGGCCTTCCTTTCAACTTTGTCTAGGAGAGCAGTGTGAGAGGAACCTCCCCCACACATGTGAACAATACTCAATACAAGGGCGCACTATGCCCCTGTACAGAGCAAGAAGCTGCACAGGGGGAAAGAACCCCCTAAGGCGTTGAGCACACCCAGATTCTGGGAGGCTGCCTTAGCAAGACTGGTAATATGGTCCTTCCAAATGAGAGCAGAAGAAAAAGAGGACCCAAGAATATTGAGAGAAGATGAAGGGGTGATTTTTTGTATTGTTGAAGAATAAGGGATAGTCCGCTGGGAGATCCTGACGGGGTGATAGATGGAGAAGAGTGGGTTTTGGAAGCATTAAAGTTAACAAGGTTTTCTCTGCCCCAATTGGAAATATAGTATTTAGATCAGAATTTAAGAGTTCTATGGCTTCATTACGTTTGTCGTTGAGGATTGCTGGCTGGGGGCGTTCTGAAAAAACTAATGGAGTAGTGCAAGGTTGAGTCGTCGTCTGCGTATGAATGGATGGGAATTAAGGTACAGTTAAGGAGATAATTTATAAAAATTAGAAAGAGAATAGGAGATAGGACAGAGCCCTGAGGAAACACCGGAGTTTATAGAGTGAGGAACGTGAACAATGGCCGTCCACAACCGCGGCTATGGAACGGCCGGAAAGAAAGGAAAATTAGAGACAAAGGCACAGATGGAGGGATAGAAACCGAAGGAGGGTAGTTTAGAAATTAAAGATTTATGCCAGACTCTAATCGAAGGCTTTCGATATGTCTAGTGCAATAGAAAAAGTCTCACCGAAGTCCCGAAAGGAGGATGACCAAGAGTTAGTAAGATATGAAAGAAGATCACCAGTAGAGCGACCCTTAAGGAAGCCATACTGGCGATCTGAGAGCAGATTATGAGAAGAGAAATGCTTAAGAAATTTGGAAGCAAGAATAGTTTCAAAAACTATGCAACACAATCTAGATAAATTGTCATGTTGGGCCCAAATATGGCAAATGAGTTTCAATGCGGATAAATGTAAATATACTTCATATCGGATACCTAAATGAGAAAGCAAACTATTCGATGAATGGCACTCAGCTTAAGAATGTAAACAGAGAAACCGATCTGGGAGTAACAATATCGAGTAACCTAAAACCGAGTCAACAATGTTCAGAAGTTGTTAAGAAGGCAAACAAAATAATTGACTTTATAGGCAGGTCATTTGAGCATAAATCCAAAGAAGTTATCCTAACCCTTTACAATTCCTTAGTCCGCCCTCTTCTGGAATACTGCGTTCAATCTGGTGCCCTTATTACCAAAAAGACATAAACAAGCTAGAACGAGTTCAACGTAGAGTTACCAAATGATACCTAGCCTAAAGAACAAACCATACGAAGAGCGTCTTAGAGAAATAAATCTATTTCCTTTAACCCAGCGCAGATTAAGAGGTGACTTAATTCAAGTGTTCAAAATCATCAAAGGCATCGACAATATGAACTGAAGTAAGTACTTCACTATCGACCAATCTAATTACACGCGGGGAAACGGTTGCAAAATTATTGGTAAATCTTTTAACTCACACGAACTAAGAATTTCTTCTTCAATCGAGTTGTCAACTTGTGGAATGGGCTTCCCAGAGACGTTATAGACTGCAGCACCGTTGATTCATTTAAACTCCGCTTAGACAAACATCTCGCATCAAACCCGCGACTGACTGCGTTTGTAAATGAATACATTTATTTAATCTCCCCCTCAGTTACTAACCCATCTGTCCCCTACTAACTTCCTAATCCTGCCACGGACATTAGTTCCAGGGCAGTAGTTCCCTTTCAAATGTTCCCTTATTCACTCTAAACCACTGTACCACTCCTGTAAACCACTCCTTTGTACACACACACACACACACACACACACACACACACACACACACACACACACACACACACTTAAGTTAATATCAACTGTATATATGTTTTCCCAAAATGTCCCAACATTACCTATGGGGAGATCGAGAAACATCCTAATATACATAATCTTACAAGAATTTATATTTGTCCTTCATTCATATCTAGCGGTTCTTGATTAGTTATGGAATTGGTCATAAGATTAATAGCTTCACTGCTGATAGTCAAAGTACAATATTACATACAAGTTTAAGGTGAGACGGACCGTTTTTTTTTCTTTTTTTCTCTTTGGTCTATTAATTCATATATTCTTTTATTTCTTTGTGTTTTCGCTAGACCTCCATCAAGCTTAGACAAAAAAAATAGACCCCCTTCAAGATAAATTTATAAATTTTTCGGTTGAAAAATGTCTCAACCGAAGGCCGGTTTCTCTTAAAATTTCAGGCTCGCTATCGCTCGCCAGGATATAATCGACACCTAAATGGCATGAAAGGTCTTAAAATTGACAACGAAATGGGGCGAAAGGTGTTAAAATCGCCAAACTAATGGCCCGAACGTCTTATAGTTTCAAAACAAATGGGGCCTAACACGAGGGAGAAAGGGGACCAGAACAACGACCCATCTCCCCTTAACCTCCACAGTCCATCAGCCTCGCCTTAAGTTAACATTTAGAAGATACCATGACGCATTTCTGTTCTGTATTCTGGCTATTATTAGACGATTATAGTCAGATTAGGAAGGATATATGGAAGTTGGACGGTTATTTGAGAGAGACTTTACCCGTATAATTCCTACAGATCCTTCCTAAGTTATATAAAATCGTCTAAGGATAGCCAGAATAAACTGTCATAATGCGTCATAATCTTCAAAGGGTGAAGGGGGGTCACAGGCTTTGTTTTCTCCTTTTCTCTCTTTCCCTGGCTTGTATCCATTCGGCCCTTTCAGCCAACTGTTTTAAGACGTTTATCCCCATCCAGGTGTCGATTTCTTCCTGGGGAGCGACAGCGAGCCAGCATTGTATGGAGAAATCCGGCTTCGCCGGAGAAATTTTTCTATCGAAAAATGTAAAAAAATTAGCTTGCTGTCAAAACAAATATATACTGTATATACTGGCTCGCTACCGCTCGCCAGGAAAAAATTGACACCTGGATGGGGGTAAATGTCTTAAAACAGTAGGCTGAATGGGGCCGAATGGATAAAAGCCAAAGAGAGAGGGAGAGAAAGAGAAAAAAAGCGAGGTGGGCTCCCTGAAGATATATAAACTCCAAGTTCGTAATGGTCAAGGTTGTTTTGCTTATCTTCGTTGGTAATCATGTTAATGTGATCGTCCAACCATGGTCATGTTGTACTCCGCTGCGCTCAAGTTTTAGGATAATTTAAGGGGGTAGTGCTTGGTTTTTGACCTTCTGTATGTATTTATTTTCTTACTTTTTTAATGTCTCGCTACACCTCCATCAAGCTTAAAAATATACCCCCTAAACCCCCTTTCAAGATTAATTTGTAAAAAAAATCGGTAGAAAAATGGCCCGGCCGAAGGCCGGTTCCTTCTGAAATTGCAGGCTCGCTATCGCTCGCCAGGAAAAAAATCGACACCTAAATGGCACGAAACATCTTAATATTGACAAAGAAATGAGGCGAAAGGTCTCAAAATCGCCAAACTAACGGAACGAATGTCTTAAAATCCTAAAACTATTATGCTAAACATGAGGGAGAAGGGGGTCCAGAAAAACCGAGCACTACCCCCTTAAAGGTGTGGGTGCATGGGTTGAGGGTATACCGGGCCTGTGACGTCATATTGACGTCACACCAGTATCCTCATCCTGGACTGGATGGTGGACTTACACTCTTGTGACGTCACAGGCCCGGTATAGATGATCCACAAAATCCTTTATACCATTGTTAATAATTATTTCAGTGCCATTGCATTTTGCAAGATAATTATGTACAGCTTGGCGATTATCATTCCATGTTTATCTCAACCCCTGCACCCCCACCTTTAAGGAAAATAGTGTCTGAGCATGCGTTTTCAAATGTGTGAGTGAGTGTGTGTGTGTGGGGGAGGGGGGGGGGGGGAGTGAGGGTGCATATTATCAGGATGTATGTGTGTTGTGTGGGCGTGTGTGTATGACAGAGAGAGTGTGGGTGTTTTGGCTGATGAATGATAATCAAGACGAACGATAAATATGCACGATGCTATAGTGCATATACATTTTTCCAAGAACGTTTATTATCCATGTTATTCTCAAAATATATTATGGTGGATCACATTTTTAACAATATCTATCTGAACCCTTTAACATTAATTTCAGGATATCGTTATAATAGCAAGAAAATCCAGCGTATTATTAACCCCTTCAGTATTTAAGGGCGAATTTCTTCACTTCAATCTCGCTATCAGTAGACGATTTTCTTTAGTTTAGGAAGAAGTGATGGAAAATCTTATTACTTTCGATGCTTCCAAAATCCAATTTTTCCATTTATCTACCCGTCAAGAACTCCCACAGGTTTATCCCTTATACTTTAACAACACCAAAATCAACCCTTCATCTTCTCTCAGTATTCTCGGTGTCTCTTGTTTCTTCTGATCTCTCTAGGAAATACCATATAATCGCTCTTGCTTTCCAGAAGCTGGATGTGTTCAACTGCCTCCTGCACAACTTCTTGCTCTGTACAGGGGCACAGTTCTACCATGTATTGAATATTGTTAGCATATGTGGGGAGGATCCTCTCACACAGCACTTGTAAACAAAGTAGAAAAGAAAGCCTTTCGTCTCATTAGCTCACGTCCACTCACCGATCCTCTGCAATCTCTCTCTCTCTCTCTCTCTCTCTCTCTCTCTCTCTCTCTCTTCGCCGCAATGTTGCATCTATCTCGCTATTCTATCGCTATTACAATAATCAGTGTTCCTCAGAGCTCTCTCAGTGTATATCACCTCCTCTACGTGGAACACGTAGCACCAGTCTTGCAACACATTCCCATCCCTACTCTGTGCAATTGTTCAACTTAAAAGTGAAACGATATTCCCAATCATTCCCAATCATATTCCAAATCTATTCAACAATTGAGCTCTGGAACTCTCTCCCTGAATCCATCTTTCCCTCATCCTATGACTTAAATTGCTTCCAACCCTGCGTGTCCAGACATTGCGGCTTGTACATTCCTTGATTGTGGCCCTATCACTCTTTCAACTCTGGAGGAGGCACTCATCACAGGCAGTTTTGCCTTTTGTCTCCCTCATCCACATAGAAAAATAAATTGAGATATACTTTACTTCTCTAATGCTTAGGGGGCCTTTAAGACTGGATATAATTGTCTAATGATAGCCTGAATAAAGTGGAAAAAGTCGTCCTAATACTAAAAGGGTTAATACGAAAGATACCTGTAAATAAATTAACTGAATTCTTCATTAAGAAAGTAAGAGAATAAATAAACATAAATGTCTATATAACAGGAGAATATACTGTACAGTATATGTTAATGGAAGTGTCTATATAACAGGAGAATATACTGTACAGTATATGTTAATGGAAGTGTCTATATAACAGGAGAATATACTGTACAGTATATGTTAATGGAAGTGTCTATATAACAGGAGAATATACTGTACAGTATATGTTAATGGAAGTGTAATTGTGATTGCGTGTCGTAAACCTAGATACGACACCAGCGTGCTTGTGTGTCATATCTTACAGCAAACCAGGATATTATGATGACATAGTTTGGGTACTATAAGCAATAAAGCCAACTCGGGGTGGTCATTTATACCCACAGTTACTGTCACCAACCTTCTCTCTCTCTCTCTCTCTCTCTCTCTCTCTCTCTCTCTCTCTCTCTCTCTCTCTCTCTCTCTCTCTCCTATTTTTGTCCCTATTTTTTGCGCTAGGAGTTATACAAAGTCGATCGAAACGACTTCACACCTCGGTTTGTTGTGGAATCTGCAGAAGGCTGACCTCGGATGGCATGGTGTGCGGGGGTTACTTAGGACAGGATTGGGAATGATGGATTTTTTTCACTTTGTAGCGACAACTGTTGCCAGCGCCATCTGTCTGGTACCCTCCAGTCTCCATTGTCTTCAGTTAACGATTTCAAGGACTAGAGCTTACGGTTGCAGGATTGTAATAAAGACAAAAACGTGACTCTCATATTACAACATCGAAATAGTGGGGAGACTCGGTGGTTCTATCATCAGAGAGTGGAGGACTCATTATTTGGGCACAGCATTAATTATTGAGTACAACATTATTTACTCAGTCCAGAATTTTCTATGTAGTTCAACATTGTTTACTCGGTACACCGTTATTTATTCAGATTCACTTGTAAACATCAGTCACGTGACACAAATATAAAAACACAGTACACACTCGCTGTTACGCTTGTAAGTGGTCAATTGATCAGTATACATTGCTTCCTTATCCTACCACCTGTCGATTTTGTTCAGCTTAAGATAAATCGATAAAAAATAGGTTAAAATGTAAAACTTGCAAACTAAACAAACCAAAATTGGGACAAGGACAATATAAAGTCAAATTAAATTATCAAAATCGCTATGTGGAAACAACGCTTACTAAAATGAAAATTATTAAATAAAAGAACACAATCCACCACATAGGGTGTACATTACTACATGAGCAAGTTAATCTGTTTCCCAAGCAAACTAATCGCACATATAACAACGCACTATCGTCACGTTAAAGGAAGTAGTCAAGTTTGGGAAGTCCGGGACGTTCTGGCAAATTTTACTAAACTCTGCATGAATAAAGAAACTACATGTTAAATGACAAAATATTATTTAAAATCAAATTTGCAACATGACAAGACATTAACAATAGTACAAAATACAAATATTGATAAGATATCTATACTATTACAAAATAATATATAAAATACAGTACAGCACTCACTAACGATAGTGCTATCGGGTAGGTACCTGTAAGCATAGCATGCCTCAAGTGACCCCTATCAATAACTACCCTACAAATAACCTACATTTATAGCACAAATAAACTAAGGAAATCGCAAAAGTAAGCAATTGATACTATCGACAATGAATACATATAATATAAAGACAAATAATTGCAAAATATGAAGTAACAACAGATTTAAACAAAGAGTACTCTTTTAACAAGAACAATCAATTTAAAAAATCATCAATATTAATATTAATAATAGAAAAAGAAAAAGAAAAAGAAAAAGATAAACAATAAATACAGACAAAAAACAATAAATACAGACAAAAAGTAAGCAGAGGTTATACAAGAAACTTCAAGTTAAAAATGCTTGATTAAAATTATTGATGTCAAATTTTAGAATACAGTCACAATAATTGACCCTAAAAAGATTAAATTTATGGAACAATTTACTTGCCTCAAAACCTCTGTCCACTAAGAGTCTGTATAGTAACCTAGCTCTAGCCCAAAAGTCATCTACTTTAGTGCAGATTTTACAAAATCTTATTAACTGGGAATAAAAACAATTATAAGTTATTTTACTATCGATATTACTATTAGGGAAAGGAAAGTTTATTACGTTAAAATTAAAATCATCAACTTTGTGATATACTTTAAGTATGCACTGTTCATTAACAATCTCTATATTTATATCAAGAACATTTTCAACTTTATAATTTACGTTACATTGTGTGAGGGGAATAGAATTAGGGTAAATAAGTTTAGCAACTTGATTAAAATTTAACAAATTGCTAACGAAAATATCATCAATATATCTACTATTATTACTTAACAATTTAGCAAGTGCTAATTTTTCTGGGGTTTTATTTTTCTTGCTACTGTCAACTAAGTCTTTTATATATTTAAATTCTAAAGCAAGCAAGAATAAATCTGCAATTAAAGGGCTAGCATTTCCACCCATAGGAATTCCTAATATTTGTTTGAAAATGTAAGGCCCGAATCTAACATAAGTATTGAAAAGGAGGAATTTAAGGGCATCTTTAAGTTTAGTTCTATCAAAATATACAGAACTAGTGGGAGTAGAGCTAAG
>CM064576.1:20261185-20593685 GCA_032716605.1 Paralithodes platypus | reverse complement strand
TACGACATAGCGGCACTGTCCTTGCTACAAAGATGATGAATAGGAATATACATTCATATTAAAAACATGCCCTGTCCCGACGTTGAGCCAATGCCAACATCAGACAGCCATAATATATCTATGTATGTTCTTACATCCGAGAAGTAGATGTTATATATCTTAGAAGTTCAAACACCCACGCTTGTCCCTAGACCTCGTATATCATTTTCCATGACGAGTATAGATATATGTAACCCGTGCTCAGTCGCCCCTTGCATTGCTCCTCTAGTAACTAAGTATTAATATTAATTCCCTAACATCTTGTCTTGCCAGACTAAGCTTCTGAAGACCCATCGCCCCATAAATCTATGTATGCAATCCTTAGGTTAAGTATTTTTATCCGCCATTGTGTTCACCTTTTTCCATTTACTTTCCACAATTGTCATACGTCTTCCCCTTGCCTCCTTCGTATCCACAGCCCACACTACGCCAATATATTTCGTGTCTTACACCGCTTACCCCAACCAGAGATTGTATAAGATAACCTGGTTACCAGTATCTGTCATAAGTACCCCGAAACAATAACTAAGTACCCCTACGAACTGCCGCTGTGGTTGGTATTTTATATTTAATAGAAAACGCAGTTCCCAGGGCCAACTAATAGTATCCATAACCCTCTGACTGATCACATAACTCTATCTTTTCCAGACTCATATACCACCCCATAGTTGCATTCCCCGGTAGCATTTGGCTAACGTATTCTACAGCCTTTTCAAACTTCCATATCAATTGTAGCCTAATGCCACCCCCACGCCCAGGGACCTTAGGGGCAAAATTTCCCTGTGGCCCTTGAACTCCCCCCCCCCCCCTCTCATTAAGACACCCGCGCTTCTCGACTCTTGTCCGACCTAGCCTCTCTCTCATACCTCTTGAAGATCCTTGAATTGTCCGTTACTAACGCTCTCCAACCTTTTATATATATACTCCTATCCAGCCTACCTTCACTTAGTAGGCCAGAACAACATTAGAACTTTACTAGCCCCTTGCATGCCATCTATTCTCTTACAACACATTCACACCCTGCACCCAATGGTCGTCGGTGCGAGGCTAGCCGCCCCGCCAGTAACTAACTTCTATTGCCATACTTCCAGATAAATGTGGCAGAGTTAGCAACCCAGTCTCCACCATATCCAGCAAACCCTACAATTAACAACCAGCCGAGTAAAACCAGCTAGCTAAGGCACCTTCGGTTTTGGTATTAAAGACACTCACATCTGTCTCATACACAGAGGGTTATTACAAACACTGGTGATATGGCAAGCCCCTAGCCACAGCCGCCGGACGACTATATCAGAGAGAGGGCGCCCAGCTCCCCCTTTTTGCCCACCCGAGGAGGGAGACCCCCACCCCCGCGGAGGTATACCTGGCCCCTGTTTTGACTTTCGAGTCATTGCCAGGTAGCACAGGAATTCTTCCTATCAATGAACTAACCATGAATGACTAACACCTTTACTAACCTCTATTAACTCACAATAAACCATTTACCTTTCTTGCATGCTCTGATCACTAAATTAGCACCTCAGCTATACCATAGAATGAAGATTGAACAATCTAGAGAGACGCTCCTATCACAGCTGTCCCCATCCTCCTCGCAAAGTAGATCCAGTCTCTCTCCCCTAAATACGTCCAGTATAGCCAAAATAGTACCTCTTACTAAGGCTCAGTTATATGAAAATATAAAGGCTTCCTATCGCCCTGTGCCACAACAGTAAATACCATCTTACCTAGTCCCCATATCTATTGAGAGCTCAATTAAGTCCATAAGACTCGAGATCCCTACTGTCTACAGGGTCCAGAACCGAGCCTATAAATCTAACTCCCGCCCCCAGTCAAATCAGTTGAAAGCTAGACACCAACCAGGGGTCACTACCCTGCAGTTAATTTCTAGCTCTGCCCTTGTGTTGTTCCGGAGTGAGATCCCAGAACCGGCAGACTCCGTGGCAGATTTGGATAGAAGGACCTGCCCACGTATTGAAGAACTTCACACATATGGCCCCCCTGGACGGCCGCGGAACCAGTCGTTAGCCCCCAACATCATGGACGCAAGATAACCAGGACCAGACCCATCAGATACTACCCAAGATTCCCTTTAGCAGTACTACATATTACTGTGCTGTTTTAGATTCACTAATTAATATTTCTACGAAGTGGCTAAGACCTTGCCCAGTGTAATTCATACTTAACCATTCCATTTGGGACGTACTAAGCGATCAGTGCTCTTTAATTAACAGGCGACCTTGACTCTCGTAATTACTTTATTCAGATATTAAAACTCTAGTGATATCTAACGTTCGCCCACTGATTTGCGTTCTATGTATTTCTGAGACAAGGATATAAAACTTAGATCAGTACCCCCTGAGGTTACTACATTTCCCGTGCTCTAAAAATACGTGTGTCTAATCTAGTCTGTGAACTACTACTTGTGCACCAGAGCTACCAGTAATAAATCTAACAGTGAATATGAATCTATAAGTAACATTGATGGTCTTCGGTATATAAACCTGTGAAATCAAAGCCAGTGATCAGAAGATTAATACCTGAACGTTGGAAGTGGGAGACTAGGCTCCATCCAGATCCACTTATGCTAGTGTTGTTCAATTCTATTATATTGTCTTACACAAGTATTCTGCAGTGGTATATCAATAAACGTGATCATGTAACTTGCTACCATGTGTTTCTTTGTGTTCTCTATTCCTCATATCTTGTATTGTGCATGCAGCCTTATATACCCAGTCAATTTAGAACTCACATTACCCAAGTTAAACCTGTAGAAAAACAGGGCATAACATTGGCGGCAGCGGTGGTTCTTGATTCGGATAAAAGGTTGCATTACACTGCAAGTTTGGAACAGTAGAAGCATGGCAACATCGCGAAATCTTCAGCCACTCGCACACATTCCCAAGTATGATGTAAACACATATGATATCACCAGTTACTTAGACATAATAAAGCCAGTGTACGATGTGGTACTTCATAATGACTGCGAAAAAATCGCCATGGCAATTTTGCATATTGTACAGTTGGGAGAAGCCGTTTCCCAACTTGTTGATAAGCCTACCTTTAAAGAATTTATTCACCAAATGGTGACACAGAATACGCCAGAGAGTACCTGGAACCAGTTTCGATCCTTCGTGATCCGGACTTTAGATCCACTTTTGGGTTCCCCCGTCGCCCCCAAAATAATAAAAGTCGACGAGATCAAGTATGAAGGGGATATAAATGTGACCCTCATACAACTCTACAGATACGTGAGGACCACGTATAGCTATGAAGATTACGACCAACAAAATGAACTCTTATTCACCGCATTGTTAAACATCCTCCCACCCCCCATCACCGCCCATCTCGACCCGTATGGCTTATTCGAAGAACATATGCTCTCCATCAGAGAAGAATGCCTACGCAGTTCGATGAATCCCCTATCCAACCTTTTAGCCCCTATCCAAGACTCCGTGCACCCGTCCAAAATGACTTCCGGTGAAAGTCCAACCCCAGTGAACTCTTCCCCCACCAACCCTCCGCAGCCCCCCCCAACAAGCCCCGTATTCTAGCTATGCCTACCTATGTAGGCCTACCACAACATATTTTCCCCATGACCCCAGAAATGTTCAGCTATCCCCCCACCAACAAAATTTCCCTTGTGACAGTTTTCCGTCGGTAGCTTGTGACAGTTTTCAGTCAGTAGCTCCCTTCCACCACCACACAATTCACACCCCTAGAAAACTTCGAAACGCCACACTTGACTCGCCCTCTCATGTCAAACAAACTCACCAGTCCCAGATAACCTCTAACCAGACCGAGACTGCCACCAAGAAAATTCCCCAAACTCGTCCTGTTAATGTCAAACAAACCCACCAACCCCAGATAACCGCTAACCAGACCGTGACTGCCACCAAGAAGATTCCTAAAATTCGTCCTGTTAACAACCCCAAATCAATACATCAGTCCTCTACCAATAACCCCTGTTCTACACCTAACTCTTCCCCCACCAACCCGCCGCAGTCCCCCCAACAAATCCCGTTTCCTAACTCGCTCACCTCTCACCACCCTGACCCTCCCACACGCGCCGTTAACCCTCCCCTCACGCGTGACGACCTAGGGACCCAACTATGTTCCCCCCCTTCCCCCAGAAATACTCAGCTATTCCCCCACCAACAAAATCTCCCTTGTGACAGTTTTCCGTCAGTAGCTCCCTTCCACCCCCCTACAATTCACACCCCTAATAAACTTCAAAACCCCACACTTGACTCACCCCCTCATGACAGACAAACCCACCACACGCGCCGTTAATCCCCCCCTCACGCGTGACCCCCATCAAAGTGATCCCCCCGCCCTCTTGTGTACCGAACACCTGCCCACCAGTCGGTCCCCCACCATCATGAGCCCAGCTAAACTTTCAACCTCCCCCTCTTCACCGTTACCCCACCCGCCCCAAATTCCCCCCCCCAAGATCCCGCTCGACGAAATACCACTCCCATCCCAATCCAACCACAAAACTTTTTCCACCTTGGCTAAACCCCAAAATACTCTCTCTCTCCGCCCCAAACAACATAATCAACCTCTCAACTTCAAACACTCCTCTAAATCCCATCCATGTCTCTCCCGGAAATAAAATCAGTCTAAATTCAACCCCTCTCAAACCACAACCCTGCCTGCCCAGACCCCCCCCACCATCTCCCTATCAAATCCCCACACACCAAACCTCCAAACCACCCGATCATAGTAAACTCTCAACCTTCAGCCTTACTCACCCTTCCCCAAACCCCACTCACGACCACAACTCTCTACACAATTCAACCCCTCCCCAGCACCAACCTCTTCCGCAACAACAACCCCGACTCGACCTGCCCGTTTCATCTTTAAAACCCCCCTATCACTACCCCCGACCGAAACCACTTAGACCCCCCCTCCAAAACTGGCCCCGGGCCAGCTCGCCCCCAGACCCACATTCCTAACGACAAGAACTAACGGTATATCCACCCCACCCTTCCAAAGTGAAAGTGAACCACCACCCCCTATTACCAGACCGTCACCCAGACTAACGGCGACCCTAAATACCCCCCCCCCCCCCCTGCTCATGCGCACATTATTGTACTAAATTGTTTCGAATGTTTTCAATTCCTAAGCGATTGGGCATGATTCTATAAATTTACATGTTTTCCATATACTGTATATATTATTTTTTTTCCTTAGTCATACTACTTTTCTTGTTACCTACACTTTTCTGACTATCTTTTAAATTTGCTTTATACATTGTTAAACACTTTACCTCTTCTTAATTTCCTGTGTTCTTAATTATCTGTCCTTTCTTAAATTTACATGTTTTCCATATACTGTATATAGTATTTTTTTTCCCTTAGTCATAATACTTTTCTTGTTAATCTACACTTTTCTGACTATCTTTTAAATTTGCTTTATACATTGTTAAACACTTTACCTCTTCTTAATTTCCTGTGTTCTTAATTATCTGCCCTTTCTTAAATTTACATGTTTTCCATATACTGTATATACTATTTTTTTTTTTCCTTAGTCATACTACTTTTCTTGTTACCTACACTTTTCTGACTATCTTTTAAATTTGCTTTATACATTGTTAAACACTTTACCTCTTCTTAATTTCCTGTGTTCTTAAGTATCTGTCCTTTCTTAAATTTACATGTTTTCCATATACTGTATATATTTTTTTTTTCCCTTAGTCATACTACTTTTCTTGTTAACCTACACTTTTCTGACTATGCTTCTTTTTACTTCACCCTTGAGGCTCGAGGACGAGCCTATAATGAAGGAGAGGGAAGTAAAATGCCCCAGAACGAGAAGCCCACCACAGAAGCCATGAACGAACACCACACAGAAACACCAAAGGAAAGGTCCACAGAACGAAAGGACCAGCTGACCGAGCCAGCCATTTCAGACAGGCCCAAGCCCACAGGGCTAAACAGCTCCAGGACACACCCATTTACCTTTTCTAAAACTGACCATTTTCCACACCTCACATACACTAACCCCCTCGTGTCCTACACTCCTAACTACAAAGATGATGAACAGGAATATACATTCATATTAAAAACACCCATGCCTGTCCCGACGTTGAGCCAATGCCAACACATCAGACAGCCATAATTATATCTATGTATGTTCTTGCATCCGAGAAGTAGATGTTATATATCTTAGAAGTTAAAACACCCACGCTGTCCCTAGACCTCGTATATCATTTTCCATGACGAGTATAGATATATGTAACCCGTGCCCAGTCGCCCCTTGCATTGTTCCTCTAGTAACTAAGTCTATAATATTAACTGCCACCAGCATTGATACGACATAGCGGCACTGTCCTTGCTACAAAGATGATGAATAGGAATATACATTCATATTAAAAACATGCCCTGTCCCGACGTTGAGCCAATGCCAACACATCAGACAGCCATAAATATATCTATGTATGTTCTTACATCCGAGAAGTAGATGTTATATATCTTAGAAGTTCAAACACCCACGCTTGTCCCTAGACCTCGTATATCATTTTCCATGACGAGTATAGATATATGTAACCCGTGCTCAGTCGCCCCTTGCATTGCTCCTCTAGTAACTAAGTATTAATATTAACATTCCCTAACATCTTGTCTTGCCAGACTAAGCTTCTGAAGACCCATCGCCCCATAAATCTATGTATGCAATCCTTAGGTTAAGTATTTTTATCCGCCATTGTGTTCACCTTTTTCCATTTACTTTCCACAATTGTCATACGTCTTCCCCTTGCCTCCTTCGTATCCACAGCCCACACTACGCCAATTTATTTCGTGTCTTACACCTCTTACCCCAACCAGAGATTGTATAAGATAACCTGGTTACCAGTATCTGTCATAAGTACCCCGAAACAATAACTAAGTACCCCTACGAACTGCCGCTGTGGTTGGTATTTTATATTTAATAGAAAACGCAGTTCCCAGGGCCAACTAATAGTATCCATAACCCTCTGACTGATCACATAACTCTATCTTTTCCAGACTCATATACCACCCCATAGTTGCATTCCCCGGTAGCATTTGGCTAACGTATTCTACTGCCTTTTCAAACTTCCATATCAATTGTAGCCTAATGCCACCCCCACGCCCAGGGACCTTAGGGGCAAAATTTCCCTGTAGCCCTTGAACTCTCCCCCCCCCCCCCTCTCATTAAGACACCCGCGCTTCTCGACTCTTGTCCGACCTAGCCTCTCTCTCATACCTCTTGAAGATCCTTGAATTGTCCGTTACTAACGCTCTCCAACCTTTTATATATATACTCCTATCCAGCCTACCTTCACTTAGTAGGCCAGAACAACATTAGAACTTTACTAGCCCCTTGCATGCCATCTATTCTCTTACAACACATTCACAACCCTGCACCCAATGGTCGTCGGTGCGAGGCTAGCCGCCCCGCCAGTAACTAACTTCTATTGCCATACTTCCAGATAAATGTGGCAGAGTTAGCAACCCAGTCTCCACCATATCCAGCAAACCCTACAATTAACAACCAGCCGAGTAAAACCAGCTAGCTAAGGCACCTTCGGTTTTGGTATTAAAGACACTCACATCTGTCTCATACACAGAGGGTTATTACAAACACTGGTGATATGGCAAGCCCCTAGCCACAGCCGCCGGACGACTATATCAGAGAGAGGGCGCCCAGCTCCCCCTTTTTGCCCACCCGAGGAGGGAGACCCCCACCCCCGCGGAGGTATACCTGGCCCCTGTTTTGACTTTCGAGTCATTGCCAGGTAGCACAGGAATTCTTCCTATCAATGAACTAACCATGAATGACTAACACCTTTACTAACCTCTATTAACTCACAATAAACCATTTACCTTTCTTGCATGCTCTGATCACTAAATTAGCACCTCAGCTATACCATAGAATGAAGATTGAACAATCTAGAGAGACGCTCCTATCACAGCTGTCCCCATCCTCCTCGCAAAGTAGATCCAGTCTCTCTCCCCTAAATACGTCCAGTATAGCCAAAATAGTACCTCTTACTAAGGCTCAGTTATATGAAAATATAAAGGCTTCCTATCGCCCTGTGCCACAACAGTAAATACCATCTTACCTAGTCCCCATATCTATTGAGAGCTCAATTAAGTCCATAAGACTCGAGATCCCTACTGTCTACAGGGTCCAGAACCGAGCCTATAAATCTAACTCCCGCCCCCAGTCAAATCAGTTGAAAGCTAGACACCAACCAGGGGTCACTACCCTGCAGTTAATTTCTAGCTCTGCCCTTGTGTTGTTCCGGAGTGAGATCCCAGAACCGGCAGACTCCGTGGCAGATTTGGATAGAAGGACCTGCCCACGTATTGAAGAACTTCACACATATGGCCCCCCTGGACGGCCGCGGAACCAGTCGTTAGCCCCCAACATCATGGACGCAAGATAACCAGGACCAGACCCATCAGATACTACCCAAGATTCCCTTTAGCAGTACTACATATTACTGTGCTGTTTTAGATTCACTAATTAATATTTCTACGAAGTGGCTAAGACCTTGCCCAGTGTAATTCATACTTAACCATTCCATTTGGGACGTACTAAGCGATCAGTGCTCTTTAATTAACAGGCGACCTTGACTCTCGTAATTACTTTATTCAGATATTAAAACTCTAGTGATATCTAACGTTCGCCCACTGATTTGCGTTCTATGTATTTCTGAGACAAGGATATAAAACTTAGATCAGTACCCCCTGAGGTTACTACATTTCCCGTGCTCTAAAAATACGTGTGTCTAATCTAGTCTGTGAACTACTACTTGTGCACCAGAGCTACCAGTAATAAATCTAACAGTGAATATGAATCTATAAGTAACATTGATGGTCTTCGGTATATAAACCTGTGAAATCAAAGCCAGTGATCAGAAGATTAATACCTGAACGTTGGAAGTGGGAGACTAGGCTCCATCCAGATCCACTTATGCTAGTGTTGTTCAATTCTATTATATTGTCTTACACAAGTATTCTGCAGTGGTATATCAATAAACGTGATCATGTAACTTGCTACCATGTGTTTCTTTGTGTTCTCTATTCCTCATATCTTGTATTGTGCATGCAGCCTTATATACCCCGTCAATTTAGAACTCACATTACCCAAGTTAAACCTGTAGAAAAACAGGGCATAACAATATATATGATGAAATGGATGTCCCTGGTACTGGACAGGTTAAGATCTTATTTACAGCTTTTAGTCCTAGAGGTAGATTATAAGGTAAAGAAAAGCCCCGAATAATATGAATATTACGTCATGGTGCTGAAGGGGTAATCTAACTGACCTCAATTTAACAAGGGATGAAATTGACAGTGGCGTATTTATCTCCTCATTTATATATCTTTCTATTTTTCCCCCTCCCTAGACCTCCATCAAACTATAAAAATACCACCCCCCTCCCCAAGACTCTCTCCTTCACGATAAATTTGTACATTTTTCGATAGAAAAATGTCACGGCAGAAGGCCGGTCCTCTTAAATTTCAGGCTCGCTATCGCTCGCCAGGGAAATATCGACACCTAAATTCTTAGTATTGACAAAGAAATGTGGTGAAAGGTCTTAAAATTCGCCAAACTAATGGGCCAAACGTCATAAAATCTGAAAACTAATGGGGCTAAACACGAGAGAGAAAACACCAGAAAAACGACCCATCTCCCCTTAACCTGATCCAACCCCGTCCTATTAGTGATAATTTGATTAGCCTATATAGTTCATATGGAAATACATATGGCCCCAATAAAATCCTCCAATTACAAGGCTTTGAAAATACGCGCCATGTATTTATTTATGTTCAGTCAGTCATAAAATCTGATTTACTTTGAAGCCTCGAAAAATTAAAGAAAGTTCCAAAATGAAAATATCAAGTAAAGAATAAATAATGAGTTTCAGTTCATTCCGAAACTGCTTTGAATATAATTATAATATATATATATATATATATATATATATATATATATATATATATATATATATATATATATATATAACCGCGCCTGTACACTAAGATCCTGACCCAGAGTGAACCCTAGAATGGCAAAACAAACCTTCAAAATGTAAGTAGGTAAAGCGTGAAGGGGACAATGGATATAATTATGTTTGGTCTATTTATTTGTGTATTCGTTTATTTGTTTAGTTTCCTCCCTAGACCTCCACCATACTTAAAAACACATCCATTAGATCCCCCTTCTAGATTAATTTGTACATTTTTCGGTAGGACATTTTGATGCCTACTGAGATGGGTGCGTCGTAATTAGCGCTTACACCTGTGCTAATGTGGGGTAATAAAGGCCGGTTTGATCATTACTAGTCACCAGGATTTTGTTTGCCATTGTACACTCGGATACCATATAGTCTCTAGCCCACTCATACGAATTCGTGGACGTCACCTATTTCTAATCATGTTAACCCGGGAGCTGCGGGGAGACTCATAAGAGTTCCCCCGGCGCACTGCGGGGAGACTCTTAAGAGCAGAGCCTTTGAACACCTACCAAAACCGCGCGTTTATAGCCAGGCGGCTAAAAATTGGTGTGGGTATAGTACTACATGTCAACTCTCGACACCACCCCGCCAAACGCTCGCCCCGCACTCGTGCAAGCACCACCGCGCCAGTAACCACGCACTAGTCATGGAGCCCACACGTCCCTCACGCTCGCTCCCTGATGACACAACCAGCCCTCCTTCTGGTGGTGTTAGCCGCCGTGGAAGGCAGAGGGTGGCTGCTAAAGACCCTAGCTACCAGTACGACACGCCCTACAGCTCGGAGGACGAAACACCTGCACCCAAAGCACGGAAAACACTTGCAAGCACAAGAAAGGTACAGAGGTCATTGGTGTTTCGGGACACTGCCACCACGACCCAGGCCACTACAACAACCACTACCACCACCACTGCCACCACTGCCACCCCTGCCACCGGTACCAGCGACGCAGGAGGCCGCCCTAGGGCTGCAGAACCTGCGGGTGCAGGAAAAATGAAAGGCACGGGCGTAGGGAAGAAAACCCGTACGCCAGCCACAGTGCCCCTACCACCACCACCACCACCAGCCGCCCCTGGCCCGGCTGCCCCTGCCGCCCCTGCTGCCCCTGCCACCGGTACCAGCGACGCAGGAGGCCGCCCTAGGGCTGCAGAACCTGCGGGGGCAGGAAAAATGAAAGGCACGGGCGTAGGGAAGAGAACCCGTACGCCAGCCACAGTGCCCCTACCACCACCACCACCACCACCACCAGCCGCCCCTGGCCCGGCTGCCCCTGCCGCCCCTGCCCAAGGAACAGGGAAGGGGAAGGGGAAGGGGAAGGGGAAAGGGAGAGGGAAAGCGACTGGGAAAGCGACTGCTGGCCCTGCTGTCCCTGCCGGCCCTGCTGCCCCTGTTTCCCCTGCTGCCCCTGCCGCCCATGCCGCCCCTGCCCAAGGAACAGAGAGAAGGGCGACAGGCACAACCATCATCTTGCCATCAAGGCCACGCACCACTGCTGCCCCTGCCACCGCCCCTGCCGCCGCCCCTGCCACCGCCTCTGCTGTCCCTGTCCATAAGACTCCCGCACGTGCCAAAGTGACCCGGAAAACTCTGACACCATCAAAGTATGCCGCCCTGCTGTTTGATGGTGATTCGCAGGACATTGGCAGCCCGGGTTTCGACGACGAAGCCCTAGCACGGGACCAAGGGTGGGGGGATTTGGGAGTGGACAGTGGGAGTGAGTCCGACGTCGGTGACGAAAATGAGGAAGGGCATCGTCTGTCAAGTGAAGAGGAGGGTAATGATGATGAAGTGCTGTATCGCGACCATGGAAGCGATATTTCAGACGATGAAGCAGACGCAGACGACATTCCGATCCCTGAGCTGCCTTCGTTCGATTGGTCTGACGGGGTCAATTTTGTACCTGACGTGCCCCAGTTCAATCCTGGGACGTCAGGAACAACTGACGACTGGCCCTGTGATGATCAAGCGAACGAAAGCGACTTCTTCCTCGCTTTTTTCGACATGGAGGTAATGACGTACATCGTTGCCCAAACAAACGCCTACTACAGGTGGGTGTTTGGCAGATTGGACGTCCTTTCTCCAAAAGCGAGAATACGAGGCTGGGTGGATACGACTGTGGAAGAATTTATGACGTTCTTTGCCTTGTTGTTCCTCATGCCTCTGATCAAGAAGCATGTGTTGCAACACTATTGGAAGCACGACCCTCTCATCGCCACCCCAACTTTCAATAAGTTCATGACTCGTGACAGATTTTTGTTGCTGCTAAGATTTATGCACTTTGCAGACAACGAAAATCCTAACAGGATTGACAGGATATGGAAAGTTCGGGATGTGTTCACCATGTTGTTGGAGAGGTATAGGAAATACTTTTACCCCTTCCTCAATTTGGTGATTGATGAGTCGCTCGTCCTCTTCAAAGGACGTCTTATTTTCAAGCAGTATATCCCCTTGAAAAGGCATAGGTTCGGAATCAAGCTCTTCGTTTTGTGTGACTGCGAAACTGGAATAGTGCTTGACATGATCGTGTACACAGGCACTGACATTGACATACCGAAAGCCGCTGCCAATGACCCCATGGGCATGTCAGGTGCCATCGTCAGGAAAATGTTGGCACCTTACCTGGGCAAAGGCCACATCATCTACACTGACAACTGGTATACTTCTCCTGCTCTCTGCCAGTTTCTTCATGACAACCAAACGGGGTCATGTGGGACTGTCAGAAAGACAAGAAAGTTTATGCCAAAGTTCACAGGTGATGTCATTCCTCTCACAGATGCCTCCTCCAGTGACACACCTTCAGAAGACGACCTGGCCCAGGAACACCGCGAGAGGCATGTGCGAAGAAGGCGACGAAAGGGGCAGAAGTACAAGCAGCTCGAGAAGTGTGGGAAAGTGATAGCCCTGAAGTGGAAGGATAAGCGAGACGTCCACCTGCTTTCCACCGTCCACACAGGTGCCCAGGTGGATTCTGGCAAAATCCACTACCGAACCAGGAAGACAATCTACAAGCCCGACATGGTAGTGGACTACACTAAAAACATGCGCCTGGTGGACAAGTCTGACTGTCAGCTGTCAGGCGTTGAGTGTCTGAGGAAGACTGTGAAGTGGTATCACAAGCTCTTCCTCCACCTAGTAGATATAACGATGCTGAACGCCTACAACTTGTGGTTGGTGAAAAAGGATATGGCCCCAAACCAGAAGCTGAAATTCCGGGAGTTCGTCTACAACGTCTCATACCAACTCCTGGAGAAGTATGGCACCACCACTCACAGACGTACGGCATGGCGTGGGGATCACGTTCCTGACCGCATCCAGCTGGGTGTCGAAAGACACTACCCCATCAACACTGAGATGCTTGGCACTCGTCACAGGCAGGCGCAGTGCACCGTCTGCAGCTCCAGTGTCAGGAAACCGCATGTCACGAAAAGAGTCACCTCAATGTGCGCCGAGTGCAAAGTTCCACTCTGCCTGGGTGACTGCTTCAGGGACTACCACACCTTCAAGAATTATTGAGTGTCGCCCTGCCCTGCCCTGCCCTGGACTCGCCCCGTGCCCTGCCCTGGACTCGCCCCCTGCCCCGCCCTGTCCTGGACTCGCGCCCTACCTTACCTGACCTGACCTAATTGATCACGCTACCTCATAATGTAACATATATATTATATAATGTATAAGTTCCAAAGATGTCCCTGTGATATAGCTTTTACATTATATAATTGTATGTTTCATTATTTAGTTTATAAGTTTCAAAGATTTACATGTAATATGCCTTATGTTTTTAGTATATCAATATATATGTTTGTTATTAGCCAAAGTAATGTGTATATAATTATTTTCTTACCTCAAATGAATTGTACAAAAATAAATATGTTTCAATAAATCCTGTCAAACCTACTAAGATAATAAAAAAAAACAATAAAAAAAAAAAAAACAAGGTCATGTCATTGTATTCTTACAATATGATATATTCTATGAATATTTCATATTGTTTGAATACAATGGCATGATCTTGTAAAAAAAAAAATTTATCAAAAAATTTCTAGACAATATAAAACCTTCCCCATAACCCCCTCCTGGATTCGATCCCACTACCCTACAACACTTTGAGTTTTCCAGTCCGCGACCTTACCAACCATGCCACAGGAGCTCATACCAAATATCACTCAAAACTTCGTGTCTACAATCGAAATGACAAT
This sequence comes from Paralithodes platypus, assembly GCA_032716605.1. NCBI lineage: Eukaryota > Metazoa > Arthropoda > Malacostraca > Decapoda > Lithodidae > Paralithodes > Paralithodes platypus. Next base: position 20,579,467 of record CM064576.1, on the reverse strand, counting down.
ATACAAACAAAAATGAATTATCCCACCAATTTACGTTTGTAAATTGATGGGATTATCAATTATATCATGCCAAGGTTTATAAAAGTTTGTCTCTGTCAAGAATTAGTAATTATATAACTTTATTCTGTCAAAAATTGCCCAAACACTCAGCAAAATTGCCCCTCTCAGTGCGACTCCACTCATTTTCACACGGTCAAGCGGTCACGAGGTGACCCTTGCCGCTCCTTTATGCCCCAGCTACACCATCAACAGCAGCTCTGTCTGGGAACAAAATTTGTATAAATACAATAATGGATAAAATACTCTTCACAAATACATTTGTATTGTATAATATTGTAAATAAAAAAGAATAATAACTGTGTGGGTGTCGAAAATTGCTCAACCAGCTTTCTTATGTCTCGCCTACGCGCGTATATTGGATTATACATAGTCATGACTGTCATACAAATAATTGCAGTAGGTCTCGAATATACATTTAGATTGCATATTACTTCGAAATAAATAAGTAAACGTTTCTCTGGTGGCAATCTACCCTTTCGCAAGTGTAAGGAGACACCATTCTATATTTAGCCCTTTATCACAAAAGGCAATCTGCCTGTGTTGACTCAGCACCGTCGCTGGTGGTCTATAATATAGTACTTTATTTACAGTCAATGGCCTACATGTTTCTGTGGTACTTCACATGTGTCTAAAATGCAATGTCTGCTTGCATAAAAATGCAATTCTGAAGTCCATTTATACGTACGACATACGCATGTCTCAGTTTCTCTCTCTCTCTCTCCATTCCTGACTCATGTTATTGTAGACCTGTTGATGGCAACGAACACCAGCCATCTGGTAGACATAAGGTTCAAAATACCAAGACATCAATACGCCTGGGGCGCCTCCACAATTATCACAAAGCTGGTTATCTATCTAGAGATCTGCCTGACTTCCATCTCTCCACGACTCACTCACTCACTCACTGCACCCCTGCATGCCTCCCTCCCACCCACCCACCCCCAACCCACCCTTTCAGGCTTCCGTCTGCTAGAAACACATTCACAATTTGCGTAAATATCGCATCAATTGGGCTATATGTGGGACGCCTACATATGTACACGTCTTTATTATAGCATGACAGTGCTCTAAATACAAGATTTACGTGATATTTATGGCGTAACACACCCTCTCCCCCTTTCATTCCCAGCACAACTCACTCACACCTTGGTTCACGCATAGAAACTCATTGATAATGTGCGTAAATATCGCATGAATTGGTCTATATGCGGTATATATTTTGATATATGGCACGTATACATACGTACAAGTCTGTATTATAGCATGACAGTGCTCTAAATACAAGATTTATGTGATATTTATGGCGTAACACACCCTCTCCCCCTTTCATTCCCAGCACAACTCACTCACACCTTGGTTCACGCATAGAAACTCATTGATAATGTGCGTAAATATCGCATGAATTGGTCTATATGCGGTATATATTTTGATATATGGCACGTATACATACGTACAAGTCTGTATTATAGCATGACAGTGCTCTACGTACAAGATATACGTGATATGTATGGCGTAAACCACACTCTCAGCTCATAAATTGCCGCCAAACCTCCAACACATCTTCATTCCCGCCTAAAAAAAATCTTATAATTCCCTTATATATTGCAATTTTTGGTCACTATGAGGCATATTCATTGTTATATGGGTCGCCTACACACGTATACATACTCTAAATAGCCTAAAAGGGCTCGAAAAAGGAGCTATACGTGATAATACGCGGTAACCCACCCCCTCCTCCCTCTCCTTCTATCCCCTGGGCGCGTGAAAATTCGGCCGGGAAATTTCGCCGCTCGATGACAATCTAGCCACGCGGTGCCATTCGCTCCACATTTTTCAACTACGGACCGTTCCCCTACCCCCCCCAGACATTTTTTGGGGGGTCAAATATATATGGGCCGATGCACGCAAACATTCCCTACACGATGATGTACGTTTTATCGAAATTGGCAATAGGTCCCAAAATCATCATAGGTGCGCACAGTCTTACCCTGTAGAAAACCCCCTGTGCGCCGCGGAGAGGTTAATGTAGTTAATATTTGAAATAACTTGTTATAGTTACTAGGTGACTTACTTCTTCTATTTACCAGAGAGAGAGAGAGAAACCAAAGAGAGGCAGGCAGGCTCCTCACCCAGAGAGAGAGAGAGAGAGAGAGAGTGACAGACAGACTGGCTCCTCCCCTTGTGGGTGACGTCACTGCCACTGCGGCCTCTGATTGGTCCTAATTTCCCCTATGATATATACTAGTCTCGACTTCGGAAATATGCGCCCGGGGAGGGGGGGAGCGGTAGGAGGGAGGGGGGAGGACGTAATAGGTAGGTCTAAAAAACTGTCCCTTATTCTATTACTATCCTTCTACTCTAAACTTTCCCTCTTACTATAACGTTTCTGAGCCAGTACCGATACAAAGGTCAGCCCTGTGGACCTGCGCGGTCTGTGGGTGGGTTCAAGAGAAGAAGAAGAAGAAGATGGTGGCTATACTGACGGCAAAGTATATAGAGTGTGTGTGTATAGTTTGACTGACGGTACTGGCTTCACTTTTTCGCTTTGATACTTCCTCTTCCGGTAATTTTTTTGAAAAGACTCGCAGCGTTATTATACATAATTTATTAGGGAAAGTGAAGCTCTATGGAATCCTTATAATATATTCCCATAGATTCCACTGTGGAAGAATAGTTTTGATAGTTAACTATAGTTTTGATGTAAATACTACCGCAACTACGAATCTTAATTGTTTCCGAGACCTAGTATATTAACCTAACCAAACAACCTAACCTAACCTAACCCTAGAGTGCCCTAGACCCAGTACATGGGATACAACACTAGCCCTTGCAAGTTGCATGCCAGCTACTGTGGGTTCATATATTAGACATACAATAACATCTTTGAGTATAACTAAATAAGTTGGTCACCAATTATTTTGCAATATTTGAAAACAAATATGGATTTTATATGCTCTAAACATAATATGAAAATGTGTTTTAAGCCTCGGCAAAACCTAATACAAATATAGGCTAGGTACTAAAATGGAATTTTGTCGTAACATGGTTGTCAACCTCCCTATAGACGGCACCGATTCGTACACGCGCCATTTTCACCTGTCTCCCGAGGTCTGTCAGGGCTGCCAGAATGCGGAAATACGTCACCAAACGCGGAATTTAAAGTGGGGAAGACGAACTGCGGAAATTGTATTTCGAATTTCCTCATTATCCAAATAATTCGAAATATTAATTTCCGCGCTGAGTGAAATTAATATATAATGTTTAATACGGTTCTAAGTACCATTAATGTGTTCAATACAACATTACATAATGTACAGTAGCCTATAGTTTCCATGCCACTCAAAACAAATATAAAATATACCTGTAACTATATTGACATACAAGTATTTATAATACAGACACCGAAACATTCGCGGTCTCCTTACATTGTAGGCTACAGTTCCCTGCACAAGTTCCGTTTATCTCTGAGATTGTATTTATGGAAGACAAAATAGTATAAGTGAAATTTGAGTGTAGTATCTTAATAGTTTCATAAGAAGGTGAATTAACTACTGCATAACAAGGAACTCTCCTAATTCAACAATACTATTTTTGCTGTCATAAATACAATCTCAGAGAGAGACGGAACATGTGCAATGTAGAATGTACTAGATTTATATTTAATATGAGTACATATAATATATATATATATATACATACATAATTATAGACTATTGTTTTGCTTTAGTATACAGTATAGTACAGTATATATTTGCAAGCATTACCCTGTATTCATTACTCCTAAATGGTAGAACTTGTACTGTATATACGTAAATAATAATAAACACAGATAGCCTATATTTCATCATTTGGGTTTTGTTATACCAGGCTTTTTGCTGGGTTTACTGGATAAAAGGTGGATCCTAACTTAACTGGTGTGGCAGAGAAGGAATTCACACACAGACACACACACATACATGCAGAGGTGTAAGGACAACACAGGAGTACATACTGTATATAGTTATTATATTCAATATAGATAACAACATATGATGGCTTACTTGGCTAATGGTTCACACATATACTGGCATAAAATACCATACACAAAATCATGGATATGGAACAGAATATGATATACACCGGAGCTAAGATTAATTGCAAGTATTAAGACTGGAGGTTTACTGCTCCTTTGAATTAGCAATAGAAATTACACACAAAATATATGTGAATTATTCATATTGACAGGTAGATGGATTGGGTGGAGGAAAAATACAGGGAAGAGTTATGCTTCTTTGTTCGCTAACGTTTTGGGCTATGTATTACCCATCTTCAGAGAGACTTTCTCAGTCTCTCTGAAGATGGGTAATACATAGCTGGAAAGATTAGAGAATAAAGAATCATATCTCTTTCCTGTGTTTTTCCTCCACCCAATCCATCTACAAAATATATGTAAATAATTCACTGAGTGTCTCTCATATACCAGAGTTTATCACGGATATATTGGCATCCTAAAAAGCGCACTTAGAAGTCTTCGCACATAGATTTAGACATGTCACGGAAGCATTTCTCGAATGAATTTAGCATGAAATGAAAGTATAAACAATGAAATAATCACAAGTCATTTGGTCACGGGCGTGGAAAGATAGTGTCACTGGGGTTGATTTTATGTGTATCACTGTATGGGTGTGTGCAGCTATAAAGTGAAATATTACAATATGTGATCTCACAAAGAGTTAATTTACAAAATATTCTACTTTATAACGATAAATATGTGTGGTTTGTATCCTCGTCTATAGAGGCCTAACAAGTGATAAGGGAAGTCTGTTATACACTTATACAGCCTTCAGCAAGCTAAGTTCTTCGTTCTGGTGCTGTGGTCCAACATCTACGGATCTTCCTCGTGCTCGTCCTTGTAGTGGCTTCAACGTCAGGGTTGGTGGTGGGTGGTCCTCTAACAACGTCCTCTAACAGGTCTTGACACGGCTGTGAGTTGGCTCCTTACCATCCAGGTGTTGAGAGGTAAGGGAGAGGGATCAGAGAAATTACTAGGGAACACGGATCAGTGTACTGGTAATCTAGCAACTCCTACACTCAAGTCTCAGGCTACATACGGACCAGTGTACTGGTGATACCAAGCCTGGAGGGTTAGACCGTTAGAGAACTTACTAGGCAGCGCGGACCAGTGTAGCCTACTGTCCACCACGCAATTTCTCTCTCTAGTAAGGGAGCAGTCATTATGGCCTGGATAACTATCGATACCCAAGTTGGGTATGGCCAGAGAATCTATTAGGCGGCTCGGACCAGTGTACTGTCCACCTAACAATTTTTCGGTAGGGTTTGGATCACTACCCAGGGACTGAGTTATAGCAGGCTACATGGACCAGTAGACTGGTAGCAAGCTAAAGCTCAATAACCGGGCTCGACAGACTACTCGGACCAGTATAATGGCAGTAATAATAATAATAATAATAATCTTCTGGTTACTTATATAGCGCCCGTCTCTCCTCCTTCGAGGATTCGCAAGCGCTTGGCTTTCTTTAGTCTACCAGAGACCATTACCCATCCCCCTTGCTCATGGGGAGATGGTAACCACTGGCTGTATCCCAGAAAACTTTTCAATCTGAGCGGGGATTGAACGCGAGACCTTCAAGGTGGGAATCAGGCACGCTATCAACTGAGCCAGCCGGACGGCTGCACAATAACTAGAGTCGTATGGACAAGTGTACTAAGAACTCGTCGTTATTATACAATTCCTCCTTTACTATCTTTAGGAAAGTGGGACAGTTTAGGAAGCTCCAAGTCTATGTATCTTCTTGCACTGACCAATGTACAGGCAATTGGAATTAGACCAGGAGATTGGATAGGGCTAGATGATGTTTGACTGCACTGACCAGTGTACGGGCAGATCACGTTGCACCTAGGAATCGGCAGCTACTCTGACTTCACCCTGTCTGCCCTCTGCTGGTTTCACCGGGCACGTCATACATTCAGCAACGTAGTCCAAGGCGAGGTATCTGCGAGTAATGGGGGTATGGGGTTAAGGTGTCAACTTTAAAGGGCTTTGGTCGACTTCCCTGATGGCATTGGTTCTGATTTCTCGGGGCTCTAGTTTTGCTTCTCGTTCTTGTGGACCTCCCATTTTCTGTCTTTCTGTCCTTCCTTCTTTCCTACTGGCGTCTTCCCGTTCTTGTTGGTTTTTCCGTCTTATTTTTTCTTGCTCTGGTCGCTACTATATCCTGAGTCTCGTGTTTTCTCTCATATTTTAGGTATTGATCATATTTGTTAAAAATGGCAATTTATTTGGCTTTAACTAATATCAACGTAAAAAACGTAAAACGTACAGTATGTTTACTACTACTACCTTAATAATAATATTATATCAGGTTTTTACTGGGGTTGTATTGACTAATTAGATAGATTCTTACTTGACTGGAGAAAAAGAGACCAACACAAACACAAGCACGAAGACAATAGAGGATAATATAACGCAGAGTACAAACATAGATTATTCTTATTTCACAGTAACATATGACTATAAGTGTAATGTTACATCAGACATGGATAGTTAATAATATAACAGCACGATCGAGGATCCACTAGGCGTCTCAAGGGGAAGAACTTTGGCAGGTTCAGACAGTCTTTGGATATGCGGCTGTGTTGTATTCCTGATGACGACCTGGTCCGTGGTGGTGGTCCTGCCGTGTGACGGTTGCAGAGTTGGCGAAGACTTCCTTGGGGTCCTCTGAAGATCTACGGGGTTGAGGTCTTTTACGAATACGAGCCATTTCACCAGTGTAGTACACTCTCGTATCGTATGACTTGAGTAGGGAGTCGTTTCACCAGTGTCTTACGCCCTCCACTACAATTCCTTGACCTTGACTTCCTACAGGAATCTCTGAAAGAACTTTGATGTTAGATGTTGTGGTTATACGAGTACGAGCCGTTTCACCAGTCTTACGCTCTCGTATTGCAGGACTTATGTAGGGAGTTGTTTCACATGTCGTTACACCCTCCACTACGAGTCTTGACTGAGAAGGAAGCCGTTTCACCAGTGTCTTGCGCTCTTCCAACCAGCCTTACTATTTTTGTAGGTTTACTAGAACTAGAGCGCTTGTCGGTATTGCATACTCTAATTACAGTAAATCCTGTACCAAGGTAATGTAAAGATGTTGGGTGGTCACCAGTGTGGTCCAACAAGAATACTAGCAAATCCAAGGTACCTTTGAGAAATGCGTCGAGTAGTTCCACCAGTGTCTTACTCCCTCAAGGCAATTTCTCAGTTAATAGTCCCAAGTCTTTTGATACTATCCCTACCGGTGTGGTAATAGTATCTGTTCAACTCTACTGATGATGAGGTAGGTTGAGATGGTCTTACCACTTTCGTCGTTCTCCTCGGTGGGGCATTTCAGGGCTAGAGGAGCGGCTGTGCCTGGAGGAGGGTCTGGGCCGGCTGCGGTGGTGTTTTGATCTTTATGCACGGTTTGTTTATTACGACGTCGTGAGGGATTATCTTTGTTAGGTATATCATCAGTAGGTGCCGTCCTCACAGGTATGTTCTTTCCTGGGGTCGGGGGAAGTGCCTGAGTGATGCAGGTGACCCGAGCGAAGCATGGTGAGGACTCGCTTGTGCCCTCTTGTCTTGGTGTCACGGTGGCAGTGGTTGTTGGTGCGTGCAGGGCCTCATCTCTGTGGTTTGTTTCCTAGGCGCTTTTCTTCCCTATCTCAAATAATAATAACGTATTTCATAAAACTGTTCCAATATTTTTAAAAGGTTGGTCTATAATTACCTCTCAGTACAATCCCCAACACTTTAGGGAGCGTTATCGGTGTCGGACATGCAACTTATAAAACATCACAGAGTACATGAAATGTCAATGAAAGCTAGTAACACATAATACAGTTGCAATCTGAATATTTGATGCCAAAATTCAAGACAAATACACTATATTAATCGCAAAAACACACACATTCCGTCGATTACAACATGATGAGACAACTTTAGTAATATAAGTGAACATAACTTGAATCGTGATTAAGAGCAAGAAATCATTAGGCCTACCTATAGTACCAAGGTCTAGGTTGAGTGGTCAAACAGGGAGCATATATTTATAAACACATGCAACGACCTTCTTTGACAACGCTCCTGGGACACCACATCAACTCTCCTCGGTAACAGTATCAACAGAGGACATAATAGCAGCCATCGACAAGATTGGACCAAACTCTGCAGCAGGACCAGACGGCTTTCATGCCCAACTGCTAAAAAAATGCAAACATCAGCTAGCCTTGCCTCTAAAACTGCTGTGGAGCAAGTCCCTCCAAACTGGATATGTACCACAATCCCTAAAAGAAGGTACTGTGACTACTGTCACACCAATACACAAAGCGGGTAGTAAAGGCATAGCCAAAAATTACAGACCAGTGGTGCTGATGTCACATCTTATTAAAATCATAGAAAGAACAATACGAGCTAAGATGGTCAGCTACCTGGAAGATAACGAGGCATTCAACGAGGATCAACATGGCTTTAGACAAGGCCGCTCCTGCCTTTCACAACTACTATCACACTACGACAAAATCCTACAGGATATTCGAGACGGAGAAAATGTAGACGTCATATATCTAGATTTCGACAAAGTTTTTGACAAGGTGGACCATGGGATCCTTCTACATAAACTCAAATCACTGGGAATAGGGGGAGACCTTGGAAGATGGCTCCACAGTTTCATCACCAACAGAAAACAAAGAGTCACGGTTCAAGGAAGCCTATCAGAAGCAGGGGGGGTCATCAGCGGAGTACCACAAGGATCAGTACTGGAACCTCTCCTATTCCTCATCATGATAGGAGACATCGACAGGGACCTGGAACACTCAACAGCCTCATCGTTTGCAGACGACACCAGACTCATGAAGAAAATCACCTCACAACATGATGCACAGCTACTACAACAAGACTTGGACAAAATCCCGAAGTGGGCAGAAGAAAACAACATGGCCCTAAACGGAGACAAGTTCGAGCTTCTAAGGTACGGGAACAAGAGAGCACTACAAAACGCCACCAACTACAAAAGTGGACAGCAAGAAATTACCGCCAAGGACACAGTGAAGGACTTGGGAGTAAATAAGAGCAGTGACGCCACTTTTTCCCAGCATATTACCAAAGCCACAACAACAGCAAAACAAATAGCAGGCTGGATCCTGAGAACCTTCCACACAAGAAATGAGAGGTGTATGTTAACACTGTGGAAGTCACTGGTCCTACCACGACTGGAGTACTGCTCTCAGCTCTGGTCTCCCCAAAAAGTAGGAGAAATAACAGAAATTGAAGCCACCCAGAGGACATTCACCAGTAAAATCCATGGGTTTCAACACTTTAACTACTGGGAGAGACTCAATTAAGGAGCTGCAGCTGTACTCACTTCAAAGACGTAGGGAGAGATACATCATCATCTACGTCTGGAAGATTTTGGAAAAAAGGTACCAAATCCAAACATCCAAGAGACTCAACACCAAAGGCGAGGGAGGCTGTGCTATGTGAGGACTACGCCGGGATCAACACAAAAAATAAAATCCCTGATCCATCACAGCTTTGCATACAATGGAACCAGACTGTTCAACTGTATACCAGCCCCTCTCAGGAACATGACCGGGGTGTCTCCAAACACCTTCAAGAAACACTTGGACATGTGGCTGGCCAAAATACCGGACCGGCCACCAACACCAGGATGCCCCAGCACCAACTCCAACCTACTTCTGGAATGGAGAGTGGAAGAAAGGGAGCTGCCTGGTCGCAGTGGAGCCCCAGCTCAACTGTGTCACTAACGGACGGAATACAACTACAGTAAGTGTAACTAAGTGTAACATATATATACATGTATAGTCCCGGATATGTTCTTAACCATACTAGGATTGTCATTATGTAATTAAATGTTATGATATACAGTATATACAAAAAAAAAAAAAAAAATACTTTTCCATAAATTTACAAACTGATAATTGCATAAAATATTGATTATACATAAACTGGTTGATTCAAAATTTAATACTTGCGTAATTTATTCACAGGATGGTTAAAATCATGTGTCCATACTATAGATGTACACTCAGGGACAAATTTAGTGTTTGCCGCTCCAAAATCTCTACCTTAGGGTTCTCTTTTGTTTTATAAGATAACATTATTCCCTAACACATCTGAACAAAGCTTATATATCCAAGCTTTGTTCAGGTGTGTGAGGAGTACATTTTTCTTATTCTAATAGACAAAATTAAAGTAGACATTTTGGAGCGGCGACACTAATTTTGTTTGTTGGTGTATATAACCTACACAGTTATATACCCAAATATTGGCTACACTTTATAGAGTTCCAACAATCTTAATTAGATTTATTAGAAGCTCAACAGTTAATGTATAAACTACATTTACAGAACTGTATATATAATGTAAAAAGAGGATGAATCAAGACATATATAAGTGATAATGTTTCCTACAGCAATCTTAAAAGAAATGTAATTGACCACATGAGAGTTTCGTTCTACAAGGAAGTTGGAGTTGTAGACATCGATAGTAAACATAAATGCAATAATAATGTAGGTTTCGGATGGCTAAAGAGTATGTTAAATTGGATGTTATGTATCTATAAATGTACTATAACTGTATTTTAGCTGGTATAATTATGTTAAATATCGATGACTACAACTCCAACTTGCTTATAGAACGAAACTCGCAAGTGGTCAATTGCATAATTTAATAATTATATTTTCTGAGACTACGAACTTCATAGGGCTACTGTACATATGCATACATAAAATGCATACATGCCTAGACATATACGTACATACAGACTGACAGACATACATACAAAAAGGTGCACACCTAATTCTTACCAAGTTACTCCATCAATATATCCGTTTTCTTAAAACAAATTGTAAACAGCGGAACAAATAACTGCGGAAAAACGGCAGCACTGCGAGTCCACCTGCTTTTTAGTCCACTCCACCTGCCCATCTCTGTCGATAGGTTGGGTTGTTTGGTTAGGTTAATATACTAGGTCTCAGAAACAAGATTCGTAGTTGCGGTAGTATTTACGGTATCTGGACACTTCGAGCGAATTCATATTCGAGCGGAGGTGCATTTAGGTTAAGTTAGGTTAGGTTAGGTTAAGTTAGGTTAGGTTAGGTTAGGTTAGATTGTGCATCCGCTCGATCAGGAATTCGCTCGAAGTGACTCGCATTCGTATTTACAGATACGGCCGAATACCGGTAGGCTACTAAATGGGCGCCGGCCCAACCACCATGTTGTATCCCACGTAGGCCTACTAGGTACTACGGACACATTGTAGGCGTTAGGTGTGGATTAGGCTTGTATCCAATGTACTAGGTCTATAATTCTGAGTGCAATTATTAACTCTCTAACTGGAGAAGTATACCTTTAACTTTAATAAAGAGACAACACGGCAGGAGAATAAGTACACAGGCGACAAGTTAACATGGGTTTTATTCACTTTACACCTGGTTCATGGAGGAGCAATATATTTAATCCTGGAACACTGAGATCATCAAATGGCAACAATGGTAAATAGAGCATACAATAATAATAGGATTAGCAATTATAAGGCAAGAGTCGAACAATGGGTCCGGACTCAATTTAACAATAACTCCTCGGATACAATTATAGAGTATCCAAAATAGTGGAGGCTTACCTCCCACTCAACTAGATCTCAAGTAAGACCTCGGCAAGGTAACAAGAGTGCAGTAATGGCAGATGTCGTCTGGATCATACTATGATGTCCCCGGCAATAGTGACGTTAACTGACTCTAAAGCAACAATGACCAAGTGGTCATCAACAATAAGGTGGGCTCTGAAAGGCTCACAAATTAACTGAATTCTACAGGTGTGCTAGATCTCACCTGGCAAGATTATTTATTCTAAGACTACTTGTGTGGGCAACTAGCAAGATGCGGAAGGCTGATACAACAATCGTCGGGAGCTGAGATAGAGTGAGATCTATTCGAGTTATGAACCTGACAGAATGTTAAGTGAATGAGGCTAGAAGTTATACAAGGGAACAAGGTATTACGTGTAAATATGTGTGTATGTCATATGCGGTGGTTCTTGTATATGCACGCCCCCTCTGACGGGCTATGGGAGACCAATGACCCGGGAATGTGCGTATATAAGGATCCCCTGATAGTTATGTCTAATGTGTCCCGGCAAGTGGGCAGATTAACGTCAATTTAAGTAGAGAGAGGAAAGCCCTCTCGCGAGACGTTATTTAGTGAGAACCCCTGAAGATAACTTCAACCACTACCCTGAGACAACTCTATACCCATAAACCGTAGTAAGGCACTTAAAGGAGAGCGGGAGTGAAGAGGTGCCGTAGATCGAGGGAGAATCCAGTGGTCCAGGAGGGCGGCTGGGCGTGGTACTTCCGGATGTTGGTCCGGGATTAGGCTGCACTCCTACGTCCTTACAGCTCCTTGTCCCTCTGCGCCTACCACGGGAGACACCCGGGTTCCTCTTGCACTCCGCGTGAGCAGGGACTTACTAAGAGTATGCCGGAGTTCTGCTACAGGGTTTGGTGGGGGGTTATGGCGACTAGCATAATGGTCTGTATAGAGTTGCAAGCAGTCTATCCAGTGACACTATGGTCAGTCTAAGGTTTGGGACAATTAAATTACTCCCTTGCAATCTCCTCTGGAACCAAAAGACTAATACAGTATATAGAGGCCAGTGAAGGTGGGGCCCAAAGTGGGTTGCACAATCTAGTCCTCTTCCTGAAGGGGGGAACCCGACCTGGTCGTCTCTAAGTACTGCACTATCCTTATAATCCCTGGAAAGGAACAAGACAGGAATCCTTATTTACTCGGTCTATGCACAGCATCGAAGGCCAGGAAGGTGGGGCCCAAAGTGGGTTGCACAAGCTAGTCCTCTTCCTGAAGGGGGGAACCCGACCTGGTCGTCTCCGATCACTGCACACAGCTTCAAGTGTGAACACCAGCTATTCTGGCTGCTTTGTCTCTGGGACCACAAGACTAATACAGTAAATAGAGGCCAGTGAAGGTGGGGCCCAAAGTGGGTTGCACAATCTAGTCCTCTTCCTGAAGGGGGGAACCCGACCTGGTCGTCTCTAAGTACTGCACTATCCTTATAATCCCTTGAAAGGAACAAGACAGGAATCCTTATTCACTTGGTCTATATACAGCATCAAAGGCCAGGAAGGTGGGGCCCAAAGTGGGTTGCACAAGCTAGTCCTCTTCCTGAAGGGGGGAACCCGACCTGATCGTCTCCGATCACTGTACACAGCTTCAAGTGTGAACACCAGCTATTCTGGCTGCTTTTACCCAGGTAAAAAGATACCAAAGGCAAGCTTAGTTACTGATGTCCAGACTGGCTGAGTACTTGTGAATATTCTTGCCCAGACTTAAGGCGCCCGGCTTGAGAGGATCAAAGGCGCTGGGGTGGTGTCCGCACGTGGTGGTTAGGTCCTTGTAGTCCTGGGAGTGGTGCGCCTGCAAGGCTGGCCCTTGTAGATGTAGCTGGAGGAAGATTCCTCAGGGCAGATCTGTACACATTATGGGGTGATGGCTTCCTGGTGGGAGAGGAAGCGGATGAGTTTCTTACAATGGATGATGACTGATTCTGGGGGTTAAGACTTATTGTTGGCTGGAATGATAGGCAAGTTTTGGTTTATGAGTGACTTTAACCCGGAACAATGGTTTAGATTGAATGGATGCAAGAGCTTTAGGTTCCTTGATAGGGGATATGAAAGGTAATCTGGGGAAGAGAGGTTTTGGTTCTGAAAGAGCTTTAGGTTCTTTGATAGGGGATATGAAAGGTAATTTAGGTAACAACCTGGTACCACCTGTGGTTGTGTAGCCAGGTTGAGGAGTTACTGAGCTGGCTGAGGGGGGTTTGTAATAGTTACCCCTGCGATGGTCATTTTCTTTGGCTCTGGTGATTAAAGAAAATGACTCGGCGTGGGTGACTGGTGTGGTCCTCGGGACGGACGTGTCCCACTCGTTCCACCGTTATCTTGGCGATACGGGCAGGGGCAGGGTTGTCGTGGGTCTGGATGGCAGGGGGGAGGCTTTCCGAAGGCTTAGTTGGTTCTGTCGCCTGGCTGTGACAAGCTGGAGATGCGGTAACACCGTTCCTAGACCGCATCTCATCTATGTTACTGGATATTTATGATTTAAATAAGTGCTACGTTTTCGATAAATCTGGTTATATGGCTTTGCAATTAGGGAACTCATGAGCCGATTTCCGACATTTAGTTAGGCCCTAGTCTTTTTCGATTTTCAAAATACGATCCAAGTTTTGCCAAAAATTGGCTCGGGTTTTCCAAAATTATGCTTTTTGGGGTTTGCAATTTAGGGAAACATGAGCCAAAATTCTATATTAGGTTACTGTAATTTGTTTACTCTTAAAATTCGCAAAATCCGAGCCAAGTTTTGCCAAAACTTGGCTCGGGTTATCCAAAATTCAGGTTTTATAGCTTTGCAATTTCGGGAAACCTGAACCAAATTTCTAAATGAGGTTACTGTCATTTTGTTGTCTACAAACTCAAAATCCGAGCCAGCTTTGGCCAAAACTTGGCTCGGATTTTCGAAATATTGGGTTTTAGGCCTTAGAAATACCTTTAAACCCGAGCCAAGTTTTGCTAAAATATGTTTTAATCGCCGTTTTACGCATTTAACCCCTCATTTTCCCTGTATTTCATAGCCCTCCCCACTATCGGGCTTAAGATCGTTGTATAATGGGGAAAACGGTTTCGCCGAGGGTTGTAATCATTTCCAAACACTATATATCGATGAAAACTAATAGGGTAAAATAAAAAAATCCATGGGAAAATTGGTGACCATCTTATTTAGTTTTTCCCATCTTTGTAGAACATAACACTTTACCGTAGCGAGTGTACCGGTACTCCATTCGAACACTTTTTGTAAACATGAACACGTCCGTAGCAGAGCTCTCAAGATTGCGGGATTGAGTTTGTCTACGCGCGGGACTATTTATATTGACAAAATCGAGTTACAAAACTTATCAAAACTATTCTACCACAACGGAATCTATGTGAGTATATTATCCCCTTCAGACTCATATGACGAAGAGGTTGCCAGATTAGCAATTATAAATAGAGTTCTCTCACTCTTATAATTACCTCTCCAAAATTAGTTTTCTGCCCACAGCTAACTCAAAGACAACTGCAGAGATTGAAGTAACTAAACTAAAGGTTTGTAAATACCCCTGATGGTAATGAAGGCTTTAAAGTATCCCTAATAGGCTCAAAATTGTGTCATATGTTGGAGAGGGTTAAAAGGATTCCATAGAGCTTCACTTTCCCTAATAACTTGTGTATAATAACGCTGAGAGTCTATTCGCGATAATTATCCCTCTTCCTCCTTTAGTATTCTTCCTCCAAGCAGACTAGCGGCTAGCCTATGCCTACGTGTATAGTGAAATAATAACTTCTCGCAGGTTTAATGTCGTTTTTAATCTCTTAGTTATGTTTATTTATAACTAGGCCTAGGCTAAGAATATGCAGGGTGCCAAAACAGAAATTATCCAGTTCTGGATCATTTTTCTAAGCTTACAAGGATCAACTTGGTGTGGAGGGCGCAGTCCCCCGCTACATAACATGGGGTCCAGGGGGCATAGACCCCCGGCCGCCGGAGAAATTTTGAGATGTGAAGGTAAATATACGCACAATAGGCTACATGCTCAAAATTTATTAAAAGGAATGAATAATATTGTAAGTAAAAGGGATGTTATGTATGTTTACTGGTGTTTCATCAGGATACTAGGGGAGCTGGCTGCCTGTACTTCAGTCTCAAAGGGATTCATTTCAGGTCCACTAATATAGGCATTGAAAACAGGTTTTTAAATTATTCTTAGCAGTCCCTGTTTTAGTTTTGTAACTTTTGTCCAATAAAGATTTCATGTATATTTGTTGTTGCATTCCAAGAACTATTACATACTTAATTTATATCCTTTCATATGATACATGAGTTACTATAGAGTACTGGTTAAAATACATACCGGTACCAAGTTTCAAGAATAAACTTTGATTAGAACATTTGTTTGTATTATTTTCCCTGGGCCGAGTAAAAAATACCTGGGTAGGCTATTCCCATCTCGGGTTAGGCTAACTACAATCAGTAGGAACGTAGAAACTTACTTTAATTTTCACAACTTTAAAAGACTCAAGATTCTGCTAGGCTAATTCCGAAAATATTCAATCAAGTCTCCGTTACCCCCATGAAGTCAGGTTATAGTAATGACAAGACATACCAATAATATATGTTAGTTAGCGGGTGTGTGGACTGTGGGGATAGTGGCAGCCCCCACTTTGGACACTAAGACTAAGTAAAGTTAGGTTAGGGTAAGGTAATGCAAATTATCTACTCATAACATGATAAACAATTGAACAATAAACTACTGTAGCCTACTAGCCTATATTCCTTGAAGAAATAAAAACAAACAATTGTACATAAGGCTGCGGAAAGATTCTTTGGTGATACCCAAGTCATGGCCGGGATTCTGGGAAATCTATAAATGCACTGTAGGCGGTAGGCCTAGCTGCTGGCTGTACACTTATTAAATTGTACCGGTAATCTTGCTAAAAAGTTCCCGGTATACAGAATGAGAACATAGAGGCAGGGTGCAGATCCCACTTTGGACACTAAGTTTGGACTTTGGTTAGGGTAAGTTATTGCAAATCTTCCACTCATAATATAAACTACAATAAAATAAGATACCAGTAATACCTACTGTAGCCTATATGGCGGGTGCCCAACTCCGAAAGGAGTTGAAGTAGGGGAGCTATCCCCCCCCGCCAAAGGCGGCTTTCTAGGGCCTTTCCTAGCTGATGCTGAGAGGATTGGGTTCTAGTCATGTGGTGATGGGCTGGTCTATCAGAGTGAGAGCTGAGCGATCTCTGCCATACCCATAGCTTACTCTGACTGTTCCTTTTACTTAATATCTTCTAGATCTCAAGTGACGGCGTCTTTTCCGTGGATCGACGGTCGACCTCCCTACTGCCAACCTAAAATTTGGCAGATTGGGAGCCAAAGCGTCACATTTTTCCCTTGCCCCTCAACTTTCCCGTTATAATTGCTGAGGGGCACAGGGCCTTGGGTGGGGCTTTGGTTTCCCGGGCGTTTCCGCGCCCTCCTCAGCTCCCTGCCTTAGAGTGGCTTCGGTCACCTGGGTTTTGTTAGCGGTAAGCAGGGAGGGTTTTGTGGGGGCGCTCTATGGCCTTGCTTGGGACCTTGGGGCTGTTCGGCCAGGCAGCCTGGGGAACAACAACAACAACAACTGTAGCCTATTCTGCCTATAGCCTATACCTTGAAAACAAAAACAAACGGTAAGACTGCGAAAGTATTCTTCAATGACAGGTCTACCCAAATCATGGCCGAAAACTCTATAAATGCACTGTAGGGTGGCAGGCTTAACCTAGGCTAGGCCTATACAGTACAGTACTGTACTGGTACAGTGTACACTCTTTATTAAATTGTGCTGGTACTTTGGCAGAAAATGTTATAAGAACATAGGCTAGCAGCAGACCTCACTTTGGACACTAAGTTAGGTTAGGTTAGGACTGTCTGTTACATACCGTTCATAAGATCCTGTGTAGCGGCCCACGGGAACTGTTTTTCAGATGCCTATTTACTAAGAAACATTGAACAATATCTTTAACCTAGCCTATCCTAACCTAACCTAACCTTAAATAACTAGTATAGCCTATTAGTGGAATATTTATGAATGTAAAATGTAAAAAAAAAAATTGTAACATTACCAAATTATTGAGATATAGGCTAGCCTATGTACAGGTTCACCCCCCCTACACAGGATTATATCCGTACCGTTTCATAGGCTTCAGCTTATATACCGGTACCGTACCGGATACCTAAAAATAATGGTAAGGATGTAGTATTCGGGCGTAGGCTACCGCCTGCTAGGCCGTGCCTTGTTTACACTACTTGCATGTTCGCATCTATTTTGACTGTCGTGGGATACAATAATAGGTTGACCGTTGAGGAACTAGGCAGTAGGCTAGATGAGAATTTCAACAAGCCCTGGGGAGGGGCAAGGCGGTGGTGAGGGCTCCTCCATAAATCCTATAGGCGGCCCATATTATCCCCTATAATCCCACGGCATGATGGCAAACTGTTATTGTCATAGGCTATAGCCTAGCCAGGGTGTCGAACGACGCCGTTTTTTTGAGTGATAACACAAATGAACTTTCGGTTCAATGTTATTTTTATACCACAAATTTTATTGATATATTTGAAGATAAATATTGAATCTATATGCTCTAAAGATCATAAGAAAATTTGTTTTAACCCTCGGCAAAACCTAATAAAAAAGTATGGTACAGTACTAACATTTATTTTTCGTAATAAGGTTGTTGAAACGGTACTTTCAGTCATCGATAGCTCTAAAGATCATATGAAAATGTGTTAAACCCTCGGAAAAACCTAATATAAAAGTATGGTACTAAAATTTAATTTTCGTAACAAGGTTGTCAATACGGTACTTTACCGTTATCAATGTACAATCAAGCTGAAGATTGCAGAGTAAACACCATAGACTTCATCGACTTTTCTTTCACCTTCGTATAATCGACAGCTAATTTATTTTTATTTTTTTATTAAGTACTCAACCAGCGGGGGTTTGGGGGCGGCACCCCCCACCCATAATACTAGGTTAGGTTAGGTAAGGTTGTTAGGTTAGGCTAATGTCTTTTCAAATCACTATCGGGGAGCGAGTGTGTCTCAACATCGATCGATAGGCCTAATGGGGAAAATAGGTTTTCCCGAGATTTCTAATTACAGTACAGTAATTACGAACACTATATATTGATGCAAATTACCAATTTTGTTTATAAAAAACACTCGGAATATTCGTGGTATTAAAATAAAAAAATTCCGAACTTTCTGTATAATGATAAAAAAAAAAATCCTAGGCCTAGCCTACGTATTTTTATATTATTATTTTAAAAGTTAGACATCTAAAATAGGCCTAGGCCTACTGTGTTCCAAAACTCAAGAGTAGCCTAGGCTAGGTTAGCCTAGCCTAGCCTTACAAAAAAAAAAAAAAATACAGGAATGTTGGTCTAGGCTAAGTTTAATATACACTTCCCAGGTAATTTTAACAGTTCTATTGCTTCTATATATCATATAATACACCATAGAGTAAGTTTTTAATAACTAGAAAAAAAGGTCATCTTCTAAATAATTACCATAATTGAGGACCTTTGCCGTTCCCGGGTTAAGAGTGGGCTCTGAGTCTTAGCCTACCAGAACCAGATTCCCAGCTGCCTAGCTAACCTTAGTTTTTACTGTCTTAGGCTAAATCTTCCTTGATCTTCATTAGCCTATCAATAGGCCTATATTATACATAGCCCCACTAGTGGGGGCAGTCCTAAGATTGTTGGATAATAGGTTATCCTAAGCCTAATACGCCGCGGCCTAGCCTCAGCCTAGGCTACTCATTCCTGCTTCAAATCATCATAGGCCTAGGCTAATACAAGTGGCCTAGGCCTAGGCTTATCTGAAAAAATAATATGCTTGGCTACTTACAAAATCGTTGTTTGGTGCTTGCTAGAAGTCAGGTTTATCCAAAGTATCACCTTGAACTTATCCTTATATATAATGAGTTCCCCAAGATTAATATGCACAATTTTAGAATGTTTAGGGCACTCGCACTTCACATGAAGTCAATGTTATATTCCAGCCCCTTAATTCACTCTATTTTCCACAAATATATCGGTAAATAACAGCTAAACACATTTCCAAGTGTTCCACAGTTGATTGGCGGCAAGCTAATTTGACGTCATCATTGGATTATTCTCGGAAACACCACAATGGAAAACATAGCTGATATTGGTTCGTTGTTTTCCATTGATCCAACCACATATATACCCCTGAAAAACCAATAATTCATCATAAAATCGTACTAATTTATAGCTTACCTTATGCCTCAAGGTCTTGCGCTCTTTGTCAAACACATAAAATTGATATTCATTCACTATTTTTGAGAAATTAGAGACCCCATAAAATTAATGCATACTAACAAATATCGTGTATTTTGGTGGGAGGTTAACTGGGATCATTTTTCATCAGAAAACTAACATTCAAACTTAAATTAATATTTTACATTATTCATTTCAGTGAAATTCAGTCAATATATTAAACACATGGAGTAGTTTAGTTAATATATACATAGTTTTAGATAAATACCTATTATTATCCTTTAATCTACATATTATTGAGCATTCGAGTGCCAATAAAATTACGGTAGTTGTGTTCGTCTTGACTCAGCCTTCGGCGCAATATAACATCGGAGTGTAGGGGTACATTGGTTGTTTGTTTGTTAGTTTTAGCGGACTCTCCCATCCAGGAGTTCGTTCTATGAACGATGGCTGTTTCCTTATTGTAATTTATATTTGTTATATTGGTGCTAAAGTCAGTCACCTCATCCGAACCGAACAAGTTGTGTTTTCACAGTGTAAACAAATAGCTCGCATGACTCGAGCTCTGGATTTATCCGTTTATATTTACATCAGTAGCTGCATTTGGACTTCAATACAGGTGATATATAATAGTTCTAAGATCATAGCCAATGTAGAGTACAGTGGCCCAACCACGAAAAGGGTTGAAATAGGGGAGCTATCCCCCCGTCAAAGGCGGCTTTCTAGGGCCTTTCCTAGCTGATGCTGAGGATTGGGTTCTAGTCATGTGGTGATGGGATGGTCTATTAGAGTGAGAACTGAGCAATCTCTGCCATACCCATAGCTTACTCTGACTGTTCCTTTTACTTATATATTTTCTAGATCTCAAGTGACGGCGTCTCTAACGTGGATTGACCTCCCAATCTACCAAGATTGGAAGCCAAAGCGTCACATTTTTCCCTTGCCCCTCAACTTTCTCTTCATAATTGCTGAGGGACACAGGGCCCTGGGTGGGGCTTTGGTTTCCCGGGCATTTCCGCACCCTCCTCAGCTCCCCGCCATGGAGTGGCTTCGGTCACCCAGGCTTTATTGTGGTCGGCGGGGAGGGTTCTGTGGGGGTGCTCGGTTATGGCCTTGGCCTTGCTCAGGGCCTTGGGGCTGTTCGGCCAGGCAGCTTGGGGAACAACAACAACAACAACAACAGTGTAGAGCAAAGCAACTATCGTTTGATGAGTTTAATGTAGAAATAGAATGGCAGGTTTAGCGGGGCTCCCGGCCGCCCCGGGACAGTCACAGGCTCGCAACCAATTCAGTATCAATATTTTTTCAGATGTTAGGTTCGGGATCACGAAGAAAATGGGCGAATTTTGGCACACTGTAGGCCTTGCCTATACTTTACAACGACAACGACTTTTCTAGCATGGCATTAGCCTACAGTTAAAGTAATAAATTGAATTTATTGAAATAGGCCTATGACATAACCTAGCCTACACAGAACATAGGCCTAGCCTTCCCGAGCGGCTCTACCATAGTACCATAGTCCATAGATATCTTACTTAGGGCCTAGTTACTTTATATATAATTTATACAGTTAGGCTAGGCTATACAGTGAGTCAGGAGTCTTGTGGACCCGATCATGGTAGAAAGACAATAGCCTAGTGACTAGTGTGTAGGCTAGTCCTTGTTGCAGGCTACCATGTAGCCTACCCGATTGGATAATATTCAAGACCTCTTTCGCCGCCCTGGTAATTCTGCATAGGCTAACTACAACTCTTGTTATTTTAGGTTTTCTTTTTGTATTTTTGTATTTTCATGCTTTGTAGGCCTAGGCGTGTATTTTATTGTTAGAAAGTGCGGAAAGCACTTTTTATTAACATTTGCATTGTTAATTGTAATTCAGATAGCCTACCCCAACAATCTAGGAGTTTACTCGATTTAGTCAACTTTGAAAAGACATTAGCCTAACCTAACGACCTTAGGCCTACCTAACCTATCCTAGTATTATGGGTGGGGGCTGCCGCCCCCACACCCCCGCTGATTGGGTATTAAAACTATATAAACATTATGGGATAAAGTCTATGGTGTTTACTCTGCAATCTTCAGCTTTGGCTGTCGATAACAGGAAAGTACCAATAAAAATGTACCGGTACTGACTTCTTGTAGTTGAAGCTCCTCTCTTACCTTAGTGATTGCTTACCTTAGTGATAGTTTACCTTAGTGATAGTTTAAGAGGCAGAGGAGTCAATGCTCATAAAGGTTGCCTCTTCTCAATCTTTCAGTCTCATACCGGTCATAATTATTTTTAAAAACATTTACACTCTGACTCGTAACTACTTCCTCTGGGAGACTATTCCAGTTATTTACAATCCTAGCACTAAAAAAGTTGTTCCTCTTCGTGGTTCTGTGCCTGACCTTGGCCAGCTTCAGTCTGTGTCCTCGGGTGTTTGGTTGGTTTTCTCTTGATGCAATTGTCAAAAAGTGCCCGTCCTTGACTGCATCTATGCCATGAATTATCTTGTAGGTCTGGATCATGTCTCCTCGTTTCCTTCTCTGCTCCAGTGTCGTTAGTCCAAGACGCTCCAGTCGCAACTCATATGGCATTTCGGACAACTCAGGAACCAGTTTAGTGGCTCTCCGCTGCACTTGTTCCAACTTGTTGATGTCTCGACGGGTATATGGAGACCATGCCTGGATACTGTATTCCAGTCGAGGTCTGATTAGGGATTTGTACAAAGGGAGAAACATCTCTGAATCCATGTATGTATATGTTTTCCTTAGAAGTCCTACCAACGAGTTGGCACTGGCTGCTGCCTTGGCCACTTGTACTGCTGGCTTCAAATCCGGGGTGACATAAACTCCTAGGTCTTTTTCCTCCTCTGTGGTGGTTAGCGGATTATTCTTCATGTGGTATTGGTACTCTGGGTTCCTCCGTCCCATGTGCACCTTGCATTTCTCCTCATTAAATTCTAGAAGCCACTTTTTACTCCACTCTTCCAGCCTGGTAATGACCTCCTGTAGTCCTTCTCTGTCCAGCGGGGACTTAATTCTCCTGTACAGCTTGGCGTCGTCTGCGAAGAGCTTGCTGTCTGACTGAACTGTATCCATGAGGTCATTTATGAAAACAAGGAAGAGAACTGGCCCCAGCACACTGCCTTGAGGTACTCCACTCCAGACCCCCAGCCATTCTGAGGGTGCGCCCCTGTTGACAACGCGTTGAATTCTCCGACTCAAGAAGTTCTCGATCCATATTATGATGTCTCCTGATATCCCGACTGCCTGTAGTTTCTTGAGTAGACGGAGATGGGGGACAGTGTCAAAGGCTTTTCTGCAGTCTAAGTAAACCACATCAACGTCATCCCCCTCGTCCATGGCATCTTCTAATTCCTCAAAATATTCGAGCAGCTGCGTTACGCAGGACCTCCTCGATCTGAAACCGTGTTGGGAACTGCTGAGGAGAATGTTGTTTTCCAGATGATTCACTATCCTTTGCTTTAGCAATTTCTCCATTATCTTGCATGGAACTGAAGTAAGGCTGACTGGGCGGTAGTTTAATGGATTTGACTTGTCACCTTTTTTGTATATTGGAGTGACATTTGCCTTCCTCCAGTCCTCAGGTATAATTCTGTCGGTGAGGGTCTTTCTGAACAGCAGCCAGAGAGGAAATGCAAGCGAGGATGCGCACTCCTTTAACACCCTCGGGTGAATCCCATCAGGTCCCGGAGCAGAGTTTTCTCTCAGGCCTTCCAGACATTTTCTTACCTCGTCCTCGGTGAAATCACAGTGACCTATCCCGACACCATCAAATTGGTTTTGAACATTCGGAATGTCCGTTTCTGGCTCTCGTATGAAGACCTTTTGGAATTCTTTATTTAGGAGTTCACTTGCCTCCTGGGGGGAGTTTGTTAAGGTTCCATTGGGGTGTTTGAGCTTGGACACAGCCTCTTTGATCCGGGTTTTGCTTCTCGCGTATGCATAGAAGGCACGTGGTTTTTCTTTGACTTCCTGTGCAAGGGACTTTTCAAACTGATAAACTGCCTCTCTGACTGCTTGTGTTGACTCGTTCCTTCTTTTGCAGTACGCTCTGTATCTTGCTCTGTTTCTCCTCTGTCGGTATCTCTTCCAGGCATCCTCTTTCTGTCTTATTTTACACAGAACTTTCTGTGTCATCCATTTGGGCTTTGGTTTCGTTCCTCTCCGAGTTGTCTGAAGCGGAACGCAAGTTTGTACTACCTTGTTGTATTCCTCCAAGATGCCTTCCCAGGTCTCCTCAACACTGCTGTTCCTCAGTATCTCCCAGTCAACATTGCTGAACATATGGTTTGCTTGTACATAGTCACCCTTGTGAAAAAGTTTCTTATTACTGATTGGCTACCGTAAAATGCCGTAACTTCGGACAGCACCCAAACTTCGGACATTTCGCGAAAATATGTAATACTTCACGGTTATTGGAAGATGGTTTATTATATGCGAAAAATAAATATATGGGTAGTTTGGGTAATATTCAAAGACTATTGTGTATAACTACTATGGAACTAGCACAAAAATATATGGATGAAAAAAATTCTTGAATCCGATGAAAAAAAATGATGTTAATTGTAACCCTGCAAAACTTTGTCTGCCTAGGACAAACAAATGTGGTTGTATGATAGTGGTAAGTATGATAATACAGAGAAAAGTGTTGTCAGTAATACCCGATAAACTATTTTATTACTTATTCATGCATAATTTTGTAATTAATTTAATAATGACCGTTTCTATTTTTTTTAGAAATGAATCCTAACTTCGGACAGGTAAAAAACTAACCTAAACTTCGGACATGCTAAAATTTTACTTAATGAACAGTGAATAAAACAAATAAAAATGCCTAAAACAGTGACAAATCCTTCTTCCAAAACAAAGAGAAAATCCAAAACAAAGAGAAAATATACGGCTAAGGTGTCCAAAGAGGCACTTGAAGGTGCCAAGAATGATGTATACAATAAAGACTGGAGTGTGCGTCAAGCAGCGAAGAAATGGAAATTAGGCAAAAGTACATTACATGACTACCTCAAAACAAAATCACTGTAATCCAGTGGGGCGTCAGACGTGCTTATCTGAAGGTGAAGAAAATTTGCTATGTCAAAGAATACTGATATTGGCAGAGTGGGGTTTTCCTTTGGATACACTGGATCTTAGGATGCTAGTGAAGGCTTACCTAGACAAACGTGGAGTTGTAAGAACACGTTTTATCAACAATCTGCCAGGCCTTAAATGGGCCCAAATGTTTCTCAAACGCCACAAACAAACCCTCAGCAGACATATGTCCCAAAACAAAAGACTGTACGAGCACAAGTGACAAGGGCCATATTAACCGAATTTCATAACAACCTAGAAAAGACCCTTGAAGGTGTACCTCCAGAGAATATAATAAATTATGATGAAACCAACCTCACAGACGATCCTGGTAAAAAAAAAAAATCATTGTAAGGAGGGGCACTAAGTACCCTGAAAGAGTCATGAATTCTACAAAGTCATCAATATCTATTATGTTTTCTGGAACTGCATCAGGGGAATTTTTGCCTCCGTATGTTGTCTACAAGGCACTTCATTTATATGATACGTGGACTGAAGGGGGACCCCCAGGATGCAGATACAATAGGTCTCCCAGTGGATGGTTTGATTCGTGTTCGTTTGAGGACTGGTTCTTCAAAATTCCCCTACCTTATGCCAAAAACAGAACAGGTAGAGTTGTAATGTTAGGTGATAACCTTGCGAGCCATGTACAGTATCTCCAAGTGTTATTGAAGCTTGTGAAGCAAATAACATCTCCTTTGTCCTCTTACCACCAAATTCAACCCACCACACCCAACCACTCTATGTTGCTGTATTTCGTCCACTGAAGATGCATTGGCGAAGAATTCTTGAGAACTTTAAAAAATCTGTAGTTGGGAGGTTGAGTAGCTCCCTACCTAAGGATTGTTTCCCAGCACTGTTGTCTGAATTAATGGAAAAAATAGAAGGAACCATTGCCAACAACTTACGTAGTGGGTTCAGGAAATGTGGCATCTATCCCATTGATTCTCGACAAACTATTGCAAGACTACCCAAAGAAGCGGAACCTGAGCAAGCCGCCCCGGGTATCCCAGCACCTTCCACTGCCTTAGACACCTCAGTTGTTGAGATCTTACAGGAATTGAGGCACGGCACATCCACACCTAAATCAAAGCGTAAAAGGCGCCTAAATGTGTCACCTGGACAAAGCGTATCGACTCGAGCAATGAATGAAGAGAATGAAGATGATGAGTATGCTGCTGATAATCCCCAAGAGCCAAATACCTCTACCCCAAACCCTCCGGCAGAGACAGCACATACCGCTAACCCATCTACTCGGAACCTTGCACCTGAAACTGAGACACAACCAAGCACCTCTACCCACAATGTTGGTACCGGTACCGTTGTTCCATCAAATTGGGTAGTAGTTAACCCTCCAACCCCGGCTAGGGTAGATCGTGACTGTACTCTGTGTCCGGGGGTTTTGAGGAATTTTGGTCCATGTTGATTCACCTTGTTATGCCCTGTTTTTCTACAGGTTTAACTTGGGTAATGTGAGTTCTAAATTGACTGGGTATATAAGGCTGCATGCACAATACAAGATATGAGGAATAGAGAACACAAAGAAACACATGGTAGCAAGTTACATGATCACGTTTATTGATATACCACTGCAGAATACTTGTGTAAGACAATATAATAGAATTGAACAACACTAGCATAAGTGGATCTGGATGGAGCCTAGTCTCCCACTTCCAACGTTCAGGTATTAATCTTCTGATCACTGGCTTTGATTTCACAGGTTTATATACCGAAGACCATCAATGTTACTTATAGATTCATATTCACTGTTAGATTTATTACTGGTAGCTCTGGTGCACAAGTAGTAGTTCACAGACTAGATTAGACACGCGTATTTTAGAGCACGGGAATTCTAGTAACCTCAGGGGGTACTGATCTAAGTTTTATATCCTTGTCTCAGAAATACATAGAACGCAAATCAGTGGGCGAACGTTAGATATCACTAGAGTTTTAATATCTGAATAAGGTAATTACGAGAGTCAAGGTCGCCTGTTAATTAAAGAGCACTGATCGCTTAGTACGTCCCAAATGGAATGGTTAAGTATGAGTTACACTGGGCAAGGTCTTAGCCACTTCGTAGAAATATTAATTAGTGAATCTCTAAACAGCACAGTAATATGTAGTACTGCTAAAGGGAATCTTGGGTAGTATCTGATGGGTCTGGTCCTGGTTATCTTGCGTCCATGATGTTGGGGGCTAACGACTGGTTCCGCGGCCGTCCAGGGGGGCCATATGTGTGAAGTTCTTCAATACGTGGGCAGGTCCTTCTATCCAAATCTGCCACGGAGTCTGCCGGTTCTGGGATCTCACTCCGGAACAACACAAGGGCAGAGCTAGAAATTAACTGCAGGGTAGTGACCCCTGGTTGGTGTCTAGCTTTCAACTGATTTGACTGGGGGCGGGAGTTAGATTTATAGGCTCGGTTCTGGACCCTGTAGACAGTAGGGATCTCGAGTCTTATGGACTTAATTGAGCTCTCAATAGATATGGGGACTAGGTAAGATGGTATTTACTGTTGTGGCACAGGGCGATAGGAAGCCTTTATATTTTCATATAACTGAGCCTTAGTAAGAGGTACTATTTTGGCTATACTGGACGTATTTAGGGGAGAGAGACTGGATCTACTTTGCGAGGAGGATGGGGACAGCTGTGATAGGAGCGTCTCTCTAGATTGTTCAATCTTCATTCTATGGTATAGCTGAGGTGCTAATTTAGTGATCAGAGCATGCAAGAAAGGTAAATGGTTTATTGTGAGTTAATAGAGGTTAGTAAAGGTGTTAGTCATTCATGGTTAGTTCATCGATAGGAAGAATTCCTGTGCTACCTGGCAATGACTCGAAAGTCAAAACAGGGGCCAGGTATACCTCCGCGGGGGTGGGGGTCTCCCTCCTCGGGTGGGCAAAAAGGGGGAGCTGGGCGCCCTCTCTTCTGTGATAGTCGTCCGGCGGCTGTGGCTAGGGGCTTGCCATATCACCAGTGTTTGTAATAACCCTCTATGTATGAGACAGATGTGGGTGTCTTTAATACCAAAACCGAAGGTGCCTTAGCTAGCTGGTTTTACTCGGCTGGTTGTTAATTGTAGGGTTTGCTGGATATGGTGGAGACTGGGTTGCTAACTCTGCCACATTTATCTGGAAGTATGGCAATAGAAGTTAGTTACTGGCGGGGCGGCTAGCCTCGCACCGACGACCATTGGGTGCAGGGTTGTGAATGTGTTGTAAGAGAATAGATGGCATGCAAGGGGCTAGTAAAGTTCTAATGTTGTTCTGGCCTACTAAGTGAAGGTAGGCTGGATAGGAGTATATATATAAAAGGTTGGAGAGCGTTAGTAACGGACAATTCAAGGATCTTCAAGAGGTATGAGAGAGAGGCTAGGTCGGACAAGAGTCGAGAAGCGCGGGTGTCTTAATGAGAGGGGGGGGGGGAAGAGTTCAAGGGCTACAGGGAAATTTTGCCCCTAAGGTCCCTGGGCGTGGGGGTGGCATTAGGCTACAATTGATATGGAAGTTTGAAAAGGCAGTAGAATACGTTAGCCAAATGCTACCGGGGAATGCAACTATGGGGTGGTATATGAGTCTGGAAAAGATAGAGTTATGTGATCAGTCAGAGGGTTATGGATACTATTAGTTGGCCCTGGGAACTGCGTTTTCTATTAAATATAAAATACCAACCACAGCGGCAGTTCGTAGGGGTACTTAGTTATTGTTTCGGGGTACTTATGACAGATACTGGTAACCAGGTTATCTTATATAATCTCTGGTTGGGGTAAGAGGTGTAAGACACAAAGTAAATTGGCGTAGTGTGGACTGTGGATACGAAGGAGGCAAGGGGAAGACGTATGACAATTGTGGAAAGTAAATGGAAAAAGGTGAACACAATGGCGGATAAAATACTTAACCTAAAGGATTGCATACATCGATGAACGATGACATTATAGTCGTCGTCCTAATAAGGTGATAAAACCTGGTTGATCTGTACTTGGCACAATACGACACAAGGACACTGCCGCTATGTCGCATCAATGCTGGTGGCAGTTAATATTATAGACTTAGTTACTAGAAGAACAATGCAAGGGGCGACTGAGCACGGGTTACGCATATCTATACTCGTCATGGAAAATGATATAAGAGGTCTAGGGACAAGCGTGGGTGTTTGAACTTCTAAGATATATAACATCTACTTCTCGGATGCAAGAACATACATAGATATAATTATGGCTGTCTGATGTGTTGGCATTGGCTCAACGTCGGGACAGGCATGGGTGTTTTTAATATGAATGTATATTCCTGTTCATCATCTTTGTAGCAAGGACAGTGCCGTTATGTCGTATCAATGCTGGTGGCAGTTAATATTATAGACTTAGTTACTAGAGGAACAATGCAAGGGGCGACTGAGCACGGGTTACACATATCTATACTCGTCATGGAAAATGATATACGAGGTCTAGGGACAGCGTGGGTGTTTTAACTTCTAAGATATATAACATCTACTTCTCGGATGCAAGAACATACATAGATATAATTATGGCTGTCTGATGTGTTGGCATTGGCTCAACGTCGGGACGGGCATGGGTGTTTTTAATATGAATGTATATTCCTGTTCATCATCTTTGTAGTTAGGAGTGTAGGACACGAGGGGGTTAGTGTACGTGAGGTGTGGAAAATGGTCAGTTTAGAAAAGGTAAATGGGTGTGTCCTGGAGCTGTTTAGCCCTGCGGGCTTGGGCCTGTCTGGAATGGCGGGCTCGGTCAGCTGGTCCTTTCGTTCTGTGGACCTTTCCTTTGGTGTTTCTGTGTGGTGTTCGTTCATGGCTTCTGTGGTGGGCTTCTCGTTCTGGGGCATTTTACACCTGTTACTCCTGAAATACATGACACAAAGTTATAAAAAAAAAAAAAAATGTTGCACAAACCTTCATGTGTAGAATGCCGTTGAGTAGAGGTCTCTAGCCCAAGTGATTGCATAATGGCGAGCGCGGGAAGTGGAGTGATTTTTATGCGGGAAAATCTTCCCG
Source organism: Paralithodes platypus (assembly GCA_032716605.1). Classification (NCBI taxonomy): domain Eukaryota; kingdom Metazoa; phylum Arthropoda; class Malacostraca; order Decapoda; family Lithodidae; genus Paralithodes; species Paralithodes platypus. The sequence continues at coordinate 20,549,351 of CM064576.1, read as the reverse complement.
CGTTCGGATGCGTCGCCTTGGCCCAGGCCCCGGCTTGGCTAACCTACTGCGCACTTAGCCACTCGTCGCGCCAGAGTTTTTACCTCCCGGAGGCGATTTTATTTATTGATAGTGATGTTATTATAGTTATTTGGAGTCCAATTATATAAAATATGTGTATTAGGCTATCATTGTCACTAATATTTCACATTTTCACTCGATACCGTAGTTTTTATGAGTAATTGAGGCTGGTTATTGTTATATTACGCACTGATTATTCGTTATCACAGGTGTTTATTATACTTTGGCCATCTAATATTAGTTCGTGTGTCACTTTCACTTTGGTAAATATGCTTGAGAGAGTGTCACTGTCACTGATAATGCTCATTTTCACTTGATACGGTACATTTTATTAGTAATTGAGGTAGGTTATTGTTATATTAGGCACTGATTATTCGTTATCACAGGTGTTTATTATACTTTGGCCATCTAATATTATGTCATGTGTCACTTTCACTTAGTTATATGCTTTGTAAACGTTTTATATACAATTTATTGTGTCTTTTTCACTTATTTATATATGTTTTCATAATACATGACTTTTTTATCACAATACATTGTTTTATTTCCACTTGTTGCCTATATACATACATATTGTCAGTCTTTGGTACTTTCACTATGATTATTAGTTAGTACTCCTGCTTGGTGTGGTATTCAGCAAAGCACGGTATAGCACATAGTGACACCTGGCACTCCACACACTGCATGGTGGTCTTTTTCTGCTTCCTCGGCCTCACCTGGCTGTTCCAGCAGACATGGCACCGCCTTCTGCTAATGGTGACTCCATCTCGTTCCAGAGGCAGGTAACCGAGCTTGTGCACATTTAGATACTGTGCACACTGCATGCGGTCCTGAACGGGGCGCCCAGGTTGTGCCACTGCCCTCTGTGGCGTAGCATACCTGTCCAGGAGCTCCACCAACACCTGTTTTTGGAACCTCCGCAGGCTACTGAACTTCCTGGGTGTGCGCGGATTCCGAAGCCTGTAGATATTGTAGGCATTCAGCATTGACATGTCCACCATGTGCAGAAAGAACTTTTTGTACTATCTGCACGAGGTACGCAGACAGTCGATGAAGCCTATCTGCATGTCGGACTTGTCCACCAGCCTCATATTTATGTTGTAGTCCATTACAGCATCGGGCTTGGTCACCCTGACTTGGGTGCGGCGATCCACCTTGCCAGTCTCAACCATTTCCCCCTTGTGGACGGTGCTCAGGAGGTTGACCTTCCGCTGGTCGTGCCAGTGAATAGCCAGAATGGGTCCCGACTTCTTCTTGAAGACATCGCCTTTCTTGGTTTTAGGAGGGAAAGTTGGCATGCCCTTCCTTTTCGCTCTAACTGTGCCTACAGTTCCCGTCTTGCGCCGATGGAGGTACTTTGAGAGAGTGGGGGACGTGTAGTAGTTGTCCATGTAGAGGACGTGATTCTTCTCGAAGTACCGGTTCATCATGGCTTGAACCACTGCTCCGCCAAAGCCAATGAGGGGGTCTATTTCCACGTCCCCTTCCTTCCCGCTGTAGACCAGGAAGTCCAGGACATAGCCAGTTTGGCAATCGCACAGCACAAAGAACTTTATACCAAAGCGATGTCTCTTTGAGGGGATGTACTGCCTGAAGCTCAGCTTTCCCCGGAACAGCACAAGAGACTCGTCAATACAGACGTTGCAGAAGGGCGTGAAGTATGACGTGAAACGTTCTCGCATCATCTCGTACAACGTCCTAATCTTCCACAGCTTGTCAGAGAGATGCATGTCGGTGTTGGTGACAAGATGGAGCGCTCCGAGGATGTCGAGGTACCGGTCCCGAGAGATGTATTTCCCGAAGGCAGGGGTGGATATCAGATCTTTGGTGATCCAATAGTCAGCCAACCTGTGCTTCTTTACATGAGGCATTAGCATGGTGATTGCCAGGAACACCATGAACTCGGGATGAGTCACTGGGGTCCACCGCTTCATGTGGCCCTTGGTCACCTTGCCAAAAAAGTTCACCTGGATTTGGTGGTGCTTGTTTGTCTCTTCTATGACAAACTCAGTAACCTCCTTATCAAAAAATGCCTCAAAAAGCTCATGTGGTGGAGCATTGGGGCCTGCGGGAAAACTTGGGGTAACTCCTGAACCCTCCTGTACCTCATCAAAAGGGGTTACATCAGGGTCATTCACTTCATCAGCAGCCACATCCTGCCAGTTGAAAATATAAAATGGGTCCTGCTGGCGACGCTGACGAGGAGCTGCAGCTGGGGCAGCACGCCCACGAACTTTGGCGGCGCGCACCCTAGGGCGGCCAGGAGCGCGACGGCGGCCAGGGCAGCCAGGAGCACGACGGCCCTGGGCAAAGCGTCTGGGTTGAGGGTCGTCGATGTCCATAAAGTCATCGTCGTTGTCGTCAGAGCCGTCATCTTGCCCTGACGGTGGACCCAGGTAATCATGGCCAGAGTCATCTGTGAGGTGCCCTTCATCTTCAGACCCCCCCTCATAATCTCGCGGGGAACGAATGATGCATGGGCGGCGTGTAGGTCGGCGAGGTGGGGAAGGAGTGGCAGGTGAGGCTCTGTCATCTTCATGCAGAGATTCGGGGCTCCTTGGCCTACGACGAGTCGTAGACAGCACTGGTTCAGTGTCTGTAGGTGCAGGTATGGATGCGAGGTCAAATACATCGTCAGGAACCTCTGTTGTAGGCTGGAGAGGTGGGGTGGACCCTGGGGAAAGTTGCGGGGGCGTATGGCTGGGACCGGCAGGGGTGGAAGCCGCGGGAGCCTCGAACAAAGAGCGCCTACTTGTAGCTCCTTTTTTCACATATTTTCTCCCTTTTCCCTTTTCTGTAGTAGTATGTCTCCTCTCGGGGGAAATAGGGGGTAAATAGGCCGAAAGTGGGGGGTCCTCAACCCTAGGCAGTGCTGGTGGTGGTGGGGAAGAATGGCGGGCGCCTGGGGCAACTTGGGTGGCGTGGGTAGATAAGGAAGACAATGGCGGGTCAACCTCACCCTCACGCTCAGCCTCACTGGCACCCTCACGCACTGCTCCCTCACCAAGTTTTAGGGCCTCTTTCCTGGTTTCCGCGGCCGCCTTTTCAAGAACTTGCTTCTTATAAAAACGTATCTTGAATGGGGATTTAGCTGGCGAAGGGCTAGGTGTCGTGTCACTCAACCTAAACTTGGCAGTCGACCTAGTGCTGTCCCATTCGCCCACTCTCTCTACACTCTCATCACCTTGCACAACTATATCACGTTCAGTACTATCATCACTTTCATCGTCATGCTCAAATCCAACAAATTGCGCGTCTCTTTGATGAATTTCGTCTAGATCGTCTAAATCTTCACTATAGTGAGACTGATAAGACTCGGAGCTATCACTGCCCAAGTCATCAACACTATTTTGTCCTTCACCACGTTCATAACTCCTCAAAGCTATTTCAATACCTCCGGGAGTCAACGCATCTTGTACGTGCCTTTGCGTTAGGGCGCGACGAACATGGGCAGGCGTCGAAGGGAGCATGGAATCGGACACAGGGGAATCACTTTTTGGACTAGTATCCATGTTGGCGGCAGGGTAGAGACTGTTTTGGTGGCGTACATGGTGTCTGGTGGCGTCGCCTAGCGACCACGGAACGAAATGTTTACGTGCGCCATTCGAAAGCACATACGCAAGCAATGGTACAATGTTGTACCACCCGGGTTCCTCGGGTCAAAACATAATGGTACACACGTGTACCACCCGGGGTTGAAGGGTTAAGGTACCCTTTGATAATAAAAAGACATTCAGGCAGTATATTGCTGTGGTAGTGAAAGTGGAACCATCACTTCATGTGTGCTTTCTGAAACATGTCAAGGGTACCCCAAACCTATTCATAAACCCTATGACAGATGATTATAGTGACATAGACAAGGAGGATATTGTCAAAGTCTGGTCAGAACCATCACTAGATAAAAGATGTCGCATGATGTTCGATGTCAATCTGTGGCCCTAGAAATGACGTATTATGTGATAGATAGGCCTACTGCAGTACCTGGTACCATTGTGATAACATGATTATATTATTTGGGTTCATCTCTCTACAACATGTGTCTGTGATATGTGTGCCTGTTAGTATATGTGCATGTTTGTTGGTATATGTGTATTAGTAAAACCAATATAATGTGTAAAGGTCTTATTATAAGTATTAGTGTATTACAATATGCATACAGCAACCTTACGTAAGGTTAAGTTAGTAGCAAATCACTAATTATGTGAAGTTATGTTTTGCATTCAAGAACAACTATTTTATATAATTTGAGGCATATGTGATACACAAAAACAAAAAAAATACGTTTACAAAAGTTCCTGAACATTAGTGTGTTCATATCATCACATAAATACATGTCTGTAATGTGATATAATCCCTATTACTGTGATATGAAATCATGTGCCAAAGAAAGGAGATATGTTCGGTTATATGTATATACATGTGTATAAGTCTATACAGGAATGTGCAATTTTTGATTTTTTTTTTTTTTAAACCTCCGTAATGTCCGAAGTTTGGTTACTGGTGTACGATGTTAGGGTAGTGTGAACAGTACTCTCGTTTAAAGGGCAAATATATGCGTGTCCGAGGTTAGGAACACCCGTCCGAAGATAGGAATTATGATCCTAACCTCTGACGTCACAAAATAGTTTATATGCCACGCAAGGTGAAGGTATAGATTTTTTTTTTTTTATGGATTCAGTAGGTAATCTCCCTGGCTACTCAATGACACCAACATCAAACATTTGGTACCATTCTACACATCGTTATTAATTGAAAACGCTAAAAATGTCCGAAGTTACGGCATTTTACGGTACTAAACATTGGGGAGGAGGAGGAGCCTCCAAGGAGGCTAGAATGTAAACAAAGTGTCCTGGTCAGGCTGGACTGGCTGTACAAAAATAACTGATAGGCTAGCCTAATTGTTATAGGGGAGTGAAAATCAAATTGACAAAATAAGGAAAGTAGCACTTATCCGCACATCAGTAAGGTCCCAGGACTCCAGGAGTAAGGTAAGAGCGAAAAAAAATAATTCCGTGAGACAGGAATCCCGTAATCGAGGAGTAGTTGTTCTGCAGAATACCCGGGACTTATAGACTCGCCATATTTTTCTCATAGCCTAGTCCGCTTGGAGGAATTTCGTTATCTACACTTGAAAAAACCCGATTACATCGAAAAATAACACCAAAATAATAAGTCCCGACCGTAAACAAAGCATTGCGCACAATGAATCCTTCGACTTGAGGTTCCTTGTTTTGAACGATGGGGTGGTTGCCATTCACCCAATAAATGGCGTGAGCGTTACTCACAAAAACTAAATACCTGTACCGGCAACCTGTTTTTGCCCCCTTAGGGCCCTTACTGATCTACATATATGAGGATGACAGTAAATCAAGGGGGGGGGTGAGGGGGCAACGCCCTCCCTCAACCCATCGTGTATCCAATTTACCCCACAATTTCCCTTACCTACTGTAAAAGCGCGAATCACCCAATAAATGGTGCCATTTGACGTATCTTCACATTAATGAATAATAGGTACTTAGGTAGCCTAAGTTAATGCAAATCCTCCACTCCAACCATGAAAAACAACAATTGGTCCTGATGTGGTGGCGTCTACGCCGTGGGGCCACCTCCCGAGGCTGCCGACCCTCCACGGCCGAAGACAAAATCAACGACCAGTGGAGGAAAACCGGATGCCGGCCGCGGGGAGCAGTTTCGGGAGCCAAACCGTCACAACCATCCCCTGCCCCCTCCCTGGGGGCACGGGTCCTTGGAGCGGCTTCGGTCGCGCCGGGAATTTCCACACCTCTCACACCACACACACACATCACACAGTTTTTCCTACACCGAGAAATGACTCTCCGGCTGTCATTTCTCGAAGACTTCTTCTAGCCGGAGACATTGAGAGCAACCCAGGACCCACGTACACATACATATGTCCAACTTGCTCAAAACCCATCACTTCGAGTCGCCATACTAAGGGTTCAGTTCTCTGCAATTCATGCGGGAACTGGACCCACTTCACCTGCACAACACTTGCCTCCAAGAAACACTACACAAACACCTGGACCTGTTCCTCATGCCCCTCCCTCTCCCAGTCAAATCCCTCACCTAAAACCCGTCCACCTCTCCTCCCCAACCCACCTAACCTTCCCATATCATCCACTCCCCCCCCTAAAACACGTCCACCTCTCCTCCCTAACCCACCTAACCTTCCCATACCATCCACATCCTCAATTCAACACACCACACCCCATCCTAATCCATTCCAACCCCCATCTCCTGCTCCCCAATCCCCACCCCCACCTCACCCATCCCAACCCCCAGCCCCTCCCTCACCCCCACCCCCTCCCTCACCCCCACCCCATCCTCGTGCAGCAGCACCCAACATACGTCGTGCACATAACATTAACATTCTTCAACTGAACATAGATGGCATCAACACAAAGAAACACGAACTCTCACACTTCATCAAACAACACAACATACACATTGCCATCTTACAAGAAACAAAACTCCGCACAACACAAAAAACACCCACATTTCATAATTTCACCACCATCAGACAAGACCGGGCTGTAGGCGGGGGCGGTGGACTCATCACCCTGGTACACAAAGAAATATCATACATAGTAACCAGTGTACAAACCAAATCCTTCCTCCCCCCCAAATGATAACACAACAGAAATACAGTCAATTAAAATACGCACTGGCAACAACTCCAACATAACCATCATAAACACATACATCCCTCCCCAAACATCCCCTACAGTACCAAATGAATACAGACCACACTTACAACACATCACAAACACCCCCACACACCCCACACATCATCCTGGGTGGTGACTTCAACGCCAAGACGTCGGCCTGGTTTTTTGACAACCCTGACACAGACTGAGGGCTGGTACTACAAAACCAAACCGATAACCTCATCATCCTTAACGACATCCATCAACATACCCATATTCCTCACCAAGCCCTCTATAACCCATCATCTCCAGACATCACCTTTTGCTCCCCAGAACTCGCCCCCACAACATCCTGGAGGGTGGTCAGAACCTTAGGCTCTGACCACCTCCCGATCATTATCACCACCAAAACCAGACTCACCCCAGCTAGCCACAAACACACATACACCAATTATAAAAGAGCTAACTGGGAAGCATTCACAAATGAGACAGAACAACACTTCACAACTCTAAACAGTACACCCATCACTAACATCAACAATGCTGTACACATACTCAATAAAACTATCCAAAACGCTGACAAGAAACACATTCCAAGAGGTAACAGAAAAAGACACAACCCCAACTTCACACCAGAAATTCAAAACCTCATCAGACAACGCGACATACTGAAACACTCCCCAGCACCCCACACACAAGACATCACACAACAAATTCAAGCACTCAACACCCAAACTAACAACAAAATACAAGAACAACAAAAACTAAATTGGAATAACTTCTTGCAAACACTTGATCACAAAACAAACCCCAAAAAACTCTACAAAACACTAAACAGCATCACACTTTCCAACAGCAACACAACACAATCACATGCTGCAATCACAACAACAGACTCTACTCCTTCATGTAAACAACAAGCAAACACTCTCATCAATCACTTCTCACATGTCAGCCACCTAAAACCTCACAAAGACGACCGACGTGTCACCCGACGTAAGAGACAATTCCCCACAGACCCTGACTATACACCCTTCACCAATCACCAGACAAAGCATATCATCAACAATCTCAAGCACTCACCCGCCTGTGGCCTAGACAACATAAGCAACATACACCTCAGACACCTGGGACCACAAGGCATACAAGCACTCACTAACATATCAAACTACAGCTATTCACACAACACAATACCAGACATTTGGAAGCATGGTATCATCCACATTCCCCAAACCCAACAAAGACCCCACGCTACCCTCCTCGCACCGCCCCATCACACTCCTTTGCTCCCCCTCCAAAGTCATGGAACGCCTAGTATTACAACTAATTACACCTGACCTACCCCTAGCTCCAACACAACATGGCTTTAGGCCACTGCACTCCACAAACACTCTTCTCACAGACCTTACACAAAGAGCTTTCGACGGCATCAACTCAGCTAGACCACCACACAGATCACTATTAGCCACACTCGACATTAGTAAAGCCTTCGATGCCATCCCCCGCCACAACCTAACAAACAAAATCTACAACACAAACATGCACAACAACACAAAAAGGTGGCTGGCCAACTTCCTTGCAGGCAGATGTGCACACGTATCTTTTGCCGGTCAGTCACCTAAAATCAGAAACTTTCCAAACGGAGTCCCACAAGGATCCGTCCTATCGCCCGCACTCTTCAATCTGTACATGCACGATATAACTACACCCAATACGCCCCAAATAAACTTAGCCTCGTATGCAGATGACATAACACTCACATGCACACACCATGACCCAAAAAGAGCAACAGATCTCCTTCAACCCTATCTCAACACACTACATGGCTGGTGCACTACAAACAGACTTAATCTAGCCCCAGCCAAATCCACCGCAACCCTGCTCACAAGTTGGACAGGAGAACACGAATACATCCCTCAACTCACCATAAACAACACACCCCTAACACATACACACACACCCAAAATCCTAGGAGTAACAGTAATGATACTCATATGACATTCAAACAGCACACCACAAACATTAAAAAGAAACTGACACCCAGACTTAACGCCCTCAGGTCACTTGCTCACACAAAATTTGGACACAACAAAGAAACTACCACCACAGTATATAAACAATACATAAGATCAGTGATGGAATATGCAAGCCCAGCCTGGGCTTCTAACCTAGCTGAAACACATCATAAGACCTTACAGACTATTCAAAACAAAGCCCTGAAGATCATTACAGGCTGCACAGCTACTGCACCCACAGATCACCTACATCAAGAAACCAAAATCCTCAAAGTCAAAGACCATCTGGACATGAGAGGCACTCAATTCCTGGCAGCAGCCTCCACGAACCAAGACCACCCACTAAACTACATGGCAACACACCCACAGACACCAAGAAATATCAAAACAACACCCAGTACACGGTATCACACACAATTATTGTCCTCTCTCCCTCCCTGCCCACCCCGAACCAACTTCCAGAAGCACATCCATACTCATATCTCTCACCGATCCATCCACTCACTCACAGACAACACGCAGCTGCATGCACGACCTCCCGAAATCCATCCTTCCGAATCCTCCCTTCCTCGCGAGGACAGAGTGCACCTGGCCAGGCTGAGATGCGGACACCATCCAGCTCTCCTGAGCTATCAGAAGAGACTGGATGACTCCGTTGTCGACGCCTGCCCGGGATGTAACACAGCACCCCATACCATTAAACACATCATAGAAGACTGCATTTCACACAACCACTTACGCCAACAACACAATCTACACTCAATGAGAGCTCTGTGGGAAAGCCCGATCGTGGCCATGGCCTTTCTCAGGGACTCGGGGCTGTTTGGCCAGGCAGCTTAGGGAACAACAACAACAACAACAATAAAACACTACCGTATATTTCTTAAAAAAATATACAGAAAACTTGGTAAATAAGGCGGCTCTAGTTGTCCTGAATTTTACCGTTGTCATGTTTACATAGTTTTCCTAGCTGACCTATCCCATCTGGAAGATTTTGGCTTTATTGCTCTTACAGAATCCCACCTTTGTGAGGACATCAACGACACCGAAATTCAGCTACAAAACTACACAGTGTTTAGAGCAGACAGAAAAAATAGGTCGCACGGGGGTGCTACAACATACGTTAGAAATGACCTGGCATCAAATACCCAGACATTACCGTACTATCTCACTCAAATGGTCAAGCAGAGATTCTGATATTGCACATTAAAAAACTAGGAATGATTGTAGTGAACATATACCGTCCCCCACTCTGCAGCAAACAAAACTTTATTGAGGTCCTCACAAAACTGAAGCTTACCATCGAAGACCTATCCTCTCCCTTAAACGACCTCATGATCTTGGGAGATTTTAATCTTCCCATTATCAAATGGCCAGCAGGGACTATTGGAGGAGGAAGTAGAGAGGACCAAGATCAGGCTCGAGCACTACAACACCTCATGGAGCAACTCTTCTTAACTCAAGAAATTGCCATACCAACCAGAGGAAACAACATCCTTGACCTCCTCTTAACAAACAACCAGGAAACAATACTGTACATGGATATAGAGCCGAGGAAACAGATATTTCAGACCACAAACTAATTACAGTCACTCTGACTAGAAATAGATCAAGCAAGAAGACCCAGAAACCTGAATCCATCGAAGAAGGATTTAGAGCACTCAACTTCAACAGTAAAGAGGCTGATTGGGAGGGACTGAAATCTTCTTTGGCTACAGTGAAATGGAACGAAATATTACAAAATCAAGATCCAGACAGTATGATGGAAAACATATCGTCAACAACACTTCGTATCTGCAAAAGTCACATCCCACGAAGAAAAAAGCAAGGACTTCGATGAACCACAATACCCCGGGATAGAAGAATTCTCATGAGGAAGAAGACAAAACTAAACAAGCAAATGCACAAAACCAGCAGCGAGAGAAAGAAACAAGCAATTATGCCCCAGGTAATGGAAATAGAAAAAAGCCTCCAAAACTCCCACGAGCAACGAGTAAAAGAAGAAAACAAAGCAATCACAAACATCAAACAAAACCCCAGCTACTTTTTCAATTACGCCAAGCGGTTTCTAAAGTCATGCGGCCCAATTGGACCCTTAGTAACATCCGAAGGAGAGATAAAAGAAGACCCAGAAGAAATTTGTAAACTACTAGCTGAGCAATACCAGTCAGTATTCAGTGAACCAGAAGAATCAAAGAAAATACAAGACCCAAGGATGTTCTTCTCCTGCCCACCACAAATACCTGAAAACACCAACTTGCTGCAGGACATCAAATTGTCAGAACAGGACATTACCACGGCAATTGAGGAGCTAAAACCAAACTCAGCACCAGGACCAGATGGTATACCAACCAATGTTCTGATCAAATGCAAAGATGCTCTGGCATAACACAACACACAACACAACAGCTGACTCGAGAGGAAGCGGTCCACAGGCTCCAGCTGATTCTACTTAATGGTTGCAGGTGGGAGTGAGCTATATTATATATCTTATTCATGTGTAAAGGGGACTCCAGGGATTAGGATGATCATATAAAACAAGTAAACTTCGGCTGGCAAGTGAGAAATTAGTGACTATACTATACTATAGGGTGTGAGTGAACAATCCGAAGAGACCGCACAATATTGTTGTTTTCGGCGCGGGAAGTTCTCGGCTCAGTATGGTGGGTAAAAGTATATGGCCTATGTAAGTATTACCCAGCACAAGAGGCAAGATATTTGGTTCCAACTTCAAGAGGAAATAGGTGGGGAAGATGGTGAATGAAGGTGACGAGGGGGCTGAGGGGGGGAGGGGTGATAAAGGCGGGAGTGACGAATCGGAGGGAGAGCCGGATTTTCCCGGTTTCATGACAACATGGACGACTGAGGACACAGGTAAATTTTGCTTCATGCTGTTGAACAAAATCAAGAACTTGGAAGACAGAGTGACCGGCTTGGAGATAGTTAAGAAGGAAATTGTTACAGAGAATGGTGAGTTGAAGAACAGGTAGGAGTCAGTGGAGAGAGAAAAGGCAGTGATAATGACTAGGCTAGACGCCAGTATCTCTGAAGGTAAAAATGCTTGGGGCATGACTAGAGACCAAGTGGTAAAAGATTTAGACAGTGTAAGGAAGGCACACAGTGACGAATTCAGGAAGATCTTGGATGAACAGAAACAGCAAGATGTTAGGATAAAGGACCAGGTAAAAAGTATGGTTAAGCAAGGCATCCACGAAAACTCTCAGGCCATCCAGGAAGAAAGTCGTAGGGCTAACTGCCTCATAATATCAGGAAGAAAAGGAGGAACTAGACTGGACAAAACGAAAAGAACAGGATGAAGGTCGCATCAACAAGATTCTGGAATCTATTAAAGATGAGGAGGACACCTGGAAGGAGGAAATATCAGACATGTTTAGGCTGGGAAAATATACAAAGGAATACAATAGACTGGTAAAAATCGAATTTAAGTCAAGAAGGACATGTGATGAACTCATGGCAGTAGCGGCTAGGCTAAAAGGGTTAGAGGGTAAGGACAAAATCTACATCAGGCGAGACTTACCAGAAAGAAGGAGGCTGAACTAAGGAAAACTGCCAAGGAGGAAAATAGCAAGAGGACAGAACAAGAAAAGAATCAGTTTTTTTACGGAGTAAGAAAGGGGAAGATTATGAAACTTTCGGTAAAAAGAAACTAAAAGTAAAAGAGGGTAGGGAACAGACCACCGCAGTTAAGGGGCTTGGAGCAGGTAATGGGGGACTAGAAAGTATAAGGATTCTATATAGCAATGTCGATGGGCTAATCTCTTAAGAAACTAGAACTAACAGACTTACTCAATACTAAGAAACCAGAAATAGTATGTCTCACTGAGACAAAACTAAGAGAAGACCTCGATATAAATTTGCTAGGATGGTCTGAATACAGGATTTGGAGGAGGGACAGAAAATTTTGACATGGAGGTGGAGTGTGCATCCTTACTAGGAAAGATTTGATTGTGTCTGAGATAAAACTAGTAACTTCAACAGCAGAAGTTTTAGCAATAGAGATTGGTGGAAACGAAAAAATAGTGGTGATATTAGCGTATATACCTCCCAAGACGAAGACATGGGGTAAGGAGGAGCATAGCCTAATGCGTAAGGAAACAATTAGTGTGCTAGGAAATATCTTGGCTTCAAAGGATGAAATAGTCATGTGTGGGGACTTTAACTGCAAGGAAGTGAATTGGGAAGATCTTGAAGCCGGAGCAGGGGAGGAAAGTTGGAGCTATGAATTTTTAAGTATGGCCATGGAAAATTCTATATACCAACATGTAAAAGAGTCAACAAGAGTAAGGGGAAGTGATCAACCAGCTAGATTGGACCTTCTATTCACAAGAAGGGAGGAGGAGGTTCAAAGTATTCAGTAGCTATGCCCACTAGGAAAAAGCGACCATGCAGTTCTAGACATAGACTTACTATTGAAGTATAATCTACCCAAGGGAAGGGAAAAGCACAAGGAAAATCACTGGATGTATTCCAGAACCGATTTCGTAGAACTACGGGATTTTTTCAAGTCACAAAATTGGGATCAGGTGTTATCTGAAAGTGAGGTAGACAAAAAACTCAAGGCATTCATGGAGATCTATGATACTGGTATAAGAACTTTTGTCCCTAAGTACATTAATAAAAGGAATAAAAGTAATCGCAAAGTATGGTTTAACCGCGAATGTAGGCAAGCACAGCAAGCAAAAAACAAAGCCTGGAAAAAGATGAGAAACTGGGATTCGGAAGATAACAGGCAAAAGTATAAAGAGGAGAGAAACAAATACACAGAAATGAGGAGGAGGTCAGAGGCAAACCATGAGAAAGGGATAGTGGAGAACTATGAAAAGAATCCAAAAATGTTTTTCAAGTTTGTAAACGGCAAAAGGAAGATAAAAGCCACGATCGTTAAGATTAAAAGTGGAAACAGAATCATAGAAGAGGATACAGAGATTGCGGAAGAACTAAATAGAAATTTTGCATCAGTATTTACAAAAGAAGGAGAATTCATTGCACCAGAAACCAATGAGATAGGTACAGAGGAAATGCCGGAAGTAACATTTAACAGACCAGAGCTCATAGACAAAATGAGCAAGGTGGATCCAAACAAAGCCGCTGGACCGGACGGAGTATCAGGCTGGATTATTAAAGAAAATGCTATGGAACTGAGTATACCGTTATATGACATAATGACCAAATCATTGGACACAGGGATAGTACCTACAGAATGGAAAAGAGCAAACATTATTCCTATATTTAAGGGAGGAAGCAGAGATAAACCACTGAACTATAGACCTGTATCACTATTGAGCATCCTCATGAAGATTCTGGAAGGATTAATAAGGGACAAATGGGTGAACTACCTGGAATCCAAAAGATTAATTACTGACCGACAATTTGGATTCAGAGGTGGCAGATCATGTGTAAGCAACTTGTTGAGTTTTTACTCTAGAGTAATAGACACAGTGGACAAGAGGGAAGGATGGGTAGACTGTGCCTACCTAGACTTTAAAAAGGCATTTGACAAAGTTCCACACAAGAGATTGCTGTGGAAATTAAAACATGAGGGAAAAGTAGGAGACAAACTGCTGAAATGGATGGAGAGCTACCTTAGCGGAAGACAGATGAGAACAACAGTAAGGGGGAAATCGTCAAACTGGACTCAAATTACGAGTGGGGTACCACAAGGATCTGTTCTAGCCCCAATCATGTTTCTAATATTTGTAAATGACGTACCTGAGGGACTAACAAGCTACATGAGTATGTTTGCGGACGATGCTAAGCTGCTTAAAACGATCAGAACCCAGGAGGATTGCCTTCAGCTCCAAGCAGATTTGCAAAAGATCCATGAATGGAGCATCAAATGGAATATGGAGTTCAATGCAGGGAAATGTAAGACTCTAGAAATGGGTAAAAGCAAGTACAGACCTAGAAAAGATTATAAACTAGGAAACGAAGTGATTCCCAAAGCAGAAAAAGAAAAAGACTTGGGGATAGAATTTAGGGACAACATGTCTCCAGAAAGCCACGTAAATAAGATAGTGAGAGAATCACTAGCACTATTGGCAAATATCAGGATGTCTTTCAATTATCTTAATGAAAACACCATGAAACAAATAATAACGGCAATAATAAGACCCAGGATGGAATATGCATCTGTAGTGTGGTCCCCTCACTTGAAGAAACATATCCACAAAATTGAGAGGGTACAGAGAGCAGCTACGAGGATGATCCCAGGTTTGGAAAATTTGGAGTACCAAGAGAGGCTCGAGAGATTGAATCTACCTACACTGGAACAGAGAAGGAAACGAGGACAGCAAATTCAGATATATAAATGTGTTAGAGGTATTGACAAAATCGACCAAGAAAACTTCATAGAGAGGGATGGAGGTGAGAGGACAAGAGGTCACAGCTACAAACTAAAAGTGCTAAATAGTAAATCTGATCTGAAAAGTAAAAGATTTTCTACCAATTCGATTAGTGGGTGGAACAAATTGCCAGCCGAAGTAGTGTCTGCACCATCAGTGCATAGTTTCAAAGCACGGTATGACAAACATATCTTAGGAGGCGGGAATTAACGAGCATGCTCACTCCCGCAAATACAACTAGTGTAAGTACAACTAGTGTAAGTACACCCCTTATATCTCCTGTGGCGCCACTCATTAGATACCGGTACAGTACCTGAAGAAGCAAGGAAAGCCATAATAACGCCAATTCACAAAAGGGGAACCAAGGTATTGGCAAAAAATTATAGACCAATTGCCCTAACCTCGCACTCTGTAAAAATCTTTGAAAAGGTTATTAGAAATAAAATTTATGCCTTCCTTGACGAACGAAATCTCTTCAACACTGGCCAACACGGGTTTCGTAAAGGAAGGTCCTGCTTGTCCCAACTCCTTGCCCACCATGACAAACTACTTCACCACCTAGCAGAGGGCAATAATGTCGACTCCGCCTTCCTCGATTTCGCCAAGGCGTTTGACAAGGTCGACCATGGTATCCTTCTGCACAAGCTGAGAAGCCTAGGCATATCTGGGAAAATAGGAGTGTGGATCTACAACTTCCTTACAAGAAGAACCCAGTCCATTTTAGCAAATGGGGCCACATCAGCAGAGCACAGTGTTGAGAGTGGTGTCCACCAAGGCTCTGTCTTGGGACCTCTACTGTTCCTCATTATGATAGGGGACATAGACAAAGAAATAGCACATTCCACACTTGCCTCGTTTGCTGACGATACCAACATCAGCAAAAGTATCAAAACCAGTTAAGACGTCAATCTTCTCCAAGAGGACCTCAACAAAGTTTACAACTGGGCAAAGGAAAACAACATGACCTTCAACGATCGTACATTCCAGCTGCTCAGAAGTGGTACCAACCAAGAGATCCTCCAAAACATCTCTCTGCTCACAGGTGAAAATCAGGCAATCGACACAAGCTCACACGCAAAATGCCTTGGGGTCCACCTAAGTAATGACGGAACCTTCAAACACCACATAGAACAAACCATCAAGAAGGCCAGAAGAATTGCTGGGTGGATCCTCAGAACCTTCTTTTCCTGTGAGGAGGAGTGCATGATGACACTGTGGAGGGCACTTGTCCAGCCTATCCTAGACTATTGCAGTCAACTTTGGTAACATATGATACTCATATGACATTCAAACAGCACACCACAAACATTAAAAAGAAACTGACACCCAGACTTAACGCCCTCAGGTCACTTGCTCACACAAAATTTGGACACAACAAAGAAACTACCACCACAGTATATAAACAATACATAAGATCAGTGATGGAATACGCAAGCCCAGCCTGGGCTTCTAACCTAGCTGAAACACATCATAAGACCTTACAGACTATTCAAAACAAAGCCCTGAAGATCATTACAGGCTGCACAGCTACTGCACCCACAGATCACCTACATCAAGAAACCAAAATCCTCTAAGTCAAAGACCATCTGGACATGAGAGGCACTCAATTCCTGGCAGCAGCCTCCACGAACCAAGACCACCCACTAAACTACATGGCAACACACAGACACCAAGAAATATCAAAACAACACCCAGCACACGGTATCACACACAATTATTGTCGTCTCTCCCTCCCTGCCCACCCCGAACCAACTTCCAGAAGCACATCCATACTCATATCTCTCACCGATCCATCCACTCACTCACAGACAACACGCAGCTGCATGCACGACCTCCCGAAATCCATCCTTCCGAATCCTCCCTTCCTCGCGAGGACAGAGTCCACCTGGCCAGGCTGAGATGCGGACACCATCCAGCTCTCCTGAGCTATCAGAAGAGACTGGATGACTCCGTTGTCGACACCTGCCCGGGATGTAACACAGCACCCCATACCATTAAACACATCATAGAAGACTGCATTTCACACAACCACTTACGCCAACAACACAATCTACACTCAATGAGAGCTCTGTGGGAAAGCCCGATCGTGGCCATGGCCTTTCTCAGGGACTCGGGGCTGTTCGGCCAGGCAGCTTAGGGAACAACAACAACAACAACAACTTTGGTCTCCCCACATGGCAATGGACATACAGGCCCTCGTGTCTGTACAGAGAGCCTACACCAGACAAATAAAGGGCATGAAAGAACTCTCCTACTGGGACAGACTAACAAAACTGGGACTGTACTCCCAGCAACGACGTAGAGAGAGATATACCACCATCTACACTTGGAAGATAATTGAAAAACTGGTACCCAGCCCTTCCAACACCAACGAGAAGTGCTCATACTTCAACCAGAGGACTGGTCACAAGTGTGTAAGAAAAATTCCACCCTCGCAAGCACCAGCAAGGATCAAGACTCTCCTCTCGTCCAGTCTGCCCTACAATGGTCCCAAAACCTTCAACTGCCTGCCACAGAAAATTCGGGATCCCGCATCAAGAAGATACCTTCACACACATCCTCATCATACTTTCCTGACACTATCTTAAAAGTCTCTATCATATCCCCTCTCTTTCTACTATATGCCAGTGTCGGAAGTCCCAGTGCCCTCAACCTCTGCTCATAGCCCGCGTTCTTCAATATTGGTATTAGCTTGCTAGCTCTCCTCTGCACTTTCTCCACTGCTTCTATACCCTTTACCATATATGGAGCCCACACCTGGTTTGCATATTCCAGGTGCAGCCTAACCAGCACTGTATAGAGATTCCTGAATATTTCTTCGTCAAGTGACACAAATGTCCTCCTTATCAGCCCTACAATTCTATTGGCTTTGTTTATCTTTTCCACTAAATGTTCTGAGAAATTTAACTTATTGTCTATCACTACTCCTATATCCTTTTCTGCATTCACTTCCTCCATCGCTTCATACATACTGTATCCTACCTTGTCTATCTTGCTTGTCCCAATCTGCATGTACTTGCATTTTTTTGGATGAAAAGGCATTAACCAATGCTCAGACCATCCCTTCATGCCATCCACATCTCCTTGAAGCAAACCCACATCTTCCTTACTCCTCACTCTTCTATACAGCTTAGTGTCATCCGCATACAGGTATACCTCACTTCCATTAGTTATAACCTCAGGTAAGTCGTTGATAAATATAACGAACAGCAGTGGTCCCAACACAGATCCCTGAGGAACCCCACTTGTAATTTCCCTCCACCCCGAGCCTATTCCATTCACCAGCACCCTCTGTCTCTGATCTTTCAGGAAGGCTTCTATCCATTTCAAACATTTCTCCCCTATATTATAGCTTCTAACTTTCTCTATTGACCTTTTATGTGGGACCTTATCGAAGGCCTTCATAAAATCACAATATACCACGCGAGTTTGTCAGGTGAAACAATTTTGAAATCTATCCTGAGTAAGTGTAGAGCACGTATAAAATACCTGTATAGACAGGTGGGATGCTTGCCCGCGGCGACCAAAAAGATCCTCTGCCAAGTGCTTGTTCAATGTCATTTTGACTATTCTGTGTCATCCTGGTACTGTACTCTGCATCATCTAAATCAGCACAGCACAAACTTCAGGTCACTCAACATAAAATGGTTAGGTTCATGCTGAACCTAGGACCCAGATCACATGTTGGCCAGGAACAACTTCAGTCACTAGGTATGCTCAATGTCTCTGACAGGGCCAAACAAATCAGGCTCACTAATGCCTTCAAAATTTTCTATGACAGAGCTCCAGAGTATCTAAAGAATGATTTTGTTAAAGCAAATGAGAGGAGTGGACATAATACAAGAAACAGGATGTTTAATTTTAAGGTCCCGAGAATCCAAGGACAGGGTAAGCAAACATTCTTCTTCACTGCCATCAAAGACTGGAACGACCTACCCCAGTCAGTCCGTGAAAAGAGAGCACTGTATTCCTTCAGACGTAGCCTGAAGGAACACCTGAACCGGACAGCTGCGAGAAGGGAGCACCAAACTTATGTCTACTACTAAATACGACACGGCGGGTGCCCAACTCCGAAAGGAGTTGAAGTAGGAGAGCTATCCCCCCGCCAAAGGCGGCTTTCTAGGGCCTTTCCTAGCTGATGCTGAGAGGATTGGGTTCTAGTCATGTGGTGATGGGCTGGTCTATCAGAGTGAGAGCTGAGCGATCTCTGCCATACCCATAGCTTACTCTGACTGTTCCTTTTACTTATATATCTTCTAGATCTCAAGTGACGGCGTCTTTTCCGTGGATCGACCTCCCTACTGCCAACCTAAAGTTGGCAGATTGGGAGCCAAAGCGTCACATTTTTCCCTTGCCCCTCAACTTTCCCTTCATAATTGCTGAGGGGCACAGGGCCTTGGGTGGGGCTTTGGTTTCCCGGGCGTTTCCGCGCCCTCCTCAGCTCCCTGCCTTAGAGTGGCTTCGGTCACCTGGGTTTTGTTAGTGGTAAGCAGGGAGGGTTTTGTGGGGGCGCTCTATGGCCTTGGCCTTGCTCGGGACCTTGGGGCTGTTCGGCCAGGCAGCCTGGGGAACAACAACAACAACTAAATACGACATAAGAGATAGACAAACCAAACTGAAATGATTACTGATTACGGATTACTGATATTTACTATAGGATGTAAGGTATCTTAACCCTTCAACCCCGGGTGGTACACGTGTGTACCATTATGTTTTGACCCGAGGAACCCGGGTGGTACAACATTGTACCATTGCTTGCGTATGTGCTTTCAAATGGCGCGCGTAAAAATTTCGTTCCGTGGTCGCTAG
This sequence comes from Paralithodes platypus, assembly GCA_032716605.1. Lineage (NCBI taxonomy): Eukaryota > Metazoa > Arthropoda > Malacostraca > Decapoda > Lithodidae > Paralithodes > Paralithodes platypus. The sequence continues at coordinate 20,529,437 of CM064576.1, read as the reverse complement.
GTGACGCCACCAGACACCATGTATGCCACCAAAACAGTCTCTACCCTGCCGCCAACATGGATACTAGCCCAAAAAGTGATTCCCCTGTGTCCGATTCCCTGCTCCCTTTGACGCCTGCCCATGTTCGTCGCGCCCTAACGCAAAGGCACGTACAAGATGCGTTGACTCCCGGAGGTATTGAAATAGCTTTGAGGAGTTATGAACGTGGTGAAGGACAAAATAGTGTTGATGACTTGGGCAGTGATAGCTCCGAGTCTTATCAGTCTCACTATAGTGAAAATTTAGACGATCTAGACGAAATTCATGAAAGAGACGCGCAATTTGTTGGATTTGACGATGACGATGAAAGTGATGATAGTACTGAACGTGATATAGTTGTGCAAGGTGATGAGAGTGTAGTGAGAGTGAGCGAATGGGACAGCACTAGGTCGACTGCCAAGTTTAGGTTGAGTGACACGACACCTAGCCCTTCGCCAGCTAAATCCCCATTCAAGATACGCTTTTATAAGAAGCAAGTTCTTGAAAAGGCGGCCGCGGCAGCCAGGAAAGAGGCCCTAAAACTTGGTGAGGGAGCAGTGCGTGAGGGTGCCAGTGAGGCTGAGCGTGAGGGTGAGGTTGACCCGCCATTGTCTTCCTTATCTACCCACGCCACCCAAGTTGCCCCAGGCGCCCGCCATTCTTCCCCACCACCACCAGCACTGCCTAGGGTTGAGGACCCCCCACTTTCGGCCTATTTACCCCCTATTTCCCCCGAGAGGAGACATACTACTACAGAAAAGGGAAAAGGGAGAAAATATGTGAAAAAAGGAGCTACAAGTAGGCGCTCTTTGTTCGAGGCTCCCGCGGCTTCCACCCCTGCCGGTCCCAGCCATACGCCCCCGCAAGTTTCCCCAGGGTCCACCCCACCTCTCCAGCCTACAACAGAGGTTCCTGACGATGTTTTTGACCTCGCATCCATACCTGCACCTACAGACACTGAACCAGTGCTGTCTACGAATCGTCGTAGGCCAAGGAGCCCCGAACCTCTGCATGAAGATGACAGAGCCTCACCTGCCACTCCTTCCCCACCTCGCCGACCTACACGCCGCCCACGCATCATTCGTTCCCCGCGAGATTATGAGGGGGGGTCTGAAGATGAAGGGCACCTCACAGATGACTCTGGCCATGATTACCTGGGTCCACCGTCAGGGCAAGATGACGGCTCTGACGACAACGACGATGACTTTATGGACATCGACGACCCTCAACCCCGACGCTTTGCCCAGGGCCGTCGTGCTCCTGGCCGCCCTGGCCGCCGGGCTGGGCCTGGGCGCCGTCGCGCTCCTGGCCGCCCTAGGGTGCGCGCCGCCAAAGTTCGTGGGCGTGCTGCCCCAGCTGCAGCTCCTCGTAAGCGTCGCCAGCAGGACCCATTTTATATTTTCAACTGGCAGGATGTGGCTGCTGATGAAGTGAATGACCCTGATGTTACCCCTTTTGATGAGGTACAGGAGGGTTCAGGAGTTACCCCAAGTTTTCCCGCAGGCCCCAATGCTCCACCACATGAGCTTTTTGAGGCATTTTTTGATAAGGAGGTTACTGAGTTTGTCATAGAAGAGACAAACAAGCACCACCAAATCCAGGTGAACTTTTTTGGCAAGGTGACCAAGGGCCACATGAAGCGGTGGACCCCAGTGACTCATCCCGAGTTCATGGTGTTCCTGGCAATCACCATGCTAATGCCTCATGTAAAGAAGCACAGGTTGGCTGACTATTGGATCACCAAAGATCTGATATCCACCCCTGCCTTCGGGAAATACATCTCTCGGGACCGGTACCTCGACATCCTCGGAGCGCTCCATCTTGTCACCAACACCGACATGCATCTCTCTGACAAGCTGTGGAAGATTAGGACGTTGTACGAGATGATGCGAGAACGTTTCACGTCATACTTCACGCCCTTCTGCAACGTCTGTATTGACGAGTCTCTTGTGCTGTTCCGGGGAAAGCTGAGCTTCAGGCAGTACATCCCCTCAAAGAGACATCGCTTTGGTATAAAGTTCTTTGTGCTGTGCGATTGCCAAACTGGTTATGTCCTGGACTTCCTGGTCTACAGCGGGAAGGAAGGGGACGTGGAAATAGACCCCCTCATTGGCTTTGGCGGAGCAGTGGTTCAAGCCATGATGAACCGGTACTTCCAGAAGAATCACGTCCTCTACACGGACAACTACTACACGTCCCCCACTCTCTCAAAGTACCTCCATCAGCGCAAGACAGGGACTGTAGGCACAGTTAGAGCGAAAAGGAAGGGCATGCCAACTTTCCCTCCTAAAACCAAGAAAGGCGATGTCTTCAAAAAGAAGTCGGGACCCATTCTGGCTATTCACTGGCACGACCAGCGGAAGGTCAACCTCCTGAGCACCGTCCACAAGGGGGAAATGGTTGAGACTGGCAAGGTGGATCGCCGCACCCAAGTCAGGGTGACCAAGCCCGATGCTGTAATGGACTACAACATAAATATGAGGCTGGTGGACAAGTCCGACATGCAGATAGGCTTCATCGACTGTCTGCGTACCTCGTGCAGATGGTACAAAAAGTTCTTTCTGCACATGGTGGACATGTCAATGCTGAATGCCTACAATATCTACAGGCTTCGGAATCCGCGCACACCCAGGAAGTTCAGTAGCCTGCGGAGGTTCCAAAAACAGGTGTTGGTGGAGCTCCTGGACAGGTATGCTACGCCACAGAGGGCAGTGGCACAACCTGGGCGCCCCGTTCAGGACCGTATGCAGTGTGCACAGTATCTAAATGTGCACAAGCTCGGTTACCTGCCTCTGGAACGAGATGGAGTCACCATTAGCAGAAGGCGGTGCCATGTCTGCTGGAACAGCCAGGTGAGGCCGAGGAAGCAGAAAAAGACCACCATGCAGTGTGTGGAGTGCCAGCTGTCACTATGTGCTATACCGTGCTTTGCTGAATACCACACCAAGCAGGAGTACTAACTAATAATCATAGTGAAAGTACCAAAGACTGACAATATGTATGTATATAGGCAACAAGTGGAAATAAAACAATGTATTGTGATAAAAAAGTCATGTATTATGAAAACATATATAAATAAGTGAAAAAAGACACAATAAATTGTATATAAAACGTTTACAAAGCATATAACTAAGTGAAAGTGACACATGACATAATATTAGATGGCCAAAGTATAATAAACACCTGTGATAACGAATAATCAGTGCCTAATATAACAATAACCTACCTCAATTACTAATAAAATGTACCGTATCAAGTGAAAATGAGCATTATCAGTGACAGTGACACTCTCTCAAGCATATTTACCAAAGTGAAAGTGACACACGAAGTAATATTAGATGGCCAAAGTATAATAAACACCTGTGATAACGAATAATCAGTGCCTAATATAACAATAACCTACCTCAATTACTAATAAAATGTACCGTATCAAGTGAAAATGAGCATTATCAGTGACAGTGACACTCTCTCAAGCATATTTACCAAAGTGAAAGTGACACACGAAGTAATATTAGATGGCCAAAGTATAATAAACACCTGTGATAACGAATAATCACTGCCTAATATAACAATAACCTACCTCAATTACTAATAAAATGTACCGTATCAAGTGAAAATGAGCATTATCAGTGACAGTGACACTCTCTCAAGCATATTTACCAAAGTGAAAGTGACACACGAACTAATATTAGATGGCCAAAGTATAATAAACACCTGTGATAACGAATAATCACTGCCTAATATAACAATAACCAGCCTCAATTACTCATAAAAACTACGGTATCGAGTGAAAATGTGAAATATTATTGACAATGATAGCCTAATACACATATTTTATATAATTGGACTCCAAATAACTATAATAACATCACTATCAATAAATAAAATCGCCTCCGGGAGGTAAAAACTCTGGCGCGACGAGTGGCTAAGTGCGCAGTAGGTTAGCCAAGCCGGGGCCTGGGCCAAGGCGACGCATCCGAACGCGGGAAGATTTTCCCGCATAAAAATCACTCCACTTCCCGCGCTCGCCATTATGCAATCACTTGGGCTAGAGACCTCTACTCAACGGCATTCTACACATGAAGGTTTGTGCAACATTTTTTTTTTTTTTTTTTATAACTTTGTGTCATGTATTTCAGGAGTAACAGGTGAATCAACATGGACCAAAATTCCTCAAAACCCCCGGACACATAGTACAGTCACGATCTACCCTAGCCGGGGTTGGAGGGTTAAAATAACCCCCTAGAAATACTTTCTCTAAAGTATCTATTTCTTTATCCTCCCCTTTTCCCCAGCTAACCTAATCCCACAAGGACCCCAATGGAAATACGCCTAACAGCCTTATCCTTAGTTGGAATTATGCAAGGCTGGTACATGTCATATTTGTAACATACTATGTGGTACCAACTCTGTAAATTGCTAACTGAATAAATATTATTATTATTATTATTATTATTATTATCACCATCCTCTTGAATTTGCATCCAATCATCTACCACCTTAATTAGCTGTAGTACTGTCGACCTGCCCGGCAAGAATCCGAACTGTCTCCCACTGAAAAGTTGGTTTGATTTCATATGCTCCATTATTCCTTCTCTAATTACCATTTCCATTAGTTTACACAAAACACTTGTCAAACTGACTGGTCTATAATTTCCTGGGTCATTTCTCTTTCCCTTCTTAAATATAGCTGTTATGTTCGCCTCTCTCCAGTCCATCGGGATTTGTCCTGTATTAAACGATACCTCAAATAACATTTTCAATGGCTCTCCTAACATCTCACCTCCTCCTTTATGATTCTTGGGTGTATCCCATCTGGTCCCGGGGACTTACTTCTGTTCATTTTTTCTATAGCCCTTCTTATTCTAGCATGGGAAAACTCTATTAGTTCTAGTGCAGGTGCCTGTTTGATGGGAATATTTGGCACTGCATCATCCGACTCTACTGTTAGTACCCCCCCAAAGTATTTCCCCAGCACCTCTGCTTTCTCCTTATCCGTCTCCGCTCTACTCCCATCATCCAAGTCACCTATCAGTTCTGGGATCCGTACTCTTCTCGTTAACTTTTCCTGCATATACTTCCAGAATATGTTTGGATTATCCTTCACGTTTCTTGCAATCTCTCTCTCCCTTTCCTTTACCCCCCTCCTTGTCTCCCACCTTATTTTATTGTTTATCTGTCTACGTTCCAAATCCACTACTTTAGCTTCTATACTAGACCCCCTGTTCTTTTTTAACACTTTTAATCTATCCCACAATCGTTTCTTTCTTCTTATCAAAGTCCACAGCTTTCTTTTCATTGGTAATTCTGGGTTCGTTCTTTTCCTCAATTTTGTTTTATCCTTATATTCCCTTACTGGTACACATTTGGATATAACATCCTCCAGTTTGACTCTAAACTTCCTCCACATTCCTTCAGCATCTTCACCGTTCAAGTATTCCCCCCAGTCAATGTCCAGACACCTTAGCAGCTCATAATCTGCTCTGTCATACATGTATATTGTTTTATTGCTTCTATCATCCCTCTCTGTTTTAATATTGCAACTAAAACTTATACAGGCATGGTCACTATGACCTATAGGGCTATCCACATTGACATGTTCCACTATATCCTCCTCATTGCTAAAAAATTAAATCAATTACCGGTACCGGTACACTCCCCTGCTTCCCATCTCTATATCTTGTCATCTCTGTAATATGTTGAGTTAAAAAACAATCTCTTACTTTCTCTATAAACTTGTTTTCCAGGCTACACTGTCCTGCTGGAGTAGTACAATTTGCCCAGTTGATCCTTGGCAAATTGAAATCTCCAATCAAAATCTTATATTTGTTCTCTCTATTATCTATTTCCTCCATTGCTTTCAGTAGGTTATCATCCTCTTCCCTACTATTATTTGGGCTTCTATATATAGAGGCAATTAGAATTGACGCTCTTGTACATTTTACTTCAATACACAAATACTCACAATACTGCTGTCTCATATCCACCTCATTTACCTTGAGCTCTTTTCTTACATAAATAAACAGTCCTCTTCCAACCTCTGCTCTAATAGCATTCCTCTCGTACAACTCAAAACCCTCCAAACTATACTCCACCAGTCCCCTTTCAATTCTAGCATTTTTTGGTCTTACTATATTTCTGATTGGGGATATGAATGGTAAGGTGGGTGATAGGAAAGTTGAGGGAGTGGTGGGAGGGTGGGGGGTACCATCAGAGGTGAATGGGAATGGTAGTGCACTTGTGGACGTATGTGTGGGGAGGAGGCTGTGGATAGCCAACACCTTCTTCCGACACAGAATGATCCACAGGTACACGTGGAAACGGATGTTGACGATGAAGGATAAGACAGTGGTGGAACGAAAGTCATTGATTGATTATGTATGTGTGGATGAACGAATGAAGAAATCTGTGTTGGATGCTAGGGTTTTATGGGGTATTGGAGGGGGTCTGTCTGATCATTATGTAGTGGTAGCTAAGGTTAGGATACAAAAGAAGTGGGTGAGGAGAGCTGGGGGAGGTGAGAAGAGGGTGGAGAGGTTGCAGGAGGAGGAAGTCGGAGGAGTACAGGAGAGCAGTGGAAAGACGACTAGGTGGGTTCGACCTGGAAGTTATGGAGGAAGTGGAGGAGATGAGCAAGGTGTTTAAGGATGAGATCTGTGCAGCATGTGAGGAGGTGTGTGGAGTGAGGAGAAGAGGGAGGGGAGTGAAAGGTACAGCATGGTGGACAGAAGAGGTAAGAATAGCTGTGGAAGAAAAGAAGAAAGCATATAGAGAGTGGTTGGGTAGTAGAGGGAATGAAGATTCCGAGAGACAGAAACGAGTGAGGTACGTGGAGAGTAAGAGGGTGGTGAAGAGAGTAGTGAAGGAAAGTAAGAGAAGAGTAGATGAAGAATTTGGAAGGAATCTGACTGTAAAATGGAGGGAGAGTAAGAAACTGTTCTGGAAAGAAGTCAAGAAACTTAGGGAAGGTAGCAAGGGAAACAGTAAGGGTGTGAAAGATAAGAATGGGAGGATGCTAGCCGAGAAGCAAGAGAGAGTCGAAAGATGGAGGGAGTACTTCAGTGAGTTGCTAAATGTAAGGAATGAAGACCCAGCAAACATAGCTGGATATGGTATGGGAGGGAGAAGAAGAGAAGTAGTGGAGGAGGAGGTGGGGATCAGGAGGTCAGAAGTGTGGGAAGCCATGAAAAGAGTGAAGTTGGGGAAAGCACCAGGAACAGATGGAGTGTGTGGGGAAATGTTGAGGTATGGTGGTGAGATAGTGATCGAATGGGTATGGAAAATGTGCAAACTAGCATGGGAGAAGGGGAGTGCACTCGATGACTGGAAGACTGGCATAATAGTCCCCCTATATAAGGGCAAAGGGGAAAGAGGAGTGTGTGGTAACCACCGAGGAATATGTCTTCTAAACGTAGTAGGGAAGGTATACAGTAGGGTAGTGATTGAGAGAGTGAGATTGAGAATGGAGAAATGGATAGGCGACGAGCAGGGAGGTTTAGGAAGGGAAGAGGATGTGTAGATCAGATTTTTACCCTGAATTGTGTTGTGGAGAAGTATCTGGAGAAGAAACACCAGGTGTATGTTGCCTTTATGGACTTGGAGAAGGCCTATGACAGAGTGGATAGAGAAGGTTTGTGGAAAGTACTTAGAATATACGGAGTAGATGGCAAGTTGCTGAAAGCAGTGAAGAGCATGTATGAGGGTGCAAAGGCGGCAGTACGTGTGGAGAGTGAGCAGAGCGAGTTCTTTGACCTGAATGTTGGTTTGAAACAGGGGTGTGTAATGTCCCCGTGGTTGTTTACTGTATATATGGATGGAGTCATGAAAGAAATACCGTAAAATGCTGTAACTTCGGAAATTTTTCGATGTTTTTTAACAATTTCTCCTGAGTGTAAACACATTATAGAGATTTAACTAGGTCAAGTGATGTATGGTGATAGTGTGCCGTAATCCAGGAAGCCTCCTAAAATTATCCCCCATAAGAAGAGAGCTATCCTTATCCTAAATGATGTCCGAAGTTTGCTTGAAAAGTTGATAACTTCGGACCTGTATGGCTAACTTCGGACATAGGTGATTTCTTATGGAAAATGGTTGCCAAGAAAGCTGAGATAACTTCGGACGAACGGAGGAGAACTTCGGACCTACGTTCGTGGCCTTATTTCATTCATTTTTCGGCTCCTACTATTTTATATGAATATTTTATTATTGCTGCTTATTCTTGTCCGATGTTATAGTGGAAAATGCATAGTCAATACTTTTAGGCCTGTATAATCAGTATAGGAGGGGGATATATACGATGTTTAACATATATTCTGTTTGGATCTGTTCTCGTTAGGCATCGAGCTCACTCCTAGAAAATATTGAGCAGGAAAAATAACCAATGCTGTATAATCAATAACTTGAAAATTAACTAGGCCTAGTGAAAATATATAGGTATGTATAATATATCAATGCATATACACTTTTATGAATTTGAGCATTTTTATAGGTATAACGTATTTGTTGGTGTTTCTTTCGGCAGATCAAATTTTTTTTGGACAAGATATATGCCTCTCCTAATTTATATATATTATATATCCAGAATTATCCGAAATACATAAATCGGTTAGCATAGTATCATATTTTTATGGGTTTTTGGACTCAGAGAATGATGATTTGATCTTTTACCACCATGTTAATGATGTACAAGTATTATGAATGATTTTCATAGGGCAAATAATAACAAACGATTGTTTTGTTCCATGTCCGAAGTTACCATGTTTTTTTGTTAAAAACACAATCGGTTAAATGATACTGTTCTAGCTAGAGCGTTATACAAGTGTAACAAATTTCCTTTGGTGGATGTTGTCTCTGGTAATGTTACTACAAAATTATATCAGTCACAACATCATTCATACAAACAAATTTCTTCAGGGTGATAGAAGTTTGGCAGGGTAGCGAAAAATGTACATATTTTCGTCACATATATAATATTTTTTTCGTGTACATATACTCATGTCAGTTCCCTAGGACTTTTACATGCTCTTCCTTTGCCATTTCTCTAAATGGACCCCACAAAAAAAGGAAAAAAAAATTCCATTATATAATGACAATGTCTAATTACTTATTATCGCCGATGTCCGAAGTTATGACCCAAATCCAAAGTTACCCCACTTTACGGTACTATCAAGAGCAGTGGATGTTGGTGTATCGCTGAAAAGGGAGGGAATTGAGTGGAAGCTACCTATACTGCTGTTTGTGGATGATACAGTTCTGATGAGTGATAATGAATGGGAGTTGCAGGGTCTGGTAAATGAGTTTGGAACAGTGTGCGAAAAACGGAATTTGAAGGTAAATGTGGGGAAGATCAAGGTTATGGTCTTCGAAAGAGGTGAAGTCACAGAGTGTGAGGTGAGGCTGAACGGTCAGGCTATGGAGATCGTCAACTCTTTTAAGTATCTGGGCAGTGTGTTGAGTAAAGATGCGACTATGGGTGAAGAAGTACGGGAGAGGGTACAACAGGGGAAGAGGGCTGTAGGAACGCTAAAAGCAGTAACAAGAAATAGGGGGGTCAGTATGGAAGTGAAGAAGTCCTTGCATGACAGTGTGGTAATCTCGACACTGACTTACGGAAGCGAAGCATGGACGTTAGTTGAGAGACTCAGACCAAGAGTGAGAGCAGTGGAAATGAATTACTTAAGGAGTGCGTGCGGAGTTACATGGAGGGATAGACAGACTAATGAGGAAGTAAGAAGGAGGTGTGGTGTGGAGGTAGATGTGCTGGAAAGTGTGAAAAGGAACAACTTGAGATGGTTCGGCCATATGGAACGTATGGAAAGCGAGAGAATGACTAAGAGGGTGTACAAGAGCGAGGTGGAGGGACAGAGAGGGAGAGGTAGACCGAATGAGAGGTGGAAGGATGGAGTGAGGAAGTACATGAACGAAGGCGGTGCTGGTTGGGGGGAGGGACGTCGACTGACTGGGGACAGAGGTGCATGGGGGCGGTTCGTTCGTGGCCACCCCTTCGGGGATCACGGCATCAGGCAATAGATAGAGAGGTAGACTTCTTGTAAGGCTATGACATCAGGTTTTTCCTCTTCATCCTGCAACCTACATATCAGTTCTCTTTTCTTGTCCTGGGTAAACACATCCACATTACTAAACATAGTCCTTAATCTTTCTACCATTCCTTCAGCAGCTACATCATCCCGCTCCTCCTGTCCGTGCCCTACTCTCCCCCTCACACTACTGGTACTGGGTCTGCAGCTTCTGTCTCTCCCCGAGACGCTTCCACCCTGCTCTCCACCTCTGCCACAACTTCTGTCACATTCTCTTCCCTCCCAGCTCTCCTTCTCCCTTCTATTCTTATAAACCACTTCCTCAATTTCCCGTCCCTCACTCTCCAGAAAAACTTCTTCTTATCCTCTTCACCCAACTTTCCATTTTCCTCATCAGCCTATTCCTGTAGTTCCTTTATTTTTTGTCTTTGTTCTATGCTCAAATCCTTCTTTAATCTTATATGTTTCAGTTCTTCATTTGTGTTTAGTCTCCAACTAAAAATTTTCACTGTCTCTACCACTGCCCTGGTTTTAAACTGTACCCTTATAGGTCTCATCTCCCCCCTTCTATATCTACCTATCCTACTGACTTCCTCCACCTGCCCATCCCATCCACATCCATCTACATCAACAGCTTTCATGACCTCCTTCACTTTCTCCATATCTCTCACTTTTCTCACTCCATTATCATTAATGAGCCTCTATATCTCCATGCATGATTATACCTCTATCCCTGTCCATGGCCTCCCTCACGACACTCTCCTTGTTCTTCATGACACCTACGACTGCACTCTCAAATTTTTTTTTTGTCTTATTCATTTCCTCCTTTTGTTCTTTCACAATTTCCTCCAAATCCTTAACTTTCTGTTCACCTACCACCGTCCATGCAGTTGACTCCTTCACTTCCTTGAATCGTCCTTCGTATTCCATCAGCTGCTCCTTTAATGCCACATTCTCTGCTCCCAATTCCTCTACCCTTTTTAATACCATCTCTAGGTTCTTATTAGCTTCCAAAATAGGCCCACATTCGCTTCCTTCACTAAGTATCGTTTTACAATATAAGTTATTATATAGCTCACCCCTCCACCACACCAATTTTCCCCCCTAGCACTTCACCAGTCCTTCCTCTCCTCGCTCGCTCATTATGTTCTCGATATTCCGTTATATTTAATCTTGCACATGATAATATGTCGGAGCTCAAAAACTACCTCCACCTCCCACCACTGCCTTGCCACAGCTTTACATAGGGCGATCGCCGCGGTTAGCTTCGCGTCTATATTGACGGCAATTTTTTTGGTTATTTGTCCCCTGCTGGCAATATAAATGATGATGACAATATGTCATGGGGGGGGTGAGGGGGGGCAAAGCTCCCCCTCAACATATTATTGTATCCAATGGCATTCAAAATAGACGGGAACATGATGCAAAGGTCAGACGCCTCGCCCGCCGCTGCCGCCGTCATGTTTACATTTGTCGATCGGCATGGTTAAGTTCGCGTCTATTTTGACAGCGATTTTTTCGGTAATTTGCCCCCTGTTGGCAATATATATGATGATGACGACAATATGTCATAGGAAGGGGGGGGGGGGGCTTTGTACTATTGTATCCAAAGGCAGTCAAAATAGATGGGAACATGATGGCAAAGGTCCGACGCCACTATGCGTAGTGTAAATAAGGCTGGCGGTACGCCCGCACTTAACATTCTTGCCGAAAGTTTTTTGATTTTACAGTTTCTTACAGTTTCTTACAGTTTCTTACAGTTTCTTACAGTAGATCCTCTGGAAAAAGGCAAACTAGGCCTGTGTATCCAGCTCAGTGCCAGTACTTGCACTACTGCGGTCGTTCACTGTGTTGGCGGCGGCGGCAGCAGACGCAACATTTTTACTATTCTGTATTTTTGCTTTATAATCAAACTTGAAATCTTGTCTTCCCCATGCTTTATCAAGATTACTTTCAAACTTCCTTATTGATTCGGAAGCGACTACATACTGGGGCAGCGCGTTCCACTCATTTACCACTCTATCACAAAATGAGTTCTTTGCCTTTTCAAGCCTATTTCTTTCTTTGTAAATTTTCTTAGAGTGTCCTCTCGTTCCCTTCCGCATCAAGAAGATACCTTCACACACATCCTCATCATACTTTCCTGACACTATCTTAAAAGTCTCTATCATATCCCTTCTCTTTCTCCTATATGCCAGTGTCGGAAGTCCCAGTGCCCTCAACCTCTGCTCATAGCCCGCGTTCTTCAACGTTGGTACTAGCTTGCTAGCTCTCCTCTGCACTTTCTCCACTGCTTCTATATCCTTTACCATATATGGAGCCCACACCAGGTTTGCATATTCCAGGTGCGGCCTAACCAGCACTGTATAGAGATTCCTGAATATTTCTTCGTCAAGTGACACAAATGTCCTCCTTATCAGCCCTACAATTCTATTGGCTTTGTTTATCTTTTCCACTAAATGTTCTGAGAAATTTAACTTATTGTCTATCACTACTCCTATATCCTTTTCTGTATTCACTTCCTCCATCGCTTCATACATGCTGTATCCTACCTTGTCTATCTTGCTTGTCCCAATCCGCATGTACTTGCATTTTTTTGGATGAAAAGGCATTAACCAATGTTCAGACCATCCCTTCATGCCCTCCACATCTCCTTGAAGCAAACCCACATCTTCCTTACTCCTCACTCTTCTATACAGCTTAGTGTCATCCGCATACAGGTATATCTCACTTCCATTGGTTATAACTTCAGGTAAGTCGTTGATAAATATAACGAACAGTAGTAGTCCCAACACAGATCTCTGAGGTACCCCACTTGTAATTTCCCTCCACCCCGAGCCTATTCCATTCACCAGTACCCTCTGTCTCCGATCTTTCAGGAAGGCTTCTATCCATTTCACACATTTCTCCCCTATACTATAGCTTCTAACTTTCTCTATTAACCTTTTATGTGGGACCTTATCGAAGGCCTTCATAAAATCGCAATATACCACGTCTATTACATCACCATCCTCCAGAGTTTGCATCCAATCATCTACCACCTTAATTAGCTGTAGTACCGTCGACCTCCCCGGCAAGAATCCGAACTGTCTCCCACTGAAAAGTTGGTTTGATTTCATATGCTCCATTATTCCGTCTCTAATTACCGTTTCCATTAGTTTACACACAACACTTGTTAAACTGACTGGTCTATAATTTCCTGGGTCATTTCTCTTTCCCTTCTTAAATATAGCTGTTATGTTCGCCTCTCTCCAGTCCGTCGAGATTTGTCCTGTATTAAAAGATACCTCAAATAACATTTTTAATGGTTCTACTAACATCTCACCTCCTTCCTTTATGATTCTTGGATGTATCCCATCCGGTCCTGGGGACTTACTTCTGTTCATTTTTTCTATAGCCCTCCTTATTCTAGCATGGGAAAACTCTATTAGTTCTAGTGCTGGTGCCTGTTTGATGGGAATAGTAGGCACTGCATCAACCGACTCCACTGTTAGTACCTCCCCAAAGTATTTCCCCAGCACCTCTGCTTTCTCCTTATCAGTTTCTGCTCTCTTCCCATCATCCAAGTCACCTATCAGTTCTGGGATACCTACTCTTCTAGTTAACTTTTCCTGAATATACTTCCAGAATATTTTTGGATTAGCCTTCACATTTCTAGCAATCTCTCTCTCCCTCTCCTTCACCCCCCTCCTTATCTCCCACCTTATTTTATTGTTTATTTGTCTGCGTTCCAGATCAACTTCTTGAGCTTCTATACTAGACCCCCTGTTCTTTTTTAACAATTTTAGTCTTTCCCACAATCGTTTCTTTCTTCTAATCAATGTCCAAAGCTTTCTTTTCATTGGCAATTCTGGGTTCGTTCTTTTCCTCAATTTTGTTTTATCCTTATATTCCCTTACTGGTACACTTTTGGATACAGCATTCTCCAGTTTAACTCTAATCTTCCTCCACATTCCTTCAGCGTCTTCACCGTTCAAGTATTCCCCCCAGTCAATGTCCAAACACCGTCTCAGCAGCTCATAATCTGCTCTATCATACATGTATAATTTTTTATTGCTTCTATTATCCCTCTGTTTTAATATTGCAACTAAAGCTTATACAGGCATGGTCACTCCGACCTATAGGGCTATCCACATTGACATGTTCCACTATATCCTCCTCATTGCTAAAAATCAAATCAAGTACACTCCCCTGCATCCCATCTTTATATCTTGTCATCTCTGTAAAATGTTGCGTTAAAAAACAATCTCTCACTTTCTCCATAAACTTGTTTTCCAGGCTACACTGTCCCGCTGGAGTAGTACAATTTGCCCAGTTGATCCTTGGCAAATTGACATCTCCAATCAAAATCTTATATTTGTTCTCTCTATTATCTATTTTCTCCATTGCTTTCAGTAGGTTATCATCCTCTTCCCTACTATTATTTGGGCTTCTATATATAGAGCCAATTAGAATTGATCCTTTTGCACATTTTACTTCAATACACAAATACAGTACTCACAATACTGCTGTCTCATATCCACCTCATTAACCTTGAGCTCTTTTCTTACATAAATAAACAGTCCTCTTCCAACCTCTGCTCTAATAGCATTCCTCTCATATAACTCAAACCCCTCCAAATTATACTCCACCAGTTCCCTTTCAAGTCTAGCATTTTTTGGTCTAACCTCAGGAAGTTAGACCAATTTTTTTTGGTCTTTTCCTCTTCATCCTGCAACCTACATATCAGTTCTCTTTTCTTGTCCTGGGTAAACACATCCACATTACTAAATATAATCCTTAACCCATCTACCATTCCCTCAGCAACTATACCATCTCGCTCCTCCTGTCCGTACCCTACTCCCCCATTAGCACTACTGGGTCTGCAACTTTGTCTCCTGTCTCTCCCTGTGACTCTTCCACCCTGTTCTCCTCCTCCGTCACAACTGTACTGTACTTTATATAGGCTAGTGCATATAAAATGTACCGGTACCTCCGGAGGTTGAAACACATTTTAATATGATCTTTGCAACATCCTTAACCCTCTCACGTTCTTGGCGCAATTTTGAGCCTATTAGGGATACTTTAAATCCTTTGTTACCATCAGGGTTTTTTAGAAACCTTTAGTTTAGTTACTTTAACCTCTGCAATTGTCTTCGAGTTAGCTGTGGGCAGAAAACTAATTTTGGAGAGGTAATTATAAGAGTGAGAGAACTCTATTTCTTATTGCTAATCTGGCAACGTCTGCGTCATATGGTCGTGAGAGGGTTAATATCGATAGTAAAATAACATAATTGTTTTTATTCCCAGTTAATAAGATTTTGTAAAATTTGCACTAAATTAGATGACTTTTGGGCTAGAGCTAGGTTACTATACAGACTCTTAGTAGACAGAGGTTTTGAGGCAAGTAAATTGTTACATATATTTAATCTTTTTAGGGTCAATTATTGTGACTTCTAAAATTTTACATCAATAATTTTAATCAAGCATTTTTAACTTGAAGTTTCTTGTATAACCTCTGCTTACTTTTTGTCTGTTTGTATTTATTGTTTATCTTTTTCTTTTTCTATTATTAATATTGATGATTTTTTTAAATTAATTGTTCTTGTTAAAAGAGTAGGCTACTATTTGTTTAAATCTGTTGTTACTTCTTCATATTTTGCAATTATTTGTCTTTATATTATATGTATTCATTGTCGATAGTATCAATTGCTTGCTTTTGCGATTTCCTTAGTTTATTTGTACGATAAATGTATGTTATTTGTAGGGTAGTTATTGATAGGGGTCACTTGAGGCATGCTATGCTTGCAGGTACCTACCCGATAGCACTATCGTTAGTGAGTGCTGTACTGTACTTTATTGGGAGGTTTGACGTACCTCCCAACCTACCAAATAGGAAAACCTACTATTTGGTAGTAGTCTTGGAAAATCCAACGTCAAGGCTATTAACCTAATTGCAATGACGACTTGTCTATTTTGACTGCTATGTCGTCATTCCAACCGCGGTTAAAAAGAAAACGTCTAGAGTCTACTCCTTATCTTGCTCTAGGAGACGTTGTACATTAACCAAAACTACCACCGAAGGTGAAAAAAGCATAGAAGAGAAGAAAAAGGGGTTTACCTTAGTTACCGCTTAAGGCCCATCCCGTGTTCCGTCATGTGCAGATCCCTGTCGAACGTGCGCATGAGCGACCCTCTCTTGTTATCACATCTCACGTCAGCAGAAGAACGCGGATGGGCAGGGGTCCGGCGTGAGGGAGGGTATTATGTACGTTGGATTTTCCAAGACTACTACCAAATAGTAGGTTTTCCTATTTGGTAGGTTGGGAGGTACGTCAAACCTCCCAATTTGTTAGTAGTCTTGGCAAATCCAACGTCAAGGCTGCATAACAAATAGGAGGAGGACATCCAAGCCCAACCTACCAAAAAAACCAATGCATAAAACAAAATTACGAATGACAAAGACACAATGTAAACAAGAGAGTTTAATAAAAGAGTGAAAAACTGAGGAGTAGCTAAAAAGAACAGTTTTAACACATGCCCGTCATTCATAGTAATGCAAAAACATAGACTTGTCTGAAACCAAATAGGTACTGTACCCAAAATCCCTTTTCTTCAAAAACCAACAAAAACACTGAACACAAGAACAAAACACAATTTTCAATGTGGCAAAAACACTTATGTACTGGAACAATACATAATCCCAAACTTGCAATCCAGTGTTGCAAACCCATACACCCCCCCCCCCCCCTTTGTCAAATAAAACAAAGGAAAAGAACGAGGGACAAGGGGGGAAGACCAGGGATCTTCGCCAGAGCACCAGGAAACACGACCCCCGAGAGCAATCACCGGCCGAGGGGGTCGAACACTGGACACGGAGAGGTAGGAGGAGATGAAGGAATTGATAGAAGACCACAAAACCGCGGAGGCGAAGGCAGGGAAGGATCGACGTGGCAGGAACCGGAAGGAGGCAGCAAAGGATCTGACATCGCGCGCAGAACCCCTACAAACAGGGTGACGGGCACGAACGGTCCGACAAACGTGGCGGCCCAGCTGCACCTGCTAGAGCCTCCCACCTGTCCGAGGAGACACCCACACAGCAGTACCCGAAGGCGGCGCCACAGACGCAACAGAGGAGTGCAAGGCTGACACCGGGCACAACACATGGCGAGGATGCCCACGCCGTAAAGCCTGGACGGCGAAAGGCTGGAAAACGGGGGCCTCCCTCCCATGCGTGGTAACAAAAGGTGGGGAGGAGGCGAACGAGACGCCATGCAAGGACGGGGAGAATCGGACGCAGTCCCGGGGCCGTGACAATGCCGCTAGTGCAGACACCCGATCCCCAGTGGCCAGAGCGACAAGGAAGAGTGGACGCCCGAGCAACGGAACCGGCGTAGCGGCCCTTGTATACGTGGGGGAAGCCAGAAGGACCAGAGCCCGCCCCAGATCCCACAGCGGAGAGACCAGGCGCGGAGGCGGTCAATCCCGGAAGGCAGCCGTCAGGAAGGAATCCAGCACCTGTGGCGGAACGACCAGCCCAGCGACGGACCCAAAGAACCCCCCGGACGGCAGACAAGTGGGTACGTATAGCGTCGACTGGAAAGCGACGTGTACGGAAGAGGTGAAACAAGGAGCGTAGGACGAGGGAAGGAGAGCCAACTGGCAGGCGAGTGGCCTGTAGCCACCTAGTAAAAAACCTCCAGCGGGACCCGTAAGGCCCCCAAGGAGAAGACGGCCAGGAACGCTGCAGGAAGTCAGTCAGGGCCCGGCCGGGGACCGGGAGCCACCGTGCCTCATGAACAAGCACGATGCGAAGGCCAAAGAGGTCCGCAGGACCCCAACCTAGCCCAAGTGGAAGCCGGAGACAGGTAGAGGGACCGGACCCGGGCACCACCGCGGCAACCGGGCGGACCAAGTCCGTGCCGGCCACAGAGGCGCGAGGAGCCAGACGCAGCCGTGGTACAGCCGCAGCTTCGCGAAGACCGGGCACATCAACAGCGCGTCTGGTGGCGGAAAAATGGATATCGACCGCCACCAGTACCAGGCGACCATGAAAGCGTCCGGACCCCCCCCGGAGCGCGAGGCCGGAGGGAGAGGTCCAGAGGCAACTGGCGCGGCACCCCCGATGCGAACAAGGCGACCTCCGGAACACCTCAGGAAGCCGCGAGGTCGGCGAACACAGTCCGTTTCATCGCCCATTCTACAAGAACGCCCTGCCCTCTCGACAGGGCGGCCGCCCAAAGGGTGGCAGGCCCGGGCAGGGAGGAGGCATGCAAGGAGAAGGGGTGTCGGTCCGCGAGGAAGAACAACTCCACCGAGACCCCTAATAGAGTCAACGACCTGGAGGACCCCCGCATAAGGAAACAGGGGACAGCTTGTCTGAGTGTCCAACCCGAAGGCCACCGACTCACCCCGAAGGGCCAGCGCGGGGACCCGCAGGAAGAACAAAGGAACCAACAATCCGAGGGCATAGACAGGTAAGAGGAGGGAGACCCACCCATCTGCCGGGAAGTGGACGTCCCAGGTTCGATTGGGAACCTCACCCAACCTCGCTCGACGTATCTGTGGTTACCCAGACCGTCGGCGGGGGGGTCGGTCCAGGGCACAGCCGCAAAGAGCGAGCCCCGAGCAACCCAGCGACCGAAGCGTCGGCGAACGGTACGCGGGAGCGGCAGGAGCCGATCCATAGGGGCAACGGAAACACCGCGGTGCCCACGAGGAGGAGGCGGCGTAGCCAGAGGCTCCCTAAGGGAAGGGGCAGAGCGGCCCAATGCAGCGAACCCACGAACGAGTCCCAGAGCCACCCCGGGAGGGAGACCGAGTGCAACACGGCGAGGACCGTCCACCGAAGGTGCACCGCGGCCGGCAGACCCCGGGTCACCGTAGCGCCGGACAAAACCCATGCGAGACCGACCCATGGCACGACACGCGACGGGGTCAAGCGTGACTTGGGAACATCGAAGGGGAACCCTAACCGTGCGACGTCGCGAACGACTGTGAGGGCGTCGCCAATGCACAGGCCTAGGGCGTCGGAAACTACCAACCAAACGGCCAAGGAAAACAGGAGCTGGAGCCCGCTCCTGAGAAGAGGACCCAGAGCCTGCCCCACCAGTGCGGAGAAGATCTGCGGCGCGATGTGGAGACCGAAGGGAAGGCCGTCGAACAGGAACACACGATCGGAAGTCCGAACGGCCAAGAATCGCTGGAAGCGAGGATGGAGAGGAACGAGCCAAGACACATCCTGGAGGGCCAGCGACACTACCCACGACAGAGGGCACAGGGCCAGGCGTACCAGGGGTACCGGCAGCATCCGAAACCGTGTGTGCACGATGTGCCCGTTGAGGGCCAACAGATCCACCACCGGTCGCATCGCGTCGCAGGTCGGCGACGGAACCAGAAAGACACGGGAGAGGAAAACCGGGTGACCGGCGGTCAACTCCCTCGACGCTACCCAGCTCGGGCATGGAAGTGAACACGTGGGCCACCTCTGAAGAGATGGGCCGTTGTCGGTGACAAGAGCGGAGCGGGGGTATGGACGTCCACCTCCAGGTGAGACCCCTCCGCGCAACCCGCCGCCCCCAACGTCCCTCGCGGCTACCGAGGGGCGCAAGGGCGAAAACAACCCGAGAGAGCACCCGAGAGGAGGGGAGCGACCCGGTACGCCCAGGCGAGAAGGAGAACAAGGAGGCCGACCCAGAGAACTACACATTGGGTTGACGTGGAGGTACCCCCGGTACGGGCCGTGCGGGCATGAGCGCCACGTTGACCTCCTCTACCCCCGCCCCCCCCCAACCTCGTCGAAAAGGGCGGGCCACCCCAACCCCAGGCCGGCGCGGGGCTGACCCCGTCGAAGGGCGGCCGGAAGTGGAAGGCCGGCCAGCCCCGACACAGAGGGGATGAAAGGGGCAAGAACAGAAGTGCGAGGCGGAACCGAAGCACTGGCCAGCAACGTCCCAGTCCTGCGCCCGTGCAAGGCGGCAGCACTTGCAGCAGCACCCCGAAGAGGACCGGCAGAAGGACGGGACTGAGAAGACCCCGCGCGCGGCACAGCGCGTCGGTGCGTGACGTAAGCAGGGTCCGTAACGACACAGCACGGCGTCGTGTGGCGGAAGCAGGGGCCGCCGACAGAGAAGCGGAGCATTCCCAAGCATCCTGCGTAAAAAAACCCGACGTATATAGCGCAGAGTACAACAAACCCTGACGAATAACCAAGGGGGCCGGCCGGCAGAACGAAGACCGTACCGTCGTGCGGTGCCGAGTTGCCGCGCACAAAACCGCCTTCAGCTCGGGAACCAAAGACACCGCGAGCCGAAGGTGGACCCGCTGAACGCGGTCCAAACCCTCGCGAAGATCGCCTGGCGCAGACGCCTCGAAAAGCCGCAGGTGGTGAACAGACGTCTGGAGGGAACCTAAAGACAAGACAAGAAGTCCGTCACCCTCCGTCGCAAGGGAAAAACCTTGGCGACAGAGGGCTGATCCGGGTGAGAGAAGAACGGGGTAGCAATAGAACAAAGTTCAAGAACGGGCGCGCTCATCCAGGACCAGAACGCGCCGTCCAACCCGCCGACAGACACAAGAGGAGGCAAAATCAGGGACGACTCCGGGGGAGGGACGGAAGGAGAGCCGTCGACGGATCGGTGTGTGAAGTCGAAGGCCTCAGCAAACCAGGCCTCCAATGGGAGAGGGTGACCGAGCATGATGGCTAAGCCAGGCGTACCGGCGTCGCACAAACCTGTCCCATAGGAGGACAGACCCGTCAACACAGCCAGGGACTGAACAGCCGGAAGGATGTCAGGGCGGCTGAAGTCTGACCAGAGCGTAGGCCTGCAGAAGGGAGGGGGACCATAGCAGGGGTAGGTAGGGTGAGGTGCTGAGGGTGAGCGTGAGCGGGAGCGAGACCCACGACACGAACCAGCAGCGTCGCGGCCCAAGGAAGGCGAGCGACGACGGTTGTGTCGCCGTTGAGGGACTCGTCCCCGATCACGAACGGCCGAGGGGGAAACAGCACCATTCCCCTCTTCCAGCGACACATCAGCTCCTGAGAAAGGGGACCCCGAAACCTCGCGAAACCCCACCGAGGCAAGAGGAGGGGTACCCCCCTGGCGAGACGGTAAGGGAAGGTCAGGAAGAGAAGAATGAGGAGGAGCAGGACGACGGGAGTGGGAAGGCTGGCCGGGTGAAAGGAGGCCAGGAGCCGCGGGGGGAAACAGAGCAAGGATCCCCGGGGCTGAGATAACAGGGCGGCCCGACACCGAGGCGGAGGAGGGAGGGACCACCACCGTGGGACGAGACCGTGAAGTAAGAATAGGCACTGAAGCAGGTGAAGTAGGAGAAGCAACGACATCCAGGCGGACCCTCCTGGACAGTGTAGGAGGAGGGAGCAGAGGGCCAGCTACAGCATGAACAACCGCGCGCGGAGAGGACAACGTAAGAGGAAGTCGTCTGGGCTGGGGAAGCGGGCGGAAGGGAGTAGAGCCCCTATCCGTAGAGGCACAGGGGCAGAGCCGCTAACCCCGGCCTCAGGGCGAGAACCATGACGAGGGCGATGGGCGTCGTCAAGGCGATCAGGAGGACGACAAGGCGAGCGAGAGCGTGGACGGAGCCGGGGAACCCCCCGACGATGGGACGACCGGCTGCGGGACCCAGGGGAGAGGGCCCGAGCAGGGAGAGGGCCAGGTAAATGGCCGTCAGTCGGGTCAGGGATACCCAGGGCGACGCGGATCCGGTCGCCAACAAAGGCCGGGGAACGGTGGCCCACAGTCCTAATGTGGCGGGAGACCATCGTCCACACCGACGGAAGGGAAGCAGGAGGCCACAGCCGCCGCCGAGGAACCAGGGCCATGGAGCAGCACAACCACCAGGGCCAGACACGTGCCACACAGAGCAGGGAGGTAGGCCGTAGAGGACACACAGAGCGAGTGGCGCAAGCAGGACTTGTGGCTCTCCAAGCACGGGGAGCGACAACCAAGGCGAAAGCAAGGCAGCCTACCTGCACTAGAAGAACACACACCATAATCAGCACGTCGAAGGAGTAAGTGGAGAGAATGTCCAAGAAGAACCAGGGAAGGAGCATGGGGAAACAGGAACACACATGCAAACAGGTATCCGTACTCACCCTAAACTGGGAGCACAGAGGGAGGTGAGGAGGGCGGCCGAGGCGGAAGAGCACTAGCAGAACCTGCAAAGATGGAGAAAGTGTTAACCACCACTCAACATCTTACATGCAGGGCCTATAACACCAGTAAAGTGCATACACCAATATAGTATCAGGCAACAAGATGACATAACAAAAGTCAATAGTGAAAGCCAACTATTACCGCAAATTTGCGGGCCAATGGAGGCATAACCGTACCGACACCGCCCTCCTGCAATTTCGCGGGACCCCCCAACGATCTCCGCAAATTTGCGGGGAACCGAAATGGCCCAGAGGACCGAATCGAGCACCCCGCAAATTTGCGGGACCGGCCGAGATGGTCCGGCGCCGAAAAAGCGAGAGGAGCGTCTAGGAAATACCAAAGAGGCCCAGAAAAAAGCGTCATCTCCTTATGAACTCCAAGCGACGATGGCCATCAAGCTGAGCAGTGTCTTCCTTGATAATATCCTGACTCAACCGGTCAAGGGAGAGGCAAGGAAGACACACCAGGGGAGAGGAGGCACATCCCCTAGGAACCACCCAACCCACAGAGATAGAGCAAAGCCCATGAGGAGAAGTGGCAGGAAGGGTGGTTTGGCACAAACAGGGGCCCCCGTAGGGTACCCCAGGATTGGGCAAAAGGGTATGAAAGGATGGAGGTGAAAACAGTAAGGGAACACAAAAACCAGTAAATGAAACTGGCGAGAAAAAGGGTGGCCTAGCCGTGAGGAGAGAATGTGTCAGGGGCGAAAAACCCTGTGGTGTGAGGGAGGGGCCCCCGTGGGGTACCCCAGGATAACACGAACCACCAAGCGCCCAGGCCCTTGAGACACAGTGAAGGCTCGAAAGGGGGGACTCGGGAATAACGCTAATAATGCGGCCGACACAAACCCTACAAACAGCACCGCCACCACGAAATCTCAGATCGTGAACCAACTGTACACCTAGGCTATGAAAATATGAAAACTCATAGGGGCATAGCAATTCCTGAATGAGAAACAAGCTAGGCTAAAATAAGCTAAAAGCTAAACTATGCCCAGACTAACAGGAAAAAAGAATATGAAAAGAGAAAGGAATGAAAAACACACACGAGGAACGCCAGGCGCCCCCGTACCTTCGGTAGCTATTTCCACACGCGTCTCCATTAAACACACTGAGGAGCCCATTTACGTGTGCCCTAGATCACGTAACATCTGTCTAACAAAAAAGAAGGCCAGATAAGCCGAAACGAACCTAAACAGGGTGAATTAAAGGAGCACAACAAAAGCGACTGCATTCAATGGAGCGCGTGAAAAAATGATAACAAGAGAGGGTCGCTCATGCGCACGTTCGACAGGGATCTGCACATGACGGAACACAGGATGGGCCTTAAGCGGTAACTAAGGTAAACCCCTTTTTCTTCTCTTCTATGCTTTTTTCACCTTCGGTGGTAGTTTTGGTTAATGTACAACGTCTCCTAGAGCAAGATAAGGAGTAGACTCTAGACGTTTTCTTTTTAACCGCGGTTGGAATGACGACATAGCAGTCAAAATAGACAAGTCGTCATTGCAATTAGGTTAATAGCCTTGACGTTGGATTTGCCAAGACTACTAACAAATATATTATTTTGTAATAGTATAAATATCTTATCAATATTTGTATTTTGGATAACATTCAAGACCTCTTTCGCCGCCTTATTAGAAATAATTTATTAGGAAAAATAGGGACCAATAGACTCGCCATATTTTTCTCATTATAGTCCGCATGGAGGAATTTCGGGGTATTCTGCAGAACAACTACTCCTCGATTACGGGATTCCTGTCTCATGGAATTATTTTTTTTCGCTCTTACTTTACTCAGGGGACCTTAGTAATGTGCGGATAAGGGCTACTTTTCTTATTTTGTCAATTTGATTTTCACTCCCCTATAACATTATCAGTTATTTTTGTACTGCCAGTCCAGGACACTATGTTTACATTCTAGCCTCCTTGGAGGCTCCTCCCCGATGTTTAGTAGCCAATCGGAGTGGAGCTTCACCTACAAAAAGTCAGTAAATTTTTATTGGTACTTTCCTGTTATCGACAGCCAAAGCTGAAGATTGCAGAGTAAACAGCATAGACTTTATCCCATCTATTTTTGTATAGGCCCTAGTGTTAATACCCAATTAGCGGGGGTGTGGGGGCGGCAGCCCCCATCCATAATACTAGGATAGGTTAGGTAAGGTTGTTAGGTTAGGCTAATGTCTTTTTATAGTTGACTTAATCGAGTAAACTGTTAGATTGTTTGGGTATCTGAATTTCAATTAACAATGCAAATGCTAATAAAAAGTGCTTTCCGCACTTTCTAACAATAAAATACACACTTACAAAGCATTAAAATACATAAATAAAATAAATGAAACCTAAAATAACAGGAGTTGTAGTTATGCAGAATTACCGAATTTTGTTATCGACACTTGAAAAAACCCGATTACACCGAAAAATAAAACGAAAATAATGTCCCGAACGTAAACAAAGCATTGCACCCAATGAATCCTTCGACCTGGGTCCTCTTCTTCTTGTTTTGAAAGATGTGGTGAGTGCGATTCACCCAATAATGGCTTGAACGTTACTCACAAACACGATATTATATTATATTATATTATATTATATTATATTATTAGGGTTAGGTTAGGTTAGGTTAGGTTAGGTTAATCTAATCTAATCTAATCTAATCTAATCTAATCTAATCTAATCTAATCTAATATTTGCACATTTTGGAAGTGTGCATGGCCTCCCCACAATTTTCCTTACCTACTGTAAAAGTGCGATTCACCCAATAAATGGCGCCATTTGACGGAGTATCTTCAGATTAATGAATAATGGGTAAGTTAATGCAAATCCTCCACTCAAACCATGATAAACAATAATTAAACACTATATTCCCTGGAAAAAATATAAAGAAACTTGGTAAATAAGGCGGCTCTAGTTGTCTTGAATGTTACCGTATTTTGTACTATTGTTAATGTCTTGTCATGTTGCAAATTTTATTTTAAATGAATATTTTGACATTTAGCATGTAATTTCTTTATTCATGCAGAGTTTAGTAAAAATTTACCAGAACGTCCCGGACTTCCCAAATTTGACTAATTCCTTGAGCGTGGCGATAGTGCGTTGTTGTGTGTGCGGTTGGTTTGCTTGGGGGGAAGATTGGCTTGCTCATGTGGTGATGTACACCCTATGTGGTGGATTGTGTTCTTTTATTTCATAAATTTAATTTTAGTAAGCGTTGTTTCCACGTAGCGATTTTGATAATTTAATTTGACTTTATATTGTCCTTGTCCCAGTTTTGGTTTGTTTGGTTTGCAAGATTTATATTTTAATTTATAATAGGGAATTATTCCATAAGTGCACCTATACGAGCTAAACAAAATATTATTGTATTTAACAGGAAGGTACGACGAGGTAAGTGATGTGGTATAGGTGGCAATATGCGGAAATGGGTTATAAGGGCATTCCGCCCCCTCTGACCCCCTTACGAAAATCTACGGTTACTCACTCCTCCCCAACTGGATTTCTATCTTTTAGCCAACCAGCGGGGGTGTGGGGGCGGCAGCCCCCACCCATAATACTAGGATAGGTTAGGTAAGGTTGTTAGGTTAAGCTAATGTCTCTGAAACATTGTAAAATCTGTGTAACATCTAGATTGATAGACTTTGGTCAGAGGGGGCGGAATGCCCTTATAATCCATTTCCGCATATTGCCACCTATACCACATCACTTACCTCGTCGTACCTTCCTGTTAAATACAATAATATTTTTATTTAGCTCGTATAGGTGCAATTATAGAAATTTACCTATAATAGCCTTCAAATATTGAGAAATAATTAGTGGTAGTTTCAGTAATAAGTACCATTTTTCCTTCATATACAGTTTTTTCCTTATACATTAGGCCTAGTAATGAGTAGCTGAAATGAGTATGGTATTTACCCATTATTCAACAATCTAAAAACATATTTTTGTATGTACACTACTGTATATACTCTGGCACTTAGTACTACTTAGTGCTACCGCCGCCGCCAACACCGTGAACGACCGCAGCAGTGCAAGTACTGGTACTGAGCTGGATACACAGGCATAGTTTGCCTTTTTCCAGAGGATCTACTGTAAGAAACTGTAAGATATGAGGTGTATAGAGGAACAAGGGCGAAATGACCACTTTTGCGAAATTCCGGTTATGGCAATTTCTGGGAGCTGAATACAGTACTTGTACCAACTTGTGACAAAGAATAACTGCAATCCCTTATTCCCATCGAAACACAGGGTTGAATTTGGTGAAAAATATATTGGCGTCACTGTTGAGACAAGTATTCAGCTCCCGGAAAATGCCATAACCGGAATTTCGCAAAATTGGTCATTTCACCCTTGTTCCACTATACGCCTCATATACTGTACATACAAAAAATACTACAGTATCTCTATATACGGCACTGCCACTCTTCATAAGCTGCTGTCTGGGTTTTTTTTCTGTGTGCCTTTCATTCATAGCCTATACAGTGGATTTTTACTTTCTTATTTATCTCCTTTATAATAAATTTCAGCTCTTAACCCTTTCACGTTTTTATGACGCAGAGGTTGCCAGATTAGCAATAATATATAGAGTTCTCTCACTCTTATAATTACCTCTCCAAAATTAGTTTTCTGCCCACAGCTAACTCAAAGACAACTGCAGAGGTTGAAGTAACTAAACTAAAGGTTTCTAAGTACCCCTGATAGTAACAAAGGCTTTAAAGTATCCCTAATAGGCTCAAAATTGCGTCAAGAACGTGAAAAGGTTAATGACATACGGTACTGTACTGTATATAGCAATGATGTACAGTACAGTATATGCTATAACAGACCTAGGCCTGTGGTGATGGGCTGGTCTATCAGAGTGAGAACTGAGCGATCTCTGCCATACCCATAGCTTACTCTGACTGTTCCTTTAACTTATATATTTTCTAGATCTCAAGTGACGGCGTCTTTTCCGTGGATTGACCTCCCAATCTACCAAGATTGGAAGCCAAAGCGTCACATTTTTCCCTTGCCCCTCAACTTTCTCTTCATAATTGCTGAGGGGCACAGGGCCCTGGGTGGGGCTTTGGTTTCCCGGGCGTTTCCGCACCCTCCTCAGCTCCCCGCAATGGCTTCGGTCACCCAGGCTTTATTGTGGTCGGCAGGGAGGGTTCTGTGGGGGCGCTCGGTTATGGCCTTGGAATTGCTCGGGGCCTTGGGGCTGTTCGGCCAGGCAGCTTGGGGAACAACAACAACAATAACAGACCTAGGCTATTAGGCACAAAAAGATCGATGGGACTACTGTCGGTCCAAAATATAATATATGCGGTACGGTACTCTAATTTATCCAACCTTACCTAGCCTAACCTTACCTAACCAAACCAAAATTATCTAGTTAAGGCTAACCTAACCAAACTTATCTAACCTAACCTAGCCAAGTTATCCAACCTTACGTAGCCAAACTTGTCATACCTAACCGAGCTAAACTTATCAAACCTAACCAACATATTTAGGTAAGATCCTGTGTAGTGGATGGAACTGATTTTCAGATGCTATTTACTAAGAAACATTGAACAAAATCTTTAACTTGACCTAACCAAAACCTAACCTAACATAATCTAGTATATCAGTGGCTATGAATGTAAAATGTAAAAATATATTGTAACATTGCCAAATTATTGAGATACAAGTACAGGTCCTCCCGCTACACAGGATTATACCCATATTTAACCTAACCTAGCGGCGGGTGCCCAACCCCGAAAGGAGTTGAAATAGGGGAGCTATCCCCCCGCCACAGGCGGCTTTCTAGGGCCTTTCCTAGCTGATGCTGAGAGGATTGGGTTCTAGTCATGTGGTGATGGGCTGGTCTATCAGAGTGAGAGCTGAGCGATCTCTGCCATACCCATAGCTTACTCTGACTGTTCCTTTTACTTATATATTTTCTAGATCTCAAGTGACGGCATCTCTTCCGTGGATTGACCTCCCTACTGCCAACCTAGAGGTTGGCAGACCGGGAGCCAAATCGTCACATCTTTCCTTTGCCCCTCAACTTTCCCTTCAAAATTGCTGAGGGGCACAGGGACTTGGGTGGGGCTTCGGTTTGAAGGTTTCCCAGGCGTTTCCGCACTCTCCTCAGCTCCCTGCTTTGGAGTGGCTTCAGTCACCTGGGCTTTATTAGTGGTAAGCAGGGAGGGTTTTGTGGGGGCGCTCGGTTGTTGTTGTTGTTCCCTAAGCTGCCTGGCCGAACAGCCCCGGTTATGGCTTTGGCCTTGCTCGGGACCTTGGGGCTGTTCGGCCAGACAGCCTGGGGAACAGCAACAACAATAACCTAACCTAGCTAAACTTACCTAACCAAACTTAGGGAAGGATGTAGTATCCGGGCATACGGTTGTCATGTTTACATAGGCTTAGGTCGTGTGCTCGCGGTTACGTTCTCGTCTATTTTGACTTTTTTTCTGTTATTTGCCCCCCTGCTGGCAATATACTGTATAGGCTATGATCTATGTATCTATCTATCTATTGCCTGATGCCGTGATCCCCGAAGGGGTGGCCACGAACGAACAGCCCCCATGCACCTCTGTCCCCAGTCAGTCGACGCCCCTCCTCCCAACCAGCACCGCCTTCATCCATATACTTCCTCACTCCATCCTTCCACTTCTCTCTCGGTCTACCTCTCCCTCTCTGTCCTTCCACCTCGCTCTCGTACACCTTCTTAGTCATTCTCTCGCTTCCCATACGTTCTATATGGCCGAACCATCCTAAGGTGTTCCTTTTCACACTTTCCAGCACATCTACCTCCACACCACACCTACTTCTTACTTCCTCATTTGTCTGTCTATCCCTCCATGTAACTCTGCACGCACTTCTCAAGTAACTCATTTCCACCCCTCTCACTCTTGGTCTGAGTCTCTTCTCAAACGTCCATGCTTCGCTACCATAAGTCAGTGTCGGGATTACCACACTCATGCAAGGACTTCTTCACTTCCATACTGACCACCCTATTTCTTGTTACTGCTTTCAGTGTTCCTACAACCCTCTTCCCCTGTTGCACCCTCTCCCGCACTTCTTCATCCATAGTCCCATGTTTACTCAACACACTGCCCAGATACTTAAATGAGGTGACAATCTCCATAGCCTGACCGTTCAACTTCACCTCACACTCTATGGCTTCACCCCTTTCGAAGACCATAACCTTGCTCTTCCCCGCATTTACCTTCAGATTCCGTTTTTCGCACACTGTTCCAAACGCATTTACCAGACCCTGTAACTCCCATTCATTATTGCTCATCAGAACTGTATCATCAGCAAACAGCAGTACAGGCAGCTTCCACTCATTTCCCTCCCTTATCAGCGATACACCAACATCCACTGCTCTTCCTTGTATTTCTTTCATGACTCCATCCATATATACAGTAAATAACCACGGGGACATCACACACCCCTGTTTCAACCCAACATTCAGGTCAAAGAACTCGCTCTGCTCATTCTCCACACGTACGGCCGCCTTTGCACCCTCATACATGCTCTTCACTGCTTTCAGCAACTTGCCATCTACTCCGTATATTCTAAGTACTTTCCACATACCTTCTCTATCCACTCTGTCATAGGCCTTCTCCAAGTCCATAAAGGCAACATACACCTTTTGTTGCTTCTCCAGATATTTCTCCACAACACAATTCAAGGTAAAAATCTGATCTACTCATCCTCTTGACCTCTTGGGATTAGATACAGTTAATACAGTACCGTATAAACTTCTTCATGTCACTGACGACACTGTTTTATTCCAGCTGCCACAACACCATTATACAAAGCTGAGAAAAGGCATCTGGTATCGAAAGGGATAAGTCAAGTAGAGATTGGTGACTGCCAGATGTTGATGATGGATGGTGGACCGCTGCCAGAAACACGGGAGGTCCTACGTCAACACCTGCACACCAAAGTCCGCTACATCCACCCAGCTCTAGCTGACCAGGTCAGGCAGGCAAGCGGCCGGGTAGTCAGTTGTTCGGGCGGGTGGGCAGGCAGTCAGTCAGTCGGTACAGTAATGTTTATTGCTTTATATTCTGCTTAAAACAAGTAGCAGCTACTGTTGGGTACTTTGTGCAGTATATAAGTTGGAAATAAGTAAATAACCTCTCATAGTCATATTATAGCTCAGGGGTCGGCAACCTTTTGACCATGATGTGCCAATATTATATTAATGCCAATTTATTTACTACCCTGCGTGCCAGGTTCGAAAAAAAGGGAGATTTCCCTGTATGTGGCAACACTGCCAGTGCAGCCTAACACATCACCAACGGCTTGAAGGAACGTTTGGTGTACTCGTCTACAACCAACCTCACTTCTTGTCGCGTTCACGACCAATTGTCGTTGTTATTCAATGTACAGGTATAATTTATAAGAATTAGTTAGAATCGTGCATTAAACAATAACATAAAATGTTCATTAAATTATTATAATCTCTCTCTCTCTCTCTCTCATCATTATTATTTTTTTTCATTGTATTTGTCTTTGTTCCATCAAATGTCTCGGCGTGCCATAGACAAGCACCATTAGTGCCAAGCCTGGCACTCGTGCCTAAGGTTGCTGACCCCTGGTATAGCTATACTTTTGAGTATTATTTTCATACAAATAATTACTGTATGTTGAAATATGGCAACCTGTCGGTGAGTTATCTAGCCTGGTACAGAGGGGTTACTATCTATTATCCAGATTACCACAGTTTACTTTCCTATTTAATGCTAGATGAACAGAGGCATATGGTGTTAGGAGACTTGCCCAAATAGTCCTGTCTTGCCTAGGAATTGAACCATGGTCATCTCTTCTGTTAACTGAACATATAAAATATTGTCAATAATTAATTTTGGCGATGAATTTATTCCAGTACTGCATGACATTTTGAAATTACAGTACAGTATTATGATTCTTATTGCTGTATTGTACTCCGACCAACAATTATCAGGGTGAGGTTAAGGTATTTAGCAGTATCCGAGTGTGTGTGCCCATTGCATACAAAGTTTAGTACTGTACCATACTGGACTGTCAAACACAATTGTCAAAGTTCCTTACTCCCTTTTGTTCGATTGAAATCAAATCTAAGGCTATTGAAGCTTACAATACCCAAGTACTGTATCTCTAACCCTCTTTTCCTTCCTGCCCCCACTATTTTGATACAGTTACAGTATTTAGGCAGTCAAGTTTTAAATAGCCTTGGTGTTCACTTGATGCACAGCAAAGGTGAGAAGGACCATTGGCTTGAGAGTGACTGTACCTGATGGGTGCTACTTGGCTGAGGGTCTAATACAAGTCGTGGATGTGTTAGTCAATGGGCCAGATCTCAAAATCACACGAATTGGTACTAACCAACGATTTCAAACTTTACCCAATTATCAGCTATTATTTGATATGGGAACACAATGGCCAAGGTTATCATATGGATATAACATCACAGCAATAAGAAAATTGCTTTGTAGATAATAATTGTGCTTTAAAGGGGGGTCACTGGCTTTTTTTATCTTTCTCTCCTTTTCTCTCTTTCCCCGGCTTGTATCCATTCGGCCCCATTCAGCCAACTGTTTTAAGACGTTTATCCCCATCCAGGTGTCAATTTCTTCCTGGCAAGCGATAGCGAGCCAGCATTGTATGGAGAAATCCGGCTTCGCCAGAGAAATTTTTCTATCTAAAAATGTACAAATTTAGCTTGTTGTCAAAACAAAAATACATATATGCTGGCTCGCTACCGCCCGCCAGGAAAATATTGACACCTGGATGGGGGTAAACGTCTTAAACCAGTAGGTTGAATGGGGCCGAATGGATACAAGCCAAAGAGAGAGGGAGAGAAAGAGAAAAAAAGCGAGGTGGGCTCCCTTAAAGCCCTCTCTGATGGGACCGATTTCACCCTGGCCATGGACTACCGTGTCACAGATCACAAGACGCTGAAGGACCACCTCATTTTCAAGTACAAAAATGAAGGCTGGTAAACCACTATATTATCCTGGCTCAGTTGATAGCGTGCCTGAATCCCATATTGAAGGTCTAGCGTTCAATCCCCGCTCAGATTGAAAAGTTTTTCTGGGATATAGCCGGCGGTTACCATCTCCCCTCTGAATACCCATTTAGACATGATAGGAACACAGTCCTACTCTTCAGCCCACGATCCACTTCACCTATGCCACTCCCTAACACATCACCCACCCCCACCTCGAGACATGAAACAAACACCTGCCCAATATTACAACCATATCTTTATCAACATCGCACCCACACCTCCAAACACCAACACACATATGCATATACTGTACACACATGCCTCACCCAATAAACCATCAATAACAGCACAACAACACAACAACACAATCCTAAACTCTCTTCCTTCCAAGATTATGTATACTGTATAATGTGTACTGTATATGTATGTATGTATGTATGTATGTATGTATGTATGTATGTATGTATGTATGTATGTATGTATGTATGTATAAGATTAATCCATCAGAAAACACACTTCCCAGAGAAACCCGAGTTACACTCGCACACCTCAACTCCTGCCATCTCCGGTGACTACAAGATTACAAACACAGAATAGATCCAACTCAAGACCATTCTTATCCCCACTGTCAAGCATTTGCCCCACACAGACATAACAAGGGAACGTCCTAGCCCTGTCAGTCAAGGGAGTATACGATGTTAAAAACTGCATAATCATCATCACCTCACTCAGAGATTTCTTGACCAACCCGAGAGAGGTGGCAAGACTACCTGGACGCTACAGGATTTGTGGTGTGCCAAAGAGCTGAGGGATATTTTTTTGTTAAAACACCATAGGCTTGAGTTTACACTACAAGCTGGTAACAAGAGAGACCAATCCTGATACCCAAGTATGTTTACTCAATATTATTAACCCGGCAAGTGCGGGAAGACTTAAGAGTTTCCCCGGGCGACTGCGGGAAGACTCTTAAGATCCTGGGCCTAAAAAAATCCATTTAAAACACCCCAAAAATTTGTTTTTTTTTGTTTTGCCCCTGGGCCATGCCAAATATCACTCCTCCACATCCCCTCCTTCCCCACTTCCCTCCCCTCCTTCAGTTATCACCTATTTTCCCTGTTATTCCCTTATTCTGTGGTCTATTTTCGTGCTAACATTAGCGAGTTGGTAGCAGGGCGTTGTCATCACTGTTACCAAGCGTGGGAAAGAGCGAGAGAGAGACTATTGCGTAACAGTGTCTCTCCAGACAAGGGGAGGGGAGGAGGGGAGGGAGGTTGCCTCAGCTATACATTATGTAACTCCCGGCCTGTATCGCCGATTTTGACCATCCAAACGCTGTTTCCAATTGTTTTATTGCTGTAACAGGTTAATACCTTTATAATCAACCTAAAATAAGCTGGCGATGGGCTGGTCTATCAGAGTGAGACCTGAGCGATCTCTGCCATACCCATAGCTTACTCTGACTGTTCCTTTTACTTATATATTTTCTAGATCTCAAGTGACGGCGTCTCTTCCGTGGATTGACCTCCCAATCTACCAAGATTGGAAGCTAAAGCGTCACATTATTCCTTTGCCCCTCAACTTTCTCTTCATAATTGCTGAGGGGCACAGGGCCCTGGGTGGGGCTTTGGTTTCCCGGGCATTTACGCACCCTCTCAGCTCCCCGCCATGGAGTGGCTTCGGTCACCCAGGCTTTATTGTGGTCGGCAGGGAGGGTTCTGTGGGGGCGCTCGTTTATGTCCTTGGCCTTACTCGGGGCCTTGAGGCTGTTCGGCCAGGCAGCTTGGGGAACAACAACAACAACAACAACAACAACAACCTAAAATAAGCGCATATGGATAAGTATTAATGCTATTTATGGTAAAATAACGATGTTAGTGATGGGAACAGCTCAAATATGTGCGCACAGGCGTGTGGTGTCTCATACCCCCCATGCGCACGTCTTAGGTTAAATATGCATCCCCCCCCCCCCCCAAGGGGTAAGGGGGCTCTTCATCTTACGGTGGAGGAAAAATAAAAGAGTAAGCCCCACGCATCCTACTGCATGTCGTGCAAGGCGACTAATAGGGGGGAATGTTGGTAGGCTAGTGGACCAACAGCCATTACTGTACAATAAAACCTTGCTATTGGCCTAGTCTTGGTATGGCTCTGCCGAGGCTGATGGGGCGCGGATAGGTGTCAGAGAGGATTCTACTAGTCTTACCTGGGTGCTGTTTGGTGTCACACCAGAGTCGGCCAGTGTTTACATGATGGGGCAGTGTTATGGCAGGATTTTATTGTTCTAAAGTCCAAGTTGCCTAATATACAGTAGAGTCTTTGTATGGTACTGTATTGATGTAGCACTGTTGAGGCTGGTATGGTTTGCAGATACTGCAGGTGCTGCAGTTTAACTTAGTTGTGTGTTGCTGCTGCAAAGTTAGCACTATGCCAACATCAGCCAAAGAGATGACATGATGAGGCGGTGTTGTGGCGGGACGTTATTTTATTATATTCCAATTGCGGAAAGGCTATGTACAGTACGGTATGTAAGGGAAAACTATGTTAAACCATTGTATGTATGTATGTATGTATAAAGAGTATTAGCGAGGTGATGCGTACAAGTAGACTGGGATGGTATGGACATGTGGAGAGAATGGATGAACAAAATTGGGTGAAAAAATGCAGGTCTGTGATTGTGGAGGGAGCTGCACCAAGGGGTGGACCGAGGAAGACCTGGGATCGGACTATACGCGCCGATCTCAAATCCAAGAACTAGACAAGTGAAGCAGCCCTTGACAGGGTTGCCTGGAACGCCGCCATTAGGACAAGAGACTGAAACTGCACTTACAGTATGTGTGGAACACTCAGTCTTAAAATTTTATGTATGTACTGTATGTATGTATTAAATGTACAGTACATTAAGTTTTAAATATGCTTTACATTTATTATGTCTTTAGAAGTATGGCAATAAAATACCCTAAGCAATGCAATTTCATGTTAAATTCCTGGTATTCCTTCTCAATGCAATCCAGTATTAACCCTTTCACGCACATATGACGCAGAGGTTGCCAGATTAGCAATAAGAAATTGGGAGGTTTGACGTACCTCCCAACCTACCAAATAGGAAAACCTACTATTTGGTAGTAGTCTTGGAAAATCCAACGTCAAGGCTATTAACCTAATTGCAATGACGACTTGTCTATTTTGACTGCTATGTCGTCATTCCAACCGCGGTTAAAAAGAAAACGTCTAGAGTCTACTCCTTATCTTGCTCTAGGAGACGTTGTACATTAACCAAAACTACCACCGAAGGTGAAAAAAGTATAGAAGAGAAGAAAAAGGGGTTTACCTTAGTTACCGCTCAAGGCCCATCCCGTGTTCCGTCATGCGCAGATCCCTGTCGAACGTGCGCATGAGCGACCCTCTCTTGTCATCACATCTCACGTCAGCAGAAGAACGCGGATGGGCAGGGGTCCGGCGTGAGGGAGGGTATTATGTACGTTGGATTTTCCAAGACTACTACCAAATAGTAGGTTTTCCTATTTGGTAGGTTGGGAGGTACGTCAAACCTCCCAATTTGTTAGTAGTCTTGGCAAATCCAACGTCAAGGCTGCATAACAAATAGGAGGAGGACATCCAAGCCCAACATACCAAAATAACCAATGCATAAGACAAAATTATGAATGACAAAGAAACACAATTTAAACAAGAGAGTGTAATAAAAGAGTGAAAAACTGAGGAGTAGCTAAAAAGAGCAGTTTTAACACGTGCCCGTCATTCATAGTAATGCAAAACCATAGACTTGTCTTAAACCAAAAAGTACTGTACACAAAATCCCTTTTCTTCCAAAACGAACAAAAACATGGATCACAAAAATAAAACACAATTTTCAATGAGGCAAAAACACTTATGTACTGTATACATATAACATAATCCCAAACTTGCAATCCAGTGTTGCAAACCCGTACTTCCCTCCCCCCCTTTTCTAAAGAAAACAAAGTAAAAGAAAGAGTGACTAGGGGGGAAGACCAGGCAACTTCGCGAGAGCCCTAGGAAACACGACTCCCGAGAGCTATCACAGGCCGAGGGGGTCTAACAATGGACATGGAGAGGTAGGAGGAGACGAAGGTATGGACAGAAGACCACAAACCCGCCGAGGCGACGTCAGGCAACGAACGAGTCTGCAGGAACCGTAAGGAGGCAGCAAAGGACCGCACATCGTGCGCAGAACCCCGACAAGCAGGGTTACTGGCACGAATGACCCGACAAATGTGGCGTCCTATCTGTACCTTCGAGAGCCTCCTACCAGTCCGAGGAGACACCCACACAGCAGTACCCGAAGTCGGAGCCACAGACTCAACATAGGAGTGCAAGGCCTGCACCGGGCACAACACATGGTGAGTATGCCCACGCTTTAAAGCCTGGATGGTGAAAGGCTTGAAAACGTGGGTCTCTCTCTCATTCTTGGCAACAAAATGAGGGGAGGGGGCTAACGTGACGACATTCAAGGACGGGGAGAAGCGCATGCATTCCTGGGACCGCGACATGGCAGCTAGTTCAGACACCCTATCCCCAGTGGCCAGAGCGACAAGGAAGAGTGTACGCTCCAGCAACTGAACCGGTGTAGTATCCCGTGTATATGTGTGTGAAGCCAGAAGGTCCAGAGCACGCCCCAGATCCCACTGAGGAGGGATCTGGCGCGGAGGCGGACGCTCCCTGAAGGCAGCCTTCATGAAGGAATCCAGCTCCTTCGGTGGAACGACCAGCCCAGTGACGGACTCAAAGACCTCCCGGATGGCAGACAAGTGGTTACGTATAGTGTTGACTTGAAAGCGACGTGTACGGAAGAGGTGAAACAAGTAGTGTAGGACGAGGGAAGGAGAGCTAACAGTCTGGCGAGTGTCCTGTATCCACCTAGTAAAAGACCTCCAGTGGGACTCGTAAGTCCCCCAAGTCGAAGACGTCCATGAACGCTTCAGGAAGTCAGTCAGGTCCCGTCCGTGGACTGGGAGCCACCGTGCCTCACGAACATCCACGATGCGAAGGCCAACGAGGTCCGTAGGTCTCCAACCTGGCTCAAGTGGAAGTGTGAGAGAGGGAGAGGGACCGGACTCGGGCACCACCGCTTCAACTGGGAGTACCAAGCCTGGGCCGGCCACAGAGGAGCTATGAGCCAGACTCTGCCGCGGTACAGCCGCAGCCTCGCGAGGACTTTGCACATCAACAGTGCGTCTGGTGGCGGAAATATGTATATCGACTGCCACCTGCTCCAGTCTTCCATGAAAGCGTCCGGACCCCCCTCCGGAGTACGAGTCCGGAGGGATAGGTACCGAGGCAACTTGCGCGTCTCCTTCGATGCGAACAAGTCGACCTCCGGAACACCCCAGGAAGCCGCGAGGGCGTCGAATACAGTCTGTTTCATCGCCCATTCTACAAGAACGCCCTGTCCTCTCGACAGGGCGTCCGCCCACAGGTTGGCAGTCCCGGGCAGGTAGGAGGCGTGCAGGGAGATGTTGTGTCGGTTCGCGAGGAAGAACAACTTCTCGGAGATCCCCAACAGAGTCAAAGACCTGGAGGACCCATGCTTTTGGATACAGTGGACAGCTGTCTGATTGTCCATCCGGAAGGCCACCGACTGGCCCTGAAGGGCCAGCGCGTTGTCCCGCAGGAAGAACAAGGGAACCAACAGTTCGAGGGCATTGATGTGTAGGTGTGTGTGTCCCACCCATCTGCCGTGATGTTGATGTCCCAGGTTGGATTGGTAACCCCACCCTACCTCGCTCGACGCATCCGTATCCACCCAGATCGTCGGCGGGGGGGAGGTCCAGGGCACAGCCGCAGAGAGCGTGCCCCGAGCAACCCAGTGTCCTAAGTGTCTGTGAATGGTACGCGGGATCGGCATGAGCCGATCCATAGGGGCCAACGGAAACACCTTGTTGCCCATGAGGATTAGGCGGCGCAGCCTGAGCCTCCCTAAGGGAATGGTCAGAGCAGCCCAATTCAGTGAACCCACTAACGAGTCCCAGATCCTCCTCGTGAGGGAGACCGAGTGCAACACGGCGAAGACCTTCCTGCGAAGTTTCACCGCGTTTGGCTGACTCTGGGGTACCGTAGCGTTGGACAGATCCCATTCGAGACCTACCCACGTCACGACACGCGACGGGGTCAGGCGTGACTTGGGAATATTGGCTTTGAACCCTAACTGTGTGATGTGTCGAACTACTGTGAGGGTGTCGTGGACGCACTGTTCTAGGGTGTCTGAAACTATCAACCAGTCGTCCAAGTAAAACAGGATCTGGAGGCCGCTCCTGAGGAGAGGATCCAGAGCCTGCTTCACCAGTTTCGAGAAGATCCGCGGCGCGATGTTGAGACCGAAGGGAAGTCTGTCGAACATGAACACACGATCGGAAGTCTGAACGGCCAAGAATCGCCGGAAACGAGGATGGATAGGAACGTGCCAATACGCATCCTTGAGGTCCAGCGACACTACCCACGACAGAGGTCGCAGGGCCAGTCGTACCTGGTGCACCGTCAGCATCCGAAACCGTGTGTTCACGATGTGCCCGTTGAGGGCCGACAGATCCACCACCGGTCGCATCGCGTCGCAGTCCTTCTTCGGTACCAGAAAAACACGGGAGAGGAAAACCGGTTGACCGGCTTTCACCTCCTTGACGATTCCCTGCTCGTGCATGGATGTAATCACGTCGGCCACCTCCGAAGAGACAGGCCGGCTTCGTTGACAAGAGCTGAGTGGGGGTCTGGACTTCCATCTCCAGGTTAGACCCCTCCGTGCAATCTTCCGCCCCCACGTCCCTCGCGGCCACCGAAGGGCGCAAGGGCGAAAATAACCTGTGGGAGCCCCCGAGATGAGGTGAGCGACCCTTTCTGCGAGGCGAGAAGGAGAACAAGGAGGAGACCGACCTGGAGAACCTACACATTTTTTGACGTGGAGGGTCCCCCAGTACGGTCCCTGCGGTCATAAGAGCCACGTTGACCACCCCTACCCCCCCCACCTCGCCGAAAAGGGCGGGTCACCCCATCCCCTGTCCGTCGTGCGTCTGACCCCGTCGAAGTGCGGCCGGAAGTGGAAGGCTGGCCAGCCCCTTCTCGGCGGGGATGAAAGGGAGCAGGAGCAGAAGTGCGAGGCGGAACCGACGCTCTGGCCGGCAACTTCCCTTTCCTGCGCCCTTTCTTGGCGGCAGCATTGGCGGCAGCACCCCGAAGGGGACCGGCAGAAGGACGGGACTGCGAAGACCCTGGTCGCGACACAGCGCGTCTTTGCGTGTCGTAAGCAGGGTCCGCTGACAGAGAAGCGTAGCGTTCCCAAGCATCCTGCGCAAAAAGCCCCGATGTATATAGCTCAGAGTATAACAAACCCTGACGAATATCCAAAGGGGCTTTCCGGCAGAACGAGGACCTTACCGTCTGGCGTTGTCGAGTTGCCTCGCACAAAACCGCCTTCAGCTCGGGAACCAAAGACACCGCGAGCTGAAGGTGGATCCGCCGAACGTGGTCCAAACCCTCGCGAAGATCGCCAGGTGCAGTCGCCTCGATAAGTCTCAGGTGGTGAACAGACGTCTGGAGGGAACCTAGAAGACAAGACAATAAGTTCGCCACCCTCTGCCGCAAGGTAAAATCCCTGTCGACAGAGGACTTATCTGGGTGGGAGAAAAACGGGTTAGCAATAGCACAAATTTCAAGTTTGGGTGCGCTGATCCAGGACCAGAACTTGCCATCCAATCCGCCGACAGATACCAGAGGAGGCAAAAGCAGTGACGACTCTGGGGGAGGGACCGAAACAGATCTGTCGACGGAACGGTTGGCAAATTCTAAGGCCTCGGCAAACCAGGCCTCCAATGGGAGAGGATTATCGAGCACGACGGCTAAGCCAGGCTTACCGTCGTCGCACAAACCCGTCCCATAGGAGGACAGTCCCGTTAACACAGCCAGGGACTGAACATCCTGAAGGATGTCCTGGCGGCTGAAGTCTGACCAGAGCTTAGTTCGAGGAGCAGATGGGGGCTTGGGCTTCACCGAAAAGTACTGAAGGTCAGTCCTTGTCGGGTAAGCCCGCACCTCCACGTCGGCCACCTGACCATCCACCCTGATCGCCCTGAACTGCATTTTGTCATTAATTTGGACCGACCAGTCCGAAGGTAGGGCCCTCTCACCTGACGGGAAGTCGGTAACACGCTCCGGGTGGGAGGCCTGCACCCCCTTCCAAACAGCCAAGGAGCCATAGAGGAGCGGCATAGTCCGCGACGGGACCTTGGCCTTCTGGATGGGGGGCAAGCGCGGACCCTGCCCTAGCAGACGGAGAACCCCCGCATGGGAGACAGCAGGGGCAACCACCTGAGCCAGGGCAGAAGCAGTACTAGCCGACGACCGGGCAGGCGGAGAAGCAGGGCGAGAAGGAATGTGGTCCACCGCAGAGGGGAGGGGGACCAAAGCAGGGGTAGGTTGGGTGAGGCGCTGAGGTTGTGTCACCGCCAAGAAGCGCGATAAGAGGGATTCTTGCATCGCCTCCAAGCGCGCGTCGAAGTGTGACACAACCCACCCCTGCATAGCCGAAAATCGATCCGAGAGAGGCGACCCCCCCGAAGATAGTTCGGCCCGCAGGGTCGAGCGTGAGCGAGAGCGAGACCCACGACACGAAACAGAAGCGTCGCGGCCCAAAGAAGGCGAGCGACGACGGCCGTGGCGGTCCTGAGGGTCTCGTCCCCGATCACTAACGCCCGAGGGGGAAACATCACCATCCCCCTCTTCCAGCGACACGTCAGCCCTCGAGAAAGGGGACCCCGAAACCTCGCTATACTCTACCGAGTCAAGCGGCGGGGTACCCTCACGGGGAGCCGGCAATCGAAGATCAGGGATAGAAGAAGGAAGAGGAGCAGGATGACGGGAGTGGGAAGGCTGGCCGGGTGAAAGGAGGTCAGAAGGAGCCGCGGGGGGAAACAGAGCAAGGATCCCCGGGGCTGAGAGAACAGGGCGGCCCGACACCGAGGCGGAGGAGGGAGGAACCTCCACCTTGGGACGAGACCGAGAAGGAAGAAGAGGCACCGAAGCAGGAGAAGTAGGAGGAGAAGCAACTACATCCTGGCGGACCCTCCTGGACAGAGTAGAAGGAGGGAGCAGAGGGCCAGCTACAGCATGAACATCCGCGCGCGTAGAGGACAAATGAAGAGGACGTCTTTTGTGCAGGGGAAGCAGGCGGAAGGTAGTAGAGCCCCTATCCGGAGAGGCCAGGGGAGGGCGTACAGGGGCAGAGACGCTAACCCCGGCCTCAGGGCGAGAACCATGACGAGGGCGAACGCCGGAGTCAAGGTGATCAGGAGGACGAGGAGGGGCAGTAGAGGACGGGCGACGAGGAGAGCGAGAGCGTGGACGGAGCTGGGGATCCACCCGACAATGTGACGACCGACCACGGGACTCAGGGAGGAGGGCCCGAGCAGGGAGAGGGCAAGGTAAACGGCCTCCAGACGGGTCAGGGATGCCCAGGGCGACGCGTATCCGGTCGTCAACAAAGGCCGGGGAACGGTGGCCCACAGTCCTAATGTGGTGGGAGACCACCGCCCACACAGACTGAAGGGACGCAGAGGCCACTGCCGCGTCAGAGGAACCAGGGTGATGGTCCACCACATCCACCAGGTCCATACACGGGCCACACAAAGCAGGGAGGTAGGCCGTAGAGGACACACATTGAGAGTGGCGTAAGCAGGACCTGTGGCATTCCAAGCACGGGGAGCCACAGCCCTGGCGAAAGCAAGGCATCCCACCTGCAACGGAAGAACACACACCATAAGCAGCACGTTGACGGAGTAAGTGAAGATAATGTCCAATAAAAACCAGGGAATGAGCATGGGTAAACAGGAACACACATGCAAACTGGAAGTCGTACTCACTCTAAACCGGGAGCACCGATGGAGGTGAGGAGGGCGGGTGAGGCGGAAGAGCACAAGCAGAACCTGCAAAGATGGAGAAAGTGTTAACCACCACTCAACACCTCACATGCAGGGTCCATAACACCAGGAAAGTGCATACACCAATATAGTATCAGGCAACAAGATGACACAAAAAAGAGTCACAGTGAAAGCCAACTATAACCGCAAATTTGCGGGCCAATGGAGGCATAACCGTACCGACACAACCCTCCCGCCTCACCGCGAGACCCCCCAGCGATCTCCGCAAATTTGCGGGGAGCCGAAACGTCCGTGGACCGAATCGAGCACCCCGCAAATTTGCGGGACCGGCCGAGATGGTCCGGCGCCGAAAAAGCGAGAGGAGCGTCTAGGGAATACCAAAACAGGCCCAGAAAAAAGCGTCAACTCCTTATGAACTCCAAGCGACGATGGCCATCAAGCTGAGCAGTGTCTTCCTTGATAATATCCTGACTCAACCGGTCAAGGGAGAGGCAAGGAAGACACCAGGGGAGAGGAGGCACATCCCCCAGGAACCACCCCACCCACAGAGATAGAGCAAAGCCCATGAGGAGAAGTGGCAGGAAGGGTGGTTTGGCACAAACAGGGGCCCCCGTAGGGTACCCCAGGATTGGGCAAAAGGGAATGAAAGGATGGAGGTGAAAACAGTAAGGGAACACAAAAACCAGTAAATGAAACTGGCGAGAAAAAGGGTGGCCTAGCCGTGAGGAGAGAATGTGTCAGGGGCGAAAAACCCTGTGGTGTGAGGGAGAGGCCCCCGTGGGGTACCCCTGGATATCACGAACCACCAAGCGCCCAGGCCCTTGAGACACAGTGAAGGCTCGAAAGGGGGGACTCGGGAATAACGCTAATAATGCGGCCGACACAAACCCTACAAACAGCACCGCCACCACGAAATCTCAGATCGTGAACCAACTGTACACCTAGGCTATGAAAATATGAAAACTCATAGGGGCATAGCAATTCCTGAATGAGAAACAAGCTAGGCTAAAATAAGCTAAAAGCGAAACTATGCCCAGACTAACAGGAAAAAAGAATATGAAAAGAGAAAGGAATGAAAAACACACACGAGGAACGCCAGGCGCCCCCGTACCTTCGGTAGCTATTTCCACACGCGTCTCCATTAAACACACTGAGGAGCCCATTTACGTGTGCCCTAGATCACGTAACATCTGTCTAACAAAAAGAAGGCCAGAAAAGCCGAAACGAACCTAAAACAGGGTGAATTGAAGGAGCACAACAAAAGCGGACTCAACAATGGCGACGCGTGAAAAAATGATGACAAGAGAGGGTCGCTCATGCGCACGTTCGACAGGGATCTGCGCATGACGGAACACGGGATGGGCCTTGAGCGTTAACTAAGGTAAACCCCTTTTTCTTCTCTTCTATACTTTTTTCACCTTCGGTGGTAGTTTTGGTTAATGTACAACGTCTCCTAGAGCAAGATAAGGAGTAGACTCTAGACGTTTTCTTTTTAACCGCGGTTGGAATGACGACATAGCAGTCAAAATAGACAAGTCGTCATTGCAATTAGGTTAATAGCCTTGACGTTGGATTTGCCAAGACTACTAACAAATAGAGTTCTCTCACTCTTATTATTACCTCTCCAAAATTAGTTTTCTGCCCACAGCTAACTCAAAGACAACTGCAGAGGTTGAAGTAACTAAACTAGAGGCTTCTAAATACCCCTGATGGTAACAAAGGCTTTAAAGTACTGTATCCCTAATAGGCTCAAAATCGCGTCATATGTCGGAGAGGGTTAAAAGCAAGTTATCCCACTTTGGCACATTGAGCCAACACTACAGAAAAGATTTTTTTTTACCAGTTTCATATCTCGGTCAGTGATGTAGGGATAAAAATTGATACTGTACAGTAATAATCCAATAATGATAATAATAATAATAATAATAATAATAATAATAATAATCTGGTCTTTCGTTTCTCCAAACCGCCAGTTTATCCAGAGAAATTCACCAGCACTCGGAATGTGTACTGGTACTATAAAGATTTTATGCTAAAATTGCCTGTAATGGTAGAATGAAACATTGGGTTTGTTTGGCAAGTAGGAGGCATTGTCTTTACCAAGTGTAGTTCCAGACTAGATCTAGCCTGTTATTATGAGTGTACAGTATTATTAAAGTACAAATTGACACATTGCTAGTGTGTACGGAACTATTGTTACAGTACAGGCAGTCCTCAAAATCTCCTTGTCTGAAATTGTTTCATTATTACACTGGTCATTACTTGGGAGCAAAATTCACTTAAAAATTATATATATACAGTATGGCACAAGATAAGAAAGAAAATTAATGTAATGACTATATTTCAGATAACCAACTCGCTGACTGAAGACCGGACAAACAGTGAAATCATCAGCCTCCTGA
The DNA here is from genome assembly GCA_032716605.1 of Paralithodes platypus. NCBI lineage: Eukaryota > Metazoa > Arthropoda > Malacostraca > Decapoda > Lithodidae > Paralithodes > Paralithodes platypus. Next base: position 20,484,973 of record CM064576.1, on the reverse strand, counting down.
CAACAGACTCACTCCTAGAGGAAAATGTGGAAAAGACTCTTCTCTCCTTGTCTGAGTAAGCTAATGTAGATAATAAGATTCATATACTGTAGCTAGATATATACAATTACCGGTGCAGAATGTACAGTCGTCATCATTAACTCTGATACATTGTGGGCATCAATTCTGATACACACTGAACTGATTAAGCAAATCTCCAAAATGTAAATATCTGGTAGAAGATTACTAAGGAGATTCAATTCAGCCTGAGACAACTTGGAGTATAGTATTAGCATTAACCTCTTCAGCAATATGGAATATCAAAACAACACCCAGCACACGATATCACTCACAAATACTGTCATCTCTTTTGAAAGAAGAGATGACTGGATGTCTCCGTCGTCGACACCTGCCCAGGATGCAACACAGCACCCCATACTATTAAACACATCATAGAAGACTGCATTCTACACAATCACTTACACCAACAGCATAATCTACACTCTTTGAGAGCCCTGTGGTAAAGCCCAATTGTAGCCATGGCATTCCATAGGGACTCGGGGCTGTTCGGCCAGGCAGCCAATGGAACAACAACAACAATAACTGTCATCTCTCCTTTCCTGCCCACCCCAAGCCAGCTTCCAGAAGCACAAGCACAAGAAGTGTTAAGCCCCCTCCTCTTTATTATGGTCTTCGAGGCACTGTCTAGAGTTTTTAGAGGCGGACTCCCGTTTGAACTGTTTTATGCAGACGATTTAGTCCTAATAGCTGACAGTGTGCAAGATGCTGAGGCCAAATTCAGAGAGTGGAGAGAGGGCATGGCGAGAAAGGGTGTGAAAGTCAATATTAACAAAACCAAGGTTATGCATTGTAGATTGAGACGAGGCAATGTGGAAAAGAGCAGTGCATACCCATGTGCAGTGTGTGGAAAGGGAGTGGGCGCTAACTCAATTCAATGTAGCATCTGTCGATGTTGGGTACACCATGGGAGTAAGAACTGTAGTAGAATAAAGGGACCCCTGCCGAAGGATAAGTCAGAAATAGAGAAATTTGAGTGCGTAGTGTGCAAAGGCGAGCTTGTGTTAGGTGATGATCCTGTGGCTGTGAATTTTGGAAATGAGTCTTTGGAGCTGGTGAACAAGTTTTGTTACCTAGGAGATACCATCTCTGCCGATGGTGGGGCCGAGGCGGCCACTGTTGCTAGAATTAGGTGTGGCTGGGGGAAGTTCAGAGAACTGATGCCAATCCTGACCATGAAAAGAATGCCTCTCCCCCTGAAGGGAAAGGTGTATGCCTCATATGTTAGAAGTGCAATGACGTATGCCTCAGAAACATCTTACAGTTTTTCTTACAGTAGATCCTCTGGAAAAAGGCAAACTAGGCCTGTGTATCCAGCTCAGTACCAGTACTTGCACTGCTGCGGTCGTTCACGGTGTTGGCGGCGGCGGTAGAAGACGCAACATTTTTACTATTCTGTATTTTTGTTTTATAATCAAACTTCAAATCTTGTCTTCCCCATGCTTTATCAAGATTACTCTCAAACTCCCTTATTGATTCGGAATCGACTACATACTGGGGCAGTGCGTTCCACTCATTTACCACTCTATCACAAAATGAGTTCTTTGCCTTCTCAAGCCTATTTCTTTCTTTGTAAATTTTCTTAGAGTGTCCTCTCGTTCTTGTTCCCTCCCGCATCAAGAAGGTACCCTCACACACATCCTCATCGTACTTTCCTGACACTATCTTAAAAGTCTCTATCATATCCCCTCTCTTTCTCCGATATGCCAGTGTCGGAAGCCCCAGTGTCCTCAACCTCTGCTCATAGCCCGCGTTCTTCAACGTTGGTACCAGCTTGCTAGCACTCCTCTGCACCTTCTCCACTGCTTCTATATCCTTTACCATATATGGAGCCCACACCTGGTTCGCATATTCCAGGTGCGGCCTAACCAGCGCTGTATAGAGATTCCTGAAGATTTCTTCGTCAAGTGACACAAATGTCCTCCTTATCAGCCCTACAATTCTATTGGCTTTGTTTATCTTTTCTGCTAAATGTTCTGAGAAATTTAACTTATTGTCTATCACTACTCCTATATCCTTTTCTGCATTCACTTCCTCCATCGCTTCATACATACTGTATCCTACCTTGTCTATCTTGCTTGTCCCAATCCACATGTACTTGCATTTTTTTGGATGAAAAGGCATTAACCAATGCTCAGACCATCCCTTCATTCCCTCCACATCTCCTTGAAGCAAACCCACATTTTCCTTACTCCTCACTCTTCTATACAGCTTAGTGTCATCCGCATACAGGTATACCTCACTTCCATTAGTTATAACTTCAGGTAAGTCATTGATAAATATAATGAACAGCAGTGGTCCCAACACAGATCCCTGAGGTACCCCACTTGTAATTTCCCTCCACCCCGAGCCTATTCCATTCACCAGTACCCTCTGTCTCTGATCTTTCAGGAAGGCTTCTCTCTATTTCACACATTTCTCCCCTATATTATAGCTTCTAACTTTCTCTATTAACCTTTTATGTGGGACCTTATCGAAGGCCTTCATAAAATCGCAATATACCACGTCTATTACATCACCATCTTCTAGATTTTGCATCCAATCATCTACCACCTTAATTAGCTGTAGTACCGTCGACCTCCCCGGCAAGAATCCGAACTGTCTCCCACTGAAAAGTTGGTTTGACTTCATATGATCCATTATTCCTTCTCTAATTACCGTTTCCATTAGTTTACACACAACACTTGTCAAACTGACTGGTCTATAATTCCCTGGGTTATTTCTCTTTCCCTTCTTAAATATAGCTGTTATGTTCGCCTCTCTCCAGTCCATCGGGATTTGTCCTGTATTAAACGATACCTCAAATAACATTTTCAATGGCTCTACTAACATCTCACCTCCTTCCTTTATGATTCTTGGGTGTATCCCATCCGGTCCCGGGGACTTACTTCTGTTCATTTTTTCTATAGCCCTTCTTATTCTAGCATGGGAAAACTATTATTTCTAGTGCCGGTGCCTGTTTGATGGGAATAGTAGGCACTGCATCATCCGACTCCACTGTTAGTACCCCCCCAAAGTATTTCCCCAGCACCTCTGCTTTCTCCTTATCAGTCTCCGCTCTACTCCCATCATTCAACCCCCCTACCAGCTCTGGGATCCCTACTCTTCTTGTTAACTTTTCCTGAATGTACTTTCAGAATATTTTCGGATTATCCTTCACATTTCTAGCAATCTCTCTCTCCCTCTCCTTCACCCCTCTCCTTGTTTCCCACCTTATTTTATTATTTATTTGTCTGCGTTCCAGATCCACTTCTTTAGCTTCTATACTAGACCCCCTGTTCTTTTTTAACAATTTTAATCTTTCCCACAATCGTTTCTTTCTTCTAATCAATGTCCAAAGTTTTCTTTTCATTGGCAATTCTGGGTTCGTTCTTTTCCTCAATTTTGTTTTATCCTTATATTCCCTTACTGGTACACTTTTGGATACAGCATTCTCCAGTTTGACTCTAATTTTCCTCCACATTCCTTCAGCGTCTTCACCGTTCAAGTATTCCCCCAGTCAATGTCCAAACACCGTCTCAGCAGCTCATAATCTGCTCTATCATACATGTATATTTTTCTATTGCTTCTATTATCCCTCTCTGATTTAATGTTACAACTAAAGCTTATACAGGCATGGTCACTACGACCTATAGGGCTATCCACATTAACATGTTCCACTATATCCTCTTCATTGCTAAAAATCAAATCAAGTACACTCCCCTGCGTCCCATCTCTATATCTTGTCATCTCTACAATATGTTGCGTTAAAAAACAATCTCTCACTTTCTCTATAAACTTATTTTCCAGGCTACCCTGTCCCGCTGGAGTAGTACAATTTGCCCAGTTGATCCTTGGCAAATTGAAATCTCCAATCAAAATCTTATATTTGTTCTCTCTATTATCTATTTCCTCCATAGCTTTCAGTAGGTTATCATCCTCTCCCCTGCTATTATTTGGGCTTCTATATATAGAGGCAATTAGAATTGATCCTCTTGCACATTTTACTTCAATACACAAATACTCACAATACTGCTGTCTCATATCCACCTCATTAACCTTGAGCTATTTTCTTACATAAATAAACAGTCCTCTTCCGACCTCTGCTCTAATAGCATTTCTCTCATATAACTCAAAACCCTCCAAACTATATTCCACCAGTTCCCTTTCAATTCTAGCATTTTTTGGTATTACTTCCTGTAGGGCTATGAAATCAGGTTTTTCCTCTTCATCCTGCAACCTACATATCAGTTCTCTTTTCTTGTCCTGGGTAAACACATCCACAGTACTAAACATAATCCTTAATCCATCTACCATTCCTTCAGCAATTACACTATCCCGCTCCTCCAGTCCGTACCCTACTCCCCCGTTAGCACTACTGGGTCTGTCACTTTGTCTCCTGTCTCTCCCTGTGACACCTCCACCCCATTCTCCTCCTCCGTCACAACTCCCATCACATTCTCTTCCCTCCCTGATCTCCCCCCCTTCTACTCTTATAAACCACTTCCTCACTTTTCCGTCCCTCACTCTCCAGTAAAAATTTCTCTTATCCTCCTCACCCAACTTTCCATTATTTTCTTGTAATTCCTTAATTTTTTCCTTTGTTCTATACTCAAATCCTTCTTTAGTCTTATGTGTTTCAGTTTTTCATTTGTATTTAGCCTCCAACTAAAATTTGTCACAGTCTCTGCCACTGCCCTAGTTTTAAACTGTACCCTTATAGGTCTCATCTCTCCCCTTTTATATCTACCTATCCTACTGACCTCCACCTGCCCTTCCCATCCATATTCGTCCTCATCGACACCTTTCATGACCTCCTTCACTGTCTCCATATCCCTCACTTTTCTCACTCCATTATCATTCATATGAGTCTCTATATCTCCATACAAGATTACACCCCTATCCCTGTCCATGGCCTCCCTCACGACACCTCCTTGTTCTTCATGACCCCTACAACTGCACTCTCAAATTTTTTTTTGGTCATATTCATTTCTTCCTTTTGCTCTCTCATAATATCCTCCAAATCCTTGACTTTTTGTTTACCTAGCACCGTCCATGCAGTTGACTCCTTTACTTCCGTGAAACGTCCTTCGTATTCCTTCAGCTGCTCCTTCAATGCCATATTCTCTGCTCCCAGTTCATCTACCCTTTTCAATACCCTCTCTAGGCTATCATTAACTGCCGAAATAGGCCTGCATTCACTTCCTTCGCTAGGCCTATTCCCTTCCCCACCTGTCACACCACACTTTTTTTTTTTTTTTTTTTTTTTTTTTTTTAAAGAGAATGAACGGAGGAAGGAAAAACACAGATAAAACAAAAAGGTCCATGTGCCTAAAGGCATCCTCCATTCATAAAATGTTTGTAACAACTGGATTTAAACATTTGTAGATTGTAAGTTTGTGGAAAGCAATTCGAGGGAAGTGAATTCCAAAGAGTAGTAGCTCTAGGGATAAATGAATTCTGATATGCAGAAGTTCTGCATTGTGGAGGAGAAAGTGTAAATTCATGGGCGCTCTCAGCTGCCCTAGTTCTACGGGGAAAGATGTGGAGAGGCGGCACAATTGAAGCAAGTTCCTCGGAACAATTACTGTGAAAATATCTGTAGAATAATGCAAGGGATGCAACGTTTCTTCGTATGGATAATGTAGGAAGGTCCTGTGTGATTGCAGGGTTATTGATTAATCTAATAGCTTTATTTTGAATTTTGTCCAACTGCCTCAATGCAACCACTCCACTTCCACCCCACAGAGGTGAACAGTAATCCATCTGAGAACGCACATGACTTTTATATATTACGGCCAACTGCTCGTCAGTGAAGAATTCTCGAACTCTGTACAGGAGTCCCAGTTTTTTAGAGGCATTCTTAGCAATGCTTCTAACATAATGTGTCCAGCTCAAGTTAGTAGTTAATGTTACACCGAGAATGTCAATACTAGGGGAAGTGGGAATATTTACATCATTAAAAAATATAAGGGAGTCAGTGAGATTCTGTCGGTTAGAAAATTGAATGTACTTGGTTTTCTGTGCATTAAAGGAAACCAGATTCTTTTGTCCCCATCCATTAATTCCTTAACTTTCTCGCCAATATCCCCCTTCCATTTTTCCGTATCACTCATCCACTGTTCCAAATCCTTCACAACAATACTAACCTCTTCTAACTTCTTATCTGTGCTTTTAAATCCACGAAAACGTTGTAACCTTCCTTCCGCCTCCGTCATACCCGAAATTCCCTCCGCCATGTTTGTTTACAAACTCAACAACTCCAACACTACCGCTGTCCCGTCACTATACACTCTTATTACACTATATATCACCCCTCCACCACACCAATATAACCTCCAAACACTTTAAAAATGCAGGTCTGTGATTGTGGAGGGAGCTGCACCAAGGGGTGGACCGAGGAAGACCTGGGATCGGGCTATACGCGCCGATCTCAAATCCAAGAACTTGACAAGTGAAGCAGCCCTTAACAGGGTTGCCTGGAACGCCGCCATTAGGACAAGAGACTGAAACTGCACTTATGTGTGGAACACTCAGTCTTAAAATTTTATGTATGTATGTATGTACTTCACTAAATCCTTCCTCTTCTTGCTAGCCCCGTATGCACTCGATATTCCGTGAATTACTTATCCATCCCACAACATATGCCGGAGCCTCAAAACTTGCGTCCGCCTTCCGCCATTGTGTGCCGCCAATCTTCCATAAATTCTGTTCGTGGTTCACATGCGACGATGAAGTTTCTTCAGGACATCTCCATCTCGATCTGAAGACTACTTCCTCCTAATCAGCCACTTGCCTTCCATAAATTCTGTTCGTGGTTCACATGCGACGATGAAGTTTCTTCAGGACATCTCCATCTCGATCTAAAGACTACTTCCTCCTAATCAGCCACTTGCCTTGGTAGAAGAGACGACTGGCACTGTCCGTGTCATAGAACCTGGCGGTGTGAGCATGCAGGCCACACAGCTTCCCAGACCCAAAGATCTTATCCTAAGCTCAGCCGGTCTTCTCTCCAGGTCTGGGTCGCACTGAAACATGGGCCGTTAAAGTAGAGGATGTCAACAGAATGGAGCGTAATGAGATGAGAATGGTGAGATGGATGTTTGGGGCCAGGCTACAGGATAGAATAACAAATGTTGAGCTGAGGAGACGTTTAGGTATAAAGAGTATTAGCGAGGTAATGCGTACAAGTAGACTGGGATGGTATGGACATGTGGAGAGAATGGATGAACAAAATTGGGTGAAAAAATGCAGGTCTGTGATTGTGGAGGGAGCTGCACCAAGGGGTGGACCGAGGAAGACCAGGGATCGGACTATACGTGCCGATCTCAAATCCAAGAACTTGACAAGTGAAGCAGCCCTTAACAGGGTTGCCTGGAATGCCGTCATTAGGACAAGAGACTGAAACTGCACTTATGTGTGGAACACTCAGTCTTAAAATTTTATGTATGTATGTATGTATGTATGTATGTATGTACAGTATGTATGTATGTATGTATGTATGTATGTAGGGTGAAGGTGGAGTGTAACGAACATGGGGGTGAAACGAACAGTGTCCATAATTTCTGTCCTATCAATAATAAAATAGTTTCCCCAACACCTCAAAAGAAGAAAACGGAGCGCTTGAGGATGACGGGAAACTATTGTATACATCGCGACGGACAGAGTTTTCAGGTCAGTTTTTCTATTTTTTAGGTGATCGATGTAATATTTCGCGTTCTAATATAGTGCTTCTTGACTGAAAACGTGCTGATTCTAGTGGTGTCATGCTTAACCCGGGAACGGCGAGGGGGGGGGGGGGGGTAATGAACTAGCTCCCCATGGGCGATCATATGGGCTCCATTCAGGCCTATAATCATCATTTTACCTATTCATATGAGCCTATTTTACCTTCACTATGAAGATAGTAACCTGTAACAACAATAAAACTAGTGAAAATAAAAAAATTCTGGTCAAAATCGCGAATATAGATGGACCAGCCCATTCATGAATTATGGAGAAAATTGAGGCAACCCCTCCCTCCACGAGGCCTCTAGCCACACTGAGCCTACTCATACACACGCTCGTTTGTGTAACACACCCGCTAGGCACGTAAGCACATCCCCCACACAGTTTGTTAATGTTAGCACAAAAATATACCAACAAATTAGGGAATAACAGGGAAAATAGGTGATAATTGAAGGGGGAGGGGAAAGGGAGGAAGGAGGGGATGTGGAGGAGTGATATGAGGTATAGGGAAAAAAAAAATTGTTTAGTGCTACTGGGGCCATTTAAATGGTATTTTTAGGCCTCCCTCTTAACCTCTGAAGTGCGCATGGGGGGTATGAGACACCTCTGCCTGTGCGCACGTATTTGAGCTGTTTCCATCACTAAAATATTTATTTTACCATAAATAGCATTAATACTTCTCCATATGCGCCTATTATAGGTTGATTATAAAGGTATTAACCTGTTACAACAATAAAACAAGTGGAAACAGCGTTTGGATGGTCAAAATCGGCGATACAGGCCGGGAGTTACAATATGGCTGAGGCAACCTCCTTTCCCGCCACTTTTCCCCAAGTCTGGAGAGACACTGTCGATCGATACTCTCTCTCTCTCTCTCTCTCTCTCTCTCTCTCTTGCACTCGCTTGCTAACAGTGATGACAATGCCCTGCTTGCAACTCGCTAATGTTAGCACGAAAATATACCACAGAATAAGGGAATAACAGGGAAAATAGGTGATAACTGAAGGAGGGGAGGAAAGTGGGGAAGGAGGGGAGGTAGAGGAGTGATATTTTGCATGGCCCAGGGGCAAAAAAATAAAATATTATTTATTTATTTATTTATTTTTCGGTGTTATTGGCGGCGCTCGACTTAAGTCGTGCACCAATTTGCAGCAAGTTAGGAGCATTATTAAGGCTTTTAAAGGGTTAAAATCGAGTGCAAATGGCCGGGAGCGCAGCGGGCCAGACAGCCGACTCCCAGGGCTTACCACCGCCCATTAACTCATGTTCCCTGTGTTCTCGAGAGGCCAGCAGTGTAGCCAGTAGTGACCATAGCTGGGAAAAATATACCGCTATACGCTAAACTCCCATGTTCGTGGCACCACTGCAAGAGAACCACGAGTGCTACGTAGCTTGTTCTGGTCTCATTTTGAAGCTTTTAGCGCCTAGTTTTTTTCTGAATACATTTCTTTTCATGCAGATACTTGATTGATCATTCAGGAGGGCCTGAATATGCCCAAATGAGCCCAAAACACCCCACTAGACAAGGGTTAAATTGATTTTTTTTTCCCCTGGCTCTTAACCCTTCCTCCCCGGGCTGCCTTACTTAACCCTCCAGCCCCGGCTATGTATTATATATATATTCCTCGAAACCCGGGTGTTTTGGCCGAAAAACGTCTAGGCTAGGCTACCGTATATTTGTTAATCAGACTGCTTCCCGCATTCCCACGCATCCCCAAGCGTAGCTGTGTTATTTACCTGTAGAATGGCATTAAGTAGAGCTCTCTAAGTCAACTGGTTAAGTTGTGATGATGATTTCATTGGAGATAACTTTATGGCCAAAACAGCCACTTTACACTACTTTTCGATACTTAACAACAACATACAGGCACACACGAACAAGCGACGCTCTCCTTCTTGTGGCCGGAGATGCGGGGCGTCGGTCCAGCCGGCTGTTGTTTACATGCGTCGGACCGATGCCTTGCACACGAAGCTCACAGGCTTTCAACCACTGGGCGTTCAAGAGCCCTTCCGGGTACCTGTTATATGCTTTTTTATGGGCGTTCAAGAGCCCTTCCGTGGTGAGAGGGTTAAGGACGGAGGCTGTATCCGGGCGATTTGGCTGAAAACACAACATACGTTAACTAAGGCTAATCTCGCTTAATATACTACCTACATTAATCAAACATATGTCAAAATGGGCGCCTTACCTTGCCGCGTAGAATGGCGTTGAGTAGAGCTTTCTAGCTCAACTGGTTGCGGAGTGATGGTGATGGAAGTGGAGGTAACTTTTGCCGCCTATTTACCTCGCCGCGTCCGAACACTCAACCGCGGCCCAGGCTACGACGAACGTTTTGACTCATCGCTCTACCTTGAATTATGGCGGGAAGCGATTTTTTAGTGTTTTATTGTTTATTATGCCATACATTATTGTTATTATGTTATTTCCACTCAATAAAGTTATTTTTCTGAAGTAATTTGTGTCTCTGTCACTTATACTTAGTTTTATTGTTGTTATTATAGTAGTTATGATTATTTATACTGGACTATGGTAATTGATAGTGTCATTTTCACTTATTTATTGTTAGGAATATATATTTTAGTGTCGCTTTCACTTGTTCATATTGTTCTGAAGGCACTTATTATTACTTATGTGTGTCTCTTTCACTTAGACTTAGTTTTATAGTCATTATTATAGTAGTTATGATTATTTATACTGGACTATGGTAATTGATAGTGTCATTTTCACTTATTTATTGTTAGGAATATATATTTTAGTGTCACTTTCACTTGTTCATATTGTTCTGAAGGCACTTATTATAACTTATGTGTCTCTTTCACTTATACTTAGTTATATTATTATTATTATTATTATTGAGTGTCACTATCACTGTCACTTACACTTCAATAGTTTGTCATAGAGTGGAAATCATTGAAGCAGGTGCCAGCACACAGTCCCACCTGACACTCGAGGCATTGCCAAGTGCTTTTTGTGGGTTTGCGGGGTCGTCGAGTTGTGCGGATGCACACATAGCACCTCTTCTGCATTCTTATTCTGCTGTTAGGACCCTGGAAAGGAAGGGCGATGAGCTGGTGCTTTCTGAAGAAGTCGGCACACCCTGTTCTGTCCAGCATGCCTGGTCCTTGTAGTGGCCTCCCTGGTGTACCCGCATGTTTACCCAGGAGCTCAAGTATCAGCTGCTTTTGGAAGGTCCGCAGGCTCTTGTACTTCATGACTGGAGTCCTCAAACGGTAGATGTTGTACGCGTTGAGGACAGACATATCTACTGTATGCAGGACAAACTTCTTGTACCACCTGCAAGATGTTCGCAGGCAGTCTATGAAACCCATCTGCATGTCGGACTTGTCGACGAGGCGCATGTTGATATTATAGTCCAGGACAGCAGCTGGTTTCGTGATAGGGTTCTTCGTCCTTCGGTCCACCTTCCCTGTGGCGACCACCTCTGCTTTGTGGCATGTGGTGAGGAGGTTGACCTTGCGCTGGTCATGCCAGTGGATGGAGAGGATGGGGCCACTCTTCTTATGGAAGATGTCCGTCTTCTTAGTCTTGGTTGGGTAGGCTGGCATGCCCTTCCTCTTCCCCTTCACTGTGCCGACAGTTCCGGTCTTGCGGTCATGGAGGTACTTGGCGAGGATAGGCGACGTATAATAATTGTCGGTATAGAGGATGTGGTTGTCATGGAAGTACCTCTCCATCATCCTCTTTACCACAGCGCCGCCAAAACCAATGAGGGGGTCAATCTGGACTTCACCACCCTTGCTGCTGTAGACTATAAAGTCGAGCACATATCCCATCTTGCAGTCGCAGAGGACGAAGAGCTTGATGCCGAAGCGGTGTCTCTTGGACGGGATATACTGTCGGAAGTGCAGCCTACCACGGAACAGGACCAGAGACTCGTCGATGCACAGCTTCTGAAAAGGTATCAGGTAGGTGGAAAACCGATGACGTATCATGTCATACAGTTGCCTGATCTTCCAGAGTGTGTCGGGCTCGTGGACATGCATGTTATTTGTCAGGTGGAAATATGAGAGGATGTCGAAGTACCTATCCCTTGACATGTATTTGCCAAATGCTGGAGTCGTTGCGAGGTCGCCAGTTATCCAGTAGTCGGCCAGAACGTGCTTATTTATGTGTGTCATCAGCATTGTGAGTGCCAAGAACACATATAATTCTGCCACAGTGAGAGCTCTCCATGCCACCATCTTGGCACTGGTCTTCCTCCCAAGAAAGTTTGAACAGATAGCCTGGTGGTTATTTGTCTCTTTGACAAGGTATTCCATGACTTCATTGTCGTAGAAGCCACAGAAAAGTTCACTGGGGGTGGCATTTGGGCCACAGGGATATGCTGGTGACACCCCGGAACCCTGTTGTACCTCGTCAAAGGCAGGACAATCTGGCTCAAAATCCGCCCCATCTGTCCACACAAACATGTCAGCTGCTTGAGGACGAGGACGTGCAGCTGCAGCAGGCACACGCCCTGGACGCCCTGGCACACGCCCTTGGCCACGCAGACGCCCAGGCGGACGCCCTGCACGCCCACACCCACGCCCAGGCCCAGGGGCAGCGGCGTCGGCAGGCTGACCACGTCCACGACCTCGCCCTTTTACTCTTCTTGTCGGGACTTCCTCTTCGTCTTCCTCTTCCTCAGGCGACGTCAGGTCATCTGGGGCAATGTTGGGGTCGTCAGCATCCTCTTCAGGAGACAACTCTGGTGAAGAATAGACCGGGCGTCGGCGGCGTGGGGCTGCGGGAGGTTGAGCAATGGGAGCCTCGGCCTCGGGAGTTGGGCTCCTTTTGCGGCTAGCCGTGGACTTTTCCGCAGGAAATAATGACCTACGATGTGGGGCCTGTGGTGGCACACTGTGGGAGGCCAATGACGCACTTGTAGAGGCCCTTTGGTCATCCTGAGGGACAGATGAAGCCGAGGGCTGTGGGTGGCCCTCCTGGCGTCCCGGGTCAAGGCGTCGGGACAAAGGAATGCGGGTGGTTGCTAGGCCTGGGTCGGCGTCACTATCACTATCTACGCCTTGCCTCACTTGTTCTGCTTCCCTGCATGCTTTCTTGGCTGCACTTTTCACTAAAGACTGTTTTATAGAAGTATTTACCCACTTTCAAGGGTGTACGGGCAGGCAAAGGGGAAGGTCCAGGCGTAGGGCTAGGGCTAGGCCTAGGCCTACCCTGACCTACGAAACTAGGCGAAGGGGTTGGCTCTAGCACACTTGGTACTTCAATAGCACCTTACTCCACCACTTCCACATCAGGATCATCACTACTATCACCCCCCTCAAATATATCAACATTGTCATCATCACCAAATCCCACAAAATCGTCAGCTTCGCTTCCACTTCTACTCTGAATATAGAGGTTTTTGTCCACAGAGCTTTCACCACTGCTCAAATCCGGGTTGAAAAGTTCACGGTGTATTGCACTCTCACTTAGCAAACGTTTCACTTTCCTTAGTTTCTTTTTCTTCTCGGTTGGCAGAGGCGTAGATGTTGCAAGCGGGTTAGCACTGGGACGCGCGGGAGATTGCACAGTATCGGACGCGTCGGAATTCATTTTTTTGCTGTTGTTGTTGTTGCTGTTCCTCAGGCTGTCTGGCCGAGCAGCCCCAAGGTCCCGAGCAAGGGCCAAGGCCATAACCAAGCGACCCCACAGAACCCTCCCAGCTTACCACTAATAATGCCCAGGTGACCGAAGCCACTCAAAGGCTGAGGAGGGTGCGGAAACGCCCGGGAAACAAAAGCCCCACCCAAGGCCCTGTGCCCCTCAGCAATTATAAAGGGAAAGTTGAGGGGCAAAGGAAAAATGTGACGCTTTGGCTCCCAATCTGCCAGGGTTGGCAGTAGGGAGGTCAATCCACAGAAAAGACACCGTCACTTGAGATCTAGAAAATATATAAGTAAAAGGAACAGTCAGAGTAAGCTATGGGTATGGCAGAGAATGCTCAACTCTCATTCTGATAGACCAGCCCATCACCTGAGCTGTAGCTCTCAATGGCAGCAACGTAGGAACTGATAAGAGTGGTAGTTGAGGCTTGGTATTTACCTAATTGTAGTTTACAGGAGTTGAGCTAAGCTCGTGGTGTCCCGTCTCTCAGTCTACTTTTTATCCAATTTTTTCTTGAAAATATGAATGTTCCTTGCCCCTACCACCTCCTCCTCCATCCCATTCCATTTGTCAATACATCTATAGGGCAAGCTAAACTTCCTGATATCGTTCTTGCAGGTAGGTCTTTTTACTTTGTAGCTGTGGCCTCTAGTTATTCCTGTATCCATAATTAATATATCCTCCCTATCCAGCCTCTCCAGCCCACGGGTGCATTTGTACATCATTATCATGTCTCCCCTCTCTCTCCTCTCTTTTAAACTCGGTAGATTTAATTTGTCTAGCCTCCCTTCATATGGCAGTTCTCTGAGACTTGAACCAATCTAGTAACTGCTCTCTGGATTCTTTCTAACTTGTGAATATGCTTCTTTAGATGCGGGGACCACACCACTGCTGCATACTCCAATCTTGGTCTAATCATACTCTTCATAATTTTCGCTACCATGGTCTCATCCAAGTAGTTCAGAGCAACTTTCATATTCCCGGCCATTGCATATATTCCGCTAAAGAGCTTGTTAATATGTTTCTCTGGCGACAAATTATCTTGTATAATCAACCCTAAATCCTTTTCTTTTTCGGCCTTGCTAATTATATTAGCTCCCATCCTGTACTCCCAATTTGGTCTATTCACACTTCTTCCCATATTTAACACATGGCATTTACTTATATTAAATTTCATTTTCCACTTGGTGCTCCATTCGTATATTTTATCTAAATCCCCTTGCAGCTCCTCACAACTACTTTTATTTGTTATTTGTCTCATAATTTTTACGTCGTCTGCAAACATTGACATGTAGGAATTTATGCCTATCGGCAGGTCATTCACGTACATCTAAAGAAGCATATTCACAAGTTAGAAAGAATCCAGAGAGCAGTCACTAGATTGGTTCCAAGTCTCAGAGAACTGCCATATGAAGGGAGGCTAGACAAATTAAATCTACCGAGTCTAAAAGAGAGGAGAGAGAGGGGAGACATGATAATGATGTACAAATGTACCCGGGGGCTGGAGAGGCTGGATAGGGAGGATATATTAATTATGGATACAGGAATAACTAGAGGCCACAGCTACAAAGTAAAAAGACCTACCTGCAAGAACGATATCAGGAAGTTTAGCTTCCCCTATAGATGTATTGACAAATGGAATGGGCTGGAGGAGGAGGTGGTAGGGGCAAGGAACATCCATATTTTCAAGAAAAAATTGGATAAAAAGTAGACTGAGAGACGGGACAACACGAGCTTAGCTCAACTCCTGTAAACTACAATTAGGTAAATGCAATTAGGTAAATACATAAGGAACATGAGAGGTGCCAACACAGATCCCTGCGGCACACCAATCTCAACTTTCCGCCATGATGAGTAAGTTCCTCTAATGTTGGTCCTCATTTCCCTATCTGTTAAATAGCTCTCCATCCATTTCAGCAAACTCCCCCTGACACATCCTAGCGTCTCAAGCTTAGATAACAATCTCTTATGTGGTACCTTATCGAATGCTTTGGAAAGGTCTAAATAGACGCAGTCCACCCATCCGCCTCTTTCTTGGAGTACATCTATCACCCTACTGTAATAACATAGCAAACTGGTAACACAAGATGTGCCTTCTCTGAATCCAAATTGCTTTGGGGTTATTATCTTCTTTCTCTCCAACATTTTCATCCATCTCTTCCTAATTAGCTTTTCACAAATCTTGCATACAATACTAGTAAGTGAAACTGGTCTATAGTTTAGAGGGTCCTCAGGGTTTCCATTCTTGTATATCGGAATGATATTAGCTCTTTTCCATTCAACAGGAACCTGTCCTTTATCTAAGGAAGCTTGAATTATGTCCCTCACTGGCTCCACTAATTGCTCTGCACACTCCTTTAAAACCCAGGCAGACACTTCATCCGGTCCCATAGCTTTCCTTACTTCAAGTCCTCTCATCGCAGATAACAGCTCATCTCTAGTTATTTCAATCTTACTAAGACCACTCTCCAGTACTCCCGCCTGTGGTTCGTCAAAACCTTCCTCTCTAGTAAAAACTGACCCCAATTTGTTATTCATTACCTCACACATGTCCGATACATTTTCATACGTCCTAGCATCAACTCTTAATTTAGTCATTTGTTTCTTTACCTTCAACTTACTGTTTATATATTTATAAAATAATCTAGGGTCACTTTCACATTTATTTACTATGTTCTTCTCATAGTTCATTTTAACTTGCCTAATTATGTTAACATATCTATTCCTCTCCTGTTTATATTTATTCCGATTACTCTCAGTGTTCCTTCTTCTTAATCTAGCCCAAGCTGCATCACGCCTACCCAAAGCTCTTTTGCATTTCAAATTAAACCAATCTTTCTGCTTAGTAAAATTTCCAGTTTTATATCTTGGGACAAACAGATTGGTTCCTACTCTATAAATTTCGAGGAATCTACTATATTTACCTTGTACGTCCTGTTCCTTAAAAATAAGATCCCAATCTACTCCCTCTAAATATCTTTTCAAGGATACATAATCAGCTTTACTATAATTTAATCTGTCATTTATGTAGCTATTGTCTAATCTATTGGCATTACTCGAGGTCAACTTCCATTTTAGTAATAGGTGATCACTTTTACCTACAGGACATAGATAGTTTATATCACTAATTTCATGAGGATCTTTTGTAAAAATCAGATCGAGTTTAGAAGGTTCGTTATTACCCCTCATTCTTGTATTTTCCTTCACATGTTGTGCAAGTACATTTTCCGTAACCAACTCCACTAGCCGACTTCCCCAAGATCTCTGATTTGGCCCTGCATCTCCCGATTCCCAATCAACCTCACTACAGTTGAAATCTCCTACCAAGATCAATCGATTCTTCCTTAAAAGCAATCTTCTCAACGACTGAATCATATCCTCTACCATCTCCTCAAACTCCAACTCCCTCCATGCTCTGGTCTTTGGTGGCATGTAAGCTACTGCTATGTCTAGCTTTTTTCCTTCTATATCATTGAGTTCAACTGCCATTATTTCTGCCTTGTCATTATTTAACTCCACGTGCTTTGCTGTCATAGGGTTCTTAACTAATACTGCTACTCCACCTCCCCTTTTACCCTTCCTATCATATCTCCATATATTATATCCTTCACTAAACACTATGTTGCTGTCAAAGTCCTGGTTCAGCTTTGTCTCCGTCAAACAGACTATCTGTGGTTGATCTTTTCTTAATATATCATCTAACTCTACCTTTTTACTGTTTATTCCATCTATATTAGTGTAGTAGCACAGTATATTTGAATCCACCTCCTTGTTTCTCTTCCCTCTCTGCCTCCTACCAGATTCACCTCCTCCTCCATCCCTTCCCTGACCCAGTTCCACCTCCCCTGCTAATTCTATTCTCCTCCCTCCCCCTCCACAACCTCCCATACCCCCTCTCTCTCCCTCTGTTCCACCTTCTCCACCACATCCTGACTCTCTCTCCGGTCCCCTGCTCCCTGCATTATCTCTCGCTCCGTCTCCTTGCTTTGACTTCGTACTTGTCTCTCTGTCTCTTTCCCTATCACTCCTCTTACTTTCGGTTCTTGGTGGCTCCTGATGTACCACTTCCTTACTTGCCCTTCCCTTATTCTCCAAAAAAAATTCTTCTTTTGCTCTTCAGACAACTTTCCATTCTCTTCATCAGCCTTAGCTTGGAGTTCCCTTAACTGTTCTCGTTCTTCTACACTTAGGTCCTGTTTTTACCCTTATATGATTCAGCTCTGTCGAATTTAATTTCCAGCTCACATTGGCTACTGCTTCTGCTGTTGATCTAAACTTTAGTTCCACTCTTAGTGGTCTCATCTCGCCCTTCTTATATTTTCCTAACCTTCTCACCTCCTCCAATTCTTTTACCCATCCATAACCCTCGTCTAAGTAATCCAGTATCCCCTTGACTTTCACAACATCCCTTTCCTTTCTTACCTTCATATCTGCCAGGTGCTCTTCCACATCTCTAAAGATTACTACACACTTACCTCTATCTATTGTCTCTCTCACTACCTTCTCTTTCTTCTTTAAAACTTGCACTACATTTTTTCAAACTCTTTCTTTTCCTTTTCTCTCTCTTCCTTCTGCTCCTTCACAATTTCTTCAAGGGCTACCATCGTGGCACTCTCTACCCTTGTCCACTAATTTTTTACCTCACTAATTCCTTTTACTTCCTCACTCAGGTGGCCCTCATATTCCTTAAGCTGAGCCTTGAGTGCCACATTTTCCGCCGCTAACTCGTCTACTCTGGCCATCACTGCCTCTAGGCTGTCACTTACTGGCCTAGGCCTATCCACCCCGCTAATAACGCCACACATATCGGACAAAACTTCTACTTTAGCCCCTAACTCCTTCCTCCAATTTTCCATCACTCCCC
This sequence comes from Paralithodes platypus, assembly GCA_032716605.1. Taxonomy (NCBI): domain Eukaryota; kingdom Metazoa; phylum Arthropoda; class Malacostraca; order Decapoda; family Lithodidae; genus Paralithodes; species Paralithodes platypus. Next base: position 20,466,734 of record CM064576.1, on the reverse strand, counting down.
TCCATCTCACAAGACCCATCAATTGTTTTTTCATACTTGCCAACTGATCATCCTTGTCCTCGGTGATAAAGCCTTCAAATTCGTATTCCTCCTCATCCCCAGCTAGGCTTTCACGCCTTCCCGCCATCGCGAGGTGGTCGTCTGCCAGCCTAAAAACAACAATCGCCCCACTATCCCATCTCACTCCAGGAACTGTTTTACTTAATCCATATTTTCAATTACTTGGAATATCCAATTACATCTGAATTCTCATAAAAACACCTAATTACTTATGAAATGCACATATAAATTTCCGGGACAACACTTAGACACTCCTATCAACTTCACACAAGGCAACTCATTATCGGAGAGCAGCTTCGAGGTGTTGACAGCTCGGAGGTCGGCGGAGGGGGCTCTACGATCGCCCACTATCTATCTATCTATATGCTCAGGCCCAATCCCCATTTTGGGGGTAGCCGACTCAAGACAGAGCAAGAACAGGAAAAACAACATAAAACAAAAAATAAACACAGATAAAAAACACAAACTCTCACACATCCAGGTCACCCAGGAGAAGACCCAGAGACCAGGGTTACCAAGGTCGCTCCAGCACTCCCCCGGCCCCTGACCACCCGGAGAGGTTCCGATCTCGGCAGGCAGACATGCAGCGGAGCCAAAGCCACAAGCCCTCCCACGATCGCCCACGCCAAGTAAAATTTGCCCGCGCTAAATTTAAAAGCGCGCTTTAAAGCACATACCTTAGGTAAGGACGCCCGTGTAGCAGCCCTTCTGCCGAGCTGTCCTTACCTAAGGCAGCCCGGGTAGGAAGGGTTAAGAGTTTTCCCGCAGTCCGCCGGAGGAACTCTTTAAGAGTCTTCCCGCAGTTCCCGGGTTAAGAGCTTTGCCGCCGTTTACAGGTTAATAGTGAAATGTACTTAGCTGCAATGATATCTGGTGAGAAAGGCTTCCATTCAGACATTTCATTCAGCATCATGCATGTGTAAACATTGATGACACGAAGGGGGTGTAGCGATGGGGTGCGTACCGAACTGTTCGGTACACCACAAATTTAAATGGCGTTTAACCCCTTATTGGCGGCGCTCGACTTAAGTCGTGCACCAATTTGCAGCAAGTCAGGAGCATTATTAAGGCTTTTAAAGGGTTAAAATCGATTGCAAATGGCCGGGAGCGCAGCGGGCCAGACAGCCGACTCCCAGGGCTTACCGCCGCCCATTAACTCATGTTCCCTGTGTTCTCGAGAGGCCGGTAGTGTTGCCAGTAGTGAGCATAGCTGGGAAAAATATACTGATATATGCTAAACTCCCATGTTCGTGGCATCACTGCAAGAGAACCACGAGTGCTACGTAGCTCGTTCTGGTCTCATTTTGAAGCTTTTAGCGCCTAGTTTTTGCTAAATATTTTTATTTTCATGCAGATGCTTGATTTATCATGCAGGAGGGCCTGAATATGCCCAAATGAGCCCAAAACACCCCGCTAGACAAGGGTTAACCCTCCAGCCCCGGCTACGCATTACATAAATATTCCCCGAAACCCGGGTGTTTTGGTCGAAAAACGTCTAGGCTAGGCTACCGTATCTTTGTTATTCTGACTGCTTCCCGCATTCCCGCGCATCCCCAAGCGTAGCAGTGTTATTTACCTGTAGAATGGCGTTTGTGACGCTCACCGCTTCCCCCAGAACCGCATGGCTTACTCGCTAGGACTCGCCAGGGCAGAGAATGTAGCTACAGTCTACCTATCATTGTGTACTTTCCTTCTCGAGAAAGCTTGTGTTGCAGACAGTTCAGAACTGTTCTTTATTTTCGTCTGTCACAATCCTTTCTATTTTATTTAGTCAATTGAAAGTATTGTGTTAAATAGTTGAATGATGGGAAGGCGAGTGGGAGAGAGAGAGAGAGAGAGACCAGGTGGTGTGACTTGGTGGTGAGTGTGGCGCGTGGCTGGCCCCCTTACATAGGCCTCGCGGGATTCGTTGCCTCCTGCCTAACACTGCCTACTAGGCGGCTGCTTACTGGGCGACTGTCGCGCGCCCTCGTGCCATTCCTGCGAACTGGGACTCCAGCGAGGCGGTCCCTGGGAATATCCTTGTCAGATCCTTCCCAGACAGCATACTCTAAGCATCTCCCATGAACTGTTGCACACTCTTGTCTTAGAATCTTTCTCTCCTACTGCCTCTATCATTTCCACTACTTCCTCACCTTTTATTAATATCAATTCCCCTCTGGTTCTCTGCATCCACACCTTGAATTGGTGGCCAGACTGTATTATATGCTGGATCTCACATTTCTTATGTACTAGGCTAAGGTTGAAGATAGTCATTGTCTTTTGGGGAGATTGTATTGCTCGGACTGTCTCCATCAATCACTAATGTTTCTACAGGGTTAAATAATGCTAGACTAGGGATCAGGTACCATGCTGTTGGTGTTTTCACTGTGTGTAGGCTACTTTTGAGCTGCACGACACTACGGATTCTGTGGGTTACCTGGGTGGATCTTTTGTCTGTGTACCTTGGAGTTTAGACTGTGTAGTGCGTGAGGGCTGCTTGCCTAATCCACCCAACACTGTTCTAACTCTATTTGCTTTTACTTTTGAGGGTCGCCAGGAGGATACTCGATACTTGTGATCGAGAATCCTCAAGAGATTAACGTAATCGGGCCGCACAGACCCAAGGTCCACACTAGGCTAGGAGCTGCCTTGCTCCACCAGAATTCTGTACCTTTGCGCATCCCAGCTAGACTTTATTAACCCGGGTAGACATTAGCTGGATTAGATCATATACTCTTTTATGCATACCCATTATTTCTACACAAGCATTTTGAGGTCTAGGTTGCTGTAGAGAGACACAACCAGCATAGACCGGTTTTGTTAATAGGAGTACTACTTTTCGTGGCGAGCATTATTACTGTTGCACCGCTTATAATATTCTTGTGTCCAATAACATTATAGGTCCAGCCTTTTTGTGTATTTAGCCTACACGTGCATTGTCCTGCCTCCTGCTATTTTGTGGTTCCATTTCCGATACGTTCTTCTTAGTAGCATCCGACATTATTCAGAAGATTCCTTGTTCGGTGCTTGAGGACTTTACAACACTTTCTTTCATAAAGGAGTGACAGATATTATTGATTAAAGTAACGTTAAGTAAACCTTCTTCTTGCTTGCATTAGATCACTCTTGTGATTTAATTAAGTTAACTATCTTTTCCTTGTGTACCATAACTAAGCAACCATATGTTATAGGTAATAGGCTGTTTCAGAGAACATCAGCCTATAGTAGAAGCACATAGATACTGAGAGTTAAGATACCCCGCTATCGCAGATATAACTCTGGAGGGTATATGTGTTCTTTGTTCGACGGGATTATATATCAGGGGTTGGATCTAGCGTTTCCGTTGTTGCATTTATGCCAGTCTAGTCCAATGTATAAGAGCCACTGATTTATACGAGACCCGATCGTAACACGTTAAGTAGAGCTCTCTAAGTCAACTGGTTCAGTTGTGATGATGATTTCATTGGAGATAACTTTATGGCAAAAACAGCCACTTTACACTACTTTTCGATACTTAACCCGTTGAGCCCCGGCTAGTTATAATATTTTGTTCACCCCAGTCTCAAGCCATTTTCAATTCTTTTTTTTGTTTGCTAAAATGGAAGACAAGGATGAGAAATGAAAAAAAAAACAAAAAAAAAATCACCTCGGATATTTTTTTTTTGGGGGGGGGGAGCCACAAAAAAAATTGTTGAGCCAAAATGGAAGAGAATGGTGAGAAATGAAGAAAAAAATAAAAAAAAAATCACCTCGGTCATTTGGGGGGCGGGGGGGGGGGGGGTCGAAAGTTCATCTCCCCCGCATGACCACCCGCCCGGGAGCACTAGGGTGAAAACTGAGTATGGCATTGTACGGCATACATCCTAAGGAGTGTCTCACATAAATCTCAAGCCTCTAGCTCCCATACGACCGGAGTAATGAAGGTTCAAAGTGGCGGTGAACTAAGGGTGTAAAGTATCCCCACTAAGCCCACCACCACCGGCCGCGCGGCTGTCTTGGCCCGCTCACACTTACCGGCCCGGCTCCCACACACACTACGGTACCTCTCACTCCTATTCTCCTGCCATTTCCTACCTTACGAGCCACGTAAATGATTTTAATATGCCGGACGCACGTGTTGCGTCGCTGGGAGTTGGTGATAACAAACTGCCGACGCATCACGTGCGACGCTGGGTCTCAATGGGTTAACAACATACAGGCACACACGAACAAGCGACGCTCTCCTTCTTGTGGCCGGAGATGCGGAGCGTCGGTCCAGCCGGCTGTTGTTTACATGCGTCGGACCGACGCCTCGCACACCAAGCTCACAGGCTTTCAACCACTGGGCGTTAAAGAGCCCTTCCGGGCAGCTCGTGTATGCTTTTTTATGGGCGTTCAAGAGCCCTTCCGGGAACAGGGTTAAAGACCAAAAAAAAAAAAAATCCAAATAATACAAAAAGTACCTGGTTGTGTTGAGCTGGAGTTAGAAGAAGGGAAGAATGTCGGATGTAAGGTGTTTTATGTTGGTAAAATCATAAGTTGTGACAGTATGGAATATAATATTTCTTTCTTGAGAATGTGCTCTAAAATTGGCAATAAAGACACTTTCAACATATATTTTATTTGAGGTCACCAGTTTTTACAATCTCACTATGCATTTTAACCCTCCAGCCCCGGGGGCTATAGCTTGCGACTGTGCTCCGGTACCGGGTGTTTTGACGATCTTTGGCCTATGTTAACTACTCTCTAAGTCAATGAATATGGCATGTAATGTTATGAATAAAAAAGAATAATGTTCCACAAACCTTCCTCTGTCGAATGGCATTGAGTAGAGGTCTCTAGCCCCTCTGGTTGCATAATGGTGAGCGCGGGAAGACGAGTGCTTTTCGGCGGCAAATTCTTCCCGCGTTCGGACGCGTCGCCCCGGCCATGGCTACGACGCACCTAGCCGCTCGTCGCGCCAAAGTATTCATCTCCCTTAGACGATTTTAGTGTTTGATATTGAGAATGTGATGTTTATTTGATATTTTCTAGTTATTTTGAGGCCAATTATATAAAATATGTTTATTAGGGTATCACTGTCACTGATATTGCTAATTTTCACTCGATACCGTACATTTTATTAGTAATTCTATCTATCTATTGCCTGACGCCGTGATCCCCGAAGGGGTGGCCACGAACGAACCGCCCCCATGCACCTCTGTCCCCAGTCAGTCGACGCCCCTTCCCCCAACCAGCACCGCCTTCGTTCATGTAGTTCCTCACTCCATCCTTCCACCTCATATTCGGTCTACCTCTCCCCCTCTGTCCCTCCACCTCGCTCTCGTACACCCTCTTAGTCATTCTCTCGCTTTCCATACGTTCCATATGGCCGAACCATCTCAAGTTTTCCTTTTCACACTTTCCAGCACATCTACCTCCACACCACACCTCCTTCTTACTTCCTCATTAGTCTGTCTATCCTCCATGTAACTCCGCACGCACTCCTTAAGTAATTCATTTCCACTGCTCTCACTCTTGGTCTGAGTCTCTCAACCAACGTCCATGCTTCGCTTCCGTAAGTCAGTGTCAGGATTACCACACTGTCATGCAAGGACTTCTTCACTTCCATACTGACCACCCTATTTCTTGTTACTGCTTTTAGCGTTCCTACAACCCTCTTCCCCTGTTGTACCCTCTCCCGCACCTCTTCATCCATAGTCCCATCTTTACTCAACACACTGCCCAGATACTTAAAAGAGTTGACGATCTCCATAGCCTGACCGTTCAGCTTCACCTCACACTCTGTGACTTCACCCCTTTCGAAGACCATAACCTTGCTCTTCCCCGTATTTACCTTCAAATTCCGTTTTTCGCACACTGTTTTTATTAGTAATTGAGGTAGCTTATTGTTGTATTAGGCACTGATTATTCGTTATCACAGGTGTTTATTATACTTTGGCCATCATATATTAGGTCTTGTGTCACTTTCACTTTGACAAATATGCTTTAGAGTGTCACTGTCACTGATAATGCTCATTTTCACTCGATACCGTACATTTTATTAGTAATTGAGGTAGGTTATTGTTGTATTAGGCACTGATTATTCGTTATCACAGGTGTTTATTATACTTTGGCCATCAAATATTAGGTCTTGTGTGACTTTCACTTTGACAAATATGCTTTAGAGAGTGTCACTGTCACTGATAATGCTCATTTTCACTCGATACCGTACATTTTATTAGTAATTGAGGTAGGTTATTGTTGTATTAGGCACTGATTATTCGTTATCACAGGTGTTTATTATACTTTGGCCATCAAATATTAGGTCTTGTGTCACTTTCACTTTGACAAATATGCTTTAGAGAGTGTCACTGTCACTGATAATGCTCATTTTCACTTGATACCGTACATTTTATTAGTAATTGAGGTAGGTTATTGTTGTATTAGGCACTGATTATTCGTTATCACAGGTGTTTATTATACTTTGGCCATCAAATATTAGGTCTTGTGTCACTTTCACTTTGACAAATATGCTTTAGAGAGTGTCACTGTCACTGATAATGCTAATTTTCACTCGATACCGTACATTTTATTAGTAATTGAGGTAGGTTATTGTTGTATTAGGCACTGATTATTCGTTATCACAGGTATTTATTATACTTTGGCCATCAAATATTAGGTCTTGTGTCACTTTCACTTAGTTATATGATTTGTAAACGTTTTATATACAATTTATTGTGTCTTTTTTCACTGATTTATATATTCCTATAGGTTCTAATCATATGAATGTCACTTGGTATATACATATGTGTCACTTTCACATATTATTATGGTGTAATTGTATTTGTATCAATTTTCTCATAATACATGACTTTTGTATTACAATAAATTGGTTTTCTTCCACTTTTTGCCTATATATAATTATAGTGTACATATTGTCATTTTATTTGGCAATTTCAGTATGATTATTAGAACTCCAGCTTGGAGTGGTAATCAAAGAAGCACTCTAAAGCACAGAGTGCCACCTTGCACTCCACACACTCCATGGTTGACTTTTTACCTGGCCTCGGCCTCACCCTGCTGTTGTAGCAGACATGGCACCGCTTCTGCTGTGTTCTTCCTGATTCATTCTGAGGCAGGGAACCAAGCCTGTGCCTAATCAAGTATTGAGCACACTGCAAGCGGTCAATAACGGCGGGCCCAGGATGTGCCACTGCCCTCTGTGGCGTAGCATACTTCTCCAGGAGCTCCGTCAACACCTGCTTTTGGAACCTCCGCAGGCTATTGAACTTCATGGGTGTGTTCACATTCCGAAGCTTGTATATGTTGTAGGCATTCAGAACTGACATGTCCACCATATGCAGAAAGAACTTTTTGTACCATCTGCACGAGGTACGCAGGCAGTCAATGAAGCCTATCTGCATGTCGGACTTGTCCACCAGCCTCATGTTGATGTTGTAGTCCAGGACAGCATCGGGCTTGGTCACCCTGGCCTGGGTGCGGCGATCCACCTTGCCAGTCTCCACCATTTCCCCCTTGTGGATGGTGGTCAGGAGGTTGACCTTCCGCTGGTCGTGCCAGTGGATAGCCAGAATGGGCCCCGACTTCTTGAACACGTCACCTTTTTTGGTCTTTGGAGGGAAAGGTGGCATGCCCTTCCTTTTCCCTCGTACTGTGCCTACAGTCCCCGTCTTGCGCTCATGCAGGTACTGTGAGAGAGTGGGGGACGTGTAATAATTGTCCGTGTAGAGGACGTGATTCTTGTGAAAGTAGCGGTCCATCATGGCTTGCACCACTGCTCCGCCAAAGCCAATGAGGGGGTCCACAAGCAAGTCCCCTTCCTTCCCGCTGTAGACCAGGAAGTCCAGGACATAGCCAGTTTGGCAGTCGCACAGCACAAAGAATTTTATGCCAAAGCGATGTCTTTTTGAGGGGATGTACTGCCGGAAGCTGAGTTTTCCCCGGAACAGCACAAGAGACTCGTCAATGACGACCTTGCGGAAGGGCTTGAAGTAGGAGGTGAAGCGTTCTCGCATCATCTCGTACAACGTCCTAATCTTCCACAGCTTGTCTGGGAGGTGGACGTCAAGGTTGGTGACAAGATGGAGCGCTGCGAGGATATCAAGGTACCGGTCGCGAGACGTATATTTCCCGAAGGCAGGGGTGGATATCAGATCATTGGTGATCCAATAGTCAGGCAACCTATGCTTCTTGACATGAGGCATTAGCATGGTGAGTGCCAGGAACACCATGAACTCTTTATGAGTCACTGGGGTCCACTGCCTCATGTGGCCCTTGGTCACCTTTCCCAAAAAGTGGACCTGGAATTGGTGCTGCTTATTTGTCTCTTTGACAACATAGCCTACCACCTCCTCATCAAAGAAGGCCTCAAATAGTTTGTGTGGTGGAGCATTGGGGCCTGCAGGAAAATTGGGGGTAATGCCTGAACCCTCCAGTACCTCATCAAAAGCTGGCACATCAGGGTTGTATCCATCCTCATCAACTACGTCTTGCCACTGAAAAACGTAGAATGGGTCTTGTCTACGCTGACGAGGAGCTCCAGCTGGTGGCCCAGCACGCCCACGGCCAACTCGGGAGGCGCGCGCCCTAGGGCGGCGAGGGCGGCGGCCAGGGCGGCGGGCACCACGACGGGCACCACGACGGGCACCACGACGGGCACCACGACGGGCACCACGACGGGCAGCACGACGCCGGGTCAAGCGGATGGGTCGAGGGTCGTCGATGTCCATATAGTCATCGTCAGAGTGGTCATCTTGCCCTGACGGTGGACCTATGTAATCATGGCCAGAGTCTTCAGAGAGGTGCCCTTCATCATCAGTGGCCCCCACATAATCTGGCGGGGAACCAGTGATGCGTGGGCGGCGTGCGGGTGGGCGAGGTGGGGAAGGAGTGGCAGGTGAGGCTGTGTCCCCCCGAGGTCCTGGGCTCCTTGGCCTGCGACGAGTGACAGAAAGCAATGTTTCACTGTCACTAGGCCCAGGTATTGGTGATGCGAGCTCAAAGACTTCTTCAGGAAGACATGTTGAAGGCGGGAGAGGTGGGGAGGACCATGGGGAAAGTTGCGGGGACGTATGGCTGGGGCCGGCCGGGGTGGACGCCGCGGGAGCCTTGAACAAAACTCTCTTACTTTTCTTAATTTTTTTGGTATATTTCCTACCTTTCCCCTTTTTGGCAGCAGTATGTCTCCTGTCGGGGGACCTAGGAGGCAAATAGGCCGAAAGTGGGGGGTCCTCAACCCTTGGCAATGGTGGGGGTGGTGGGGAAGAATGCGGGGCATCCGGGTCATCTTGGGTGGCGTGGGTAGATAAGGGAGACAATGGCGGACGAGAAGGGTCACCACGCTGACCCTCACTCACAGCCTCATCCTCACCAAGTAGTTTTGCTTGTTTCCTAGCTGCCGCGGCCGCCTTCTCAAGTATTTTCTGCTTATACAAATGTAGCTTGAAAGGCGATTTACCTGGGGAAGGGCTTGGCGTCGTGTCACTTATGCGAAATTTGGTGAGTGACCTTGAACTCTCCCACTCACTCACTCTCTCAAGTTCACTGTCTTTAGGTAAACCAGCTTCCTCAACAACTGGTACATCACCTTCATCACTCTCATCACTGTCATATTCTCTCGCAAATCCCAGGAATTGCTCTTCTTTGTCACTTTCATGGCCATAATCACTCGACTTATAATTACTGGAGTCGTCACTGACTTCATCATCAACATTATGCTTGGCATCAGCTCGCTCATAAAGTCTCAATGTCGTCTCAATACCTCCGGGAGATAACACATTTAGGCGATGGCGTCGGGGTAAGGCACGACGAACTAGCAAGGGCGTCGTAGGAAGCACGGTATCGGACACAGCGGAATCACTATTTGGCGTACTGTCCATGATGGCGTCGGGGTAGATACTGTTGCTGTGGCGTAGTTTACGCCTGGTGGCGCCACCTACCGTCCCACGATACCGAAAATGTACGCGCGGCATTCGAAAGCACGCACGCAAGCAATGGGCGTTCAAGAGCCCTTCCGGGTTGCGCGGGCCAAGGTTGTTATGGGCGTTCAAGAGCCCTTCCGGGTTGGAGGGGTTAATAGTGAAAAGGGTGGTGTTTCGATCACTCCCATGCATTGTTCGGACCACCCCATATGGTGGGTATGGTCCGAACAAGGGGTACCCTTTTTTTAAAATTCAATAAGTTGACCTTAACTACTACTTACTGTACATGATTAGTAAAATTCACCATGATAGGCCTTGACCCATAGTTTATTGTGATATAACTATTTTTCCATAAAGTTTGTTACCTGATTTTTGGTGAATATTTTATCCACTAATAGTTCGTTACACCCCCGCCTCACCCTACATCCATACTGTACTCATATCTCTTGTCGTTCCATCCAATCACAACACGCAGCTGCAGGCACGACCTCCCAAAATCCATCCTTCTGAATCCTCCCTTCCTCGCAAAGACAGAGTCCACCTGTCCAGGCTGAGATGTGGGCACCATCCAGCTCTTCTGAGCTATCAGAAGAGACTGGATAACTCCGTCGTCAACAACTGCCCAGGATGCAACTCAGCACCTATACCGTACTATTAAACACATCATAGAAGACTGCATTCCACACAATCACTTTGGCCTACACCAACAACATAATCTACATGGGGCTGTTCGTGTTAGAATCTTGATGTGCTGGCTACAAATTGGCCTGCAAACGACCGGTATGGTTGTTTACCCTTGGCAAGTTAGATCAAGAGTTGGGTGGTAATTAATTAAATGTATAATTATGTTATGTATACTATCATTATACTACCTATAGTATAATCGCATGTAGAGTACAGTCTGACCTGCCAATACGCGAGCTTTTAATACGCGATTCACCTTATACGCGAGGAGGGGGTCGAATCATACCCAAAACTTTCAAAACGCGTGATGTACCTTTAAAACGCGAATCCGGGGCCGATATAAGGGCAATTCCGGGGAGTTCAGCTAATACGCGAGGCTCCCCACCATTCCGCACATTCATCTGCGCAGGGACGCCAGTTACGTAGGCACGCAGGGCATTGTGGGATACGCCAGTCTACCCTCAGTCCACGCTCGCGCAACAGCAGTCCGACTCGTGTGCAGTGATATAGTTTTTTTCCCCCATCATCATGCCCCCTCGCAAGAACAAACTTATCACCCACCAAATGAAGCTGGAGGTCATCAAAAGAAAAGGAAAAGGAGAAGGAAACTCAGCCATCGGTCGAGCAATGGGTTTAGCGGAATCGACAGTTAGAACGATCTGGGCTAACCGAGAAAAGATCAACACCATCGTGAAGTCCTATGGTGCTGCCATGATGGACCAACGTTGCAGGAGCAACAATCCAGCTATGGTGGTCATGGAGCGATACCTGGCAGCATTCCTAGCCCGCAAACACCGTGAGCAAGTCCCGGTGGATAAGGCCTATATCAAACAGCAGGCTAAACTCTTCTACACCACCGCAAGTGCTAGGACAAAGTCTGGCCAGAATTTTAATTTTAAGGCATCCAACGGTTGGCTCCATGGCTTCATGAAACGGAAGGACCTAAGGAACATCAAGGTGTCCGGAGAACGTGGGTCTGCAGATGTGGTGGCAGCCAACACATTTCCTGAGGTGTTGAAGACCATAATCGAGGATGGTGGCTACACAAAGGATCAGATTTATAATGTGGATGAAAGTGGCTTGCAATACAAGTGTATGCCAAAATCTACATATCTTGTCAAATCTGTGAAACAGGCAAGGGGCCGCAAGATAGACAAGTCAAGGTTCACTGTCATGTTTACTGTGAACCTTTCCGGCAGCCACAAGATGCGGCCTGTAGTGGTGCACACAGCTGCCCACCCTAGATGTTACAAGAACCTGCGCGACATGAATGACACTGGAACTTATTGGTACAAGAGCGCTAATGGGTGGATGACTAGTGCCATTATGTCTGACTGGCTTGTCAAGCAATTTGTTCCTGATACCCGCCTCAAATGCCAACAACTAGGCCTACCTTTCAAGGCCCTGTTATTGATGGACAACGCCCCTTGCCACCCACACTATTTCGAGACTCTACATCCCGACGTACAGATTGTTTTCATGCCACCAAAAACAACATCTCTCATACAGCCACTGGACCAAGAAGTTATATCGAATGTGAAGCTCTTTTACCAGACACGACTCTACAATTATCTACGCCAGAAGACAGAGAGCAATGAAGAGATTTTGGCTATGCAGCAGGAGTTCGCATCATCGTCTGATGAGGAGCAGGCACCCCAGGCAGCGGCAGCAGAGGCACCCCAGGCACCACAGGCAGAGGCAGAGATGACCGTGACACACTTCTGGCGTGTTTTTACCATCAAATACGCAATCGACTTCCTTCTTCTAGCATGGGCTGATATAAATGATGCCACAATTAATCATGCCTGGCGAGCACTTACTCCTCATTTATGTGCTCCCAAGGCCAACAAAGTCCAGTCAGTCACCGAGGCAGAGGCAGAGGCAGTTCAAGCGGCCCGCGCAGTTGCTGGTTTCGGGGCAGTGACAGCCGAGGAGATTCGTGAGGTTATTGAGGCAGGTGAACAACAGACTCAAGGTGACACAATTGAGCAGATTGATGCCGAAGATCAAGCACATCAAGCACGACAACCGAACAACGACGTTGAACCAGCCCCTGCACCTGCTAACATGGATCTGTCTGCAGGTAAACTGAGCGAAATTTTGGCTTTAGTTGACCAACTCAAGGAAGGATTTCGGTCGGTGGAGCAGTGCCCTGTGAGAACACATGAAGTCCTGCTGGGCGTTGACAGTGTTTTCCGCTTTTATTCTGACAAACATCATCAGGAAGTCAACAAGAGGAGACAAACTTTAATGACAAGATTCCTTGCCCGCCAAGAACCTCAACAAGAAGATGATGACGAACCCCAACCTTCGACCTCGGCAGGCTCGGCTGCTCAGGTTGACATGCCCGACGATGATTTTGGTGACTTCATGAGGGAGGTTCAGGTGGAGCAAAGGCGCCTGGCCCTCAACAGAGTGCTAGATGCCAGGGATAGTTCGTCGGACGATGATGGGGCCGGGGCCGGGGCTGGGGCTGGGACCGGGGCCGGGGCCGGGGCACATTAGCTGAACTCGCCCTGCCTCGGAGGGGGCCTGCCTCGGAGCCCCCACCCTTCATATCTACAGTTACTGTTAATTTTAAGGTGAGTTTATTATTATTGTTATATTTTCTTATGATTTGGATGTTTATATATACATATATGTACCTTTTGTGGCAATTGACAGAGATAAATAGGCCTAAAGTAGACAACTTGGAGTCAGTGCCGCCCATATCGATTTATTCCCATATAATACTCTATTGCTAATACGCGAATTTTCATTCCGCGCCCTCGCGTGTCGCCCATATTCTCGCGTATTGGCAGGCCAGACTGTATATATAATTTGTAGGGTAGATTACCCTGTTGATTAAATTATCGAGGATGCGATGACGTTATCAGCTGATGACGTGAGTGGGGGAGTGTATGCGATGTGGGGAGGAGAAGGGAGTCGGAAAGTAGAGATCGCGGAGAGAGGTTGTGCTAGCGATAGTGGGGAGCGATTGTCCGGCGTGTTTCATGTAATGGTGGTTTAAGGCATGACTAGCAGATGGTGTAAATAGTGAGTTGGATATGGTATGTGGTTTGTTTGGTATTACATGGCGTTGTAGTTGTTTGGGCTATGGTTTTTGTGTGTCGGCGTTTTAGCTTCTTGGTTACGATTGTGGTTTGTTGTTTCGCTGAGTAGCTGGTTCATCTTGGAGGGTTCAACGTTCTTAAGGGCGAGCTACGCATCAGAAAGGTAATTATTGTAAACGTGTATAATATATATATGAAGTATTTGGGAAGATATCACATATGCAGATTAGCTTAACTATATTTAACAAATTTGGTAGCAGAGCATAGTTGAAGTGTGCTGGGCCCATAACCCAGAGGTCCATAGTTCCGTCATGGCTTCTGTAATTAAGAACCCCCCCATGTTAACTGATTTAGACAAATATGAACAATGGCAGGAAGATGTATTGATGTGGACAGAATTAACGGATATAAATAAAAAGAAGCAAGCGCTAGCCATTCATCTCACGTTAACTGGTCAAGCCAGGGAAGTGGCTAATCAGGTGTCAACAGAGGATAAGAAGAAAGAGAATGGAGTTGACCTACTGATAGCAAAATTAGATGAGGCCTTCCTGAAGGAACCCGAGAGAAGGAAATTTATGGCATATCAGAATTTTGAGGAATGTGTGAGGAAGGATGACATGTCAATTTGCGATTTCATGAGAGAGTTTGACATGAAGTACTACAAAATGACAGAAAAGGGCATGGAACTGCCAGATGAGGTGTTGGCTTTCCGTCTGGTGAAGAATTGTAAATTAACGGAAATACAAAGGGAACAGGTTATGGCATCAACAAAACCCCTATCATTTAAGGAAGTTCGATCAACATTAAAACGAATGTTTGAGTCAAGCAGTATGACAAGGAGTGAAGTAACTCAGGAAGTTAAGGTTAAGTCTGAACCGGTATATATGACAAAGGTGAATGGGAAGGATGATTTGAAGAATAGAAAAACAATTTTGGAACGGGAACTAAAAGAAATATGTTCTAAGATTGAGGAGACTGCTGTATCTTCCAAGGACGGTAATACAGAAGAAGAGATCATGTGGACAACCAATTATGGTGGCCAAGGTGGTTATCATAGGAACTGGAACAATGGTAGATACCAGAGAAGAAGTTGGAGGAGGAATAGGCTTGACGGTGGATGTTTTGAATGTGGATCGAAAGATCATTGGGTGAGGAATTGTGACAAAGTAAAGGAAGTAGACAAAAAGGAAGTATGACTAGACAGTTTCTTTGAGGATAATAGTGATACCAGAACATTGAGGAAGGAAACAATAGGTTGTGCAGTACTTGACACAGGTTGTAACATTAATGTGTGTGGGGCTAAATGGTTGGAGGAATATCATGAAATGATTGATGTAAATGATAAGAGTAAAGTTAAGGAGTATAGCACCAATAAATCAATCCGGTTTGGTGATGGTAACTCAGTGAAAGCCCATAGGAAAGTCAGCATACCTGCTTATATTGGTAAAGAAAGGCTAATGACCGAGACGGATGTTGTTGAATCGGATATACCACTTTTGCTAAGTAAATCGTTCATGAAAAAGATGGGTATGGTGATGAATTTGGCTGAAGACAAAGTTGACTGGAAGTATGGTAGAATTAAGAACTTGAAAATCACTAGCACTGGTCATTATGCTATGCCTATAAATAAATTCGAGAGTTTCAGAGAGGACAGGAACTTCATGAGGTATGTCTTGTACAGCTATAGAAAAGGTGATGCCAAGAAGAAAGCATTGAAACTCCATAAGCAATTCGCCCACCCTACAAAGGAAAAACTTATCACATTGGTCAAGGAAGCTGGTATCATAGATGCAGAGTTAGAAGACGAAATAAGAAATGTTGGAGAATCATGTGAAACTTGTAGTAAGTTCCAGAGAACACCGTATAGACCTGTGGTTAGTATGCCAATGGCGAGGAACTTCAATGACATTGTAATTATGGACCTGAAATTCTTTGAGGATAAGTATATCCTTGTAATGATTGATCTCGCTACTGGATACTGTAATGCATGCGTGATCAAAAATAAAACCCCAAGTGTGATTATAGATGCTGTTATGAGATACTGGATAGCAATATTTGGCACACCCAAGAAGATGTTGACTGATAATGGAGGAGAATTTAATAATATGGATTTCAGGAGCATGGGTGAGAATTTCAATATTGAGATAATGTGTACTGCCGCAGAAAGTCCATGGAGTAATGGGACGTGTGAAAGACTGAATGCAGTGCTAAAGGCTAACGTACTAAAGATTAAAGAAGATACTAAATGCAACATAGAAACTGCACTGGCATGGGCTGTGGCTGCCAGGAATGCTCTTCACAACAATAATGGATTCTCCCCTAATCAGTTGGTGTTTAGTTTTAATCCTAACCATCGTAACATAGCAGCAGATAACCCCCCAGCCTTGGAAAATGTTACATCCTCTCAGATTGTAGCTAATAGTTTGAATGCTTTGCGTAAGTGTAGAGAGGAATTTGTGAAATCTGATGCTAACGAGAGAATTAAAAGGGCTTTGTCACATAACATTCGTAAAACAAATGATGAAGATGTTAAGATAGGCAATTATGTCTATTATAAACGAGAAGGCGAGGACAGCTGACGAGGTCCTGCAAGAGTTATAGGTAAGGATGGTAAGGTTAACATTTTGCGGCATGGAGGTTATGTTGTAAGGGCCCATGTATGCAGAGTGAAAGGATACTCGGCCAGTAATGTGGTTAGCTCTAGTAATGAAGGTAGAAGCAGTTTACAGACTACAGAGGAGACGACAGAGAAGGCCGCTGCAGTGAGTGATGATGACTGTGATGGCGATGATGTAAGTGGTGAAACTGTGGAGGATTGTAATGAGGAAAGGAATGCTATCCCAAAGGTAGGAAAGCGATATGAGGTATCACTTACAGATTCCAATGAGAGGATTAACGTCAAGATCTTGAGCAGGGCAGGCAAAGCATCGGGTAAATTTAAGAATTGCTTTAACTATCGTAATGAAGAGAACGGAGAAGAGACCTGGATGGATTTCGTGAAGGACATTAATGAAATTAGAGAAATAGAAGATGAGGAGGAGGAAATAATGATTACATGTTCAGGTGAAAAGTCTATGGAAGCCAAGAGAAAAGAAATAGACAGTTGGAGAGAGAATGATGTATATGATGAAGTGGAATGGGAAGGTCAGGACATTATTTCCACAAGGTGGATTGTGACCAAGAAAGAGACTAAACAAGGTAGGATTGTGAAAGCCAGACTGGTGGCTCGCGGATTCGAGGAAGAGCTTAAGGATGAGGTAAACACCGAATCTCCTACATGTGGTAAAGAATCATTGAGGTTGGCTCTAGCTACTATACAAATGAAAGGGTGGTCATGTCACACGATAGACATTAAATCGGCATTCCTGCAAGGTAACGGCATTAAACGTGAGGTATATTTACATCCTCCGCCGGAATTCTTCAGTGGAAGAATTTGGAAACTTAAAAAGACGGTTTATGGACTGAGTGATGCTGCCAGAGTGTGGTATGACACTGTAAAAGAAGAACTGATCAAGCTTGGTATGAGAATGTCGAGATTTGATCCAGCAATGTTTATGTATACCAGAGATAATAATTTGGAAGGCATTGTGTGTATTCATGTGGACGACTTTTGTTGGGGTGGTACTGATCAGTTTGAAGAGTGTGTGGTTTCAAAATTGAAAAACAATTTTCTGGTGGGATCAGCTGATTCCAAGAAGTTCAAGTATGTAGGCTTGAATATACAGCAAACAGCCGATGGAATTAGTATAGATCAAGAAAGCTACATAAAGTCGCTGAAACAAGTGGACTTAAGTCATAAAAGGGCTCAAAGAAAAGATTCAGGACTAAACGAGGAAGAAGTTCACAAGTATAGGTCAGTTGTGGGTCAACTCAATCGGGTAGGGACCCAGACTAGGCCAGATATTTTGTTTGATGTTTGTTCTTTAAGCACCTTGATAAAGAAATGTACTGTTGGTGACATGATGGATGCTAATAAGGTAGTTAAGAGAGTAAAGACTGATCAGGTACATATATTCATTCCCACTCTGACTGAAGGACTGCACCTAGAATGTTACAGTGACGCTTCATTTGCAAACTTGACCGATTGTGGCTCTCAAGGAGGTTTCATAGTTTTTCTAACTGACACAGAGGGTAGAAAATGTCCTGTCATGTGGAAATCGAGGAAAATAAGGAGAGTAGTGAAGTCCACATTAGCAGCAGAAACTATGGCTCTGTTGGAAGCAGCTGAGAGTGCATATTATATTGGAAAAATACTGGAAGATATTGGTGATATTGGGGAAGTGCCTATAAAATGCTATGTGGATAATAGGTCTCTCGTAGAAGCAATAAGGTCTGTTAAGAAGGTGGATGATAAGTACCTTAGGATTAATATTGCCTGTATGAAAGATATGCTGGCTAAAAGAGAAGTTACTGGTGTGGAGTAGGTAGATACAAGGAGTCAACTTGCAAATTGCCTTACCAAAAAGGGGGCATCACCTCAAATGCTCATTGGAGCAATTACTATGTAGAGTATTACATAGAGATGTCTTATGAACATAGTAGTGACATTGTTGCATTACTAATGCAACAATATTAGATTGTGTGTCGTAATGCAACAATATTAGATTGTGTCTTAATGCAACAATATTAGATTGTGTGTAGTTGAAAAAAAAAAAAAAAAAAAAAAAAATAGGGAATTTTGTTAGAATCTTGATGTGCTGGCTACAAATTGGCCTGCAAACGACCAGTATGGTTGGCCTGCAAACGACCGGTATGGTTGTTTACCCTTGGCAAGTTAGATCAAGAGTTGGGTGGTAATTAAGTAAATGTATATGTTATGTATACTATCATTATACTACCTATAGTATAATCGCATGTAGAGTATATATAATTTGTAGGGTAGATTACCCTGATGATTAAATTATCGAGGATGCGATGACGTCATCAGCTGATGACGTGAGTGGGGGAGTGTATGCGATGTGGGGAGGAGAAGGGAGTCGGAAAGTAGAGATCGCGGAGAGAGGTTGTGCTAGCGATAGTGGGGAGCGATTGTCCGTCGTGTTTCATGTAATGGTGGTTTAACCCTCCAACCCCGGCTAGGGTAGATCGTGACTGTACTATGTGTCCGGGGGTTTTGAGGAATTTTGGTCCATGTTGATTCACCTGTTACTCCTGAAATACATGACACAAAGTTATAAAAAAAAAAAAAAAATGTTGCACAAACCTTCATGTGTAGAATGCCGTTGAGTAGAGGTCTCTAGCCCAAGTGATTGCATAATGGCGAGCGCGGGAAGTGGAGTGATTTTTATGCGGGAAAATCTTCCTGCGTTCGGATGCGTCGCCTTGGCCCAGGCCCCGGCTTGGCTAACCTACTGCGCACTTAGCCACTCGTCGCGCCAGAGTTTTACCTCCCGGAGGCGATTTTATTTATTGATAGTGATGTTATTATAGTTATTTGGAGTCCAATTATATAAAATATGTGTATTAGGCTATCATTGTCAATAATATTTCACATTTCACTCGATACCGTAGTTTTTATGAGTAATTGAGGCTGGTTATTGTTATATTAGGCAGTGATTATTCGTTATCACAGGTGTTTATTATACTTTGGCCATCTAATATTAGTTCGTGTGTCACTTTCACTTTGGTAAATATGCTTGAGAGAGTGTCACTGTCACTGATAATGCTCATTTTCACTTGATACGGTACATTTTATTAGTAATTGAGGTAGGTTATTGTTATATTAGGCAGTGATTATTCGTTATCACAGGTGTTTATTATACTTTGGCCATCTAATATTACTTCGTGTGTCACTTTCACTTTGGTAAATATGCTTGAGAGAGTGTCACTGTCACTGATAATGCTCATTTTCACTTGATACGGTACATTTTAGTAATTGAGGTAGGTTATTGTTATATTAGGCACTGATTATTCGTTATCACAGGTGTTTATTATACTTTGGCCATCTAATATTACTTCGTGTGTCACTTTCACTTTGGTAAATATGCTTGAGAGAGTGTCACTGTCACTGATAATGCTCATTTTCACTTGATACGGTACATTTTATTAGTAATTGAGGTAGGTTATTGTTATATTAGGCACTGATTATTCGTTATCACAGGTGTTTATTATACTTTGGCCATCTAATATTATGTCATGTGTCACTTTCACTTAGTTATATGCTTTGTAAACGTTTTATATACAATTTATTGTGTCTTTTTTCACTTATTTATATATGTTTTCATAATACATGACTTTTTTTATCACAATACATTGTTTTATTTCCACTTGTTGCCTATATACATACATATTGTCAGTCTTTGGTACTTTCACTATGATTATTAGTTAGTACTCCTGCTTGGTGTGGTATTCAGCAAAGCACGGTATAGCACATAGTGACAGCTGGCACTCCACACACTGCATGGTGGTCTTTTTCTGCTTCCTCGGCCTCACCTGGCTGTTCCAGCAGACATGGCATCGCCTTCTGCTAATGGTGACTCCATCTCGTTCCAGAGGCAGGTAACCGAGCTTGTGCACATTTAGATACTGTGCACACTGCATACGGTCCTGAACGGGGCGCCCAGGTTGTGCCACTGCCCTCTGTGGCGTAGCATACCTGTCCAGGAGCTCCACCAACACCTGTTTTTGGAACCTCCGCAGGCTACTGAACTTCCTGGGTGTGCGCGGATTCCGAAGCCTGTAGATATTGTAGGCATTCAGCATTGACATGTCCACCATGTGCAGAAAGAACTTTTTGTACCATCTGCACGAGGTACGCAGACAGTCGATGAAGCCTATCTGCATGTCGGACTTGTCCACCAGCCTCATATTTATGTTGTAGTCCATTACAGCATCGGGCTTGGTCACCCTGACTTGGGTGCGGCGATCCACCTTGCCAGTCTCAACCATTTCCCCCTTGTGGACGGTGCTCAGGAGGTTGACCTTCCGCTGGTCGTGCCAGTGAATAGCCAGAATGGGTCCCGACTTCTTTTTGAAGACATCGCCTTTCTTGGTTTTAGGAGGGAAAGTTGGCATGCCCTTCCTTTTCGCTCTAACTGTGCCTACAGTCCCCGTCTTGCGCTGATGGAGGTACTTTGAGAGAGTGGGGGACGTGTAGTAGTTGTCCGTGTAGAGGACGTGATTCTTCTGGAAGTACCGGTTCATCATGGCTTGAACCACTGCTCCGCCAAAGCCAATGAGGGGGTCTATTTCCACGTCCCCTTCCTTCCCGCTGTAGACCAGGAAGTCCAGGACATAACCAGTTTGGCAATCGCACAGCACAAAGAACTTTATACCAAAGCGATGTCTCTTTGAGGGGATGTACTGCCTGAAGCTCAGCTTTCCCCGGAACAGCACAAGAGACTCGTCAATACAGACGTTGCAGAAGGGCGTGAAGTATGACGTGAAACGTTCTCGCATCATCTCGTACAACGTCCTAATCTTCCACAGCTTGTCAGAGAGATGCATGTCGGTGTTGGTGACAAGATGGAGCGCTCCGAGGATGTCGAGGTACCGGTCCCGAGAGATGTATTTCCCGAAGGCAGGGGTGGATATCAGATCTTTGGTGATCCAATAGTCAGCCAACCTGTGCTTCTTTACATGAGGCATTAGCATGGTGATTGCCAGGAACACCATGAACTCGGGATGAGTCACTGGGGTCCACCGCTTCATGTGGCCCTTGGTCACCTTGCCAAAAAAGTTCACCTGGATTTGGTGGTGCTTGTTTGTCTCTTCTATGACAAACTCAGTAACCTCCTTATCAAAAAATGCCTCAAAAAGCTCATGTGGTGGAGCATTGGGGCCTGCGGGAAAACTTGGGGTAACTCCTGAACCCTCCTGTACCTCATCAAAAGGGGTAACATCAGGGTCATTCACTTCATCAGCAGCCACATCCTGCCAGTTGAAAATATAAAATGGGTCCTGCTGGCGACGCTTACGAGGAGCTGCAGCTGGGGCAGCACGCCCACGAACTTTGGCGGCGCGCACCCTAGGGCGGCCAGGAGCGCGACGGCGCCCAGGCCCAGCCCGGCGGCCAGGGCGGCCAGGAGCACGACGGCCCTGGGCAAAGCGTCTGGGTTGAGGGTCGTCGATGTCCATAAAGTCATCGTCGTTGTCGTCAGAGCCGTCATCTTGCCCTGACGGTGGACCCAGGTAATCATGGCCAGAGTCATCTGTGAGGTGCCCTTCATCTTCAGACCCCCCCTCATAATCTCGCGGGGAACGAATGATGCGTGGGCGGCGTGTAGGTCGGCGAGGTGGGGAAGGAGTGGCAGGTGAGGCTCTGTCATCTTCATGCAGAGGTTCGGGGCTCCTTGGCCTACGACGATTCGTAGACAGCACTGGTTCAGTGTCTGTAGGTGCAGGTATGGATGCGAGGTCAAAAACATCGTCAGGAACCTCTGTTGTAGGCTGGAGAGGTGGGGTGGACCCTGGGGAAACTTGCGGGGGCGTATGGCTGGGACCGGCAGGGGTGGAAGCCGCGGGAGCCTCGAACAAAGAGCGCCTACTTGTAGCTCCTTTTTTCACATATTTTCTCCCTTTTCCCTTTTCTGTAGTAGTATGTCTCCTCTCGGGGGAAATAGGGGGTAAATAGGCCGAAAGTGGGGGGTCCTCAACCCTAGGCAGTGCTGGTGGTGGTGGGGAAGAATGGCGGGCGCCTGGGGCAACTTGGGTGGCGTGGGTAGATAAGGAAGACAATGGCGGGTCAACCTCACCCTCACGCTCAGCCTCACTGGCACCCTCACGCACTGCTCCCTCACCAAGTTTTAGGGCCTCTTTCCTGGCTGCCGCGGCCGCCTTTTCAAGAACTTGCTTCTTATAAAAGCGTATCTTGAATGGGGATTTAGCTGGCGAAGGGCTAGGTGTCGTGTCACTCAACCTAAACTTGGCAGTCGACCTAGTGCTGTCCCATTCGCTCACTCTCACTACACTCTCATCACCTTGCACAACTATATCACGTTCAGTACTATCATCACTTTCATCGTCATCGTCAAATCCAACAAATTGCGCGTCTCTCTCATGAATTTCGTCTAGATCGTCTAAATTTTCACTATAGTGAGACTGATAAGACTCGGAGCTATCACTGCCCAAGTCATCAACACTATTTTGTCCTTCACCACGTTCATAACTCCTCAAAGCTATTTCAATACCTCCGGGAGTCAACGCATCTTGTACGTGCCTTTGCGTTAGGGCGCGACGAACATGGGCAGGCGTCAAAGGGAGCAGGGAATCGGACACAGGGGAATCACTTTTTGGGCTAGTATCCATGTTGGCGGCAGGGTAGAGACTGTTTTGGTGGCGTACATGGTGTCTGGTGGCGTCACCTAGCGACCACGGAACGAAATTTTTACGCGCGCCATTCGAAAGCACATACGCAAGCAATGGTACAATGTTGTACCACCCGGGTTCCTCGGGTCAAAACATAATGGTACACACGTGTACCACCCGGGGTTGAAGGGTTAAGGCATGACTAGCAGATGGTGTAAATAGTGAGTTGGATATGGTATGTGGTTTGTTTGGTATTACATGGCGTTGTAGTTGTTTGGGCTGTGGTTTTTGTGTGTCGGCGTTTGTGCTTCTTGGTTACGATGGTGGTTTGTTGTTTCGCTGAGTAGCTGGTTCATCTTGGAGGGTTCAACGTTCTTAAGGGCGAGCTACGCATCAGAAAGGTAATTATTGTAAACGTGTATAAAATATATATGAAGTATTTGGGAAGATATCACATATGCAGATTAGCTTAACTATATTTAACAGTTCGGCCAGGCAGCTTAGGGAACAACAACAACAACAACAATAACATAATAATCTACACTCCTTGAGAACCCTGTGGGAAAGCCTTATCGTTGCCTTGGCCTTCCTTAGGGACTCTGGGCTGTTCGGCCAGGCAGCCTAGGGAACGACAACAACAACCCCTTCAGCAACATGATTAGATGATTTTATGCAGTTTAGGAAGGACCTGTGTTACTAAGAGGGTTGATGGAGATCTTATTTACCTATTTGAGTCATAATGGTAGATTGTAAACTAAATCGTCTAATGGTAACCAGAATAGGATAAAAATTGTGTAATGGTGGTGAAGGGATTAATGACCATATCTGTGCATAGTGTTGGATAGTTTGTCAGTTGTCATGTAACCCATTTACTTTACTTTGCTTTATTAAACCTTTTGCTCTGATGACGTCTCTCTTCCTTTTATTCTGGCTGTCATTAGAAGATTTTATTCTCTTAGCTCCTCCAATCCCAGAGACGACTATAGTCGTCAGTAGATAAGTAACTCCCCAGTCCCAGCGACGTATATAGTCGTCAGTAATGTACTTTCCTTGTAACTGCCTGTACAAGGCTGTATCAGTTACCACGACCGTTTAACCCTTAACTAGCGGCGCTCGACTTAAGTCGAGTGAAAGAAACTGGGAGAAAACGGGTGAAAAATGGGTGAAGATCGAGTGAAAATGGATGGAACACTAATGAACCATACGTCCGACATCTGTGGCCTCTCGGCCCACACTAACTCCAGTTCCCCCACCGCACGGGTGGATGACAGTGTGACCAATAGTTAGCGAAAAGTGAACAATGTAGCAAAATCAGCTAAACTTCCATCTTTGAGGTAACACTGTCAGGGCTCCACGAGTGCTACGTAGCTGTATGTGGTGTCATTGTGTAGCGATTTCCGCCTAGTTTTCGGCACAATACAGTTCCTTTCATGCTGATGGTTGATATAGCAGTCAGAATGGCCTGAAAAGGCCCAAAACGGCCACAGACCCCCCGCTCTTAGAGGGTTAAGCACTGCTCCTGTTATGGCAACACTTCTCAGCTTATATGAGACCCACAGAAGGGTGGTAGGGCCAGTGTTGCCTCATCACTGGAGGTGGAAAGGTGGTCTCTCCTGCCGTTTTGGCCACATTGCTTGGGACTGCTGGGGACTTTTATTAATAGTACAATAGTCTGAGTGAAATAGTCTCCTGCTATCCGAAATATAATCTAAATGAAACTATCATATTGAAGGGGTTAATGCTACTGCCAGGTTATTTTGACTAAACTTAGCAAACCTCCTCTAATGTCTTCCCTTCTTGCTGGAAGTTTGCTCTCATTCAACCTGTCCCAAAGAAGGGTGACCGCTCTCACCCCTCCAACTATCGTCCAATTGCTCTCATTTCTTGCATCTCCAAAGTTTTCGAACTATTCTTACCTCAAAATTTCTTAAGCATTTATCTTCTCATAATCTACTCTCAGATCGCCAGTATGGATTCCTTAATACCCGCTCTACTGGTGATCTTCTTTCATATCTTACTAACTCTTGGTCATCCTCCTTCCAGGACTTCGGTGAGACCTTTTCTATGGCGCTAGACATATCGAAGGTCTTCGATAGAGTCTGGCACAAATCTCAAATTTCTAAACTACCCTCCTTCGGTTTCTATCCCTCTATCTGTGCCTTTATCTTGAATTTCCTTTCTGGCCATTCCATAGCTGTGGTTGTGGACGGCCATCGTTCACCTCCTCAACCTATCCTCTCCGGTGTTCCTCAGGGTTCTGTCCTATCTCCAATTCTCTTTCTAATATTCATTAATGATCTCAACTGTACCTCCAGTCCTATCCATTCATATGCTGATGACTCTACCTTACACTATTCAACTAGTTTTCCAGAACCCCCCAACAAGCAAGCACTCAAAAAATCACGCAAAGATGCCGTAAAACAAGCAAATTCTGACCTATCAATCATTTCCATTTGGGGCAGATCAAATATTATTACTTTCAATGCTTCCAAAACCCAATTTCTTCTACCCGTAAAGAACTCCCACAGGACTATCCCTTATATTTCAACAATATACAAATCAAATCTTTCATCTTCTCTCAGTATTCTAGGAATCTCTTTCTCTCCTGATCTCACTTGGAAAGACTATATTACCACCCTTGCTAAAACAGCTTCCCAGAAGCTGGGGTGCTCAACCGCCTCCGGGGGTTCATTACCCCTGCACAGCTTCTTGCTCTGTACAGGGCAACAGTGCGTCCATGTATTGAGTATTGTTCGCGTGTGTGGGGATGATCCTCTCACACAGCACTTTCGACAAAGTAGAAAAGAAAGCTTTTTGTCTCATTAACTCACATCCACTCACAAACTCTTTGCAATCTCTCTCTCTTCGCCGCAGTGTTGCATCTCTCGCTATTCTACCGCTATTACAATAATCAATGTTCCTCAGAGCTCTCTCAGTGTATACCACCTCCTCTACGGAGAGTACGTAGCACCCGTCTTGCAACACAATTCCCATCCCTACTCTGTGCAACTCTCCAATCCAAGAGTGAAACAATATTCTCAAACCTGCTATTCAACAGCTGAGCTCTGGAACTCTCTCCCTGAATCCATCTTCCCCTCATCCTATGACTTAAATTGCTTCAAACTCTGTGTGTCCAGGCATTTTGGCTTGAGCGTTCCTTGATTTTGGCTCTGTCATTCTTTCAACTGGGGGAGGCACTCGTTACAGGCAGTTCTGCCTTTTGTCTCCCTCATCCACATAGGAAAAAAAACAAATTAGGAATCAAAAGTTGGACGAGTTAGCTGGCAAAATAAAAGTGACCATTCTTAGGTCATTGGCTGAAATCTACCTTTAACACTATTTGATCCAACATATTGAGGGTTATTGGGAGGTTTGACATACCTCCCAACCTACCAAATAGGAAAACCTACTATTTGGTAGTAGTCTTGGAAAATCCAACGTCAAGGCTATTAACCTAATTGCAATGAAGACTTGTCTATTTTGACTGCTATGTCGTCATTCCAACCGCGGTTAAAAAGAAAACGTCTAGAGTCTACTCCTTATCTTGCTCTAGGAGACGTTGTACATTAACCAAAACTACCACCGAAGGTGAAAAAAGCATAGAAGAGAAGAAAAAGGGATTTACCTTAGTTACCGCTTAAGGCCCATCCCGTGTTCCGTCGTGTGCAGATCCCTGTCGAACGTGCGCATGAGCGACCCTCTCTTGTCATCACATCTCACGTCAGCAGAAGAACGCGGATGGGCAGGGGTCCGGCGTGAGGGAGGGTATTATGTACGTTGGATTTTCCAAGACTACTACCAAATAGTAGGTTTTCCTATTTGGTAGGTTGGGAGGTACGGCAAACCTCCCAATTTGTTAGTAGTCTTGGCAAATCCAACGTCAAGGCTGCATAACAAATAGGAGGAGGACATCCAAGCCCAACCTACCAAAAAAAAACAATGCATAAAACAAAATTATGAATGACAAAGACACAATTTAAACAAGAGAGTTTAAGAAAAGAGTGAAAAACTGAGGAGTAGCTAAAAAGAACAGTTTTAACACATGCCCGTCCTTCATAGTAATGCAAAAACATAGACTTGTCTTAAACCAAAAAGGTACTGTACCCAAAATCCCTTTTCTTCCAAAACCAACAAAAACACTGAACACAAGCACAAAACACAATTTTCAATGTGGCAAAAACACTTATGTACTGGAACAATACATAATCCCAAACTTGCAATCCAGTGTTGCAAACCCGTACCACCCCCCCCCCCCCCCTTTGTCAAATAAAACAAAGGAAAAGAACGAGGGACAAGGGGGGAAGACCAGGGATCTTCGCCAGAGCACCAGGAAACACGACCCCCGAGAGCAATCACCGGCCGAGGGGGTCGAACACTGGACACGGAGAGGGAGGAGGAGATGAAGGAATTGATAGAAGACCACAAAACCGCTGAGGCGATGGCAGGTAAGGATCGACGTGGCAGGAACCGGAAGGAGGCAGCAAAGGATCTGACATCGTGCGCAGAACCCCTACAAACAGGGTGACGGGCACGAACGGTCCGACAAACGTGGCGGCCCATCTGCACGAGCCTCCCACCTGTCCGAGGAGACACCCACACAGCAGTACCCGAAGGCGGCGCCACAGACGCAACAGAGGAGTGCAAGGCTGACACCGGGCACAACACATGGCGAGGATGCCCACGCCGTAAAGCCTGGACGGTGAAAGGCTGGAAAACGGGGGCCTCCCTCCCATGCGTGGTAACAAAATGAGGGGAGGAGGCGAACGAGACGCCATGCAAGGACGGGGAGAATCGCACGCAGTCCCGGGGCCATGACAATGCCGCTAGTGCAGACATCCGATCCCCAGTGGCCAGAGCGACAAGGAAGAGTGGACGCCCGAGCAACGGAACCGGCGTAGCGGCCCTTCTATACGTGGGTGAAGCCAGAAGGACCAGAGCCTGCCCCAGATCCCACTGTGGAGGGACCTGGCGCGGAGGCGGTCGATCCCGGAAGGCAGCCGTCAGGAAGGAATCCAGCTCCTGCGGCGGAACGACAAGCCCAGCGACGGACCCAAAGACCCCCCGGACAGCAGACAAGTGGGTACGTATAGCGTCGACTTGAAAGTGACGTGTACGGAAGAGGTGAAACAAGGAGCGTAGGACGAGGGAAGGAGAGCCAACTGGCAGACGGGTGTCCTGTAGCCACCTAGTAAAAGACCTCCAGCGGGACCCCCCAAGGAGAAGACGGCCAGGAACGCTGCAGGAAGTCAGTCAGGGCCTGGCCGGGGACCGGGAGCCACCGTGCCTCATGAACAAGCACGATGCGAAGGCCAACGAGGTCCGCAGGTCCCCAACCTAGCTCAAGTGGAAGCCGGAGACAGGTAGAGGGACCGGACTCAGGCACCACTGCGGCAACCGGGCGTACCAAGCCCGTGCTGGCCACAGAGGCGCGAGGAGCCAGACGCAGCCGCGGTACAGCCGCAGCCTCGCGAGGACTGGGCACATCAACAGCGCGTCTGGTGGCGGAAAGATGTATATCGACCGCCACCTGTACCAGGCTACCATGAAAGCGTCAGGACCCCCCCCGGAGCGCGAGGCCGGAGGGAGAGGTCCGGAGGCAACTGGCGCGGCACCCCCGATGCGAACAAGGCGACCTCCGGAACACCTCAGGAAGCCGCGAGGTCGGCGAACACAGTCCGTTGCATCGCCCATTCTACAAGAACGCCCTGCCCTCTCGACAGGGCGGCCGCCCACAGGGTGGCAGGCCCGGGCAGGGAGGAGGCATGCAAGGAGAAGGGGTGTCGGTCCGCGAGGAAGAACAACTCCACCGAGACCCCCAATAGAGTCAACGACCTGGAGGACCCCCGCATTAGGAAACAGTGGACAGCTGTCTGAGTGTCCAACCCGAAGGCCACCGACTTACCCCGAAGGGCCAGCGCGTGGTCCCGCAGGAAGAACAAAGGAACCAACAGTCCGAGGGCATAGACAGGTAAGTGGAGGGAGACCCACCCATCTGCCGGGAAGTGGACGTCCCAGGTTCGATCGGGAACCTCACCCAACCTCCCTCGACGTATCTGTGTCTACCCAGACCGTCGGCGGGGGGGGCGGTCCAGGGCACAGCCGCAGATAGCGCGCCCCGAGCAACCCAGCGACCGAAGCGTCTGCGAACGGTACGCGGGAGCGGCAGGAGCCGATCCATAGGGGCAACGGAAACACCGCGGTGCCCATGAGGAGGAGGCGGCGTAGCCAGAGGCTCCCTAGGGGAAGGGGCAGAGCGGCCCAATGCAGCGAACCCACGAACGAGTCCCAGAGCCACCCCGGGAGGGAGACCGAGTGCAACACGGGGAGGTGTGGTGGAGTGGTCTTGCCACTGGCCTGGTAATCCGGGGGTCCCGGGTTCAAATCCCGGTGTATCAATGGGAAGATATTGTTGGGATGGAATTTGTGCTGTACCTAGAGTATCAGTGCATTACCACAAGCCCACCGAAACGTCAATAAAATACCCTCATTGTTCCCTGATTAAATAGCACTGTATGAATATTCCCATATTCAAAATATGCTATAGGGGTGCAATGCCTGGTGAGTTATCTGCTCAACAGGTGGCGTTGTGTGTGTGTAAGTGTGAGAGTCCGAGTGTAGGGGTCGAGACAGTGAAGCACGGGAACGAGGTGGCTTCAGAGATGGGGTCGTTTCGGGCCATGAGTGAGCACCATGCCTCATGTGAAGGCAAGATGGCAGGTGCTCGTTGTGCTCTACGTGCTTCACATGTCTCACTCACTAGACTGGAACAAGACCTCACGGGCTTCACTGTTCATTGTAAAGCGGTGAATGTTAAGGCTCTCAGCCTATGCCCGAGAGGAAGTAAGTTGGAATATAGAAAAAAAAAAAAAAAAAAAAAACACGGCGAAGACCTTCCACCGAAGGTGCACCGCGGCCGGCAGACCCCGGGTCACCGTAGCGCCGGACAAAACCCATGCGAGACCGACCCATGGCACGACACGCGACGGGGTCAAGCGTGACTTGGGAACATCGAAGGGGAACCCTAACCGTGCGACGTGGCGAACGACTGTGAGGGCGTCGCCTACGCACAGTCCTAGGGCTTCGGAAACTACCAACCAATCGGCCAAGGAAAACTAGGATCTGGAGCCCGCTCCCGAGGAGAGGACCCAGAGCCTGCCCCACCAGTGCGGAGAAGATCCGCGGCGCGATGTGCAGACCGAAGGGAAGGCCGTCGAACAGGAACACACGATCGGAAGTCCGAACGGCCAAGAATCGCTGGAAGCGAGGATGGAGAGGAACGAGCCAAGACGCATCCTGGAGGGCCAGCGACACTACCCACGACAGAGGGCGCAGGGCCAGGCGTACCAGGGGTACCGGCAGCATCCGAAACCGTGTGTGCACGATGTGCCCGTTGAGGGCCGACAGATCCACCACCGGTCGCATCGCGTCGCAGTTCGTCTACGGTACCAGAAAGACACGGGAGAGGAAAACCGGGTGACCGGCGGTCAACTCCCTCGACGCTACCCAGCTCGGGCATGGAAGTGAACACGTGGGCCACCTCTGAAGAGATGGGTCGGCGTAGGTGACAAGAGCGGAGTGGGGGTCTGGACGTCCACCTCCAGGTGAGACCCCTCCGCGCAACCCGCCGCCCCCAACATCCCTCGCGGCCACCGAGGGGCGCAAGGGCGAAAACAACCCGAGGGAGCACCCGAGAGGAGGGGAGCGACCCGGTCGGCCAGGCGAGAAAGAGAACAAGGAGGCCGACCCAGAGAACCTACACATTGTGTTGACGTGGAGGTACCCCCGGTACGGGCTGTGCGGGCATGAGCGCCACGTTGACCTCCTCTACCCCCCCCCAACCTCGTCGAAAAAGGCGGGCCACCCCAACCACTGGCCGTCGCGGGGCTGACCCCGTCGAAGGGCGGCCGGAAGTGGAAGGCCGGCCAGCCCCGACACGGCGGGGATGAAAGGGGGCAAGAACAGAAGTGCGAGGCGGAACCGACGCACTGGCCTGCAACGTCCCAGTCCTGCGCCCGTGCAAGGCGGCAGCACTTGCAGCAGCACCCCGAAGAGGACCGGCAGAAGGACGGGACTGAGAAGATCCCGCGCGCGACACAGCGCGTCGGTGCATGTCGTAAGCAGGGTCTGCAACGACACAGCGCGTCATCGCGTGTCGGAAGCAGAGGCCGCCGACAGAGAAGCGTAGCATTCCCAAGCAACCTGCTCAAAAAAACCCGACGTATATAGCGCAGAGTACAACAAACCCTGACGAATATCCAAGGGGGCCGGCCGGCAGAACGAGGACCGTACCGTCGGGCGTTGCCGAGTTGCCGCGCACAAAACCGCCTTCAGCTCGGGAACCAAAGACACCGCGAGCCGAAGGGGGATCCGCTGAACGCGGTCCAAACCCTCGCGAAGATCGCCTGGCGCAGACGCCTCGATAAGCCGCAGGTGGTGAACAGACGTCCGGAGGGAACCTAAAGACAAGACAATAAGTCCGTCACCCTCTGTCGCAAGGGAAAATACTTGGCGACAGAGGGTTGATCCGGGTGAGAGAAGAACGGGGTAGCAATAGAAGAAAGTTCAAGAACGGGCGCGCTTATCCAGGACCAGAACGCGCCGTCCAACCCGCCGACAGACACAAGAGGAGGCAAAAGCAGTGATGACTCCGGGGGAGGGACTGAAGGAGAGCCGTCGACAGATCGGTTGGTGAAGTCGAAGGCCTCAGCAAACCAGGCCTCCAATGGGAGAGGGTGACCGAGCATGATGGCTAAGCCAGGCATACCGGCGTCGCACAAACCTGTCCCATAGGAGGACAGACCCGTCAACACAGCCAGGGACTGAACAGCCGGAAGGATGTCAGGGCGGCTGAAGTCTGACCAGAGCGTAGGCCTGCAGAAGGGAGGGGGACCGTAGCAGGGGTAGGTAGGTAGGGGAGCAATGCCTGGTGAGTTATCTGCTCAACAGGTGGCGTTGTGTGTGTAAGTGTGAGAGTCCGAGTGTAGGGGTTGAGACAGTGAAGCACGGGAACGAGATGGCTTCAGAGATGGGGTCGTTTCGGGCCATGAGTGAGCACCGTGCCTCATGTG
This sequence comes from Paralithodes platypus, assembly GCA_032716605.1. Taxonomy (NCBI): domain Eukaryota; kingdom Metazoa; phylum Arthropoda; class Malacostraca; order Decapoda; family Lithodidae; genus Paralithodes; species Paralithodes platypus. The sequence continues at coordinate 20,434,739 of CM064576.1, read as the reverse complement.
AAGGCAAGATGGCAGGTGTTCGTTGTACTCTACGTGCTTCACATGTCTCACTCCCTAGACTGGAACAAGACCTCACGGGCTTCACTGTTCATTGTAAAGCGGTGAATGTTAAGGCTCTCAGCCTATGCCCGAGAGGAAGTAAGTTGGAATATAGAAAAAAAAAAAAAAAAAAAAAAAAAAGGTACGGTGAGGCGCTGAGGGTGTGTCACCGCCAAGAAGCGCGAGAAGAGGGAGTCTCGCATCGACTCCAAGCGCCCGTCGATGCGTGACACCACCCAGCCCTGCATAGCCGACAATCGATCCGAGAGAGACGACCCCCCCCAAGATTGGTCGGCCAGCAGGGGCGAGCGTGAGCAGGAGCGAGACCCACGACACGAACCAGCAGCGTCGCGGCCCAAGGAAGGCGAGCGACGACGGTTGTGTCGCCGTTGAGGGACTCGACCCCGATCACGAACGGCCGAGGGGGAAACAGCACCTACCCCCTCTTCCAGCGACACGTCAGCTCCTGAGAAAGGGGACCCCGAAACCTCGCTAAACCCCACCGAGGCAAGAGGAGGGGTACCCCCCTGGCGAGACGGTAAGTGTAGGTCAGGAAGAGAAGAATGAGGAGGAGCAGGACGACGGGAGTGGGAAGGCTGGCCGGGTGAAAGGAGGCCAGAAGGAGCCGCGGGGGGAAACAGAGCAAGGATCCCCGGGGCTGAGATAACAGGGCGGCCCGACACCGAGGCGGAGGAGGGAGGGACCTCCACCGTGGGACGAGACCGTGAAGGAAGAATAGGCACTGAAGCAGGTGAAGTAGGAGAAGCAACGACATCCAGGCGGACCCTCCTGGACAGTGTAGGAGGAGGGAGCAGAGGGCCAGCTACAGCATGAACAACCGCGCGCGGAGAGGACAACGTAAGAGGAAGTCGTCTGGGCTGGGGAAGCGGGCGGAAGGGAGTAGAGCCCCTATCCGTAGAGGCCAGGGGAGGGCGCACAGGGGCAGAGCCGCTAACCCCGGCCTCAGGGCGAGAACCATGACGAGGGCGATGGGCGTCGTCATGGCGATCAGGAGGACGACGAGGGGCAGTAGAGGACGGACGACGAGGCGAGCGAGAGCGTGGACGGAGCTGGGGAACCCCCCGACGATGTGACGACCGGCTGCGGGACCCAGGGGAGAGGGCCCGAGCAGGGAGAGGGCCAGGTGAACGGCCTTTAGTCGGGTCAGGGATACCCAGGGCGACGCGGATCCGGTCGGCAACAAAGGCCGGGGAACGGTGGCCCACAGTCCTAATGGGGCGGGAGACCATCGTCCACACCGACGGAAGGGAAGCAGAGGCCACAGCCACTGCTGAGGAACCAGGGCCATGGTGCAGCACATCCACCAGGGCCAGACACGTGTCACACAGAGCAGGGAGGTAGGCCGTAGAGGACACACAGAGCGAGTGGCGCAAGCAGGACTTGTGGCTCTCCAAGCACGGGGAGCGACAACCAAGGCGAAAGCAAGGCAGCCTACCTGCACTGGATGAACACACACCATAATCAGCACGTCGAAGGAGTAAGTGGAGAGAATGTCTAAGAAGAACCAGGGAAGGAGCATGGGGAAACAGGAACACACATGCAAACAGGTATCCGTACTCACCCTAAACTGGGAGCACAGAGGTAGGTGAGGAGGGCGGCCGAGGCGGAAGAGCACTAGCAGAACCTGCAAAGATGGAGAAAGTGTTAACCACCACTCAACATCTTACATGCAGGGCCTATAACACCAGTAAAGTGCATACACCAATATAGTATCAGGCAACAAGATGACATCAAAAAGGTCAACAGTGAAAGCCAACTATAACCGCAAATTTGCGGGCCAATGGAGGCATAACCGTACCGACACAACCCTCCCGCATCTTTGAGGGACCCCCCCAGCTATCACCGCAAATTTGCGGGGAGCCGAAATGTCCCAGAGGACCGAATTGAGCTCCCGCAAATTTGCGGGACCGGCCGAGATGGTCCAGCGCCGAAAAAGCGAGAGGAGCGTCTAGGGAATACCAAAAAAGGCCACAAAAAAGCGTCATCTCCTTATGAACTCCAAGCGATGATGGCCATCAAGCTGAGCAGTGTCTTCCTTGAATTGATCCTAACTCAACCGGTAAAGGGAGAGGCAAGGAAGACACACCAGGGGAGAGGAGGCACATCCCCCAGGAACCACCCAACCCACAGAGATAGAGCAAAGCCCATGAGGAGAAGTGGCAGGGAGGGTGGTTTCGCACAAACAGGGGCCCCCGTGGGGTACCCCTGGATTGGGCAAAATAGATTATGAAAGGATGGAGGTGAAACAGGAAGAGAAAACAAAAACCAGTAAATGAAACTGGCGAGAAAAAGGGTGGCCTAGCCGTGAGCAGAGAATGTGTCAGGGGCGAAAAACCCTGTGGTGTGAAGGAGGGGCCCCCGTGGGGTACCCCTGGATTATCACGAACCACCTGTCGCCCAGGCCCTTGAGACACAGTGAAGGCTCGAAAGGGGGGACTCGGGAATAATGCTAATAATGCGGCCGACACAAACTCTACAAACAGCACCGCCACCAACGAAATCTCAGATTGTTTGCCAACGGTACACCTTAGGCTATGAAAAAATGAAAACTCATAGGGGCATAGCAATTTCGGAATGAGAAAACCAGCTAGGCTAAAATAAGCTAAAAGCTAAACTATGCCCAGACTAACAGGAAAAAAGAATATGAAAAGAGAAAGAATGAAAAACATATACGAGGAACGCCAGGCGCCCCCGTACCTTCGGTAGGCTATTTCCACACGCGTCTCCATTATACACCCTTAGGAGCCCATTTACGTGTGCCCTAGATCACGTAACATCCGTCTAACAAAAAAGAAGGCCAGATAAGCCGAAACGAACCTAAACAGGGTGAATTAAAGGAGCACAACAAAAGCGACTTCATTCAATGGAGCGCGTGAAAAATGATGACAAGAGAGGGTCGCTCATGCGCACTTTCGACAGGGATCTGCACGTGACGGAACACGGGATGGGCCTTAAGCGGTAACTAAGGTAAACCCCTTTTTCTTCTCTTCTATGCTTTTTTCACCTTCGGTGGTAGTTTTGGTTAATGTACAACGTCTCCTAGAGCAAGATAAGGAGTAGACTCTAGACGTTTTCTTTTTAACCGCGGTTGGAATGACGACATAGCAGTCAAAATAGACAAGTCGTCATTGCAATTAGGTTAATAGCCTTGACGTTGGATTTGCCAAGACTACTAGTTCCGTATGGAGCTCAGTGGTCTGGTTAATCTGCTCTACATAACTAACTAACTAACTAACAAATTATGATATTTTGTTTAATTATTATTGAGGATTTTGCTCGTTTTTGCTATTTTGAGCACAGTATTTTAGTTTGTCCACCAGGCTAACAAAAACGACTTCCAAGATTTCCTTCAAACTAAAAAAAATGCCCACCCAGACCTTCAAGCTAAATTTGTACTTTTTTTTTATAGAAAAATGTTCGAGCCGAAGGCCGATTTCTTCTGAGTTACAGGCTCGCTATCGCTCGCTCGAAAAGAAAAAAAAAGACACCTGAATGAGGCGAAGAGTCTTAATTTAGTAGTAGCCTCTATGTTCCAACGTAGAGCTTATACTATGACGATGTTATCTGCTTCGCTCTAGAGCGGCAATTATCGTATACACATAGCGCGAATTAAATTGATAACATCTAGAGTAGATGGAGAGTGAGCAGAGCGAGTTCTTTGACCTGAATGTTGGTTTGAAACAGGGGTGTGTGATGTCCCCGTGGTTGTTTACTGTATATATGGATGGAGTTATGAAAGAAATACTATCAAGAGCAGTGGATGTTGGTGTATCGCTGAAAAGGGAGGGAATTGAGTGGAAGCTACCTATACTGCTGTTTGCGGATGATACAGTTCTGATGAGTGATAATGAATGGGAGTTGCAGGGTCTGGTAAATAAATTTGGAACAGTGTGCGAAAAACGGAATTTGAAGGTAAATACGGGGAAGAGCAAGGTTATGGTCTTCGAAAAGGGTGAAGTCACAGAGTGTGAGGTGAAGCTGAACGGTCAGGCTATGGAGATCGTCAACTCTTTTAAGTATCTGGGCAGTGTGTTGAGTAAAGATGGGACTATGGATGAAGAGGTGCGGGAGAGGGTAGAACAGGGGAAGAGGGTTGTAGGAACGCTAAAAGCAGTAACAAGAAATAGGGTGGTCAGTATGGAAGTGAAGAAGTCCTTGCATGACAGTGTGGTAATCCCGACACTGACTTACGGAAGCGAAGCATGGACGTTGGTTGAGAGACTCAGACCAAGAGTGAGAGCAGTGGAAATGAATTACTTAAGGAGTGCGTGCGGAGTTACATGGAGGGATAGACAGACTAATGAGGAAGTAAGAAGGAGGTGTGGTGTGGAGGTAGATGTGCTGGAAAGTGTGAAAAGGAACAACTTGAGATGGTTCGGCCATATGGAACGTATGGAAAGTGAGAGAATGACTAAGAGGGTGTACGAGAGCGAGGTGGAGGGACAGAGGGGGAGAGGTAGACCGAATATGAGGTGGAAGGATGGAGTGAGGAACTACATGAACGAAGGCGGTGCTGGTTGGGGGGAGGGGCGTCGACTGACTGGGGACAGAGGTGCATGGGGGCGGTTCGTTCGTGGCCACCCCTTCGGGGATCGCGGCGTCAGGCAATAGATAGATAGATAGATCTAGAGTAGCACCTTACTCTCTCTACTAGGTACATTGTACATACTTTTGAGGTCTTTTTAATAGAAAATTGAAAAGAGAAACGAGAAAGAAAAGAAAAAGTTGTCGACTAGGCCATTCCATCTGGCTCTTCACGCCGCTGTCAGGGGCGTACCTTCTAACCCGTTCCGGATTAAAGGGCATCTCTTTCGCGCTACCACTCGGGTGCACACGTGTTTTCTAGTGCTCCGTCATTTTGGTGCCTTCCACTCCTATCTTTGTCACCTTTGGTGAGTTTTGGGCCTTTAATTGGCGCCTGGATTTATAGATAGATGATCCGTGTTGTAGGCACAACATAAAATGGGCACTCAGGTGTTTTATTCGAGTGTTTGCGTTGAAAGTGGAGGTCTCATGTTTTCAGCCCTCTGTGCATGCGTGTCTTTGGACGCCGCTAGTGTTGAAAGGCCTTTGCCTTATATTGCTTTTATTTTCATTGCGGTGACTTTAGTTTAGGTGTTGATAGGTTCTATTCATTTAGGGCTTCTTGTCACTTACTTAGTTTCTGACTTGAGCGCATTTTTACGGTGGCTAGGCTAACTTCGGTGTTTCGGGTGATGTTATGGTGGGGGTGCCGACCCGGGATGTCATTTGCCCCATGTGGTCTTTTATGTCGCACTCTCATCTCTTTGGGTGTGCGTTGGCTAGTGGCGCCCTTCTTTTAAAATTTTTCCTATCGCCTAGTGCCGTTTAGGCTATCTTTTTGTTGGATGGCCTAGCCTCCGGGGGGCTTTTTGTCGTTCGATTCTGTTGCAGCCCCTGGGGTTGTCCTTTGACCCCCTTTTTCATTGTGGGTTCGCACCAGTTTTCTGACTACCTCTGGCTTTCCAGATCCCCAATTTGTATTCTACATTTTCATTAAGGCTCCCAACCCTTATTTTGCCTGCTTGGGGCCTTGCGATTAGGCTGTGTCTTCCTCTGCTCCTCCCTGTTCGTGGGTCACGTCCCACGCCAGGTCGGTCTTTGGTTGGCGTTTCCTTTTCTCGAGTCCCTGGGGGGGGGGGGCCTTCTTGGCAGACGTGACACACTTCTCCGCTACATTACTTTCTGTATTAAGTGTCGTCGGTGAGTGACGCTTCGGTCCTCTGTTACTTGGACCTGGCTCGCCGCTCCGCCCTGGAGCGTCGGTCTTACCGCTCCATGGCGAGCGTCTGGCACTCGTCGCATGTCTTCTTTCACTTGGACCTTCCCTAGCCCTCAGACTATTAATATGATGATCGCTGCTCCGCCCTGGGGCGTCGGTATTCCCGCTCCTGGGCGTGCTTTGGTGACTGCTTCTGGTCTGTCCCTCTTCGGCCCCGCTCTAGGTCGGTCTTTGTACCGCCCTCGAGTGTGTGTTTAGCCGCTCTGGACCGGGCGTGAGTCCGCTATATCATCCTCCCTCTCAAGCATGACCGCCCCGCCCTGGAGCGTTGGTTTTTCCCGCTCCAGGTCGGTTCGTTTGGTTTTTTGGCTGGCTCTCTTCTTGGTGTCTTCACCCGCCCTAGGGCGCGGGTTCTTCCCCCGCTCGGGGTTGGTCCTACTCGTCTCTGAGGTGCCTTGGTAAGGTTCTGGTGGCTGTGGCCCGCTCTGCAGCGTCTCAATGTCCGCTCCAGGGCGTGTTTCCCCCGCCCTAGGGCGCGGGTTCTTCCCCCGCTCTGTGTCGGTCCTACTCGTCTTTGTGGTGCCTTGGTAGGGTTCTGGTGGCTGTGGCCCGCTCTGGAGCGTATCGGTGTCCGCTCCAGGGCGTGTTTACCCCGCTATACGGTGGCGTGTGTTTCACGCTTTTTTGGCTGTCCTGTTGTCCCGCCCCAGACCGGAGGGTACCTTGATGGTCCACTCCTCTCTGGGTTTGGGTTGGGGAGTGCATTGCTACTTATCTATGCCTGTTGGTGCATCGGTTCTGGTGTTTAATGCTCTTCTCCCTTTTTTCCCAGGCTGTGCTACGCTCCACTTTGGGTGCTCTCCTGTGCCTCCCTCGCTTCCGCCTAAGGCCTACAGGTAATGTTGCCTTCTTTGTTCACCTGGTTGGGGTTTACATTGGGGGGGGGGGGATCTGCACTCTCCGTTATGCAGCGGAAGTTTCTTTCTCAAGGTCTAGTGAGCGCTTTTGGGCGTCTCCCTTCCCTTGTGATCGGTTTACCTTGCGACTTTCTTATTTTTGTCTATAGTGGTGTATTATTGGCCTTCGTCCTTCCTTGGGCTATTTTCAAGGGGGGTGGGGGGTTATTATCCTTGTCTGGGGAACGCTACAGCTTCAAGGGTAGGGGCCACTCGCGGGTGGTTTTCTCCCTTTGTGCCTGTCTCTGAATTTTAAGGGATTCTTCTGTCTGCTAGTATTTTTTACCTACCTGTTTGGGGCTCAAGACTGGGTTTTTTCTTCCGGTTGCAGGTGTGATGCCGCTCCCTCTCTGCACCAGGCGGGGATGTGGTAAGCCTGTGGTCAGTCCCGACCATCTGGAATGACCTACCCACGTGGTTTGTTACTCCAGGGATGGTTATTCTCCCAGGAGGAGCGGCCCTTGCCTCATTAATGTCATGGCAGTGGAGTCTCAACCCTCGTCACCTGCGGCGGCGGAGGCTGCGGCGCGCCTCCTGACTACGTGGGAGGGTGTTTCCCGATATGTTGGGAAGACCCTACACCGCATCCCTCACTTCAAGGACGAGGATGTTCGGCTACTGCTCTGCCTTCCTTTTGCTCATACGTCAGGGCTCCAGGCCGCCCTTCCTCAAGTGCCTCCTGCGGACCTCTCTACAAAGTCTTTGGACCGCGGAAGGAAGCGGAAGTCTCCACCTTCACCTGTTCGGCCGTCAGGGTTGACTACCTTTAGGGCGAAGCACACTGTACCACCTGTGCCTCGTGTTGTGTCCCCTCACTTTGCACCACCTCGGAAGACTACACACGACTTGATCAGGGAGATTGAGGCATCTCAGGCTGCGGGACATCACCCTGTTCCTCCCACGCCTGCCAGCACATCGACGCCTTCACCACGGGTGGTCTCTTTGTTTGGTCCGGCCGTCAATGTACCCGCCCCACCTCTGTCGCCTCTGGGGTCCCCGGGTCCTGTCGATCCGGCGTTTCGCTGTGCCCAGTCCTCTAATGTGGGTCGTGATCCATCGCCTCCTCCGGCAGTGCCAGACGCCGGTGAGGAGGACGAGTGGACTGACGTGGAGGAGGATTTTGAGGATCCTGTGGACTCCGACAAGGGCGTTTGGATGAAGCCTGAGGAGGACGCTGACATAGTTGTCCTGGAGGACTCCCCTCGTCCGGATCTGCACTATACGCCTCCCCCTCGCTTCCCTGCTCGGAGGACTCGGCTGTGTGTCGACGTGTCGACTTCCCCTGAATCGACGTCGCCTGATCGCTCGGCCGCAGCCCCTAAGTGGCTTGAGGCCTTCAACTCCCTCAAGGAGGAGAACTGTGCCAGGTTTGGGGCTTTACAATCAACCCTGGAACGGCTTACCGAGGCCTCCTCAGCTTCCTATGGTGGTTCCTGTCGTTACCCCTCTTCCTCCATTTGAAGATCTACTGCCTACTGGCCCTGCAACCCCTGTGGTGGCGGCCGCGGCTCTGCCTGCGCCTGCCCCCTCTCCGACTCCCTCGCCGTCTTTTGTCGTGCTGCCTGGGAGCGGGCTGGGGATGGTTGGCCAACCCGTTAGTGTTCCCCCACTGTCTAAGTTTAAGATCCCCAAACGTGTCCTCCCTTCTTTGTATGGCGAGCCTGCGTCTTCGCAGAATGTGGTGGCTACTCAACCGGAACTTGCCGCCACTCATGCACGGGGGGAAGGGCCGGTTGCTGAAAATTGGGCTATACAGATTAGTGCTAAAGGTGTCTTCCGAGCTCTGACTCCGGACGGCCTAGTCCCAGAGGTTGATATCCGGCTTCACCCCAGTAGGTCGGATATGCATTTTTTTACGTACCGTCCTAGGGTATCTCCCTCTGGGTCTACACGTTTATGGTCGGACTACACCCGCCATGACATCTTAGCTGATGCGCCCGCTCTGTCAGCCATTGCCGGTCTTTCTCTGGTTAAGAGTGCTCGCGATGCTGACGGCAACGTCATGCTCGAGCTCACCAATCTTGAGGACGGGCCGTGGGATCGATGGCTGGCGGAAGGGGTTGATTTTGGCGTCAGGTTGGCTGAGGGTTTTGTTTCTCTCCCGCCGCCTGACAACACTTTTGTGTCTGGGCTAGTACTGTCATCGTCCGGGGTCTCTCCCAAGTATTGGTCATGGCTGAATGCCCCTAAGATTGTGTTAGACCAGTTGCCCTCGTCTTTCTTAGTGTCCTCGGAGAAGAGTGCCCTGGATCGGGATCACCGGCTCCGGCAACGCGCCGCTCGCTTGCTCTCCACCCTCCTCCTGCAGTTCCAAATGGCGAGGATTCACCTCCGGCTTCTTGAAGCCGAGCCGGCTGGCGACCTCAAGAAGGGTTGGGAGACCTTGCGGCGCGTGCAGCTGCAGCTCGCCCTGAACTCGGTGGGTGACCTTCAGAGTGCCGTCCATGAGGCTGCTAGGTGTAGGCAGTCTCTGAGGGTGGCCTTCTGTAAGAAGGTGCCCGCAGAGATCAGGACTAAGCTGCTCCTCTCTGAGCTCGCAACTGAGGGTCTCTTCTCCGATGGTGCGTGGCAAGAGGCTTACCTTTTTGCGACTGCGGGACGCTTCGCGCCCCGTGTTTCTGGGGCGTCGCGGCCTCCCGCAGCCGCTTCCTCCCAGGGTCGTGGGAGGAAGGCCGGTCCGCCGAAGGGACGCCAGCCTTGAAGAGGTGCCGTCGATGGGCGACGCCAAGGGAGCTGGGGACGGGCCTTGCGCCCTTATGTCCGCCGCTCGCCTCTTCGCCCATCTCGTCAGCTCGCCATTGAGGTGTCCTCGCGGTGTCCCGACCAGAGGTAGGAGCATAGCCGCCCAGCGCAGAATCCTCCGCGCAGGTTTCAGGGACGCGGTCGCTCCAGGGGTGGGGATGCCCATGGAGGTCAGTCTCGCCGCGGCAAGACTGACGACTGCTGGGTCAAAAAAACGCTAGTTTCTCCAGGGTTTTCCCCCTTCTCTCCCGACCGCCTCCCCGAACGAGTGTTGAGGCTCACACAAGGAGCCCCTACCGGCTTCTTTCGCCCCACTATCGGCAATGGCCTCGCCGATCGTGGGCGCGTCGGGTTGTGAAGAGGGGTCTGTCCTGGAGGTGGCGGTCACGGCCTCCTCTCAGACGTCCTCCCCGACATCGGCACGTCTCTCCAGACGTGGCCAAAGTTATCTTGTCGATGCTCGAGAATGGGATTGTTCGGGAAGTCTCCCCGCTCAAGCGGGTCTTCCTCTCACGTGTGTTTCTGGTCCCGAAGAAGGACTGAGATGCGATGAGACCAGTGGTCGACCTGTCGTGCCTAAATTTGCATATCGTGAACGACCGCTTTCGGATGCTCACCATCAGTCAGGTGCGGTTGGCGCTCCGTCCCGGCTGCTGGGTGATATCCCTGGATCTCAAGGACGCATACTGGCATGTACCGATTGCTCCTCGGTTCCAGTGCTATCTGGCGCTCCAGCTGCACGAAAGGGTGTTCACGTTCGACAGGCTGCCCTTCGGTCTCAATATCGCACCACGAGTCTTTACGAAACTCGTCAAGCAGGCTCTGACTCCTCTGCTCCGTCAGGGGATTCAGATCCTGTTTTACTTGGACGATTGGCTCATCTCCGCAGACTCTCCCACTCAATGTGCACAACACACTCTCCTTGTCATCCAACACATCACACGTTTAGGTTAAATCAAGGTAAACATTCCCAAGTCGTGCCTCACCCCGTCGCAAGACGTGACGTGGGTGGGCCTGGACTGGGACATGGCGAGCGCGACCGTCAGACAGAGTCGGGTGAACGCATCGAAGATTCGAAGGAAACTTTTCGCTGCGTTGCACTCGGTCTCCATCACCAGGAAACTCTGGGACTCGTTGATCGTGTCGCTCAATTGGGCGTGTCTGACCATTCCCCTAGGGAGGCTCAGGATCAAATGCCTGATTCAACTGGGCAACAAGGCATTCCCACTGTTGCCTCCACATTGGCTTTGGCCAATTCCGCGCTCGATCCATTTACTTTTGACACACTGGGTTGTTCGGGGCAAGCTCGCGAGAACTGTGCCTTGGACTTCGCCCCCGCCGACCATCTGGATAGACACCGATGCGTCGAGCGAGGTGGGATGGGGCTACCAGTCAAACATGGGTCACCAAAACCAAGGCAGGTGGTCAGGTCTCACTCACCTACACATAAACGTCTTGAAACTGTTAGTCCCGTTGTTCTTCCTGCGGGATCATGGGCACGCCCTTCTCGGCAGGTCGGTGGCCTTCAGGATGGACAACATGACTGCAGTTCATTGCATACAGAAACAGGGCTCCTCCAGATCCGCGTTGCTTCAGGATCTGGCGGAGAAACTTTTTTTTCAGGCAGATCGTTACAACATTACACTGCATGCAACCTACCTGCCCGGGTCTGCCAACCTGTGGGCGGATGCTCTGTCTCGGGGACGGAGCACCCAGGTAGAATGGTCATTCAAACAAACCGTATTCGACGGCCTGGCAGCCTCCTGGGGTGTTCCGCAGGTCGACTTGTTCGCTTCTCACGAGACGACCAAGTTGCCTGTGTTCCTGACCCGCTGGATTCGCACTCCAGCGGGGGGCCCGGACGCTTTCAGCGAGGACTGGAACAGGTGGTAGTCACTGTACGTGTTTCCGCCACCCGACGCACTTTTGATGTGCAAGGTCCTCCACAGGCTGAGAGAGTACCAGGGCAAAGTTTGGTTGATCGCACCCCTCTGGCCGGCCCAAGCCTGGTACGCTCAGCTGAAACGATGGTGCCCGGATCCCGTGCCTCTGTCGGTCTCAAGCTTCCACTTGGGGTCGATTGGAGACCTAGGGACCTCGTTGGCATTTGCATCGTGGATGTTTGTGAGGCGGGGTGGCTCCCCTTGTTTGGACGATCATTAACTGACAAATTCACTCTACATTGGACACCATCTACATGGCAGATATATGAATCTCACTGGCACAGCTTTACTTCTTGGTTACACACCTCTTTACAGACAACTCCATCAGTGGCGCTTGTTTTTCACTACCTCAATTATTTATTTGAGGAGCGTCACTACATGTACAACACTATTAGGAACCACCTGTCTGCCATTCGTGAGCCTTTTGAGACCCTCACGGGGTTGGTCGTTCCTCAGAAAGAACTAGAGTTCTTCATGCGAGCCTGCTTTCGGCTCAGGCCACCCCCGCGTCAGATTCCCCCTCAGTGGTCTCTGGCGGCGGCTCTCAATAGGCTCTCGTCTGCGGCCTACACTCTTAACCCTACACCTGACAGATTACTTGACAAGACACTGTTTCTTCTAGCTTTAGCTACGGGTGAGAGGGTCTCGGAGTTGGCTGCCATGTCTCAGGCCCAGAACTGTTTGCGTTTTGCTCCCATCCTCGGGTCGGTAACTTTGGCTCCGTCTGTTCATTTTGTTGCTAAGAACGAACGAGAGGCACACGTGTTTAAGCCTTTCACTGTCCCCGCTCTTAAGCGCGGCCATCGTCATCACACGTTGTGCCCTGTTCTTTCACTTCATTCTTATGTTCATTCCACTGTGCAGGGGTCGGGGTTGGCGCTCTGGGTGGCGCCTAAGACCGGTAGGTGATTAACAAAACGTGCTGTGGGACTACGCCTGTGTCGCGTCATTAAGGATAGCAATCCTCTGGTTCGGGGTTCGGCGCATGACATCAGGTCTTATGCGGCCACGCTCCGCTTCCTTCACAATCACTCCCTCAGGGACATTACTGACACAGGGCTGTGGTCTTCCCCCAGCACGTTTGTCTCCTCCTATCTGTCCATGTCCACGGACAGGCCAGGGCGTCCTTGTGTTGCGTTGGGCCAAAGAGTTACTTAGGGGTATTCCTCTATGCTTGTCCTTCCCCCTACTGTTTTTCTCCTATCCTGTCCGCTCCTATTTTGGGGGCAGGGGGGAGGGGGGTGGGGCTATGGGTTACACATATATGTATATAATGTCACCTAGGGTTAAGGACCTTACCTAGGCTTAAGGATATTGTTTTTTCATTTCCTTCATTATTACAGTACATTATTTGTTTGAAATGTAGATGTTACTGTATGTTTCATTAATTTCTTCCCATCATCACATTCTGTTCGTTCTGCATCACCCGTTTGTGTCATGTTCATGCATTGTCATTGGGGTGTTTGTCCTACTATTTTTACTGGTAGTCCACAGAATTAAGTGTTCAGTCACTTATCTACTGGTGTCACTTATCACCTCCGGCACTTTTTTCATTGTGCGCGGTGCTGTTCGCGATGTTTACGCTTGGTACTATCCGGTGTAGTACTTCCTACTTACTCCATATCATGAAAAGGGGGGGGAGGGGGGGGGGATCCTGTCATCCATATCCACCATTCTGATATGTAACATTCATACGATTCGGTTGAGATCTCAAAGAACATGACATGACTGTACGTGATCTCTCTTAATATGCACCTGTCCGTACACTCTTTATATAAACTCTCTTGTTTAAGTCTGTCTTTTCTTTGTCATGATCCTTAACTAATTGCTGATGTTTGAGTTTTTTCAGCTTGGATGTCCGCCTCCAATTTTGGTACTCTAAGCTCTATGTTGGAACGTAGAGGCTACTGCTAAATTGGGAGGTTTAACGACCCTCCCAATACCAAATAAGGTAAACCTCCTATTTGGTTGTAGCCTCGAAGTATCCAACGTCATAGTATCCCTCCCGCAGACCGTGCCCCTGCCCATCCAATCTTGCCTCTTTTGTAGCTTGATATCGAGATGCCCTTTAATCCGGAACGGGTTAGAAGGTACGCCCCTGACAGTGGCGTGAAGAGCCAGATGGAATGGCCTAGTCGACAACTTTTTCTTTTCTTTCTCGTTTCTCTTTTCAATTTTCTATTAAAAAGACCTCAAAAATATGTACAACGTACCTAGTAGAGAGAGTAAGGTGCTACTCTAGTTATCAATTTAATTCGCGCTATGTGTATACGATAATTGCCGCTCTAGAGCGAAGCAGATTGCATCGTCATAGTATAAGCTCTACGTTGGATACTCCGAGGCTACAACCAAATAGGAGGTTTACCTTATTTGGTATTGGGAGGGTCGTTAAACCTCCCATTATTGCCATACTGACGGGGTTAAATGTCTTAAAATGTCCAAACTAATCGATCGAAACAGGGTAGGTCCAAAAAAAAATAAAATTATAAATAACCTCGGGCCAAATAAGGTTAAGGGTTAATGCTATCTGCTGCGACGTTTCTGGAGTTGATATTTTGTTCAGATAATTTCTGCCATTTCTAACCATGAAAAGACTCTCTCTCCCCTTGAAGGGAAAAGTGTACACTTCATGTATTAGAAGCGCAATGTCTTATGCTTTGGAAATGTGGCCTGTCAAAGTTTTTTATTTTTTTATTTTTTCTATGTGAGTGAGGGAGACAAAAGGCAGAACTGCCCGTGGCGAGTGCCTCTCCCAGAGTTAAAAGAGTGACAGGGCCAAAATCAAGGGATGTTCAACCCAAAATGCCTGGACACACAGAGTTTGAAGCAATTTAAGTCATAGGAAGAGGGAAAGACAGATTCTGGGAGAGTTCCTGAGCTCAGCTGTTGAATAGAAGAAAGATTGAGAATAACGTTTCACTCTTGGGTTGGAGAGTTGCACAGAGTAGGGGTGGGATTGTGTTGCAAGACGGGTGCTATGTGCTTGTAGTTCCCTTAACTGTTCACGTTCTTCTACACTCAAGTCTTTTTTCACCCTTATATGCTTCAGTTACGTCAAATTAAGTTTCCAGCTAACAATGGCTACTGCTTCTGCCGTTGACCTAGACTTTAGTTCTACTCTTAATGGTCTCATCCTGTATTTTGTATACTTCCTAACCTTCTCACCTCCTCCACTTCTTTCACCCATCCATAACCATCATCTAAACATCCCAGTATCCCCTTTACTTTCTCTTCATCACTTTCCTTTCTTGCCTTCATATCTACAAGGTGCTCTTCTACATCTCCAAAAATGATTAAACGTTTACCTCTGTCTATTGTCTCTCTCACTACCTTCTCTTTCTTCTTTAAAACTTGCACTACATTTTTTCAAACTCTTTCTTTTCCTTTTCTCTCTCTTCCTTCTGCCCCTTCATACTTTCTTCAAGGGCTACCACCTTTGCGCTCTCCACCCTTGTCCACTAATATTTTACCTCATTAATTACCTTAACTTCCTCACTCAGGTGGCCCTCATATTCCCTTAGTTGTGCCTTGAGTGTCGTGTTTTCCGCCACTAACTCATCCACCTTGGCCATCACGGCTTCAAGGCTGTCACTCACTGGCCTATCCACTCCGCCACTAGCGCCACAGATTTCGGTCAAAGCTTTCACTTTCGCCCCCAACTCCCTTCTCTAATTTTCCACCACTCCCCTCCACCTCAGCAGACCTATCAACTGTTTTTTTTAATAAATACCAACTGCTCCTCTTTTTCTTCGTTGGAAAAGCCTTCAAACTCAAAATCCTCCTAGTCTCCCACCAGGCTCTCATCTTCTCTCCATCGCCGGTTTTGATTAAAAAGAAATCATAAACTTTTATTTAAAAATTTGAAAACTACGTGGGACAGTCCCCAGGTAGCACTGCCCCTGTCTGTGTCACCCAAAATGAAAAAGTGTATGTATGTATGTATAATAAAGTGTATAAAAAGTACAGTAATTCTTATGGTCTAAAACCGACCGAGAGTTAATATTTTCGGTCCGATGGCCCCCGCCCAGCCGGACTAATCAGGGGGGAAACCCTGTCCGGATCTGCCAAAAATTCGGATCTGGTGGGGTCCGAATAGGTCCCATACGAATCGGACAATACCGGATGTCAGAGATAATTATGTCCGGTTCTCTAACTCGGACTACTCCGGATGTCAGAGATAATGATGTCTGGATTGCTAACTTTGTACTGTCCAGTACTTTCCTAATCAAAATAAACTGGATCTGAAGAAAAAATTAGTGTAATGTACATAAGAACATATCCCTTTCATACCTAACCCATCTCATCCATATGCCTACTGTATCTACATTTTCTATCTACAACTGTTACATTACAAAGCAATACAGTGTCCTTTTCTTACTGACCTGTACTGTAAGTGGAGTGGACAGTGAAGGTGGAGTAGGGTGTAGAGTGGAGTGGGTGGTAGTGGAGGTTCCATACAAAAACAATGATTGCAACTGTAGCACATTTTTCATGTACTGTACACATTAGAACACTGAACACTTTTTGCCATCTTGGTGGGGCAGGCGAGTAGAAATAATAGCACAAACACAGGGATAATGTCCAGATCGGCCCACGACGCTTGGGGCGAGCCACCTGACTGGACGTAAACAATACTTTTGGCGCGAATAGAAACTTACTCACAATGCTGTTCGGTCCGAACTCGATGTTTTTTCCCCCTGCCAATCGGCCTTGTCCGAATGGCTTGGGCATAATTATGTCCGAACCCGAATGCCTGTCCGGAAGTCTTGGGTTTCCGGATGGTAGGGCACCGGATGGGCAGGGTTTAACTGTACTGTATTGTATAATTTTATTTATATAAAATCTAAAATTGATGATCGAATGTTTCTGAATGAACCGTAGAAAATAATGGAAAAAATACTTATGATTTCATATTACAAACACATACGGTACAGTTTTTTAAAGAGTTTCCAAAATATTTTGAATTTAAGTGCCGAAAATCACCATTAGGCCTATATTCGGGAAACATTCCTAATACAGTACAGTACTGTATTCATATTTCACGATAATCATTAGAGGTTTCATGGTTTATCTTTCAGTAATATTCTAGTATTGCCTTCCCTCTATTTTCTTATGCATAGTAAAGTACAGGTAAGGCGATAATTGTGGGTGAAAAGGAGCGATACTAAAAAAAATTGGTGGTGTGCCATAGGAGATCTGCCTGGGTAAACAATTGATTTAATGAGAAAGAAAGCAATAAAGCAATTTACTTGATTATGAAATGCCCAGATACTGAGAGGGTTTAAAGAGAGTTTATATGCCACATGTGCCATTGGTGGGATGGAATACTGGTATGGTTTTGAAACTTTGCCTTAAAGGCATGATAGGGTAAGGTAACCAATAGGTACGCACCGGACCAATAGGTACGCACTTGGCCTTTAAAAAGTTCTCCACAGGATATGACAACATTTGGGCATTTAAACTTGGTCTCAGTTTAAAGCTTAACTATTATGCCTTCATTTCAACAGGTATCAACAGTTTAGTTTGTTATGAATGAAGAGGTGCAGCCACAAAAAGAAGTGAAGGTGTAAACAAATGTTTTCTTACAAAAATCTAAGGGTTGCACTTTTATTTAGTGTCTAATGACCCATTTTCAAATTGAAAATTATAATTTGTTTTCTATTTGCAGGTACATTCTGTGATGTAGTGTATAAGAAAAATGCATTAGGATTGCTCAGAAACACAAGATAAAGCCAAGGCTGGGTGCGTACCTATTGGACAGAGCCCACATACCAAAAACCAATAGGTACATATTTTTTTTTCAAACGGCTGCCAAAGAGTCCTAAGCCACATTACATGACATTCTAAGGCCACCTCTACTACAAGGATGAATAAGAGTCACTTTTTGCTGAAACTGTCCGAGTACCATCCAATTCAATTTACCCCAAGGGGGGCACTGAACGCGTGTTCCTATTGGGCACCACGCACTGTGTACCTATTGGTTTTCACAACAAATTTTCCCTCCACAGATTATGTATGTCTTTTATCTTTTTCTAATTGAAAAATACATTTCTGGTGTAACTTATCCACTTCCTAAAATAAAATGTTTGATAGAGTGCGTACCTTTTGGTGTTTGGTATGTGGGCTCTGTCCAATAGGTATGCACCCAGCCCTGGTTATATCTTGTGTTTCTGAGCAGTCCTGATGCGTTTTTCTTATAAACTCAGGCTCTCACTTAGATTAACCCCTTTTACTAACACATATCCTTCTCAAACTGCATAACATTTTCTAAATCTAGCTAGAATTTTTTTTTAAAGAAGTCGCTCGTACAGAAGGGGTTGAGGATAGATAGATAGGTTTATTATGCTGGTAAAGTACAGTACTGTACTGTACTGTATATACAATTTTTATGCACAATTGCACAGTTCAGAGGCATGTGAAAATCCTGATTTAGGCCTCATAACTTGTAATTGTATTTTATTTTTTGTACATTAGTTTAACCAGACCACTGAGTCACAAAATTGTAATTGTAACCTCATAAATTGTTGAGAGAGTGAGAGAGAGAAAGATTGTGTGTTAGGGTGTGAGAGAGTAATTAATACGTGGGAAACACATACAAATTGTTACGTTGAGAGAGAGAGAGAGATCCTGGCAGGTGTAACTCTGTTTTTCTCGAAAAATTTAAAATAATTAAATTGCCCTACTTGGAGGCGTGTTATGCAGATTTGTACTTGCACTAGTTGTATTTGCGGGAGTGAGCATGCTCGTTAATTCCCGCCTCCTAAGATATGTTTGTCATACCGTGCTTTGAACCCCCGCTCTGCCTGCTTCGTTGGTTTCACTTTTGAACACGTGCGGGGGCTGACGGAGGCGGCAGGAGGGGAGTGCATGCCCGCATGCCCACCCTTCCTGCCGCCCCCAACTAATTGTAGTGGGCCCTATCATTTCTCATCCTTTCTGTTTTCCGTTTTTCCCTTCTTCCCGCTGCCCCATCCTTTGGGAGCACCGTGACTGTCATGAGGTAAACGACCGTACTCACTCTTTGGTTTCGTTGGAGGGTGTTGTGGGTCGGCAATCCCTACACCCGTCGAACTGTGGTACCCGACGTGTTCAAGCGAGGGGAAACTTTTATGCCAAACCCTAACCCTTGTGCTGGGTCGGCGATCGACGGATCGACGGCCCTTAAGGTGCATTAGTCGGGGTGTATATCTGCAAGAATTCCTAGGGCGGTCGTCCCGTCCTCTAATTGTGGCTCCATGGTGGGTTTGGAATCTGACTCAGATGAATTTAGAAATATTCGTCCTATGGAATCTAAAATTGCCCCCTCCAACGCCGACCCCTGCGAGAAATTGGACTGCCTCAAGGACCCTTCCCCTGCTGCCAACAGTGCCGGAGTTCCCCACTCAGGCATGGCACCCACAGACCTTGGCAAACCTCCTAAGGATACTGTGACGAATTCTCCATCGTCGGGTAGTGAGATCCATCAGGTGATCTCCCCGGCATCAATTCCTATGCACAGTACTGCCTCTGTGATCAATAATAGTGTTGACAACCCCACAGTCTCGACTTTAACTTCTAAATTACCAGATTATGATTCTAGCCTTAGCCTACCTCTTCATTCCGTTGACAACCTTAATGAAGAACCTCGCATGCCCTCAGCTGACACCCCTACGGATGCTTCTTGCATCCCTGACCTGTCTGTGACTCCATCTGTTACCATCTTCCCTCCGAATGCAGGATCTCCTACCTCAATTAAACCTGCTTCTGTACCTCCACGATCTCAACGGGCCATTAATGCAGGTACAGGAAAAGACCTTGCCGGTATTTCCTCTGCCATTCACACGCTTCAACCGTTCGTACCTTCGCATAACCGACAAAGGCGTAAACGTAACACGTATACCCCTGCTTCGAAGGACACTTATAACGCTATGTTCAGTCCCCCTGATTGGTCACGGTTTTTCACGGTCTCTGGTGAACCTATGGATGATTTCAGTCTATACGATACTCTCGCACAAGATATTGGTGACTTCACCATGCATGCTGTTGGATCGGCCAAGCGCATGATTGAGGTGAAAACACAGGAGCAATCAGAAGCCTTACAAGCCTACCTCGACACCCCCAACGACAGATACACAGGTAAACCAGATGAATACCTGAATCAGTGTACTGGCACGGTTGTGCTCCCTTCCGACTTCGAATTTGCAGATCAGAGCTTTACAGACTCAACCAATCGTATCTTAAAATTATTGCAAAGAACTGACCCCACTGTTATTGTTGTTGTCACTTATACTGCTCCTCAGCGTGGAAATCGGCCCCCACTACGCATTGTCAAAATCTATTTTAAGCGCCATGACCTCCCTATGCATGTCCGTCTTGCAGGTCGCCAACTGCAGGTACGAAGGTATGTTAACAAGCCGAGACACTGCACAAATTGCTGGAAGCTTGGACATTCAACCCCACGGTGTCGGGCTCTCAATGCTCGTTGCTTAAATTGCGGCTCAGAACAACATGCTCTCAACAATTGTCAAGCCAGCGCGCCCCGTTGTGCAAATTGTGACGGGTCCCACAAAGCCAATGACAGAACATGCCCGCACTTTGCGTTTCATCGTGACGTATTACACTTACAGGCCACAAAAGGACTCCCCTTCCGGTCTGCTGCAGCACAATTAAGGCAGGAAGGTAAATCTCCTCCATATCGACGGTATGAATCAACTACACCCGCTGACTCCTCTGACCACCAGCGTCCAGAGCAGCCTCCGGCACCACCTATTAGCCCACAACATTACCCCACCAATGATACCTTCCGTTTAGTTCACCTTAACTCCCCGGACCTATCCACCTCTAACAGGTTCGAGGGATTTACTAACTTGACCGATGATACTGAGTTTTGGAACATGACTGCCGAAGAGAACCTCATGGAATGTAACACAGTACCAGATATAGAGACTTCTCCCCAATCTCGCTCCACCCAGTCGCAGCCTCGGAAAAAGCGTAAGGTTGCAAGTCCTATCCGGTCATTATCCCGGACCTCGAACCTCGGTTCCACCACACAGAAGTGGGTTATGCCTACCCACGATCCGGACTGTGGCTGCCATAACTGCGGCCGATTCTTTCTACTTCAGCACAAGACTTCTACCCGTACAGTACTCACCGAACATCTTCACAAATTTCTTTCCAAGCGAGCTCCAGCGGAAGATGCTCCAATTCACCCGACTCCTTGTTATTGTGTCACCCATATTTGTGAATCTGATCCTACGCCCAAGGACTTGATGCAGAGATTCCTGAAGGACAATAACCTGTTGGATTCTGACTTGACTAATATAGAGCTATCACAATCCCGATTTGATGTTCACCAACCTCCTGTCAATGTGCGTACCACTCTCACCACGCCTGATCCTCCCTGTAACCTTGAGCGACATGTTCCGTTAGCCGCTCCCCACTGCCCAGATCCCGATGCTCCCAAACCTAGAGACATTCCCCCACAAACTCCTGCTAACCCTACGACACCATCATCTGACGAACCTTCGATAAAGACTCATACCCCGAGCCCCTCACAATCTCCTGTATTGATATGTCACACCAATATCCCACCTGACAAATGTGGATGTCCAATTTGTTTCCGTAATTACATCACACCCCATCTCTGTGCCACGGATCCCTGCCTCCTTGCTCGGATGCAGGAATTTGTCACCACACGTACACTTCCCCTTAACCCTGATGAAGATGTTACCTCCGCTTATCTATTTATGAACACTCTGCGCCAAAAACTCCTCCATTGCCCCACCCTTGTTCCTAAACTAGTCACACAATTCACAGCTATTTCTGAAAAATTTACAGACCTTACATCTACCCCTTCACCTCCATCCACACAACCCTCTCCACATCCATATTTTCAAGAAAAAATTGGATAAAAAGTAGACTGAGAGACGGGACAACACGAGCTTAGCTCAACTCCTGTAAACTACAATTAGGTAAATACAATTAGGTAAATACACTCACAACCTTTACCAGACTCTCTTCAAGAGACCTCTATTGTCGATGACTCTGATAATCCTATTCTTGATGGCATATAACATTTTGCAATGGAATATAAACGGATACCAAACTCGCCTCCGTATGGGAGAATTACAACGATTACTTAAATTATATTCACCATTATGCATTTGCCTCCAACATGTAGGCAATTTTGTTATCCCCCCCAGGCATTATACTGTTGCTGCTAGCTCCCCTATAACCCCTTCACATCTCCGAACGGCCATCCTTGTGCACTATAAGTGCGTATTTGTTCCTGTCACCCTTGACCCCAACCCTTTTCAAACAACTGCCGTCTCCATTTCATTACCAAACCTTCCTTTCTTGACTGTTTGCTCCTCCTACAATCAACCCTCCTGTCATTACAATACTTCAGACCTTCATCAACTAGTACAACAACTGACCCCACCGTACCTTATTCTGGGCGACTTTAACGCACACTCTCCCCTTTGGGGCAACCCAAACACAGACATCCCAGGCGATAAACTTGAAAAATATCTCCTTCATTCTACTCTTTGTTGTCTCAACTTTGACACCCCCACCTACAGATCTGCTACCCACTGTACATTTTCCGCTGTTGATCTTTCCTTTGCCTCGGATGACGCAGCTCCCCTATTTGACTGGTCAGTTTTACAGGATCGCTTCTCCAGCGACCACTACCCTATACTCCTTAAGTATTTGTGCCCTGCATCCTCCCCTCAAATATCGAGTTATAATCTCTCTAAAGCCGATTGGACGTCTTATACGCACTCCTCTGCAGACGTTTCGGACTTCTCCCCTACCTCTTCCCCTGCACACAATTTTGATTATTTTTCGTCCTTCCTGAACTCCATTGCTCGCACTCATATGCCGCTTACCTCCTCGCTGACGCACCCTCGCCAGGTCCCTTGGTGGACGCCCACTCTAGCCCAAATGATAAAATTCAAGCATCGTGTGGAACGCCTTCTTAAGCGTCTGAGTGTTAGGCAGCGGCGTTTAAAGACTGTTTCCCCCCGACTTTTTTCCACTAATCGTTACTTTGACCTTATAACCATCACTATTGAAAAAATTGCCCTTAAAACGTTCTATAACAAGATCTGTGCAGTTGTCAAACGCAGTATCCTTGACAACAAGATACTTTCATGGCGATCATATATCTCGTCCTTCAATTCCCGCACCCCTCTCTCTACTTTATGGAAAAAGTTTCGCAGTATCAACGGACGCACTGTACGGCCTCCACTCTCTCCACTCAAAGACCCTGCCTCGGACTCGCTTACACATGACCCCCTTGACATCGCTGCCATACATGCCAAACATTTCTGTCACGTCAGCTCAGACCAGTCATTGCCTCGTCAATTCTTCGTTATAAATGTATGGAGGAATCTCGCCCGCTATCTTTTCTTAGCGGGAAAACACATGAATATAACACCCCTTTTTCAATTCCGGAATTGCGACACGCGCTCAACCTGTGTACAGACACTACTCCTGGCCCGGATGGATTCTCGTACGCTCTCATCCGTCACCTCCATCCACGTACGTGCGCTACAACATCTTTTACAACTGTACAATCAGTTTTGGATAAGTAACTACTTCCCACCGTCTTGGCGGCATGCTTACACTATACCCATACCGAAGCCTGGAAAAGATCATAGTCTTCCCACAAATTACAGACCGATTGTGCTTACCTCATGCCTCTGCAAATTAATGGAAAAAATGATCAATCCTCGACTTTTACATTACGCTGAGTCACATGCCCTCCTATCCCCATATCAGAATGGTTCCCACCCTGGCCGTTCTACACTGCACTCACTTATTCGCCTTGAACACCAAATACGTGATGGGTTCTCCAAGAACCAACCCACAGTGGCAATATTTTTTGACATTGCTAAGGCTTATGACACAACATGGAGACACAGGATTTTAAAAAATTTACACGATTCTGGCATGCGAGGTCCTCTTCCCTGCTTTTTACAAAATTTTCTCTCTAACCGTACATTCCAGGTCAAAAATAATGGTCTCCTATCGGACATTATGTCACAAATTAATGGAATACCACAAGGATGTGCCCTTAGCAGCTTACTCTTTATTATGGCGATCAATAGTGTCATACGCAGCCTCCCACCTGAAATATCGTATAGCTTGTATGTGGACGACTTCGCAATATATTATACTTCTCCCAGTCTGACTCACATACAACGGCGTCTCAACATTGCTCTAAAATCCATCCACTCTTGGGCATCCACTGCTGGTTTTCAATTTTCTGCTGAAAAGACTAACGCCGTTGTATTCTATAGAAATGTTCGACATTTGCGTAAACAGTCCATTACTCTCACCATGGGACATTCTAATATTCAGATCCTTCCACATACCAGGTTCCTTGGTTTAATCTTTGATACTCACCTCAATTGGAAGAGTCACATTGCCTGCTTAAAGGCACGTTGCCTCCAGAGAATGAATGTTCTGAAAACAGTCGCACGAGTCCATTGGGGCGCAGATCGCGCTACGCTTTTACTGTTCTACAGAGCTACCATCCTCTCAGCCCTAGATTATGGTAGCCCTGTCTATGGCACGGCCTCTGCTTCCACATTAGGAACCCTCGACAGCGTACACCATTTGGGCATCCGCATTAGCTCGGGGGCATTCCGTTCCTCTCGTGTCTCCAATATCCTATGTGAGGCTGGGACCTTACCTCTAGCCTACCACCGTCGATTAGTCCTCATGCGTATGGCTGTTCGCCTCCGTCATGACCCAACTCTACTAGAACTATTCCATTCCACAGATTACTATCGTTCAACCATTCCAGTGCCATTCCCAATATTGTCTCGCCAATTGCTCTCCACTTACAGTATCACCGTTCCTCCCATAACTCCCCCTCCTAGTCACATCACTCCGTGGACCCTAAAACACCCTACAGTTTGCTTTCACTTAGCGGATCAACTTGATGCCCGAGCCCCATCTCAATGTCGACATCTCGCTTTACAACATCTTGATGATCACATCCCGGCTGTTTTCATTTACACCGATGGCTCGAAAACTGTGGATGCCGTGGGTTGCGCTGCAGTCTCAGACCATGGCTTGTATCAAAGTACCTTACACCATCACTCCACGGTTTTCACTGCTGAATTATGGGCTATTCAAGGTGCTTTAAGCACCATCTCTTCATTGTCGAGGAACTCTCCACGGGTCGTTATCTGTAATGACTCAAAGAGTGCACTGCAACCCTTATGTGTATTTGCCCCCAAGGACCCATTGGTCAAGACTATCATCCACACAATCCACAAATTACAGTGCGCTAATCGTTCCATCACACTGTGCTGGATCGCCGCACATGTAGGGATTCCCGGGAATGAGCGTGCAGACTTCCTCGCTAAGCAAGCGTGTCATGGTACACCCTCTCCTACTTTGCTGCGTTCGGAGGATATGCTCCCTGTCCTCCGTCGCCATGTTTATGACGCTTGGCGAGTTGAGTGGAGAGCGCAACCATTAACTGGCCACCTTCGCTCCATTAAGGATGACATACACTTGTGGCCCTCTTCAATTAATGGTTCACGTGCAGACCAAACCCTATTAACTAGATTACGTTTAGGCCACACACGCCTCACACATGGTTACCTGATGTCCACCCCTCGTGGTCCACCACCTGAATGCCAACATTGCCATACGTCATTGACTGTTTTTCACTTTCTTTGTATTTGTCCCGTCTATGCATCTGAAAGACGGAGATTCTTGGTGAACACCTCATTCCATGGCATCCTCTCTGACTCGGACTCTTTCAATTTCACCCCTATTCGTCACTTCCTGAGAGCGATAAATTTATACAATGACATATAACTACTGACATATACGTGACTTTAAACTCTGTACCACCTCCTCCACCACTAGCCTTGAGAGGGCCTAGGCCCAGTGGGCTAGTATAAAATAAAAGCATCATCAACAACAACCGTGCTTTGAAACTATGCACTGATGGTGCAGACACTATTTCGGCTGGCAATTTGTTCCACCCACTAATCGAGTTGGTAGGAAATCTTTTACTTTTCAGATCGGATTTACTATTAGGCACTTTCAGTTTGTAGCTGTGACCTCTTGTTCTCTCACCTCCATCCCTCTCTATGAAGTTTTCTTGGTCGATTTTGTCAATACCTCTAACACATTTGTACAGTAAACCCTCGCTATCTCGGACTAATTGGGGGGACACCCAGTCCGAGATGACCGAAAATCCGAGATGTCCGAAGTCCGACTTATGTCCGACTTAAGAGAGGGAAAATTCCGAATTAGAAGAGGAAAGTCTGCGTCACCAGACGCATTTAATGCATCTATCTCCCTTATACATATATACATAACTATGTCTTATTTGGTCTTTTTTTAATCTATGAATCAATTCTAATACGATGGAATTGAAAACAATATTACCCTTCTAACGCACAAATAATAAAATTAAAAAGAGAGTAAATAAAAATGTGTCCTTTGTCTTTCAGAAACATAAGTCCGTCTCGTATATGTTAGTATTTTATCGCTCGCTCGCCCCTAGTAACTCTCTCTCTATCTATTTATCTCTCTAATGCATCTCTAACATCCCCATACAAAGCAGGTGAAATAAATGACGTAGAGAGTGTACAAAGAAATTTCACTTCGCATATAAGTTCGATAAAACATCTACACTATTGGGAGCGTTTAAGAGCACTGAATCTGTACTCACTGGAACGTAGAAGAGAACGTTACCTAATATTATACACGTGGAAAATGACGGAAATGTCCGAAATACGGAAGTGCATGTCCGAGAGGCCGTAGCCAGTCCGACTAGTACGGGTTTCCGACTTCTAGAGGTCCGAGATGGCGAGGGTTTACTGTACAGTGGAGCCCCCATCCTCGCTACACCGGTCTTCGTTGATTCAATCCTCGCACCACACACCAAATATTCCCCATTTCAATGCTCGCGCCAAAAGCCTCATTCCTCGCATCAAAATCCCAGCCGAAACCCGAAAAAATAGCAAAAATAACTAAAAACTCGACATAAAACTAGAAAACAAACAAAAACAATAATTTTGTTTTAACATAACGAAAGAATCTGCCAGTAGCTTTCCGTTTAGAGACGAAATCCGAGTGAATCCGAGATCCGTTCGTCAAATGCGCAAGATGCCGCCATCTTTGTATGACGTCATCACTAAGCAGACGCTTGCAGTTTAGCTAGTATCTGTGTTGACAAAACAACCGTTTGCAAGCCTTTTTGTGCTTGAACCCCTTATCTCTCGCGTTTATTATAACCTCTAGTACATCTAGTGATAGGGATGGTTAGCCTGGTGGTAGCAATGCAGGAATTTCATGCTCAAAACACAGCAAAGACCAGTCCATGTCGGACGAAAGCGATTGAATTGCCTAGCCTAGACGATGTTAGCCTAGGCTAGGCTAAATATGACAATGATTTATAATAAAATATGTGTGGTAAGTAATCTTCTCATAATACGTCTTTTCCTCATAATATGTATTTATTGGATGTATTTGGGGCGAAATGGGTACTTGAGGGGTGGCTTGACGAATTTAGAACCTAGGCCTAGGCTAGGCCTAAAACATTTCGCATGATAGAAACAATGCCCCAATCTACAGTATTTATGGTTAGGACTGTCATTTAGCCATGTCTACATTATTATTTACAATGCGTAAGATTTAGGCCTAGGCTACTTGAATAATAATTATTCAAGTAGCCTAGGCCTAAATCTTATGCATTGTAAATAATAATATAGACATGGCTAAATGACAGTCCTAACCATAAATACTGTAGATTGGGGCATTGTTTCTATCATGCGAAATTTTTTAGGCCTAGCCTAACGATGCTGTTTTTTTGAGTGATAACGCAAATTAACTTTTTGTATAATGATAACAGAAACTCTCCCCCCCCCCCCCCCCAAAAAAAAAAGGTAGGCTAGGCTAAATTGACAATTTTGGTATCCATATTTTCCATCTTGATTGTTTTTTGATTGCAGGAAATACTGTTTTAGACACCTAAATTCTAAAAAAAAAAATCTGGGGGGCATGCCCCCGGACCCCCCTAGAGCTCGCGCCTTCGCCGCGCTATAATGATAACAAAATAATAAACCATAATGATAACACAATTCATATTTTCTGGATTGACACCCTGTAAATACAGTAACTTGATGTAGCCTAGACAAAAACATGTTTTCATAGCCTAACACTGGGAAAAAGTGCGGTAATTGTTTAGATATTGGGCCTTTTATTTTCTAGTTATTAAAAACTTATTCTATGGTGTATTATATGATACAGTATAATGCATAAAATTTAAT
Organism: Paralithodes platypus; assembly: GCA_032716605.1. NCBI lineage: Eukaryota > Metazoa > Arthropoda > Malacostraca > Decapoda > Lithodidae > Paralithodes > Paralithodes platypus. Next base: position 20,407,009 of record CM064576.1, on the reverse strand, counting down.
TTGTGTACAATAAAACATGTTTTCGTAGGCAAAAAATAGAAAAAGACGCAAATTTTGGCATGAGCACGGAACCGATTGAATTTTCCCCATAAGAACAGTGCCCCGATCTTGGCTGTTTCAATCCTAGCTCTATTTCTGCGGAACCGATTAGCAGCTAGGATGGGGGCTCCACTGTATATCTGAATTTGCTGTCCTCGTTTCCTTCTCTGTTCCAGTGTAGGTAGATTCAATCTCTCGAGCCTCTCTTGGTACTCCAAATTTTCCAAACCTGGGATCATCCTCGTAGCTGCTCTCTGTACCCTCTCAATTTTGTGGATATGTTTCTTCATGTGAGGGGACAACATTACAGATGCATATTCTATCCTGGGTCTTATTATTGCCGTTATTATTTGTTTCATGGTGTTTTCATTAAGATAATTGAAAGACATCCTGATATTTGGCGGCACACCATGGCGGAAGGCGGACGCAAGTTTGAGGCTCCGGCATATGTTATGGGAATAGTCAATTAATTCAAGGATATCGAGTACATACGGGGCTAACAAGAAGAGGAAGGATTTAGTGAAGGTTTGGAGGATATATTGGTGTGGTGGAGGGGTGATATATAGTGTAATAAGAGTGTGTAGTGACGGGACAGCGGTAGGGTTGTGAGTTGTTGAGTTTGTAAACAAACATGGCAGAGGGAATTTCGGGTATGACGGAGTCGGAAGGAAGGTTACAACGTTTTCGGGGATTTAAGAGCACAGATAAGAAGTTAGAAGAGGTTAGTATTGTTGTGAAGGATTTGGAAAAGTGGATGAGTGATACAGAGAAATGGAAGGGGGATATTGGTGAGAAAGTTAAGGCACTGTGTGTAATGTGTGGTGTGATAGGTGGGGAAGGGAATAGGCCTAGCGAAGGAAGTGAATGCAGGCCTTTTTTGGCAGTTAATGAGAGCCTAGAGATGTTATTGAAAAGGGTAGATGAACTGGGAGCAGAGAATATGGCATTGAAGGAGCAGCTGAAGGAATACGAAGGACGTTTCACGGAAGTAAAGGAGTCGACTGCATGGACGGTGGTAGGTAAACAAAAAGTCAAGGATTTGGAGGATATTATGAAAGAGCAAAAGGAAGAAATGAATATGACCAAACAAAGTTTTGAGAGTGCAGTTGTAGGGGTCATGAAGAACAAGGAGAGTGTCGTGAGGGAGGCCATGGACAGGGATAGGGGTGTAATCTTGTATGGAGATATAGAGACTCATATGAATGATAATGGAGTGAGAAAAGTGAGGGATATGGAGACAGTGAAGGAGGTCTTGAAAGGTGTGGATGAGGACGAATATGGATGGGAAGGGCAGGTGGAGGAGATCAGTAGGATAGGTAGATATAAAAGGGGAGAGATGAGACCTATAAGGGTACAGTTTAAAACTAGGGTAGTGGCGGAGACTGTGACAAATTTTAGTTGGAGGCTAAATACAAATGATAAACTGAAACACATAAGACTAAAGAAGGATTTGAGTATAGAACAAAGGAAAAAAATTAAGGAATTACAAGAAAAGGCTGATGAAAATAATGGAAAGTTGGATGAGGAGGAAAAGAGAAATTTTTACTGGAGAGTGAGGGACGGAAAAGTGAGGAAGTGGTTTATAAGAGTAGAAAGGAGGGGGAGATCAGGGAGGGGAGAGAATGTGATGAGAGTTGTGACGGAGGAGGAGAACGGGGTGGAGGTGTCACAGGGAGAGACAGGAGACAAAGAGTCAGACCCAGTAGTGCTAACAGGGGAGTAGGGTACGGACTGGAGGAGCGGGATGGTGTAATTGCTGGAGGAATGGTAGATGGATTAAGGATTATGTTTAGTAATGTGGATGTGTTTACTCAGGACAAGAAAAGAGAACTGATATGTAGGTTGCAGGATGAAGAGGAAAAACCTGATATCATAGCCCTACAGGAAGTAAGACCAAAAAATGTTAGAATTGAGAGGGAACTGGTGGAATATAGTTTGGAGGGTTTTGAGTTATATGAGAGAAATGCTATTAGAGCAGAGGTTGGAAGAGGACTGTTTATTTATGTAAGAAAAGAGCTCAAGGTTAATGAGGTGGATATGAGACAGCAGTATTGTGAGTATTTGTGTATTGAAGTAAAATGTGTAAGAGGATCAATTCTAATTGCCTCTATATATAGAAGCCCAAATAATAGCAGGGGAGAGGATGATAACCTACTGAAAACAATGGAGGAGATAGATAATAGAGAGAACAAATATAAAATTTTGATTGGAGATTTCAATTTGCCAAGGATCAACTGGGCAAATTGTACTACTCCAGCGGGACAGGGTAGCCTGGAAAATAAGTTTATAGAGAAAGTGAGAGATTGTTTTTTAACGCAACATATTGTAGAGATGACAAGATATAGAGATGGGACGCAGGGGAGTGTACTTGATTTGATTTTTAGCAATGAAGAGGATATAGTGGAACATGTTAATGTGGATAGCCCTATAGGTCGTAGTGACCATGCCTGTATAAGCTTTAGTTGTAACATTAAATCGGAGAGGGATAATAAAAGCAATAGAAAAATATACATGTATGATAGAGCAGATTATGAGCTGCTGAGACGGTGTTTGGACATTGACTGGGGGGAATATTTGAACGGTGAAGACGCTGAAGGAATGTGGAGGAAAATTAGAGTCAAACTGGAGAATGCTGTATCCAAAAGTGTACCAGTAAGGGAATATAAGGATAAAACAAAATTGAGGAAAAGAACTAACCCAGAATTGCCAATGAAAAGAAAGCTTTGGATATTGATTAGAAGAAAGAAACGATTGTGGGAAAGATTAAAATTGTTAAAAAAGAACAGGGGGTCTAGTATAGAGGCTAAGGAAGTGGATCTGGAACGCAGACAAATAAACAATAAAATAAGGTGGGAAACAAGGAGGGGGGTGAAGGAGAGGGAGAGAGAGATAGCTAGAAATGTGAAGGATAATCCAAAAATATTCTGGAAGTACATTCAGGAAAAATTAACAAGAAGAGTAGGGATCCCAGAGCTGGTGGGGGGGTTGAATGATGGGAGTAGAGCGGAGACTGATAAGGAGAAAGCAGAGGTGCTGGGGAAATACTTTGGGGGGGTACTAACAGTGGAGTCGGAGGATGCAGTGCCTACTATTCCCATCAAACAGGCACCGGCACTAGAACTAGTAGAGTTTTCCCATGCTAGAATAAGAAGGGCTATAGAAAAAATGAATAGAAGTAAGTCACCGGGACCGGATGGGATACACCCAAGAATCATAAAGGAAGGAGGGGAGATGTTAGTAGAGCCATTGAAAATGTTATTTGAGGTATCGTTTAATACAGGACAAATCCCGATGGACTGGAGAGAGGCGAACATAACAGCTATATTTAAGAAGGGAAAGAGAAATGACCCAGGGAATTATAGACCAGTCAGTTTGACAAGTGTTGTGTGTAAACTAATGGAAACGGTAATTAGAGAAGGAATAATGGATCATATGAAGTCAAACCAACTTTTCAGTGGGAGACAGTTCGGATTCTTGCCGGGGAGGTCGACGGTACTACAGCTAATTAAGGTGGTAGATGATTGGATGCAAATTCTAGAAGATGGTGATGTAATAGACGTGGTATATTGCGATTTTATGAAGGCCTTCGATAAGGTCCCACATAAAAGGTTAATAGAGAAAGTTAGAAGCTATAATATAGGGGAGAAATGTGTGAAATGGATAGAAGCCTTCCTGAAAGATCGGAGACAGAGGGTATTGGTGAATGGAATAGGCTCGGGGTGGAGGGAAATTACAAGTGGGGTACCTCAGGGATCTGTGTTGGGACCATTGCTGTTCGTTATATTTATCAACGACTTGCCTGAAGTTATAACTAATGGAAGTGAGGTATACCTGTATGCGGATGACACTAAACTGTATAGAAGAGTGAGGAGTAAGGAAGATATGGGTTTGCTTCAAGGAGATGTGGAGGGCATGAAGGGATGGTCTGAGCATTGGTTAATGCCTTTTCATCCAAAAAAATGCAAGTACATGCGGATTGGGACCAGCAAGATAGACAAGGTAGGATACAGTATGTATGAAGCGATGGAGGAAGTGAGTGCAGAAAAGGATATAGGAGTAGTGATAGATAATAAGTTAAATTTCTCAGAACATTTAGCGGAAAAGATAAACAAAGCCAATAGAATTGTAGGGCTGATAAGGAGGACATTTGTGTCACTTGACGAAGAAATCTTCAGGAATCTATATACAGCGCTGGTTAGGCCACACCTGGAATATGCAAACCAGGTGTGGGCTCCATATATGGTAAAGGATATAGAAGCAGTGGAGAAAGTGCAGAGAAGAGCTAGCAAGCTGGTACCAACGTTGAAGAACGCGGGCTATGAGCAGAGGTTGAGGACACTGGGACTTCCGACACTGGCATATAGGAGAAAGAGAGGGGATATGATAGAGACTTTTAAGATAGTGTCAGGAAAGTACGATGAGGATGTGTGTGAAGGTATCTTCTTGATGCGGGAGGGAACAAGAACGAGAGGACACTCTAAGAAAATTTACAAAGAAAGAAATAGGCTTGAGAAGGCGAAGAACTCATTTTGTGATAGAGTGGTAAATGAGTGGAACGCACTGCCCCAGTATGTAGTCGATTCCGAATCAATAAGGGAGTTTGAAAGTAATCTTGATAAAGCATGGGGAAGACAAGATTTGAAGTTTGATTATAAAACAAAAATACAGAATAGTAAAAATGTTGCGTCTGCTACCGCCGCCGCCAACACCGTGAACGACCGCAGCAGTGCAAGCACTGGTACTGAGCTGGATACACAGGCATAGTTTGCCTTTTTCCAGAGGATCTACTGTAAGAAACTGTAAGAATATTTGCCAATAGTGCTAGTGATTCTCTCACTATCTTATTTACGTGGCTTTCCGGAGACATGTTATCCTTAAATTCTATCCCCAAGTCTTTTTCTGCTTTGGGAATCACTTCGTTTCCTAGTTTATAATCTTTTCTAGGTCTGTACTTGCTTTTACCCATTTCTAGAGTCTTACATTTTCCTGCATTGAACTCCATATTCCATTTGATGCTCCATTCATGGATCTTTTGCAAATCTGATTGGAGTTCGAGGCAATCCTCCTGGGTTCTGATCGTTTTAAGCAGCTTAGCATCGTCCGCAAACATGCTCATGTAGCTTGTTAGTCCCTCAGGTAAGTCGTTTACAAATATTAAAAACATGATTGGGGCTAGGACAGATCCTTGTGGTACTCCACTCGTAATTTGAGTCCAGTTTGACAATTTCCCCCTTACTGTTGTTCTCATCTGTCTTTCGCTAAGGTAGCTCTCCATCCATTTCAGCAGTTTGTCTCCTACTTTTCCCTCATGTTTTAATTTCCACAGCAATCTCTTGTGTGGAACTTTGTCAAATGCCTTTTTAAAGTCTAGGTAGGCACAGTCTACCCATCCTTCCCTCTGGTCCACTGTGTTTATTACTCTAGAGTAAAAACTCAACAAGTTGCTTACACATGATCTGCCTCCTCTGAATCCAAATTGTCGGTCAGTAATTAATCTTTTGGATGCCAGGTAGTTTACCCATTTGTCCCTTATTAATCCTTCCAGAATCTTCATGAGGATGCTCAATAGTGATACAGGTCTATAATTCAGTGGTTTATCTCTGCTTCCTTCCTTAAATATAGGAATAATGTTTGCTCTTTTCCATTCTGTAGGTACTATCCCCGTGTCCAATGATTTGGTCATTATATCATATACAGTATTGGTATACTCAGTTCCTTGGCATTTTCTTTAATAATCCAGCCTGATACTCCGTCCGGTCCGGCGGCTTTGTTTGGATCCACCTTACTCATTTTGTCTATGAGCTCTTCTCTGTTAAATGTGACTTCCGGCATTTCCTCTATACAGTATGGCCTGCCAATACGCGAGAATATGGGCAACACACGAGGGCGCGGAATGGAAATTCGCGTATTAGCAATAGAGTATTATATGGGAATAAATCGATATGGGCGGCACTGACTCCAAGTTGTCTACTTTAGGCCTATTTATCTCCGTCAATTGCCACAAAAAGTACATATATGTATACATAAACATCCAAATCATAAGAAAATATAACAATAATAATAAACTCACCTTAAAATTAACAGTACAGTACAGTACTGTAGATATGAAGGGTGGGGGCTCCGAGGCAGGCCCCCTCCGAGGCAGGGCGAGTTCAGCTAATGTGCCCCGGCCCCGACATCATCATCGTCCGACGAACTAACTGTATCCCTGGCATCTAGCACTCTGTTGAGGGCCAGGCGCCTTTGCTCCACCTGAACCTCCCTCATGAAGCCACCAAAATCATCGTCGGGCATGTCAACCTGAGCAGCCGAGCCTGCCGAGGTCGAAGGTTGGGGTTCGTCATCATCTTCTTGTCGAGGTTCTTGGCGGGCAAGGAATCTTGTCATTAAAGTTTGTCTCCTCTTGTTGACTTCCTGATGATGTTTGTCAGAATAAAAGCGGAAAGCACTGTCAACGGCCAGCAGGACTTCATGTGTTCTCACAGGGCACTGCTCCAGCGACCGAAATCCTTCCTTGAGTTGGTCAACTAAAGCCAAGATTTCGCTCAGTATACCTACAGACAGATCCATGTTAGCAGGTGCAGGGGCTGGTTCAACGTCGTTGTTCGGTTGTCGTGCTTGATGTGCTTGATCTTCGGCATCAATCTGCTCAATTGTGTCACCTTGAGTCTGTTGTTTACCTGCCTCAATAACCTCACGAATCTCCTCGGCTGTCACTGCCCCGAAACCAGCCACTGCGCGGGCCGCTTGAACTGCCTCTGCCTCTGCCTCGGTGACTGACTGGACTTTGTTGGCCTTGGGAGCACATAAATGTGGAGTAAGTTCTCGCCAGGCATGATTAATTGTGGCATCATTTATATCAACCCATGCTAGAAGAAGGAAGTCGATTGCGTGTTTGATGGTAAAAACACGCCAGAAGTGTGTCACGGTCATCTCTGCCTCTGCCTGTGGTGTCTGGGGTGCCTCTGCCTGTGGTGCCTGGGGTGCCTCTGCCTTTGGTGCCTGGGGTGCCTCTGCTGCCGCTGCCTGGGGTGCCTGGGGTGCCTGCTCCTCATCAGACGATGATGCGAACTCCTGCTGCATAGCCAAAATCTCTTCATTGCTCTCTGTCTTCTGGCGTAGATAATTGTAGAGTCGTGTCTGGTAAAAGAGCTTCACATTCGATATGACTTCTTGGTCCAGTGGCTGTATGAGAGATGTTGTTTTTGGTGGCATGAAAACAATCTGTACGTCGGGATGTAGAGTCTCTAAATAGTGTGGGTGGCAAGGGGCGTTGTCCATCAATAACAGGGCCTTGAAAGGTAGGCCTAGTTGTTGGCATTTGAGGCGGGCGTCAGGAACAAATTGCTTGACAAGCCAGTCAGACATAATGGCACTAGTCATCCACCCATTAGCGCTCTTGTACCAATAAGTTCCAGTGTCATTCATGTCACGCAGGTTCTTGTAACATCTAGGGTGGGCAGCTGTGTGCACCACTACAGGCCGCATCTTGTGGCTGCCGGAAAGGTTCACAGTAAACATGACAGTGAACCTTGACTTGTCTATCTTGCGGCCCCTTGCCTGTTTCACCGATTTGGCAAGATATGTAGACTTTGGCATACACTTGTATTGCAAGCCACTTTCATCCACGTTATAAATCTGATCCTTTGTGTAGCCACCATCCTCAATTATGGTCTTCAACACCCCAGGAAATGTGTTGGCTGCCACCACATCTGCAGACCACGTTCTCCGGTCACCTTGATGTTCCTTAGGTCCTTCCGTTTCATGAAGCCATGGAGCCAACCGTTGGATGCCTTAAAATTAAAATTCTGGCCAGACTTTGTCCTAGCACTTGCGGTGGTGTAGAAGAGTTTAGCCTGCTGTTTGATATAGGCCTTATCCACCGGGACTTGCTCACGGTGTTTGCGGGCTAGGAATGCTGCCAGGTATCGCTCCATGACCACCATAGCTGGATTGTTGCTCCTGCAACGTTGGTCCATCATGGCAGCACCATAGGACTTCACGATGGTGTTGATCTTTTCTCGGTTAGCCCAGATTGTTCTAACTGTCGATTCCGCAAAACCCATTGCTCGACCGATGGCTGAGTTTCCTTCTCCTTTTCCTTTTCTTTTGATGACCTCCAGCTTCATTTGGTGGGTGATAAGTTTGTTCTTGCGAGGGGGCATGATGATGGGGGCAAAAAACTAATATATCACTGCACACGAGTAGGACTGCTGTTGCGCGAGCGTGGACTGAGGGTAGACTGGCGTATCCCACAATGCCCTGCGTGCCTACGTAACTGGCATCCCTGCGCAGATGGATGCGCGGAATGGTGGGGGGCCTCGTGTATTAGCTGAACTCCCCGGAATTGTCCTTGTATCGGCCCCGGATTCGCGTTTTAAAGGTACATCACGCGTTTTGAAAGTTTTGGGTATGATTCGACCCCCTCCTCGTGTATAAGGTGAATCGCGTATTAAAAGCTCGCGTATTGGCAGGCCATACTGTACCTATCTCATTGTTTTCTGGTGCAATGAATTCTCCTTCTTTTGTAAATACTGATGCAAAATTTCTATTTAGTTCTTCCGCGATTTCTGTATCATCTTCTATGATTCTGTTTCCACTTTTATTTTTTAGGATTGTGGCTTTTATCTTCCTTTTGCCGTTTACAAACTTGAAAAAAATTTTTTGGATTCTTTTCATAGTTCTCCACTATCCCTTTCTCATGGTTTGCCTCTGACCTCCTCTTCATTTCTGTGTATTTGTTTCTCTCCTCTTTATACTTTTGCCTGTTTTCTTCTGAATCCCAGTTTCTCATCTTTTTCCAGGCTTTGTTTTTTGCTTCCTGTGCTTGCCTACATTCGCGATTAAACCATTCTTTGCGATTTCCTTTTTTTCTGTTATTAATGTACTTTGGGACAAGTTTTTATACCCAGTATCATATATCTCCATGAATGCCTTGAGTTTTTTGTCTACCTCACTTTCAGATAACACTTGATCCCAATTTTGTGACTTGAAAAAGTCCCGTAGTCCTGCGAAATCGGTTCTGGAATACATCCAGTGATTTTCCTTGTGCTTTTCCCTTTCCTTGGGTAGTTTATGCTTCAATAGTAGGTCTATGTCGAGAACTGCATGGTCGCTTTTTCCTAGTGGGCATAGGTACTGAATACTTTGAACCCCCTGTGTATGTAATCATGTGTAACAAGGTTATATCTTATGTTTCAGACCACACCAAAAGTCTTATATACTTATACAAATGAAAATACATCAGGAAAAACAAAAAATGCCCAAGTTTTATGTTTTGTTGAAAAAGTTTGAAAAATATCCCTGTTGTGGCTGTCGACTTTCAATGATACAGTAGGGTCCCGCATAAAACGAGTATATGGTCGATAAACGAGGGCGTTTTATGCGATTTCGTTTTATGTGAACACAGCATTTTGGTGGCCCAATATCGTCAATGTTCACTGGAAGCGTAAATTTCCGTCAGGAGCGTACGATATTTTGTACGTTTTGTACGATATTTCGGCGTTCTATATGAAAGCGTACGATATTTTGTACGTTTTGTACGATATTTCGGCGCTCTATATGAAAACTCCTCGGATTTGCCCCACTTTGGCGGCGGACTCGTTTTATGTGATCACATTCGTTCTGATCGAAAATTAAATATTAATATTTTAGGTCAGTCGTTTTAATCGAGACTCGTTTTATGCGAACACGTTTTATGCGGGACCCTACTGTACTTATATAGCTGAATAGAGTAATGAATTACATACATCATATGTACAGAGGAACCACCCTGCTTTTATAGTGTTCGAGTTAAAGGGCCATGAGTACCTATTGCGCAGTGGCAGTATCGTAACCAATGAGGATAAGGCTCTGCACCAAGGCTACAAACAAAAATTGGTTAAAGTTTTTGCCATACTTAACATCTTCCGCACACCTCGGTTGGGCTACCCCCAAAGGGTAGCCAAGTCGCACCCCACCTGCCCGTGGTATCCTCGCAGACACCCATTGTTTCCTTTTTCCATATCTTACTCTTTCATTTTGGGTGACACAAACAGGGGCGGCGCTACCTGGGGCCTGTCCCAGGTAGTTTTCAATTTTTTTTTGTAATAAATATCTTATTCTGTTAACCAAAACCACTACCATCTCAGCCCATTGCCACCATGAGTTTATGCCCTAAGTGCAACTCCCAGGTCACCAGTAGGGGGTTCAAGTGTGCCAGATGCTGTTCTTGGTACCACCCCCTATGCTCTGGACTTACTGAGAGTCTCTGTAAGGACTATGCGTTATTCCAAAAAATCCATACATTCGAATGGAGGTGGTTCTGTCACAACTGCCCCTCGGATGTCGAGAACGCATTGGTCAGCTCGCAGGCCACAACGGATCTGAAGGACGCCATAGTGAGTGAAGTCTCTGGCGCCCTTGCTGCTGTGGCAAGTCAGATTGAAAAAATGGAAGATCGGATTACCAACCTTGTAACTAACGCTGCCACACCAGACATTCCCTCGTTCGCCAGAATTGTCCAGCAAACGTTAGAAGACACAAAAAAGGAGCCTACCAAGTGCACCACAGAGGTGGTGGATGGTGGGAAGATAAAAACTGTCTGGGACCATCAAGTCCCAATAGTTAAGCCCAAAGATAGTACCTCTGAGCCCGCAAGCCAACCTGATACTAAGGCTATTGAGAAAGCTTTGGCAGCAATCCCAATAAATAAATGTACTATAACTGAATCAGGTGCTTTAGTAGTACGACTTCCATCAAAGAAAGCCAAAGAGGACGCACGGAAGGCCATCAACCAGTGTCTCGGGACTGACAGCATCTTCAGTGTGTCAGAACCTAAGAAGATGCTACCAAAAATGACCCTGGTTGGTATCTCTACTGATACTGATGACGACGAGATCATCCCCAGCATCCTAAGCAAGAATCCAAGCATAAAGTCTCTGTTCGACGAGAGCCTAACTCTAAATTTAGTGTTCACTAAGCAGAAAAGGATGCACATACAAAAACAGCAGTAGTAAAAATGTCTCCTGAAATATGCTCTTCAATTGTCAACGAGGGCAACTCTGTGTATGTTGGACTCACTAAATGTCATGCTTATGATCGCTTCTGGGTGACACAATGTTACCATTGTCAGGACTTTGGTCATACTTCTGACAGGTGTACCCGGAAAGGTGATGACCCTAAATGTAGTTTCTGCGCTGGTACTCACAGTTCAAAAGGCTGCACAAATATAGCTTCCCCTAAATGCATAAATTGTGTAAACTCCTCATCGGTCACAGAGCCACCAACTCATTTTGTTTCAAGTAGAAATTGTCCTCTTATGATAGCCCAAAGAAATAGACTTATCAAAAACACCAATTTTGTGAGTTCAAAAAACTGAAAAACATCCCAAGGAGCCGGTTGAAACTGGGCATGCTAAATGTTCGTTCCATGCGCAACAAGATGGATTACATTGGTGAGGTCTTGGATGAGCTCGGCCTCGATATATTTTGCCTCACTGAGACCTGGTTGTTTGAGTCAGATCTAAATATTATTCAAGCTGCGTTGCCTAAAACTCATTCAATAATAAGTGTTCCTAGGTCTTGTAGTGATCATCCGGGTGGTGGAGTAGCGTTTTTATACTTTACGTCACTAGTAAATATCTCCCAGATAAGTCATAACCCAGCCCCTCTTTTTTTTATGAACTGTTAGAATTGGAAATAAAAGTTTGTCAACAAATCCTAAGAATAGCATTTATTTACAGGCCTGGCCATCGAGGAACAGATGGAGGTTTTATGGACGAGTTTGGACAGTTTCTTGAGGAGTTTTCTGCCAAAACCGGAAGACTCTTGATATGTGGAGACTTTAATTACTGGATCGACAACCCTCATCTGAAACCATTTTCCTCCGAGTTCCTTGAATTGACTGACCAGAATAATTTTGTAAATCACGTGTCCAACCCAACTCATGTCTCAGGACACACCCTTGACTTGGTTCTGTCTCCCACCGGTTGTGATGGTCTTCTGGATGTTGAGGTGGAGGTTCTGGACTCTTCTATTTTTGATCATTCTCTGATTACTTTCGGCTTTGATTTCCCTGAGCCGCCCATATACGAGAGAGTGATTAGGTTTAGAAACTACAGAAATACTGTCCAGAATATTGCTTGCAATGAAATAAGACAGCACTTTGCAAGTATTGATACTTCCAATCTTTCTTCAGACGAGCTGGTGGAGGTACACAATGGCGCACTTAAGTCTGTGTTTGATCATCACTATCCTTGAGGTAGAAAAGAGAATCATAGTGCGAGATGACTCACCATGGTACAGCCCTCGAGTCAAATTTCTTAGAAGAGAGCGTAGAAGAGCCGAACGTAAATGGCGGAAAAATAAAACTGACATCACATGGCTGCCATGTTGGCAAAAAGAGCCGTAGTCCACACAATCAAAGACGAAAAGAAAGCATATTATCAGGGGAAAGTCGAGTCATGTGGTGGTGATCAGAGAAAGCTGGCTTCGGTTGTCAGTAGCTTACTTGGAAAAAGACACGTGAACTCAAGACCTTCTGCATCTGATGCGGAGTTGGCTGCGGATTTTGTCACATTTTTTACTAGCAAGATAACTCGTATGAGACATGAACTGGATGAAGGCCCCTCTAATGAAGAATATTCAATTGTACCCCAACCACGACATACTCCTAATAGTGTCCTCTCATCATTCCATCCGGTGGAGGCTGATGTTGTTTCATCATATATAAGAAACCTTAATAAATCATTTTGTCAATTGGATCCTATAAACGTTTACAAACTACCTGGTGTATATGATCATGCAGTGGAACTTATTTCCAAAATAGTTAACAAATCTTTCTCCGAAGGCAGCTTCCCAGTGTCTAAAAAACATGCCTTCCTCCGACCTATCCTTAAGAAACCTGGACTTAATGTAGAGAACATGTCGAACTACCGTCCTGTCTCCAACTTGTCTTTTTTATCAAAGATATTAGAGCGTGCCATACTTGATCAACTGCTGCCGCTACTTCAACAAAATGAAACTATTCCTATTTTTCAGTCTGCTTATCGGCAGCATCATTCGACTGAGACAGCATTGATCAGAATACATAATGATTTAGTCAAGAACACTTGTGACGGTGAGATCTCATTGTTGGTGTTACTTGATCTCTCTGCAGCCTTCGACACAGTGGATCATGAGCTGCTATTGAGTGATCTTTATGACTGTGGTGTGCGTGACTCTGCTCTCTTGCTTCTCAGGTCATACTTGTCAGGTATGTGATGATGAATCGGATAGTCTCGGACTCGGCACCCCTGCTCTATGGCGTTCCGCAGGGATCAGTGTTGGGTCCTGTCCTGTTCACGATATACACTAGTGGCTTGTCTCTTCTGCTTTGTGCACACGGTGTCACCTATCATTTCTATGCTGATGACACCCAGATTTACGTGAGGATCACAGGTATAGCTGATACACAGAGGAAGGTGGAAATGCTGATGACCGATATCAAGAAGTGGATGAGGACAAGAAAACTTAAACTAAATGATAACAAAACTGAAATTCTCATCATCCGAGGAAACAGAAGGGCTACTGACACAGTAAATGCCCTCTCCATCGATACGGGTGACTCGCAGCTGCAACCAGTAAACTCTGTTCGAAATCTGGGAGTGTATCTGAACTCAAGACTGGATTTTAATCATCATCATCATCTCCGACACCTTGTTTCCCCCTGGGAAACCCCCACTAGAGGATAGCCATGACAGAAACGTCTCCAAGCTACTTTGTCAAGACATGCCTCCCTTGCCCGTGCCACAATGCCCCTTCCACTACGTGGAAGTTTTTCTTCAATATATTTTTCCACTTTCTTTTCCCATACCATAGGCGGTCTTCCACTACTAGCGGTTCCACTCACCTGACTCCCATATATCTTTCTTGGCATTCTGTTTCATCCATTCTCTGAACATGACCATACCACCTCAAAGTACTTCTCTTTATCCACTCAACCACACCAATCAATGCCCAAAGCCTGCTCTTCCATTCCAAAGGACTCGTACACTTCCCTATTACTTGGCCCATCTAGCCTATTCATGCCAGCTGCCATTCTGAAAAAGCTCATCTCCACAGCTCTCAGTTTGAAGAGGTCCTCGTCACTTGCCGTCCATGTCTCGCTTCCATACGAGAGTGTTGGGAGCAGCACACTGTTTCTCAGTGACTTTTTGACTTCCTGGCTAACCATTCTTCCTTTGAGAATACTATCAAGTTCTCCAATCACCTTTCTCCCTTGCATTTTTCTCTCTTTTATCTCACTCTCCATTTTACCATATTTGCATAGTACAGCTCCCAAATACTTGAAACTTTCAACCTCTTCTAGTACAGTACTTAATTTTTCAATTTTATTTTACAACTTTTCTTGTGTTCTTTCTTGATTCTATATTTTTCCTTAAAATCTATGGTTTCATGCATTCTTCTCTCAAACACCATTACCTTACATTTCCCTACATTGACCTTTAACTTTCTCTTTTCACATACCCTGTCAAAGTCAGTGACCACTCTCTGAAGTTTTTCAGCATTTTCCGCCAACAGGACTGTATCGTCCGCATATAGGCATGTTAAAATCTTCCATGTTCTTCCCTCTGATTCCAGTCTAGCTCCCACACCCATTGATACAGCCCTACATTCCCTAATCACTCCATCCATGTATATATTGAACAACCAAGCTGACATGACACATCCCTGTCTTACACCTACATTGACCTCAAAACTTTCACTTAACTTATCCCCTACCTTCACATTTGCCATTGCATTCCTATAAAAAGATTTTACTGCCAATAGCAACTTTCCTCCCACACCATATACTGTTAACACATCCCACAGGCCCTCCCAGTCTACTTTGTCGTAGGCTTTTTCCAAATCCATGAATGCTGCATAGAGTTTTCTGTTTTTGGCCAGATACTTCTCTACCAACAATCGCATTGAGGCTATCTGGTCAACGCAGCCCCTGCCCTTTCTGAAACCTCCCTGTTCCTCGCCTATTTTGTCATCCGTTATCTTCTGTAGCCTCTCTGTTACTACTCTTGCGTGTACCTTTCCAGGTATGCTAAGCAAGCTAATTCCCCTATAATTCTTACACTCTTCTTTACTACCCTTCCCTTTGTACAAGGGTACTATCACTGCTTTCCTCCAGTCCTCTGGTACACTTTCCTTTTCCCATGCTAATTTACATAACCTATGCATTATGTCAACAGCTTCTTCTCCTCCATATCTCAGCATTTCACCTGGGATGTTATCTACTCCAGCAGCTTTGCCCATTTTAAGTCTATTGATTGCTTCTTTTACTTCTTCTATGCTTATCTGGCTTTCAACTACCCTGTTTATTCTACCTCTCTCCATTCCTGTGGATGAGATCTTTGCCTTCCCCCTACTCTTTACAGCTAAGCTACTAAAATGATCTTTCCATACTTTCACCACACCATCACCCTCTACCACTTCCCCATTCATGTCCCTCATCCTACCACCTGAGACACTCTCAGTCTTCTTCCCTCTGGCTTCTTTCACAGCTCTGTAGTATGCTTTCCTGTCATTCATAAACTGTTCACTAATCTTTCTCCCATATGCCTCATCTGTCTTCCTTTTAGCGTCTTGTATCGCCCTCTTCACTCTTTGTTTCAAATTTGTATATTCTTCTTTCCTCACATCTCTAGTTTCTCTAGGTATATTCTTTTGCAGCATACTCTTTCTGAACTCTTTTTTTTTTTTTCACTATTTCTTCTATCTCTTTGCTAAACCATGCGTTACCTTTCTTCTTCCACATTTTAAAGGTTTTCTTCCCACATATTTTCTCAGCTGCTTTAATCATGGAGTCTCTTGTACCTTTCCAAATTTCTCTGCGAGAAATTGTGCTAGTACAAGGTTTAGTACAAAACAACGGTGTTGTTATACAGTAAACTTCCGTTAATCCGAAGGGCAGCGGACCGGCTCTCGTTCGGATTAGTGGATTTTTCGGATTATCGGACTTTACCCCTATGAACCTGTGTATGACGAAAACATTGAGACATTAGGCCACCCAAATGACACAATGGTGCACACACACATATCATATGTTCATGAAATCACTTCAAAAGTTTACCATTGTCATTGTAGCCTATTAACTACTTCAAAACATTCAGATTAATGGTCAAAGGAATCTGCTGATATAAACGTCTTCTTCTTCTTCCGTCTACTAGCGAGTTTGTCTTGCTCTTGAAGATCAGATGTGGTTCGGGAAGTAATGCCTTAACAACGGCACTTCCCTGAGAGGTTCTTGTAATTTTCCTTTTGTGATTTTCCTTTTGTGACGTGCTCTGTTATATTATATTGTATTGAAAGCACCCTTGTCTTGTTGTCTTGAAAGCACCCTTGGGATGCTCCGATCACTGAACTATAAATAGTAGCGTATCGGAACATCCAAAGGTGCGTTTTCAAGCTCAAGACTAATACGTCCAAAGGCGCATTTTCAAGCTCAAGACTGAATGCGCTTGCAGAAAATGCGGTGCAAGCCAGTAGCGCATCGGAGCGTCCCAAGGATGCGTTCAAGAGCAAAACAAACTCTCTAGCAGACGATGTGGAAGAAGAAGAAGACGAAGGTGTTTACGATTATATCAGTAGCTTCCTTTGACCATTAATCTGAATGTTTTGAAGTAGATAATAGGCTACAATGACAATGGTAAACTTTTAAAGTGAATTCATGAACATATGATATGTGTGTGCTCCATTATGTGTCATTTGAGTGGCCTAATGCCTCAAAAAGGGGACTTTGGGACTTCTTGAAAGGTGCGTTTTCAAGCTCAAGAATGAATGCGCTTGCAGAAAATGCGGTGCAAGCCAGTAGCGCATCGGAGCGTCCCAAGGATGCGTTCAAGAGCAAAACAAACTCTCTAGCAGACGATGTGGAAGAAGAAGAAGACGAAGGTGTTTACGATTATATCAGTAGCTTCCTTTGACCATTAATCTGAATGTTTTGAAGTAGATAATAGGCTACAATGACAATGGTAAACTTTTAAAGTGAATTCATGAACATATGATATGTGTGTGCTCCATTATGTGTCATTTGAGTGGCCTAATGCCTCAAAAAGGGGACTTTGGGACTTCTTGAAATTCGGACCATTGGGTGAATTCGGATTTGGCCTCAAATTGAAAAATTCGGACTATTGGGAGATTCGAATCATCGGTCGTCGGATTAACGGACTTTTACTGTAGTAGTTTTAGCTGCGAAAGCAATGTAATATTAGTTCAATGGAGTTCATTTGCAATTGATCTCCACATGTATTTTGGGGTTTATGATGTGCACATATAAACTTATAACTTATTATTTTTGTCACCACTCGTTGAGTGGGGTGCCTTTTGTAACTACAGATCTGTGTTCAGAATCTTCAGGGTTACCCATTTTTGTCGGGCAGGCTTCTTTGAAGCACGCACCTGCCTGAACCCCTTTTTCTTGTATATTTCCGGCCTACGCCGTATTAATATACATTTTCAAAAGTAAGAATACTATGTGGTTGTTTTTATTATCTGCTTTTCTAGAGTTATGATATGATTACGAATGTCCCCCTCCAGTCTTAGATATCAGGCATGTTCGTCAATGATGGAGGGGCCACTAATAAATTATAGGTTTGACTCCTGTAAGGAGATAAAGAAAACTAATATTTAGTAGTGGCCCCGTAATCTTTGACGACTGGGCCCTCCCGACCGTCCCCTTCCCATTCGTTGATGTATTAAGGATTTTGGTTTACTTGATATGTCAGTGAAGGGAGAATGACGCCTGAATCAGCGTCTGGTCAGAAATCCACACAAGTACATCCACGATATGATGGAAAGCTTATTGGATAGTTATTCTTATTTTCTTTTTGTTTTTATTTTTTACGAAGTTTTTTCGTAGTGAGAACCCAATTCATAATGACTGAAGCCATGAGTGAGGTCGCGTGCGCTCATGATGAAGGCTCCTCAGTTTTTAAATGCTCTGCGCGGTAGATTCAAACTACGGCGGATTAGTGTTTGAAGAGGATGCCTTATGTAATAGGCATGTTCGTCAATGATGGAGGGGCCACTAATAAATATTAGGTTTTCTTTATCTCCTTACAGGAGTCAAACCTATAATTTCCCAGATCTATCATAACATCCATGTCCTTTATAGTCTCTTTCAGGATGTCCTTGTATTTTGTTGCATTACATTCTTCATTTAATTTTCTCACATTTATTCTCTCTACTGTCAGTTTTCTCTCTTTCCTCTCATATTTCCACTCTTTCCTTATCCTCACTTTTGTCAGCACTGTATAGTGGTTTGATCCCGTCAGCATACCTCTTACAACTTTTGAATCTAAAATTCTTCCTTTTAGTCCGGAGTCCATCATGGCGTAGTCAATTAGAGATTTCTGTTCCTGCTCACCTTCACCTCTGTGCCATGTATATCTATGAATGTGACGATGTTCAAAAAATGTGTTAGCCAGAAACATCTCTCTCTCCGCACATACAGTACTTCTAAAAGGAAGTCACCATTCATATTCCTACCCTCCACTCCCCATTTACCCACTATACCTTCTATCTCCTCGTTTCCAACTCTACCATTCATGTCGCCTACTAATATTACTTGTGTACACTCTTGCCTTTTTCTTATACATTTATTGACTTTATTCCAAAATTTTCTATTTTCTTCCGCACCTTTCCCAGTTTCTTGGTTGACTGGTGCATAGACACACATAAAAGTATACCTATCTATCCCAATCTTGCACTCACACCATACAATTCTTGAGTCCACGCATCCATAGTTTTTCACACACTTCCTCAACCTTTCTGACAAAATTACTGCTACCCCTTCCTTTTTCTTACGTTTATATTCTGCATCCAATCCAGACCAGACAACCCATCCTTCCCCACCCCACAAATCATGCTCACTCTCACCATCCCACACTCCAGAACCCAACAGGTGCATCTCACCTACCCCACACACATCCATCTTTAAGCTCTCGCATCAGACACTCTCTCTTGCTAAAATAATTTATGCCATTGGCATTGAAGGCACAGACACGGAGCACGCTTTCCTTCACCCGAACGACGTTTCCACCACTTTTCTGCTTTGTTCCTCCACCCCCGAGGGGGTCCTGGCCGGCAGCATACCGAGCACAGTTATTTCCCAGGAGGACTTGGGGCCTGGACATAATGCCTCCAAACAGGGCGCCGAATTGTCAAAAGTATACTAAGAAAAATTAAAAACTGATACTAACATCAGTAAAAAAACATGCAACACAGTAAAAATGAAAACACAAGTTTAAGAAGATAGGGAGAACAAAAATATACAGGGGACAACAGAAATATAGTTACAAGGGGGATAATTTTTATAGTGGAAATTAAAAGAGGATTTAAAATTAAAAACAAAGTGTGCTGCTGAAGAAAATAGCACACCCGCCCTCCCCTTTAGTTCCACCGTCAAGTAAAAATAATTTTTTTAGAAATTTAAAAGGGAGGATTAAAATAAGGACGGTGTAATAACGAGACTACCTCGAGAAGGCGGGGTAGGACTTACTTACCGTAACTAGTCGCGGTAAGCTACAGAGGTGCGTTTTAGCAAGACTTTAACCAATACCGTACTTATACGCAGATTTTAAGGATTTTAAGGATTTTAAGGAGCACTTAAATCAGATTGTCAAAAGTTGCTACCTACACATCAGAAATCTCTACTCGGTAGCAGTTTATACCTAGACGTTGCCTTCTGACATTGGTCCACTCTTTGATATTCTCTCGTGTTGGTTATTGCAATGCCTTATTCGTGGGTCTTCCAAATTACATATTAAAGCAAGTACAATCTGTTCTGAACAGAGCTGCAAGACTCATTTTTGGAATTCCAGCAGGAACCCCTACCACTTCTTATCACATCGAACTGCACTGGTTACCAATAAAAGCTAGAATAGATTTCAAGTTGTGTCTGGTAACTTTCAAGGTCCTCAAATTTGGTGAGCCCAGGTATCTTGCAGAGCTGCTCAGGCGTCCACCGGCACGTCATGGTGTAGTCGTGCGCCATGATGATGACCCCCTGGGTCTTGATGAGCCGTGGGCTTTCCGGCAGTCATCTTTCTTTGAAAGATCATTCTCTTACATGGCTCCAAGGTTATATAACAGACTGCCACTGACCATGAGACAACTAAGTTCTGTTGAGTGCTTCAAGAGGCAACTTAAGACTTTACTCTTTGAAAGAAGCTATGATCTCGAGAGGGGTGTCATCATTGAGGGCTATAGGGTGTAGACTATTTGCCATTGCTAGTGGCTGGGTGATGCGTATAGGTTTTGTGTTTCATTGATTTAAGCGATTCGTGTTTGTTTTTTTGGTTTGGTTTTGGTTTTCGAGCGCCAGTGAATTCTGCGGAAAAATTGGCGCAATAAGTAACATGCTTATTATTATTATTATTATAATTGGACCGGCCGCGTACGTTTAGGGCGCCGAGGAATAATAGGTACTCACTGACTTTCAGCCTATTTTTCTCAACAATGAATAGGTATATTCACAAACACTTTGTGTCACATGAAACTACAACCATTCCTGCATAATATGAGACTAAATAGGATATGCTTCTGAAATTTGGGAGACGGGTACAGTCATCGAAAGGATATTATCCAAGTTTTTTTGCGTATTTATTGATTACCTTACCCTATAGAAGAAGGCTGTCAAACGAGTTAAGAGTCTTATCTTTTTTTCACTACTGTATTACTAAATATACAAAATTAGAATTATGCTTTACAGTTCTTATTATGTCTTTTAAGCGATAAAATAACCAAAACAATTAAATCCCATATTGATTTTGTTGCATTTCATTTCATACTAATTCCAGTCATAAACAAAATTATCCCGCTTTGACACCGTGGATATAAGAAGAATGGTGCAGGCTTTCTATGGGGATTAATCCACTCAGGCGGTCATTTTCCCGGAAATTCCGCTCAATATAGCCATATCCGTAGCCCTGAATGAATTGGAATGAGCTCCAATGAAAAGATAATGTCAAACTCTCCTTATAACAGTCACTACCTCCTCCCTACCTCTCCACACCACACAGGAAAATTTATCAAACCTTTGCGTCATTCGTCGCTGAATAGCCGGCCCCGCACCTTCACTTGTGAGCAAAAATATATACAATTTTCCTTCACTTCCACTTGTGATAACTGGATGATATTTATAGGTATCATGTATGTGTGGAGTGACACGCAGAGACAGATTGAGAAATGAAGAGATACATAGGAAAGTGGGAAAACAGAAACCCTTATCGGCCAGAGTGGAAAGAAGGGTGCTATGCTGGTATTGACATGTTGAACGAATGGGTGATGAAAGGCTTATAAAGAGAATATACGAGTCAGAAACAGAGGGAAATAGATTGAGAGGATGATCTCGGAGGAGATGGAGAGATGGTGTGAAAAAAAGTTGGAAGATAGAAAGATGACTGAAGAACAGGCAATAAAAGTGGTGATGAATAGGGATGAGTGAAGAATGCTTGTGAATAGATCAGTGATAACGCAGTCGAAGGGAGTGGGGGTTGGGCGCCAATTGGACTAGATAATAGCCTGTTAGCACTCGGCCCCAGGAGCCAGTGTATATAGGAAGGGCCCTGCCTGGAAGTTTGTGGGCGAGCATTGTGGTGTAGTTCCACTATGTGTCTGCATGCTGTGACCAGGACCTCTCCAGGAGATCTGGGACCTGGGAATCTTATGCTTTAGACCCCATCATGGTCCTTGGTTTCTGGGTCTTCTAGGCGAACTACTGTACTATAGAGCACGTAGCACCCGTCTTGCAACACAATCCCACCCCTACTCTGTGCAACTCTCCAACATAAGAGTGAAATGTTATTCTCAGTCTTACTTCTATTTAACAGCTGAGCTCTGGAACTCTCTCCCAGAATCAGTCTTTCCTTCTTCCTATGACTTAAATTGCTTCAAACTTCGTGTGTCCATGTATTTTGTTTCGAACGTCCCTTGATTTTGGCCCTGTCACTCTTTCAACTCTTGGGGGAGGCACTTGCTACAGGCAGTTCTGCCTTTTGTCGCCCTGACTCACATATAAAAAAAATATATATATATATATATGTGTGAATTTTCTATAAACATTTTATTTTGTTGTTTCTGTTCGGGTTCTGTCTCAAGTCGGCCACCCCTAGTTATGAGGTATGCGCCTGAGTATATACCGGTACATACATAAATACATGTTTTTTGTTTGCAAGACATGATGGGATATCGAAATGAAGATGAAATTAATTGTACAGTATATTTGTACCTGGTGCTGTATATAGCTGTCACAAATATATGGAGAAGTTGCCCTGTTTTTGCTCATTTTCAGCTTCTAAAAGATCTCCCTCAACCAAGCCACAGAGCACACTGACATAATTATGGCTGGCAAGCTTAGTACTGTACCTCGTGGAATCGTCTGGCAACAAGTGGGGCGGGTTAGTGCAACCAACTCGGCTGGTAATACCAATGCGTATATATACAGTACGTCGGCTGCAGTGTAAGCCATTTTTACATAGGACGTTGATATACGTTGGCCGCAGTAAAAAGGTTAAATATGAATTATTAAAAGTCTGTGGGAGTCAGTGCAAGAGACCATTCTTGATCTCCAGTGAACAATTTAGAAAGTAGCATACATAAGTATTAAGAATACAATCAAAATCAATAATTTGCCAAAAACAGTGATGAAAATAGCCTATATGTAAAGCTATGAGAACCAAATAGTGCATGTCCGGGCTTTTAGAAATATGTGGAGACTCTCAATGGAAAGTGAAAGATACTAAAAATTACACTGTTTAGTGACAAGGTTTTCGGCGAACTTTTGATTTTAACTACATGTATTAATTAGGAAATGTGTTTGTGTATACTGTGCTATAGCTTATTTCTTCTTAGTTGATAGTATATTACAGTACAGTACCATGTCCTCATTTTGAATACAACCCGGGACCTCTCGGTTGTGAGCCGAGCGTGCTAACCACTACTCCACAAGTTACCCTAACACTATAGCTTTTGTAGCTTATACCTAATCCGGCACTGTAAGACATTCTATGCTGGCAACTAATTAACATATTTCCCTAGATAGTGTTTAGCCAAAACGGCCATAATCAGAATAGCCAGTCTCCTAACCTAACCTCACAAATAGCCAAACCTAACCTAATCTAGGCTAAGCATCCTAAGGATGCTTAAGATTGTGACCATTTTGACCTTCTTCCTTTAGACCTGCAGTGGTATAACTTCATGTTATTGTTCCAGGTGTGACAGTGTGGTGCGAGAGAGCTTGGGGACTGCAGTGTTCCAGGCAGTGTCAGAAGTGGAGCACGAGTTATGTGCACAGGTTTGTTGTTGTTGTTGTTCCCCAGGCTGTCTGGCCGAACAGCCCCAAGGTCTCGAGCAAGGCCAAGGCCATAAACGAGCGCCCCCACAAAATCCTCCCTGCTTACCACCAACAAAGCCCGGGTGACCGAAGCCACTCCAAGGCAGGGAGCTGAGGAGGGTGCGGAAACGCCCGGGAAACCAAAGCCCCACCCAAGGCCCTGTGCCCCTCAGCAATTATGAAGGGAAAGTTGAGGGGTAAGGGAAAAATGTGACACTTTGGCTCCCAATCTGCCAACTTCTAGGTTGGCAGTAGGGAGGTCAATCCACGGAAAAGACGCCGCCACTTGAGATCTAGAAGATATATAAGTAAAAGGAACAGTCAGAGTAAGCTATGGGTATGGCAGAGATCGCTCAGTTCTCACTCGGATAGACCAGCCCATCACCACATGACTAGAACCCAATCCTCTCAGCATCAGCTAGGAAAGGCCCTAGAAAGCTGCCTTTGGCGGGGGTATAGCTCCCCTATTTCAACTCCTTTCGGGGTTGGGCACCCGCCCCATGTGCACAGGTTTGTTGAGGAGATAAGCACATGTTCTTATTGTCACTACCGTAGTAGATGGACAAATATTTTACTGACACATTTCTAGTATCATTGAGTTGGTTGGTGAAAATATATAATGATAATTTACATTGCTGATCGGAAGTAGACTGATTAGATATTATTTTAGGAGACAGAATTCTTTTATAAATATATAAAAATAATAATGGAGGATGGGGTATAGGAAGATGCTGCTACTGTACTTTCAATGTGTCATCCAATTTTGAGACATTTCCCAGCACTGGCATGGTTTTTGAAGGGTTCTTTTTACACATGTTTAAATACCATACCTTCCGGAAGGCTTATCACAGTTAGTGTGATAGCTGTTGTCATCAGCTTGACTAATTTTGAGTAGTTTTTCCATTTCTCTTTTTATGTTTTCCCCTTCTATTCTTATTCTGTCCCATTCGGTTGTCCTCGGGTAACCTATATCTCATGTCTTCCTGGCCTGGCTAGGTAGCAGACTCCTGACCTGATTTGTCTCTTCAGTTGCTGTTGTGGCCGACCTGACTTTATTCCCTTCGGTAATGTATTTTTTGCTTCTCGATGTGATTTTTTCTACCTTCGACCTGATCTCTCCTTCATCGCCCTGATCACTTCTTGGTTGGTGCTGCAGTGTAGCAGTTCTTGCCTCATCCTTCGGTCCTGCCCTAGAAGAGCTCTGATGTGGAGCTCATGTGGTCCGGCTGAACTGGTGAATTGGCGAGAAATATCTGCGTGTCTTCGCCTTCCTCGATTTGTTCCTCCACTACTGCTCTTCCCTCTCTATCTTGACTCGTTTAGTTATATATCTTGATCAAATCCTTCGGGCCAGCCCTATGAAAGTTCTTTTATGGAGCTCAGTGGTATGGTTAAACTAATATTAAAAAAAAAAAAAAAAATACCCATAATAAACATTTGACAATACTGGTACAGGGTACATAGGTTGATCTTTGGATCTAAATTCTACATTGCAACAAATTAAGCTTCACTCCAGTATTTTATAATTACGGCACCTAAATGCCATCCAAAGAAAAAGAAGGTTAATATCTCTTAATACAAGATCTCTCTCTTGAATGTGTTAACCTTGTTTACCTTAAGGCAACATTGTGTGTGAAAATTATCTTAGAAAAGTTGACAGAATTTATAAAAACACCATTTGAGGAGGAGCACTACATTGATTTTTTGCGGATAGCTTCATCAGATCACAGGTTAGTGACCTGATCAAGCCATCTACAAAATATTGTCAATAAAGTGCTCCTCATATGTTGTTTTTATTCAGCATTATGTGTGTCACAGTCACTCACAGTCATGTGCAGCATCTATAGTCAGTCACATTTTCCTTTAGTAGGAATTTACTGTACAGTAGATGAAGACTTTAAACTTTTTAGTATCTTAAGCCCTTGTAGTATGGAGGACATTTTTTTTTTTTTATTCTGGCTAATGTTAGATGATTAAGAAAAACATGCTCTAGTCAAAATGGCATAAAATTACATCAAGCAAATCCACTACACTGCGTGACAGCACACCCACAGACACCAAGGAATATCAAGGCAACACCCAGCACACTGTATCACACACAAGTGCTGTCATCTCTCCCTCCCTACCCACCCCAAACCAGATTCCAGAAGCACATCCATACTCAAATCTCTCGCCGTTCCATCCAATCACCCATAGACAACACGCAGCTGCAGGCACGACCTCCCAAAATCCATCCTTCTGAATCCTCCCTTCCTCGCAAGGACAGAGTCCACCTGGCCAGGTTGAGATGTGGACACCATCCAGCTCTTCTGAGCTACCAGAAGAGACTGGATATCTCCGTCGTCGACACCTGCTCAGGATGCAACACAGCACCCCATGCTGTTAAACACATCATAGAAGACTGCATTCTACACAATCACTTACGCCAACAACATAATCTACACTCCTTGAGAGCCCTGTTGGAATGCCCGATCGTGGCCATGGCCTTCCTTAGGGACTCGGGGCTGTTCGGCCAGGCAGCTTAGGGAACGACAACAACAATATCTTCAAGCAACTTCTCCAGTACAATTATGTCTTTTGATTGTTTGTGCTCAGGCTAAACCTAGACAATTGTAATGCCCTTCAGAAAAGGTGTCCTGTAGTCAAGAGGTGAAAAGTTATGAAATGTGAGTGCTATTGAATCTGCTGATGTGAAGAACTTGCACTATGACCCAAAAAGAGCAACAGATCTCCTTCAACCCTATCTCAACACACTACATGGCTGGTGCACTACAAACAGACTTAATCTAGCCCCAGCCAAATCCACCGCAACCCTGCTCACAAGTTGGACAGGAGAACACGAATACATCCCTCAACTCACCATAAACAACACACCCCTAACACATACACACACACCCAAAATCCTAGGAGTAACATATGATACTCATATGACATTCAAACAGCACACCACAAACATTAAAAAGAAACTGACACCCAGACTTAACGCCCTCAGGTCACTAGCTCACACAAAATTTGGACACAACAAAGAAACTACCACCACAGTATATAAACAATACATAAGATCAGTGATGGAATACGCAAGCCCAGCCTGGGCTTCTAACCTAGCTGAAACACATCATAAGACCTTACAGACTATTCAAAACAAAGCCCTGAAGATCATTACAGGCTGCACAGCTACTTCACCCACAGATCACCTACATCAAGAAACCAAAATCCTCAAAGTCAAAGACCATCTGGACATGAGAGGCACTCAATTCCTGGCAGCAGCCTCCACGAACCAAGACCACCCACTAAACTACATGGCAACACACCCACAGACACCAAGAAATATCAAAACAACACCCAGCACACGGTATCACACACAATTATTGTCCTCTCTCCCTCCCTGCCCACCCCGAACCAACTTCCAAAAGCACATCCATACTCATATCTCTCACCAATTCATCCACTCACTCACAGACAACACGCAGCTGCATGCACGACCTCCCGAAATCCATCCTTCCGAATCCTCCCTTCCTCGCAAGGACAGAGTCCACCTGGCCAGGCTGAGATGCGGACACCATCCAGCTCTCCTGAGCTATCAGAAGAGACTGGATGACTCTGTTGTCGACGCCTGCCCGGGATGTAACACAGCACCCCATACCATTAAACACATCATAGAAGACTGCATTTCACACAACCACTTACGCCAACAACACAATCTACACTCAATGAGAGCTCTGTGGGAGAGCCCGATCGTGGCCATGGCCTTTCTCAGGGACTCGGGGCTGTTCGGCCAGGCAGCTTAGGGAACAACAACAACAACAACAACAACAACTTGCACTTATGACAATAGATTAAACCAGCTTATATTTTTAGATATTTATTGGGTGGTTGGGCTTCGGACCCTCTACCTGGGAAACATATCCAACAACAAAAAAAAGCCTCGGACACAGACGGACTGACTGTTGACGACCATCGACAGGACAAGGACTGTTTTCGGCTAGCGACCTGGATTGTCAGAGGCGTGTATTATGGCACGAAAGAAGAGAAAGGTTCTGGGAGTACTGGCGATGTACTGGCTGCATGTATGCGGAATGACAAACCAAATGGAATGGTACATGTAGGAAGAATGGGTGTGTGTGCTGGAGTAAATGAGAATGAGAGAGCAAAAGAAGACATAAATTTGCATTATTTTTAACATTGTTCTTAAGGGTAGTGACCTGCTTTATTTCTCTTTCTTGGTTGTATCCATTCGGTCCCATTCAGCCTACTGTTTTAAGACATTTATCCCCATCTAGGTGTAGATTTTTTCCTGGCAAGCGATAGCGAGCTAACATTTTATGGAGAAATCCGGCTTCGACGGAGACATTTTTCTATCAAAAAATTACAAATTTAGACAGTTGTCTTAACACATTACTGTATTCAAAATATGGTGGCTCGCTATCGGTCGCCAGGTATAAATAGACACCTGGATGAGGATAAACGTCTTAAAACAGTACTGTAGGCTGAATTGGGCCGAATGTATACAACCCAGAGATAGAAAAAAAAGCAGGTTACTCCCCTTAACATCAATAACCCCCAAATGAAGTTAATGAAAGCATGTGATCCTCCCAGGATTCGAACCCAGGATATCTCGTACAGAACATACATGCTCTAACCATTACACCATCAAGACAGTAATAAGCCCAGCACATGATCACAATAAATATCTGTTTATTGATTATTGGATATCAATCTTATTATGTACTAGACCCAACTGCACTATAAATAGCCTGATGCTTATGTGAGAGGAAAGAACATTTATGGGGTACAGTGACAGGACCGACCTCGCTACGAAATATTCCTGAACCTATTAATTATTAACATCGTTCTTAACACCAATAACCCCCCAAAAGAAATTTATGAAAGCATGTGATCCTCATGTCTCGAGTCGGCCACCCCTAGCTATGGGGTATGTGCCTGTGTACATACATACATACATACATAACATTTTAAGACTGAGTGTTCCACACATAAGTGCAGTTTCAGTCTCTTGTCCTAATGGCGGCGTTCCAGGCAACCCTGTTAAGGGCTGCTTCACTTGTCAAGTTCTTGGATTTGAGATCGGCGCGTATAGTCCGATCCCAGGTCTTCCTCGGTCCACCCCTTGGTGCAGCTCCCTCCACAATCACAGACCTGCATTTTGTCACCCAATTTTGTTCATCCATTCTCTCCACATGTCCATACCATCCCAGTCTACTTGTACGCATCACCTCGCTAATACTCTTTATACCTAAACGTCTCCTCAGCTCAACATTTGTTATTCTATCCTGTAGCCTGGCCCCACACATCCATCTCACCATTCTCATCTCATTACGCTCCATTCTGTTGACATCCTCTACTTTAACGGCCCATGTTTCTGAGGCATACGTCATTGCACTTCTAACACATGAGGCATACACCTTTCCCTTCAGGGGGAGAGGCATTCTTTTCATGGTCAGGATTGGCATCAATTCTCTGAACTTCCCCCAGCCACACCTAATTCTAGCAACAGTGGCAGCCTCGGCCCCACCACCGGCAGAGATGGTATCTCCTAGGTAACAAAACTTGTTCACCAGCTCCAAAGACTCATTTCCAAAATTCACAGCCACAGGATCATCACTTAACACAAGCTCGCCTTTGCACACTACGCACTCAAATTTCTCTATTTCTGACTTATCCTTCGGCAGGGGCCCCTTTATTCTACTACAGCGCTTACTCCCATGGTGTACCCAACATCGACAGATGCTACATTGAATTGAGTTAACGCCCACTCCCTTTCCACACACTGCACATGGGTATGCACCGCTCTTTTCCACATTGCCTCGTCTCAAACTACAATGCATAACCTTGGTTTTGTTAATATTGACTCTTAAACCCTTGCTCGCCATGCCCTCTCTCCACTTTCTGAATTTGGCCTCAGCATCCTGCATACTGTCAGCTATTAGGACTAAATCGTCTGCATAAAACAGTTCCAACGGGAGTCCGCCTCTAAAAACTCTAGACAGCGCCTCCAAGACCATAATAAAGAGGAGGGGGCTTAACACTGAACCCTGATGGACTCCAACACGGACTGCGAATTCATCACTCAGTACACCTTTCACCCTCACCGAACTTCGCGAATCCTCATACATCTTCATTATCACACGCACCAGCCACTCTTCCACACCAAGTTTCCTCATAGCCCACTGTACAACATCTCTAGGTACCCTATCAAAGGCCTTCTCCAGGTCCACAAACACAAAGTAAAGATCCCTGCCTTTTAGTAGGTATCTTTCCTGTATCTGCCTGACTATGAAGATAGCATCGGTTGTACCACGTCCTGGCATAAAACCAAACTGCATATCATCAATAGAGATGCTTTGCCTGATCAAACCCTCAAGGACTCTCTCACAGACCTTCATGATTTGGTCAAGCATTTTCAGGCCCCTATAATTTCCTCTATCTAGCGCATCCCCTTTTCCTTTGTATATATTTACTATTACACTTTTGAGCCAATCCTCTGGGATTTTCTCATCTTTAATAATGGTGTTTATCAACTCAGTGACTAAGTTTACACCAATCTCCCCTGAGGCTTTTATCATCTCAGCGACAATGTCGGAGCAACCTGGAGCTTTACCGTCCTTCATTTTATTGATTGCGTCGCTCACTACAGCTGGTGCTATCAAAGGAGGGGGCCCAGATATTGGTTTTTCGATACTAAGCTGTTCCTTATCCCATTCAAACTCTACATTTAGCAATCGTTCATAGTGTACCTTCCATGCTTCTCTGATTTCATTTTCTGCATACACAATCTTCCCATTATCATCTCTAACACACTGTTCACCTATAATATCCCTACTGTCATTTTTAACTCGCCTAGCTAGGTTGAAGATCCCATTGGGATTGTCAGTGTTACACACTTGTTCGAGGACCAGGTCCTTAATGCGATTTTTAGCATTGTAAATAACTCTTTTGGCAGTTCGTTTAGCTGCCTGGTATTCCTCCCTGCTGCCTCCTTTCTTCCATGCTTTGAAGCATCTCCTTTTCTGTTTCACAGCATGTTCTACCTCATCGTTCCACCACCAAGAGGTCTTATTCCTGGGGTGACCCTTTGTTTTCCCACAGACTTTGTCAGTGGCAGCGATAAGGCTATGCTTAAGAAAGTTCCATTGGCTATTTACATCGTTAGGCCTAGCTTCCTTATTTCTATTCATTTCCTCCAGTTCATTATGAAACCTATCCCTAACTTCCTTGTCCTTCAGCAGCCACACTTTCCTTTTGGGTATGTAAACCTTCTTGCGCTTAGGATCTCTGTATAAGCTCATGTCGCACACAAGTAGCTTATGCTGGGGGATACATTCTTCACTCGGGATGACCTTTACATCTCGAACTAGTTTCCAGTCTTTCCTGTTAACCAAGAAGTAATCTATCTGGCTACTGGAGACCCCAGAGTTATATGTGATCAGGTGGCTCTGTCTTTTCTTGAACTTTGTGTTACACACAACCATGTTGAGTGCAACGCAGGACTCCAATATATATTCGCCTTCTAGATTTCTCCTTCCGTAACCAATTCCTCCATGTACCCCCTCGTATCCATCTGCAGATGCTCCCACGTGACCATTGAGGTCCCCCCCCACGATAGTTATTTCGTTCTCCGAGAGGCCTGAAATGACACTGACGGTGTCATTCCAGAAGTCCTCTTTTATCTCTTTCTGTAAACCAGCCTGTGGGGCATATGCAGATATCACATTCAGAATTCTTTCACCAACTTTCAACTTCAAAACAATCAGCCTTTCACTAACTCTCGTAATCTGAAGCACACTTTCCGCCAGCTCTTCAGCCACCAGAACACCCACTCCTCCTTTCGCTTTATCAGTCTCCACACCCATCCAGTATATCCTATATCTTTTCCTCCTTCCGACAATCCACTGTACCCCATGCCTCTTCCAGAGTGTTTCCTGGGTACAGCAGATGTCCACTCGCCTCCTCTCACACATCTCAACCACTTCATTCGCACGCAGTATATATACATACATACATACAGTACATTCATGTGATCCTCCCAGGATTCAAACCCAGGATATCTCATACAGTGTAATGCCAGAAGTTGTGGCAAGTGCTTAAACAGAGCTGGATGTAGAAAATCGCTTGAGCTATCAGTCCAAGTACAGTACTGTATTTCTCTTATTTATTTTCCTGAAGCCAGAGTTATATATACTGTACTGTACAGTACAGGTCTCCTTTATTATCTGATGCCCCGAATTAATTATATTATTATAGGTTTTTAGGTGTTTGTGTTTGGGTTTTGGCTGGTCCGAGAACACATCACCATTTACCCCATTAATTTTGAGATGGTTCGGCCATATGGAACGTATGGAAAGCGAGAGAATGACTAAGAGGGTGTACGAGAGCGAGGTGGAGGGACAGAGGGGGAGAGGTAGACCGAATATGAGGTGGAAGGATGGAGTGAGGAACTACATGAACGAAGGCGGTGCTGGTTGGGGGGAGGGGCGTCGACTGACTGGGGACAGAGGTGCATGGGGGCGGTTCGTTTGTGGCCACCCCTTCGGGGATCACGGCGTCAGGCAATAGATAGAATAGATAGAATTTTAGGGTTTGCTATGCAATTTTTCTATTAAAGATCAAGTTTTCTGGAACGTAACCCAATCGTATATCGAGGGAGACCTGTGCTATGTAATTTGATAGCTGTGTATTTTATCAGAACAACTTTATAAATAATGTATAATTTAATTCTAACATCTACAAAGTTTTTACTTCCATACAATACTTTTCCATATTTTACCTTTGTATATTTTGTGCAAATTACTCTAATTCGTGGCAAACAGTGACACAAACATGAAGTACTTGCCATTAACCTATAAAAAGCGAGCTGTGTGTAGTGAACACCACAGTTCTGGGCGGCAATAATAGGCTCCATTAGTGCCTATAATCGTCATTTTACGATAAATATCGTTATTACTTATTCATATGCGTCTATTTTACCTTAAATATGAAGCTAGTAACCTGTAACAACAATAAAACAAGTGGGAATATAGTTTTTATGGTCAAAATCGCGAATTATAGTCGGCCGCTCCATTCATGAGTTGTGAGCCAGCAGCGACTACACCCTCTCTCTCTGCAGCCTACAGCCATACTGAACCTCCCCTCCCTCATTCTCTCCACTCCATACGCTCGGTAGCAACAACACCCCACTCTAGAACCGGGTTGCAGATAGTGGCATGATAAATACACCAATAAAGGTGGTAATAAGAGGAAAAATAGGTGATCATTGAATGGGGGGGGGGGGATATTGACACATGTGGTTAAGTGTTATGAGGTATGGAGGAAAAAAAAAAAATTTAACCCTTCCCGCCCGGGCAGCATTTTAAAATGACACCGCGGCAGATGGGCAGGAGCCCGGGTGTCATTTTAAAATCTGTAAGCTTGAAAGCCGTGCGTCCGACGTATGTAAACAAAGCCTGTCTTTGCGTCACCGCACCTCCAAAAACAAGAAGAAGAGTCGGAGTTTGTTATTCTGTTGTCTGCTAGAACTGATTTAGTGTTGAAAAGTGTCTGATATTGCTAACATTACATCGAAACTTTCTCCACGGAAATTGTCATCACAACTGAACCAGTTGACCTAGAGAGCTCTACTCAACGCTGGTCTACAGATACGAAACACACCTACGTTTAGAGATGCGTGGGAAATCTCTAGCAGTTAAAGTAACAAAGATACGGGTAGCCTATTAACCCTTGGAATCCGGGAGGCCTCATATGAGGCAAAATGCGCGGCTAAAAAGTCGCCGATATAATCATCAGAACTCGGCAACCACGCAACGTAGCGATGTTATCTCAACGGCAGTCTACAGACAAGAAAACGTTCTACAATTTGCAAATTTTTTTTACTGTTCTAGGTGGTCTCAATCAGTAGCTACTGAGTTATGAAGTTTGAAAATACCAAACTTCATATGAGGCCCCCCGGATCCCAAGGGTTAAAGACGTTTTTCGACCAGATCGCCCGGATCTCAATGCTGTCATTAGGAAGGCGAGCCCGGGCGGGAAGGGTTAAGTGCTACTGGGGCCTTTTAAACATTTTTTTTAGGCCTTCCCTCTTAAGAGTTTTGCCGCTGTCGCCCAGTAAAACCTCTTAAGAGCTTTCTCGCCGTTCCCGGGTTAATAATGAAAGTAGACCAACTAGGCGATTTAAGAACGAGTGTGGGAATATTGAATTTAGTCCTCCTCATGCACATAAAGTTTTAACTCCTTGGGTGGTCACGTAAGGGTGTCAGAGTGACATACAGTACTGTAGTGGTTGACATGCACTTGTCGGAATGGAACAAAAGTTGAAGCAGTGGGAACCGCGCTTTACAACAGGATCTGTGGTGTAACTGCAATACTTTACCCAGGACTGTTTGTAAATGAAGTATCAGATGAGAGCTTGTATCAGGACTGTTTGTAAATGAAGTATCAGATGAGAGCTTGTATCATCAACTTTTGATAGTCAACATTTTCTGTAAATATATCTGACTTTTTGCACTAGCATTGAAAACTGGACTGAAGATAGAGTTATTTTGGTGACTGAATTATTTTAAAAGTTTACCTCATAAGCTGCCAAATCAGTGTTGAATATATATGTTGATAGAAATGGTGCTCGTGTGATACCTGCTTAATCCATTTCTTCTTGTAGGTGACGGGGATGCTGATGGAACTGCCTGGATCGACCCTCTCGTACCTGTTGTCTCACCCCCCGGCCCTTGCCTCGGCCGTCACAAGGGCGCGCACTGAGTACCTCGCTTACATCCAGGTGCGGACTTTTATTTTAGGGGAACTGTGTTAATTTTTTGGAATGAAAGAAGATGTTCTGGAAGGAGGTAAACAGAGTAAGGAAAGGAGAACAAAAGAGGGAAAAGTCGGTGAAAGAACAAATGGAGAGTTACTAGTGGAAGGAGTGCAAGTGAGGAAAAGATATGCTGAGTATTTTTAATCTTTGCTAAATGTAAGAGATGGAAAGGAGGCAGTGATTGAAGCAATGGTTGTTGTTGTTGTTCCCCAAGCTGCCTGGCCGAACAGCCCCAAGGCCCCGAGCAAGGCCATAACTGAGCGCCCCCACAGAACCCTCCCTGCCTACCACAATAAAGCCTGGGTGACCGAAGCCACTCCATGGCGGGGAGCGGAGGAGGGTGCGGAAACGCCCGGGAAACCAAAGCCCCACCCAGGGCCCTGTGCCCCTCAGCAATTATGAAGAGAAAGTTGAGGGGCAAAGGAAAAATGTGACGCTTTGGCTTCCAATCTTGGTAGATTGGGAGGTCAATCCACGGAAAAGACGCCGTCACTTGAGATCTAGGAAAGACATAAGTAAAAGGAACAGTCGGAGTAAGCTATGGGTATGGCAGAGATCGCTCAGTTCTCACTCTGATAGACCAGCCCATCACCATATGACTAGAACCCATTCCTCTCAGCATCAGCTAGGAAAGGCCCTAGAAAGCCACCTTTGGCGGGGGGATAGCTCCCCTATTTCAACCCCTTTCGGGGTTGGGCACCCGCCCTGAAGCAATGGTTGATGGTGATAGGTTACCCAGGCCATCCAAGTGGCAGGAAATGAATGAAAGGATTGGGAAAAATTAAGTGAAAGAAGCGGTGAGACAAATGAGAGCGAGAAAAGCAGAAGGTATGGATGGTATTGCTGTGGAGTGTATTAAGAAGGGTGGTGATATGATAATCGATTGGCTGGTGAGACTATTCAATGTGTGCTTTGTTGTGTCATTGGTACCACTAGATTGAAGGAGTGCATGTATTGTGCATGTATTGGTAAATGAGTTTGGAACAGTGTGCGAAAAACGGAATTTGAAGGTAAATACGGGGAAGAGCAAGGTTATGGTCTTCGAAAGGGGTGAAGTCACAGAGTGTGAGGTGAAGCTGAACGGTCAGGCTATGGAGATCGTCAACTCTTTTAAGTATCTGGGCAGTGTGTTGAGTAAAGATGGGACTATGGATGAAGAGGTGCGGGAGAGGGTACAACAGGGGAAGAGGGTTGTAGGAACGCTAAAAGCAGTAACAAGAAATAGGGTGGTCAGTATGGAAGTGAAGAAGTCCTTGCATGACAGTGTGGTAATCCCGACACTGACTTACGGAAGCGAAGCATGGACGTTGGTTGAGAGACTCAGACCAAGAGTGAGAGCAGTGGAAATGAATTACTTAAGGAGTGCGTGCGGAGTTACATGGAGGGATAGACAGACTAATGAGGAAGTAAGAAGGAGGTGTGGTGTGGAGGTAGATGTGCTGGAAAGTGTGAAAAGGAACAACTTGAGATGGTTCGGCCATATGGAACGTATGGAAAGCGAGAGAATGACTAAGAGGGTGTACGAGAGCGAGGTGGAGGGACAGAGGGGGAGAGGTAGACCGAATATGAGGTGGAAGGATGGAGTGAGGAACTACATGAACGAAGGCGGTGCTGGTTGGGGGGAGGGGCGTCGACTGACTGGGGACAGAGGTGCATGGGGGCGGTTCGTTCGTGGCCACCCCTTCGGGGATCACGGCGTCAGGCAATAGATAGATAGATAGATGTATTGTGCCATTGTACAAGGGGAAGGGAGACCGGCAGGAGTGTTCAAGTTATAGAGGTATTTTATTATCAGTTGTTGGAAAGCTGTATGGCAGGGTGTTGATAGAGAGGATAATAAAGGGTATAGAAGGTGCAATAGAAGAAGAGCAATGCAGTTTTAGGAGGGGAAGAGGGTGTGTGGATCAGATTTTTGTAGTAAGACAGCTATGCGAGAAGTATTTAGAGAAGCATAAGAAGATATTTTTGGGCTTTTATGAATTAGGAAAAAGTGTACGATCGTGTGGATCAAGAAGCATTGTGGAAGGTGCTAAGGATTTATGAAATTGGAGGAATTTTCTTAAAGCAGTCAAGAGTTTTTATGAAGAGAGCAGAGCTTGTGTTAAAGTACCGATAGGAAATGAGTTGAGTGAATGGTTTGAGGTAGATGTAGGTCTGCGACAGGATTGAGTAATGTCACCGTGGTTGTTTAATGTAGTTATGGATGGTGTGGTGAGGGAGGTGAAAATGAGAACTATGGGTAGAGGATTGGGTTTAGTTGGAAAGAATGGTAGAGATTGTGAGTTGAACCAGTTGCTGTTTGCTGATGATACAGTGTTGGTGGCGGATTCTGAGGAGATACTGTACTTCAGCGAGTAGTCAAAGAGTTTGGTGTGGTATGTGGGAGGAGGAAGCTGAGGGTGAATGTCAATAAAAGTAAAGTAATGGTGTGTACAGTGTTAGAGGTGTTCCTAGGGTGAATCTAGATGTGCGGCTGGATGGGGAAATACTGGAACAAGTGGAGTGTTTGAAAGATCTAGGAGGAGTGATAAGCAGGGACGCAAGTGTGAACATGGAGGTAAAACAGAGAGCATGTGAAGGAAGGAAAGTTTTCAGAGCAATGGGAAGTATGTGGAAGGTGAGAAACCTTGGAATGAACTAAAAGTGCAATGTATCAAGGGATAGTTATACCAACAGTGATGTATGGGGCTGAGACATAGGCTCTGAAGGCAAAGGAGAGAAGAAAGCTGGATGTGATCGAGATGAGCTGCTTGAGGAGTATATATATGTGGAGTGATTTGTAGAGACAGATTGAGGAATAAAGAGATACGTAGGAGAGAGGGGCAGCAGGAACCTTTGTCGGCCAGAGTGGACAGAAGGGTGATGTTCTGGTATGGACATGTTGAACGAATGGAAGATAAAAGGCTTACAAGGAGAATATACAGTAGGGTCCCGCATAAAACGTGTTCGCATAAAACGAGTCTCGATTAAAACGACCGACCTAAAATATTAATATTTAATTTTCGATCAGAACGAATGTGATCACATAAAACGAGTCCGTCGCCAAAGTGGGGCAAATCCGAGGAGTTTTCATATAGAGCGCCGAAATATCGTACAAAACGTACGAAATATCGTTCGCTTTGTACAAAAAATTTCGCTTACAGTGAACATTGACGATATTGCGCCACCAAAATGCTGTGTTCACATAAAACGAAATCGCATAAAACGCCCTCGTTTATCGACCATAAACTCGTTTTATGTGAGACCCTACTGTATGTCAGATACAAGGGGAGGTAGAGGGGTAGGCTCCGCCCAGGGGGTAAGGGGGCCTTCACTTATGGTGGAGGAAAAAAGAATATGCCACACACATCCTACTGCATGTCGTACAAGGCGACTAATAGGGGGGATGGCGTTAGGCTTGTGGACCAACAGCCATTACTATGCACTCAACCCTCCATTATCGCGCCCAATTGGTGCCGTTAAAAGGCTGCGATAACAAAACTTAATAACTAATACCAGGGCAGCCAAATCCATCCCTCTGAATCTTCCCTTCCTAACGAGGACAGAGTCCACCTGGCCAGGCTGAGATGTGGGCACCATCCAGCTCTCTTGAGCTATCAGAAGAGACAGGATGACTCCGTCGTCGACACTTTCCCAGGATACATACATACTGTACACAAATTTAAAGACCAAGTGCTCCACACGAAGCGCGGTTCCGGTCTCACGTCCTAATGGCAGTGCTCCAGGTAGCCCAGTTAAGAGCTGCCTCACTTTTCAGGTTCTTTGATTTAAGATCAGACTGCAAAGTCCGATCCCACGTCTTTTATGGTCCACCCCTTGGTGTAGCTTCCTCCACATTCATGGACTTGCATCTTTTCACCCAGCTATGTTCATCCATCCTCTCCACATGTCCAAACCATCCAAACCTGCTAGTACACATCTCATCACTGATACTCTTGATACCTAACCTTCTCCTTAGCTCTTCACTTGATATCCTATCTTGCAGTTTGGCACCACACATCCATCTCACCATTGTCATCTCATTGCGTTCCATTCTGTTGGTATCATCCGCTTTGACAGGCCACATTTCTGAAGCATATGTCATTGCGCTTCTAACGCATGAAGCGTACACCTTTCCCTTCAAGAGGAGAGGGAGTCTTCTTATGATGAGTAGTGGCAAAAGTTCTCTAAACTTTCCCCAGCCGCATCTTATTCTTGCGATAGTGGCGGCCTCGGCTCCACCACCGGCAGAGATGGTATCTCCCAAGTAGCAAAACTTGTCCACCATCTCCAGTGCCTCATTGCCAAAATTAACACTCGAGCCTGTCATTGAATACAAGCTCACCTTTGCATACTATGCTTACAAATTTCTCAATTTCGGACTTCTTCCTTGGTAGAGGTCCTTTTTTTCTAGTGCAGCGCTTCTTCCCGTGATGTACCCAGCTGCGGCAGACACTACACTGTATTGAGTTCGCACCCACCCCTTTTCTGCATACTGCGCATGGGTATGCCACACTTTTTTCTACCTTTCCTAGCCCTAATCCACTGTGTAAAACTTTTGTTTAATTTATATTAACTCTTAACCCTTTACTAGCCATGCCCTCTTTCCATCTTTTGAACTTGGCCTCGGCATCGCGCGCACTATCTGCGATAAGTACTAGGTGATCTGCGTATAGCAGTTCCCATGGGAGCCCAACTCTGAAATTACCAGATAGTGCTTCCAGAACCATAACAAAGAGGAGAGGGCTTAACACAGAGCCTAGGTGAACTCCGACGCGAACTGTAAACTCCTCACTCAGTTAACCTTTCATCCTCACTGCCGTTCGTGAGTCCTCTTACATCTTCATTATCACACACACCACCCACTCCTCTACTCCAAGTTTTCTCATAGCCTACTGCACAACTTCTCTGGGCACCCTATCAAAGGCTTTCTCCAGGTCTACAAACACAAGATTCAGATCACTATCTTTGAGTAGACATGTTTCCTGCAGCTGCCTGACTATGAAGATAGCGTCGATTGTGCCACGTCCTGGCATGAAACCGAACTGCATATCGTCGATAGAAATGCTGTCCCTTATCATACCTTCAAAGACTCTCACAGACCTTCATGACTTGGTCAAGCATTTTCAGGCCCCTATAATTTCCTCTATCCAATGCATCCCCCTTGCCCTTATATATGTTTACTATTACACTTTTGTGCCATTCATCAGGGATTACTTCCTCTCTAATGATGGAATTAATTAGCTCTGTGACCAAACTCACTCCAATATCACCTCAGCTACAATGCCATAGCATCCTGCAGCTTTTCTGTCCTTTATTGTATTTATTGCACTACAGTACTTACAACAGCTGGCACTATCAAAAGGGGGGGGGGGGGTATTAGCTTTTCATTACTAAGTTGCTCTCTATTCCACTCAAATTCCACGTTGAGTAATCTTTCATAGTGTACCTTCCAAGCATCTCTAATTTCTTTGTCGGCATACACAATTGTCCCATTATAATTCCTGACACAATGTTCTACAACATCTCTACTGTCTTCCTAAACTCACTTAGCTAAATTGAAGATCCCATTGGGATTTTCTGTATTACTCACTTGGTCTATGATCAGGTCCTGTATGATTTTCTTTGCCCTGTATTTATCATTTGTTTTGCAATTCGCTTATCCGCCAGATATTCCTTCCTGCTGTCTCCTTTCTTCCATGCTTTGAAACATCTTTTCTCCTTTATTGCATTTTCCACCTCGTCATTCCACCACCAGGAAGTCTTATACCTGGGGGGGGCCTTTAGTTTTGCCACAGACTTTGTCAGTGACGGCAAGAAGGCTACGTTCAAGGAAGTTCCATTGTCTATTTACATAATTTGGCATAGCGCCCCTATTCCTATCTATTTCCTCCAGTTCGCTGCGAAACCTATCCTTGTATTCCAATTTATTCAGTAGCCATACTTTCCTTTTGGGCATGTATACTTTCTTTCGCACAGGATCTTGCATTGAGCTCAAACCACAGACTAGGAGCTTATGTTGTGAGATACATTCTTCGCTCAGGATGACTTTTACATCCCGAACAACTTCCAGTCTTTCCTATTCACTAAGAAGTAATCTATCTGGCTACTGGTGCCCCCAGAACTATATGTGATCATATGATTCACCCTTTTCTTGAACTTAGTATTACACACAACCGTGTGAGTGCAACACAGGACTCCAGTACAGTATATATTCGCTTTCCAGATTTCTTCTTCCATACACTTTCCCATCAGGATGCAACACAGCACCCCATACTATTAAACACATCATAGAAGACTGCATTCTACACAATTACTTACTTAACAACATAATCTACACTCCTTGAGAGCCCTGTGGGAAAGCCCAATCGTGGCCATAGCCTTCCTTAGGGACTCGGGGTTGTTCGGCCAGGCAGGCAACGACAACAATAATATCAACAACCAGGCCAGCTGTAGTGCCGTGTATGTGCACGGAGTGCGTCCTTGCGACACAGCACCCCATGCTATTAAACACATCATAGAAGACTGCATTCCACACAATCACTTACTCAACAACATAATCTACACTCCTTGAGAGCCCTGTGGGAAAGCCCGATCGTGGCCATGGCCTTCCTTAGGGACTCGGGGTTGTTTGGCCAGGCAGCTTAGGGAACGACAACAACAATATCAACAACCAGGCCAGCTGTAGTGCCGTG
Organism: Paralithodes platypus; assembly: GCA_032716605.1. Classification (NCBI taxonomy): domain Eukaryota; kingdom Metazoa; phylum Arthropoda; class Malacostraca; order Decapoda; family Lithodidae; genus Paralithodes; species Paralithodes platypus. Next base: position 20,366,128 of record CM064576.1, on the reverse strand, counting down.
TACGCGCACAGGGTGCGTCCCTGCGACTTGTTCTGGTGGGGGCCACCGGGGCCACTGGATCCTACCACCTTGTAATACTTGGGAGAAGGTGCTAGGAATGGTCCCCGGGGCAGTCTGGAGCCGGAGTTTTGGGGATGACGATTTCCTTTGCCATCCTATTTACCGACTATGACCCTTACAAATTCTGCCAAATTCTGCCAACGCAAGTCTGATGACTCAAAATCGCACAGGAAATGGGCTGCAGCCTCCTGCACATTCAGGCTTGCTAGTGTGAATGTTGAAAGTGTGAGTGGCAGAGCGAGTTATATTGTGGAAGTGCGTGAACGTAGAAGAGTGGATGTGTGCTGTGCCCAGGAAGCGAAAACAAATTTAGTCGTCAGTTTAGGCAAACCGGACACGTGGCACCACTGTACACTCAGAAGTTTGGCAACACTGCCCCACCATAATCATATTATATTAGATTAACCTAACCTAACCTAACCTAACCTAACCTAACCTAAGGAGAAGAATAACTCATGATGCCAAGGATGGAAGGGAAGGAGAGAGAGAGAGAGAGAGAGAGTACAAAGGAAATCAAGTAACAACAGTTCTAGTGACCCTTCTAGGCTGCTTGTCCTCCAAAACACTGAGGATCAAGTGTCCAAACAGTGGTTTAGAGTGGGTAAGGGAACATTGGAAAGGGAAATACTGCCCTGGAACTAATGTCCATGGCAGGATTAGGAAGTTAGTAGGGGACAGATGGGTTAGTAACTGAGGGGGGGGATAAAATAAAGTTATTCATTTACAAACGCCGTCAGTCACGGGTTTGATGCAAGATATTTGTCTAGGCGAAGTTTAAAAGAATCAACAGTGCTGCAGTCTATAATGTCTCGGAGAAGCCCATTCCACAAGTTGACAACTCGATTGAAGAAAAAATTCTTAGATTCGTGAGAGTTAAAAGTTTTACCAATAATTTTGCAACCGTTTCCCCGCGTATAATTAGATTGGTCGATAGTGAAGTACTTACTACAGTTCATATTGTCGATGCCTTTGATGATTTTGAACACTTGAATTAAGTCGCCTCTAAATCTGCGTTGGGTTAAAGGAAATAGATTTAATTCTCTAAGATGCTCCTCGTATGGTTTGTTCCTTAGGCTAGGTATCATTTTGGTAACTCTACGTTGAACTCGTTCTAGCTTGTTTATATATTTTTGGTAATAAGGGCACCAGGATTGAACGCAGTATTCCAGAAGAGGGCAGACTAAGGAATTGTAAAGAGTTAGGATAACTTCTTTGGATTTATGCTCAAATGACCTGCCTATAAAGCCAATTATTTTGTTTGCCTTCTTAACAACTTGTTGACTCGGTTTTAGGTTGTTGTTGTTGTTCCTCAAGCTGCCTGGCCGAACAGCCCCAAGGCCTCGAGCAAGGCCAAGGCCATAACCGAGCGCCCCCACAGAACCCTCCCTGCCGACCACAGTAAAGCCTGGGTGACCGAAGCCACTCCATGGCGGGGAGCTGAGGAGGGTGCGGAAACACCCGGGAAACCAAAGCCCCACCCAGGGCCCTGTGCTCCTCAGCAATTATGAAGAGAAAGTTGAGGGGCAAAGGAAAAATGTGACGCTTTGGCTTCCAATCTTGGTAGATTGGGAGGTCAATCCACGGAAGAGACGCCGTCACTTGAGATCTAGAAAATATATAAGTAAAAGGAACAGTCAGAGTAAGCTATGGGTATGGCAGAGATCGCTCAGGTCTCACTCTGATATCACACTCTGCCCATCACCATTCGGTTTTAGGTTACTCGATATTGTTACTCCCAGATCGGTTTCTCTGTCTACACTCTTAAGCTCAGTGCCATTCATCGAATAGTTTGCTTTCTCATTTTGGTATCTGATATGTAGTACAGTACTTTACATTTATCCGCATTGAAACTCATTTGCCAAATTTGCGCCCAACGTGATTGTGTTGCATATCGTCAACGTGTTCTTTTGAGAGTACGCTATTTGCAATTTTTGTATCGTCAGCAAACTTTGAGATTGTACAGGTGAGACCCTCATCTATGTCGTTGATGTAAATTAGAAAGAGAATTGGACCTAGTACCGATCCCTGGGGTACCCCGCTACATACATTGGTCCATTTAGATGCACTTGCTAAATTGTTAAGTAATAATAGTAAATATATTGATGATATTCTCGTTTGCAATTTGTTAAATTTTAATCAAATTGCGAAACTTATTTATCCTAATTCTATTCCTCTCACACAAGGTAACGTAAACGATGTTGAAATTTTCTTTATATAAATATAGAGATTGTTAACCCCTTCAGACTCATATGATGCAGAGGTTGCCAGATTAGCAATAAGAAATAGAGTTCTCTCACTCTTATAATTACCTCTCCAAAATTAGTTTTCTGCCCACAGCTAACTCAAAGACAACTGCAGAGGTTGAAGTAACTAAACTAAAGGTTTCTAAATACCCCTGATGGTAACAAAGGCTTTAAGGGGACCGACCGGTTAATTTAGGCTTAAAAAACTCGAAATCCTGAAAACACCAATAGGTGTTTACTCAACAAGAGTCAACATCCCTTCATAAGCCAGTGAAATGTTATTAGTGAAAACCCATTGGAAATAGTATTTTTTTATGTTTTCCAAACTTTTCCTGTAATTAGTTTAGTAAAATTTGCCAGAACGTCCCGGACTTCCCAAACTTGACTACTTCCTTTAACGTGACGATAGTGCGTTGTTATATGTGCGATTAGTTTGCTTGGGAAACAGATTAACTTGCTCATGTAGTAATGTACACCCTATGTGGTGGATTGTGTTCTTTTATTTAATAATTTTCATTTTAGTAAGCGTTGTTTCCACATAGCGATTTTGATAATTTAATTTGACTTTATATTGTCCTTGTCCCAATTTTGGTTTGTTTAGTTTGCAAGTTTTACATTTTAATTCTAAAAACGTTATATAGCGAACTTTGAAATTAACATGCTCAGTAACTACTGGTCGTACGAGGAGCATACCTATATAAATCGAAAGAGCGTAAGCTACTCTACAACCTACCATACGCTTTATCTTCTACTTTGCCATGTTCCCGCATAAAATATTGTAAATCTAAAAAACAAAAGTAAAAATGTTCACCTAATGACCTTAGACTTTCACCTGTTTTTCTCAGAACCTATATTGCCGCACTATCGGATGTTATTTTACAGTTATTATTGTACCTATAGGAATGGTGTATATACCATTGGAAAGGTAATTAAAAACACTAAAAGGCCTATAAACCAAATTTACTCTAATAATTTAAATTTTTTCACAATATGTCGTCAAAGTTGTAATTTTTGTATAAATATATTCGCCTGAATCCGTCATCACCTAAATCGAACAAATACACAAAATATATAAAATGTGTTTTATAGAAACTATAGATACACCTTTTGTGAGTTGTTTGATCACATAAAACATGTGCTATGGGGATTTCTGTATGAGTTTATCATTTTCTGCAGTACTATGATTTTCAACATGTTTTTACCTAAATTGCAAGAAAAAAGCAAAAATAAAATAAAATATATTTTTGTTTTATCTAGTTTTATGGTCATATACACCTGTGCCAAATTTCATTTAAATTGATAGTAAGACCTGGAAGTAGCGTAATTATCCGGTCGGTCCCCTTAACCCTCCAGCCCCGGGGGCTATAGCTTGCGACTGTGCTCCGGTACCGGGTGTTTTGACGATCTTTGGCGTATGTTAACTACTCTGTAAGTCAATGAATATGGCATGTAATGTTGTGAATAAAAAAGAATAATGTTCCACAAACCTTCCTCTGTCGAATGGCGTTGAGTAGAGGTCTCTAGCCCCTCTGGTTGCATAATGGTGAGCGCGGGAAGACGAGTGCTTTTCGGCGGCAAATTCTTCCCGCATTCGGACGCGTCGCCCCGGCCATGGCTACGACGCACCTAGCCGCTCGTCGCGCCAAAGTATTTATCTCCCTTAGACGATTTTAGTGTTTGATATTGAGAATGTGATGTTTATTTGATATTTTCTAGTTATTTTGAGGCCAATTATATAAAATATGTTTATTAGGGTATCACTGTCACTGATATTGCTAATTTTCACTCGATACCGTACATTTTATTAGTAATTGAGGTAGCTTATTGTTGTATTAGGCACTGATTATTCGTTATCACAGGTGTTTATTATACTTTGGCCATCATATATTAGGTCTTGTGTCACTTTCACTTTGACAAATATGCTTTAGAGAGTGTCACTGTCACTGATAATGCTCATTTTCACTCGATACCGTACATTTTATTAGTAATTGAGGTAGGTTATTGTTGTATTAGGCACTGATTATTCGTTATCACAGGTGTTTATTATACTTTGGCCATCAAATATTAGGTCTTGTGTCACTTTCACTTTGACAAATATGCTTTAGAGAGTGTCACTGTCACTGATAATGCTCATTTTCACTCGATACCGTACATTTTATTAGTAATTGAGGTAGGTTATTGTTGTATTAGGCACTGATTATTCGTTATCACAGGTATTATTATACTTTGGCCATCAAATATTAGGTCTTGTGTCACTTTCACTTAGTTATATGATTTGTAAACGTTTTATATACAATTTATTGTGTCTTTTTTCACTGATTTATATATTTCTATAGGTTCTAATCATATGAATGTCACTTGGTATATACATATGTGTCACTTTCACATATTATTATGGTGTAATTGTATTTGTATCAATGTTCTCATAATACATGACTTTTGTATTACAATAAATTGGTTTTCTTCCACTTTTTGCCTATATATAATTATAGTGTACATATTGTCATTTTATTTGGCAATTTCAGTATGATTATTAGAACTCCAGCTTGGAGTGGTAATCAAAGAAGCACTCTAAAGCACAGAGTGCCACCTTGCACTCCACACACTCCATGGTTGACTTTTTACCTGACCTCGGCCTCACCCTGCTGTTGTAGCAGACATGGCACCGCTTCTGCTGTGTTCTTCCTGATTCATTCTGAGGCAGGGAACCAAGCCTGTGCCTAATCAAGTATTGAGCACACTGCAAGCGGTCAATAACGGCGGGCCCAGGATGTGCCACTGCCCTCTGTGGCGTAGCATACTTCTCCAGGAGCTCCGTCAACACCTGCTTTTGGAACCTCCGCAGGCTATTGAACTTCATGGGTGTGTTCACATTCCGAAGCTTGTATATGTTGTAGGCATTCAGAACTGACATGTCCACCATATGCAGAAAGAACTTTTTGTACCATCTGCACGAGGTACGCAGGCAGTCAATGAAGCCTATCTGCATGTCGGACTTGTCCACCAGCCTCATGTTGATGTTGTAGTCCAGGACAGCATCGGGCTTGGTCACCCTGGCCTGGGTGCGGCGATCCACCTTGCCAGTCTCCACCATTTCCCCCTTGTGGATGGTGGTCAGGAGGTTGACCTTCCGCTGGTCGTGCCAGTGGATAGCCAGAATGGGCCCCGACTTCTTCTTGAACACATCACCTTTTTTGGTCTTTGGAGGGAAAGGTGGCATGCCCTTCCTTTTCCCTCGTACTGTGCCTACAGTCCCCGTCTTGCGCTCATGCAGGTACTGTGAGAGAGTGGGGGACGTGTAATAATTGTCCGTGTAGAGGACGTGATTCTTGTGAAAGTAGCGGTCCATCATGGCTTGCACCACTGCTCCGCCAAAGCCAATGAGGGGGTCCACAAGCAAGTCCCCTTCCTTCCCGCTGTAGACCAGGAAGTCCAGGACATAGCCAGTTTGGCAGTCGCACAGCACAAAGAATTTTATGCCAAAGCGATGTCTTTTTGAGGGGATGTACTGCCGGAAGCTGAGTTTTCCCCGGAACAGCACAAGAGACTCGTCAATGACGACCTTGCGGAAGGGCTTGAAGTAGGAGGTGAAGCGTTCTCGCATCATCTCGTACAACGTCCTAATCTTCCACAGCTTGTCTGGGAGGTGGACGTCAAGGTTGGTGACAAGATGGAGCGCTGCGAGGATATCAAGGTACCGGTCGCGAGACATATATTTCCCGAAGGCAGGGGTGGATATCAGATCATTGGTGATCCAATAGTCAGGCAACCTATGCTTCTTGACATGAGGCATTAGCATGGTGAGTGCCAGGAACACCATGAACTCTTTATGAGTCACTGGGGTCCACTGCCTCATGTGGCCCTTGGTCACCTTTCCCAAAAAGTGGACCTGGAATTGGTGCTGCTTATTTGTCTCTTTGACAACATAGCCTACCACCTCCTCATCAAAGAAGGCCTCAAATAGTTTGTGTGGTGGAGCATTGGGGCCTGCAGGAAAATTGGGGGTAATGCCTGAACCCTCCAGTACCTCATCAAAAGCTGGCACATCAGGGTTGTATCCATCCTCATCAACTACGTCTTGCCACTGAAAAACGTAGAATGGGTCTTGTCTACGCTGACGAGGAGCTCCAGCTGGTGGCCCAGCACGCCCACGGCCAACTCGGGAGGCGGGCGGCCAGGGCGGCCAGGGCGGTGGGCAGCACGACGGGCAGCACGACGCCGGGCCAAGCGGATGGGTCGAGGGTCGTCGATGTCCATATAGTCATCGTCAGAGTGGTCATCTTGCCCTGACGGTGGACCTATGTAATCATGACCAGAGTCTTCAGAGAGGTGCCCTTCATCATCAGTGGCCCCCACATAATCTGGCGGGGAACCAGTGATGCGTGGGCGGCGTGCGGGTGGGCGAGGTGGGGAAGGAGTGGCAGGTGAGGCTGTGTCCCCCCGAGGTCCTGGGCTCCTTGGCCTGCGACGAGTGACAGAAAGCAATGTTTCACTGTCACTAGGCCCAGGTATTGGTGATGCGAGCTCAAAGACTTCTTCAGGAAGACATGTTGAAGGCGGGAGAGGTGGGGAGGACCGTGGGGAAAGTTGCGGGGACGTATGGCTGGGGCCGGCCGGGGTGGACGCCGCGGGAGCCTCGAACAAAACTCTCTTACTTTTCTTAATTTTTTTGGTATATTTCCTACCTTTCCCCTTTTCGGCAGCAGTATGTCTCCTGTCGGGGGACCTAGGAGGCAAATAGGCCGAAAGTGTGGGGTCCTCAACCCTTGGCAATGGTGGGGGTGGTGGGGAAGAATGCGGGGCATCCGGGTCATCTTGGGTGGCGTGGGTAGATAAGGGAGACAATGGCGGACGAGAAGGGTCACCACGCTGACCCTCACTCACAGCCTCATCCTCACCAAGTAGTTTTGCTTGTTCCCTAGCTGCCGCGGCCGCCTTCTCAAGTATTTTCTGCTTATACAAATGTAGCTTGAAAGGCGATTTACCTGGGGAAGGGCTTGGCGTCGTGTCACTTATGCGAAATTTGGTGAGTGACCTTGAACTCTCCCACTCACTCACTCTCTCAAGTTCACTGTCTTTAGGTAAACCAGCTTCCTCAACAACTGGTACATCACCTTCATCACTCTCATCACTGTCATGTTCTCTCGCAAATCCCAGGAATTGTTCTTCTTTGTCACTCTCATGGCCATAATCACTCGACTTATAATTACTGGAGTCGTCACTGACTTCATCATCAACATTATGCTTGGCATCAGCTCGCTCATAAAGTCTCAATGTCGTCTCAATACCTCCGGGAGATAACACATTTAGGCGATGGCGTCGGGGTAAGGCGCGACGAACTAGCAAGGGCGTCGTAGGAAGCACGGTATCGGACACAGCGGAATCACTATTTGGCGTACTGTCCATGATGGCGTCGGGGTAGATACTGTTGCTGTGGCGTAGTTTACGCCTGGTGGCGCCACCTACCGTCCCACGATACCGAAAATGTACGCGCGGCATTCGAAAGCACGCACGCAAGCAATGGGCGTTCAAGAGCCCTTCCGGGTTGCGCGGGCCGAGGTTGTTATGGGCGTTCAAGAGCCCTTCCGGGTTGGAGGGGTTAAAGTATCCCTAATCGGCTCAAAATCGCGTCATATGTCGGAGAGGGTTAATGAACAGTGCATACTTAGTGTACATTACGGGTTTGACGCCACCCCTTGGGGTGAGATCAGGAAAACCCATATTTTGGGAAGGTCACGGAGTATCTAACGAAGTGTGCTTATTACTGACGATGTAGTGGGATAACTGCTAATCGATCATCGCCCACACGTGTCTAGTAATTAAAAATCTATCTCTGGTTGATGTAATAAGTTCTACCAAAGGATCGTTAGATTAGAACTCCGTAACTACTGTTTGTTATTTCGGGAATACTGTAATGTGAATTTATAACTTAATTAATCACAGGTAAGCTTCCAGAAATTAATTTTTTTTTTTTTTTTTTTTTAGGTTATAACCTTTTATAAAAACTACCCCTCATCTTTCTGATCGTCCACCGATCTTGTGACGTCACGGCCTGGGTTATAAAAACTGCTCCGTACGGGTCAGCGTCCTCTGTTATCAAGTATTCACCAAATGGTGCCGAGTGACGGATCGAGTGGATGGGCAGGGGTCGGTAGTGGGTGGGTAAAAATGTTAGATACTCTGTGACCTTCCCCAAATATAGGGTTTTCCTGATCCCACCCCAAGGGGTGGGGTCAAACCCGTAATTTAGGGTCGGTCACTTCGTATCTAACGAAGTGTGCTTAGGTAACAAGATTGGAGGAGGACCTTCATGAGATTCGTATCTGCGCGTAGGGGTGGACCTAGAATGACGTGGGCTCGGGTACTCCGGTCCGATCTCAAAATAAAGAACTTGACAACACAGGCGGCCCTTGACAGGACCGCCTGGAAAGCTGCCATTTAGGACGTGAGACTGTAACCACAGCTTCTGTGGACAAACGGTCTTTAAACTTGTATGTATGTATGTATGTATGTATGTAACTCACCATGCCTATGTACCTTAAACTCCATGCTAAGCTGTTCTTGTTGGGGTTCCCCGACCCATGCAGTGTCTTATGCTATACTGTATGTGTACGATCGTGTACGGTACACCCACCAAATACATATGCAGTACAGTACTGTACCGTATAAATAAATATATTTCCATTAATACATATTTCTTTATCTATATTCAGTAATTCATCTATTTTGGATATATTGTTTTAGGGGAGTAAGACTATATGTGTTCCCTTTCCTTATTAATCAGGCACTAATGTACATCAATTAAAGAATCATTAGGGCTGATCACCTTTTATACAGGTGAACCGTGAACATATACAGTACAATAAATAGAAGTGAACATATACAGTACAAGAAATACAGGTGAACATATACAGTACCAGAAATACAGGTGAACATATATGGTACAAGAAATAACATAAGACCATTGGCTGCTAGCCAGAACTAGGCTACATTATATATTCATCTATTACTATACAATGACCAAGGCAAACCAGTCCTCCCTAGTAGGTGGACCCGGGAGCAGGTCTTTCCCGCCCTCAGACCATTCCGACTAGAAGATCCCGCCCGCTTAGCTAGGTCCATCCTGCCCGAATGTTGTGGGCGGGAAGAGCCAAGCAATCAATACTTCCTTGGCTGATTCCGCCCTCTAAGATTAGACTGTCCCGCCCATTTGTATGGTTGATTCCGCCCTCTAAGATTAGACCGTCCCGCCCATTTTTATGGTTCACACAACCTCAGCTGATCTTTTGTCTATTATGAGGTAATTTTATTCAGATTAGGAAGGATGTATGGAAGACAGACTGTTATTCGAGACAGTCTTAAGCATTTCAACTATCACATCAGATCCTTCCTAAGCTGTATGAGATCGTCTAATGACAGCCGGAATTAATAAAAAGGCGACATAGCCTAAACCTCAAGGGGTAATGTCACGTTTTCATGATCACTCCATATTTCGCTACTCTATTTGCAAAATAACTGATTTCTATAAAAATGGGAAATATGCTAATGGATTACTGACTATTCCACCCTCAGACCATTCCAACTAGAAGATCCCGCCCGCTTAGCTAGGTCGGGCGGGACGGTCTAATCTTAGAAGGCGGAATCAGCCAAGGAAGGATGATAGTTTGGCTCTTCCCGCCCACAACATTCGGGCGGGAAGGACCTAGCTAAGCGGGCGGGATCTTCTAGTCGGAATGGTCTGAGGGCGGAATAGTCAGTAATCCGGTGGACCCTAATGTTATGTTTTAGTTTCCCCCCCCCCCTCTCCTTTCTCTAGTAGAGTAAGAGATAAGTTGGCTTCCCGGTATGTTTAGGGTCCATCTAGAAGGAGGTTTTACATGTTTTCTTGGTTAATCCCAAGCCTCAATGCTACACATGGTTTAATTGGGGCCTCGACCGAGGGGGAGAGGTACCGTTGGCAAAGCGTAAAAGTAGAAGCCCAGAGCCCTGTCTCTTTTATATCCACTGTTGAGAATGTGGTTAAGAACCTGACTGTTGCTGCATATTTCCGTATATCATGAGTCCTCGCTTTTACTGAAGGATCTCCCCTTGCCACAAGATCCTTTAGGATTTTAGCCACCTGGCGGGGACCTAATCTCTGACGGTTCTTGGTCGAGATCCACATGGCTCCTGACTGTGGTTTTGCGGTAGATAGGTATTCGTAGAGCGCTTTAACTGGGCATAGTCTATGGTGTTTTCCGTTCTTTCTCAGGGCTTGAATGGTGATCGGGCTGAACACATGGCTTTCTCTCTCATTCTTTTCTATGAACTGAGGGGCTGGAGCAAGGCTTACCTCAGCTAGGCCTTCCCCAAACCTCAAACAATTTTGAGAGCTTGACATAGCTGCAATTTCGGATCGTCTATTACCTGTTGCTAGGGCTATGAGAAACAGTGCTTTTTGTAGTTTGACTTCTAGGTGCTTAGAGTTTGCAAATTCCTCAGACTCCAGGAGATCTAGTACCTTATTCAGTGACCACTTTGGTTCTATTCGCCTCACTGGGGGGCGTCTCCTGAAGCACCCTTTCATGAACGCTTCCAAGTCCTTTTCTGGTACCTGTTCTCCTGTAGCCCTGGTGAAAGGCTCTTTTATGGCGGAAAGATGATTGCAGAGTGTGTTCACACCTAATCCTCTCTCCTCCAGCAAGTAGTCTAAATATTCAAATTAGCACTGGACCACTAACAGTTTGCTTAGAGCTCTCAATTCACCTGCTGAAGTTAGTCCAGTGTGACTCGTAGTTTCTCGTTGTACTGGGAGCATGCCTCCAGAACAACTTCTTTGTTATGTTATCGCCGTACTGTACTTGGGAAGCCAGTGTGCTTCGTAAATCTCCATAAGGCGAAGTGCAGAGAGGTTCCGAGGTTTCCAACCGCTTCTAAGTGTAATGCGTTTGCGGGTAGTGGGAGCGGCTCGGGGCACAGTTCCTTGAGCTCGGCATACCATGCTTGTGCTGGCCACACTGGAGCTATGAGCATAACCCAGCCTGTGAAACCCCTGAGCTTGGAAATGACTCGGCACATCAAAAGTGTGTCCGGTGGGGGGAACAGGTAGATGGAGTTCCACTTGTTCCAATCTACAGATGGTGCATCTGGCCCCCCTGCTTCTGTTTCCTGGAATCGTGTCAAGAAATTTGGCAGTTTGGCTGTCTTGATTGAAGCGAACAGGTTTACTTCTGGGGGGTCTGCCCCTTGGCTTAGCTTGTCGAATGCTGCTTGGTGAATCTCCCATTCTACCAGGGAGCTTTTTCCCCTTGACAATGCGTCTGCCCAGAGGTTCGCCCGGCCCGGGAGATAGACTGCGTGGATAGTGATCCCGTGTTTTAGGGCCACTTTGAAGATATCCCGGGTGACCCTGTGAAGAGTTGGTGACCGGGAGGATCCTTGTTTCTGGATGCACTGTACCGCTGTTGTGTTGTCCATCCTGAAGGCCACTGATCTGAGACTGAGATCTGGTCCGTGGTCTTCTAGGAAAAACAAGGGTACTTTCAGCTCCTTGATATTGATGTGGTTGGTGTCATCTTGGCTCCACTCTCCTTGGCCTTGGTATCCCTCCGTTGACTGGTATCCCCAACCTACCGTCCCCGAGGCGTCGGTATCGATCCATAGGGTTGGCGGGGGGAGGGTCCAGGAGGATACTTGCCCTAGTCTGCCCGGTTCCATCCAAAATCTCAGATGTTTCCGGATGATCCCGGGGATGAGCATCAGTTTTCTTGGCAGTTCTCTTTACATACATACATACATAACATTTTAAGACTGAGTGTTCCACACATAAGTGCAGTTTCAGTCTCTTGTCCTAATGGCGGCGTTCCAGGCAACCCTGTTAAGGGCTGCTTCACTTGTCAAGTTCTTGGATTTGAGATCGGCGCGTATAGTCCGATCCCAGGTCTTCCTCGGTCCACCCCTTGGTGCAGCTCCCTCCACAATCACAGACCTGCATTTTGTCACCCAATTTTGTTCATCCATTCTCTCCACATGTCCATACCATCCCAGTCTACTTGTACGCATCACCTCGCTAATACTCTTTATACCTAAACGTCACCTCAGCTCAACATTTGTTATTCTATCCTGTAGCCTGGCCCCACACATCCATCTCACCATTCTCATCTCATTACGCTCCATTCTGTTGACATCCTCTACTTTAACGGCCCATGTTTCTGAGGCATACGTCATTGCACTTCTAACACATGAGGCATACACCTTTCCCTTCAGGGGGAGAGGCATTCTTTTCATGGTCAGGATTGGCATCAATTCTCTGAACTTCCCCCAGCCACACCTAATTCTAGCAACAGTGGCAGCCTCGGCCCCACCACCGGCAGAGATGGTATCTCCTAGGTAACAAAACTTGTTCACCAGCTCCAAAGACTCATTTCCAAAATTCACAGCCACAGGATCATCACTTAACACAAGCTCGCCTTTGCACACTACGCACTCAAATTTCTCTATTTCTGACTTATCCTTCGGCAGGGGCCCCTTTATTCTACTACAGCGCTTACTCCCATGGTGTACCCAACATCGACAGATGCTACATTGAATTGAGTTAACGCCCACTCCCTTTCCACACACTGCACATGGGTATGCACCGCTCTTTTCCACATTGCCTCGTCTCAAACTACAATGCATAACCTTGGTTTTGTTAATATTGACTCTTAAACCCTTGCTCGCCATGCCCTCTCTCCACTTTCTGAACTTGGCCTCAGCATCCTGCATACTGTCAGCTATTAGGACTAAATCGTCTGCATAAAACAGTTCCAACGGGAGTCCGCCTCTAAAAACTCTAGACAGCGCCTCCAAGACCATAATAAAGAGGAGGGGGCTTAACACTGAACCCTGATGGACTCCAACACGGACTGCGAATTCATCACTCAGTACACCTTTCACCCTCACCGAACTTCGCGAATCCTCATACATCTTCATTATCACACGCACCAGCCACTCTTCCACACCAAGTTTCCTCATAGCCCACTGTACAACATCTCTAGGTACCCTATCAAAGGCTTTCTCCAGGTCCACAAACACAAAGTAAAGATCCCTGCCTTTTAGTAGGTATCTTTCCTGTATCTGCCTGACTTGGAAGTGGCGGTTTCCTAGGTAGATCAGGGTTTTGTGGTAGAGTCTGCCCAGGGGTACCGTCACTGCCGCCCAATTCAGGGAACCCATCAGAGAATCCCAAACTTTTCTGGTGATGGTCTTGGCATGAAAGGTCAGAAAGAGTTTTCGTCTTAGCTTGTTGGCATTTCGGGGGGTTTGCTTCATTGTTGCTTGAACAGAGTCCCAGTGAACCCCTACCCACTCTAGTTGGCGAGAGGGGACCAGGGAGCACTTGTCCAAGTTCACCTTGAATCCTAACGGTGTTATGTGCTGGATGACTTCCCTCGTGTGGAGGTCGTAGGTCTCCGGAGAGTCTGCCATTATGAGGAAGTCGTCTAGGTAGCTCAGTACCGCTATGCCCTTCTTGGCCATGGGAAGGAGAGCTTGTCTGACTACCTTGGTGAATATCCTCGGAGCTATGTTGAGTCTGAATGGGAGGCATTGAAACTGTAGGGACTTGTTTTCGTCCTGGATCGTTAAGTACTTCTGGAACGTCTTGTGGACTGGGACATGCCAGTAGGCATCCGTTATGTCCAGTGACGTGAACCAAAATAGCGGTCTCAGGGCTAGTCTTATTTGGGCAATGGTCAGCATGCGGAATTTGTGGTTGTGAATGTGCATATTGAGTCTCGAGAGGTCCACCACTGTGCGTAGCTTGTTCGAGTCCTTCTTGGGAACCAGAAAAATTCTTGAATGGAACACCTTGGAGGACCCTGTAGTCGGAGGTTTCAGGATGCCCTTCTCTTTCATCTCCTTGATTATTTCTTTTACCTCTTGCTTGGTGTCTTGTTTGGGTGGGATGGAAAGGAGAGGCGGGGAGAAGATTTCCACCTCCATACTATTCCACACTTTGCTACTTTTCTTGCCCATGTGCCCTTGGGCCACTTTTTGTATGCTTGATGAAAGTTGCCAGTTTGGGTCACAGTCAGTAACTCTTTCAGTTGTGGCCAGGGCAACGGGCTTACTAGTTTTTTGGCTGGGCCTGTCCTGTAGTTTCTTTGCTCTTGCTATTGTTGTAATTGTTGCATGAGCCTCTTGTTCTCCCACTATATCCTCTTCTGCTGGCATTGTGGTAGCTACCTCTACCCCTGTTGTAGCTTGATTGATACTCCTTGTTTCTAAGGGTATTATTGGCTGGTGACTGGTGAGAGGGGGAGGTTTCGGGTTTGTGGCCTGCGGGAAGTTCTGTTGGTAGAGGCCACAGAATCACCTCTTTGTGTTATTCCTGCGGTGGTTTCTACCTTTGTTGTGAAAGGAATCACTTTTGTCACGAAAGGAAGGTCTTCGTTGAGGGTTATGATGACTGCTGATCCTGCCCTTAGATTCTGCCAGAACCGACTCTGTGCTCAAGACCTCTTCGATTCTATCCCAGCAATCTGTGGGTACCACATGTCTAGAATACATCTCTGAATTTAGGAATGCTTTCTTCACTTGCCCTGGTAGTCTCTTTGGCATGGCCTGTCTTAAGTCAGCCCTCGCTCTTGTGGCTTCTGTGAGAGAGGCTTGAACTTCTGGAATTATTCCCACAACGAGCTGTATCCAGACCCTCCTCACGTCTTCCGTAACTTGCCGTAGATCACTTCCGCTGATCGCCTCGACCAGGAGGGAGTTAGTTTTGGAGTGTTGGAAGGAACCTATGAATGTGGACCATAGGCGGTGTGCTCTAGACCGCGCTCTGAAGTCCTTATCGATGAGAACTTGTTCCGGTACAGTCCAGAATCGTTTGTCCAGGTCTGGGGGAAAAACCAATTTGGGTTCTTCCAGAAACTCTCAAAAGATCCTTGGTATTGGGAGAGAGGAGGCCAAAAAACGAAGTCATAGATGTATCATCTTTGGGGAATTGATGGTTGGGATTTGTCATGTACTGATGAGCCCAGTCCTCAGCCTCTTAGATCCACTGGTTCCAGGGCCAATTACACAAGTCTGTGGAGAAAAATTTATACTGTCCTTCCTCTTCCACGAGCCTGCCTGCGAGGAATTCGGCATTCAGGGCCCCATTAGCCGCCTTCAGGTTGGTCTGCACATCATCCTTTTTGAAGTCAGACCACGGTTTTGCCTTAGAAGTGAGGTAAGATGGTGGCTTCTCTTTCGCTAGGAAGTAGTAGGCAGTGGTCTTCGAAGGTTTCGCTACCACATCTAGGGGGATCACAGTGTCTGTGCCCTTGTAGACAATCCTGAACTGAAGTGTTGGGTTGACCTGTACCTCCCAATCCTCTTGTATTAGGAACTCATCACGGCCTGGGACAGCCCTCTCAGGGTATTTCGGGTGGATTGTAAACCAGCCACCCATCTCGCCGTAGAGTAGTGGCTGACCCACTATGTCGGCCTTACGGTCTTTCGAAGTTTTGAGTCGGCAGGGCTTCCTCTTAACTGCTAGACTCGGGAAGGTTACCTGGAAGCCGGAGCCACTTGGGACTACTGCTGGTTGAGCTCGGGCTGAGAGGTCTCCATTTTTTTTTTTTTTTTTTTTCTTGATTCTTAGTTTCTCCCTGGTCAGCTATGCTCTTCAGTCGTCGCATGACTTGCTCTTGGAAGTGCACAAGGGGTCTAGGGAGTTGGACAGGGGCCTCAAGCGGGTCTGGTTTACCACCGTGCTGCTGGCTCATGGCCAGGGAAAGGACCCGGTCATTCAGGACAGATATCTGGTTCAAGGCTTCCTTCAGAGTCTTCGGGGTTGCTACTCTGGCCTGAGGGGAGGAGCTCCTCATTGACGAAGCGTCTCCTTCTCTACCTGAAGGGAAGGAGTTGTCGTCCTGGTAACTTCCTTCGTGCTCATAATTTTCCTCATCCTCACTCATTGCTTCCTCACTATTCACTTTGTTTACCACGGCTTCCCCTGGAGACCTATCCACGCGCGAGAACAAGTCAGCCGAGCGGCAAGAAGCTAGTACACTATCTGATGTGGGCTCAAGTTTTGGACGTTGGGCTGGGGTGATAACCAGGTCATTCTCGACCTCGCTTCCATATGGAGTATGCTGGCCCGATTCCCTTTCCGAGGGCTTGCCCTCTGGGTAGAAGGGGACCAGACGTATACCGTCTAGTTCCCTTCTGTCCCGGGTAAATGGGGATCTTGGGGTTGGCAGAGTACCAGTAGTCCTATCCGGATCTTCATCCGAGGAAGAGGGAGCCTCCAGCCTCTAAAGATATCCCATCTGCCGTAATCAGTCAGCTGGGATCATATCAAGAATCTCCTGGTCTGATAACTTAGATATATCCATAGCCTTGGAAATCTGAGGGGACTTGTCACTAAGGTTTAATATATTATCCGGTAAGCCCTTAGGGGGCCTACCTGTGTTTGTCTGCTGGCTTGTGATCGCGATAGGATGGGTTGTGTAGACGTTGTCCAGGACACTTATTGGTACTGGTACTTCTTTTCTGGACTTTTTGTTAACCACTTTCACTAGTTCAGGGCTAGAGGTAACACTATGCCCTTGGTAATTCTCACTAAGCCTTTGTCTCCCTGAATGCCCCCTCTCTTTATCCTCACTATCGGAACTGTACACTACCCTTTTTCTTCTCACAGCTCTTGTTGGTCGATGGAGGTCCATCCCCTTGGATTCTCTACCTGGGGTGACCGATCTCCTTTTACTTTTGCTTATCAATTCTTTTGGTGTGCCTAATGAGATTCCCCATAAAACTCGGGCTTCTTCATCCCCGAACGTAGCCGTCTGCTCTCTAGTTAATGTATCTTTTTTTAAGAGATTCCAGATGGTTTTGGCTTTGGCTATCGCATGTACAGTACAGCCATTTGACCATTGGGGGTTAGCCGCACTACATTCTTGAGCACCCTGCAATGTGGGCAATCTTCTGGCACAAAAACACTTGTTTGTGGGAATCAAGAGCGAAAAGAGGGTTAACTAGCTGACTAACCTAGGTAGGATTCATGCAGCTACTCTTCCTGCCAGTATAACTCTGTTTAAGGTTAGAGTAAATGGTATACTCTATATTTATTTATTTCATTATATATTTCAATATTTTATTATATATATAAATACCTGATATAATACCTGATATATCTACAGGGTATAAAGGTGAAGTACTGTATGGTTTCTTAACCCTGGTTGTAAATAAACTCTAATACAGTATTGGTACTAGTAGTACTAGTCATATTCCCTCAGTCTTAGTTTATGACTACCAACTAGGTGAGTAGGTAGGCCTAATCAATTACCATGGTTTGGCAGAAGGCTATTTTAGGAGCATGTGGAGAAGTTTTGGTTTCTTAACACTATTTTGATGTTAATAAACTCATGCTCCAAGCCAAGTGTGATTAGGTATTTTCCCTCAGAGTGAAATTTAGAACCTATCCCAAGGCCTGTTGGCAAATTCACCTGGGAAAACAAGTAGGTTAGAGTATCTTTTTTTTTTTAACTATTTTAAACATACTCTGGAAGAGGCATGGGGTACAGTGGATTGTCGGAAGGAGGAAAAGATATAGGATATACTGGATGGGTGTGGAGACTGATAAAGCGAAAGGAGGAGTGGGTGTTCTGGTGGCTGAAGAGCTGGCGGAAAGTGTGCTTCAGATTACGAGAGTTAGTGAAAGGCTGATTGTTTTGAAGTTGAAAGTTGGTGAAAGAATTCTGAATGTGATATCTGCATATGCCCCACAGGCTGGTTCACAGAAAGAGATAAAATAGGACTTCTGGAATGACACCGTCAGTGTCATTTCAGGCCTCTCGGAGAACGAAATAACTATTGTGGGGGGGGACCTCAATGGTCACGTGGGAGCATCTGCAGATGGATACGAGGGGGTACATGGAGGAATTGGTTACGGAAGGAGAAATCTAGAAGGCGAATATATATTGGAGTCCTGCGTTGCACTCAACATGGTTGTGTGTAACACAAAGTTCAAGAAAAGACAGAGCCACCTGATCACATATAACTCTGGGGTCTCCAGTAGCCAGATAGATTACTTCTTGGTTAACAGGAAAGACTGGAAACTAGTTCGAGATGTAAAGGTCATCCCGAGCGAAGAATGTATCCCCCAGCATAAGCTACTTGTGTGTGACATGAGCTTATACAGAGATCCTAAGCGCAAGAAGGTTTACATACCCAAAAGGAAAGTGTGGCTGCTGAAGGACAAGGAAGTTAGGGATAGGTTTCATAATGAACTGGAGGAAATGAATAGAAATAAGGAAGCTAGGCCTAACGATGTAAATAGCCAATGGAACTTTCTTAAGCATAGCCTTATTGCTGCCACTGACAAAGTCTGTGGGAAAACAAAGGGTCACCCCAGGAATAAGACCTCTTGGTGGTGGAACGATGAGGTAGAACATGCTGTGAAAGAGAAAAGGAGATGCTTCAAAGCATGGAAGAAAGGAGGCAGCAGGGAGGAATACCAGGCAGCTAAACGAACTGCCAAAAGAGTTATTTACAATGCTAAAAATCGCATTAAGGACCTGGTCCTCGAACAAGTGTGTAACACTGACAATCCCAATGGGATCTTCAACCTAGCTAGGCGAGTTAAAAATGACAGTAGGGATATTATAGGTGAACAGTGTGTTAGAGATGATAATGGGAAGATTGTGTATGCAGAAAATGAAATCAGAGAAGCATGGAAGGTACACTATGAACGATTGCTAAATGTAGAGTTTGAATGGGATAAGGAACAGCTTAGTATCGAAAAACCAATATCTGGGCCCCCTCCTTTGATAGCACCAGCTGTAGTGAGCGACGCAATCAATAAAATGAAGGACGGTAAAGCTCCAGGTTGCTCCGACATTGTCGCTGAGATGATAAAAGCCTCAGGGGAGATTGGTGTAAACTTAGTCACTGAGTTGATAAACACCATTATTAAAGATGAGAAAATCCCAGAGGATTGGCTCAAAAGTGTAATAGTAAATATATACAAAGGAAAAGGGGATGCGCTAGATAGAGGAAATTATAGGGGCCTGAAAATGCTTGACCAAATCATGAAGGTCTGTGAGAGAGTCCTTGAGGGTTTGATCAGGCAAAGCATCTCTATTGATGATATGCAGTTTGGTTTTATGCCAGGACGTGGTACAACCGATGCTATCTTCATAGTCAGGCGGATACAGGAAAGATACTTACTAAAAGGCAGGGATCTTTACTTTGTGTTTGTGGACCTGGAGAAGGCCTTTGATAGGGTATCTAGAGATGTTGTACAGTGGGCTATGAGGAAACTTGGTGTGGAAGAGTGGCTGGTGCGTGTGATAATGAAGATGTATGAGGATTCGCGAAGTTCGGTGAGGGTGAAGGGTGTACTGAGTGATGAGTTCGCAGTCCGTGTTGGAGTCCATCAGGGTTCAGTGTTAAGCCCCCTCCTCTTTATTATGGTCTTGGAGGCGC
This sequence comes from Paralithodes platypus, assembly GCA_032716605.1. Classification (NCBI taxonomy): domain Eukaryota; kingdom Metazoa; phylum Arthropoda; class Malacostraca; order Decapoda; family Lithodidae; genus Paralithodes; species Paralithodes platypus. The sequence goes on along the minus strand of CM064576.1, from coordinate 20,346,392 downwards.
TGTCTAGAATTTTTAGAGGCGGACTCCCGTTGGAACTGTTTTATGCAGACGATTTAGTCCTAATAGCTGACAGTATGCAGGATGCTGAGGCTAAATTCAGAGAGTGGAGAGAGGGCATGGCGAGCAAGGGTTTAAGAGTCAATATTAACAAAACCAAGGTTATGCATTGTAGTTTGAGACGAGGCAATGTGGAAAAGAGCGGTGCATACCCATGTGCAGTGTGTGGAAAGGGAGTGGGCGTTAACTCAATTCAATGTAGCATCTGTCGATGTTGGGTACACCATGGGAGTAAGCGCTGTAGTAGAATAAAGGGGCCCATGCCGAAGGATAAGTCAGAAATAGAGAAATTTGAGTGCGTAATGTGCAAAGGCGAGCTTGTGTTAAGTGATGATCCTGTGGCTGTGAATTTTGGAAATGAGTCTTTGGAGCTGGTGAACAAGTTTTGTTACCTAGGAGATACCATCTCTGCCGGTGGTGGGGCTGAGGCTGCCACTGTTGCTAGAATTAGGTGTGGCTGGGGGAAGTTCAGAGAATTGATGCCAATCCTGACCATGAAAAGAATGCCTCTCCCCCTGAAGGGAAAGGTGTATGCCTCATGTGTTAGAAGTGCAATGACGTATGCCTCAAAAACATGGGCCGTTAAAGTAGAGGATGTCAACAGAATGGAGCGTAATGAGATGAGAATGGTGAGATGGATGTGTGGGGCCAGGCTACAGGATAGAATAACAAATGTTGAGCTGAGGAGACGTTTAGGTATAAAGAGTATTAGCGAGGTGATGCGTACAAGTAGACTGGGATGGTATGGACATGTGGAGAGAATGGATGAACAAAATTGGGTGAAAAAATGCAGGTCTGTGATTGTGGAGGGAGCTGCACCAAGGGGTGGACCGAGGAAGACCTGGGATCGGACTATACGCGCCGATCTCAAATCCAAGAACTTGACAAGTGAAGCAGCCCTTAACAGGGTTGCCTGGAATGCCGCCATTAGGACAAGAGACTGAAACTGCACTTATGTGTGGAACACTCAGTCTTAAAATTGTATGTATGTATGTATGTATGTATTGTTAAAAAACTTGTATACTTTCCTCAAATAGGTCAAATGAGATTGGGTATACTTTTAGACCTTATTAACCTTCTCATCATTTATATATATAATATAAACAGGCACCACCAGTATCGTTATCCAAAGTTCTGTGCAATATACAGTATATTGGTGAATAGGCCTAAGCCTATTGTAATGGTACAGTATTGGTTTCTAAACCTTGTAGGTTTATGAACTCATATACTTCCTTTATAGGTTTCTTAACAGATTGCTGTTAATAAACTCATAATCCTGCATAAGTGATGACCTTAAACGTCTTAGCCAGAACTAATATTGTATAGTCTAGGATATAGCAGGCCAGAAACAAAGGACAATAGAGTAATAGGGGGGGTATCGGTTTCTTAACTTGTATAGTTAATAAACTCATATACCTCCTCGAGGTCATTGTGTGCCTTAGTCCTTTCTGCTTCCAATGAATAACAAATCTGGCGGTAAAGGCATATATCCAGTAATCATTCGTCATTACTATCATCGCGTTCGTGTCCGCCTATACAGTAATGCCGCAAACGTAGCCTACGTGCGTGGTACGAGGGAAGTCAATTCGTTCCCGAGTCAGTTCTCCACCTCCCTAGGTTATCTCGTAATAAAGAGGGACGTATATATATATATATATGTACAGTATATATATATATTTCCCTATATGAGACAGGGTTAGGTCGAAACTAATAAAATGTAGACTCGCCTTAGAATTTATTCCAAGGGTTTGAGAATACGGAAGCATCAAGTATTTAATGCAACCTCGTTGCGGCACGGTACGCGAGAAAAGGTATAAACTTTACAGTAGCTTTTCGGTCTATTTACACTGTGTGAGCCACACCAAAAAGGGGCTGAGAGATCCACTTCTATAGACATCTCTACCTTCAGTTAGCTTTCCATTGATGTAGAAGTTACTTACCTACTGGTGCCGAAGGTCGAGGCAGGAGCAGTCCTCTCTGTGTGGTCACACGTGAAAAAGAGGATGCTGACCCGTACGGAGCAGTTTTTATAACCCAGGCCGTGACGTTACGAGGTCGGTGGATGGTCAGAAAGATGAGGGGTAGTTTTTATAAAAGGTTATAACTTAAAGAAAATATTTTTTGTTTTTAATTTCTGGAAGCTTACCTGTGATTAATTACCGGTAAGTTACATTATTCCCGAAATAACAAACAGTAGTTACGGAGTTCTAATCTAACGATCCTTTGGTAGAACTTATTACATCAACCAGAGATAGATTTTTAATTACTAGACACGTGTGGGGGATGATCGATTAGCAGTTATCCCACTGCATCGTCAGTAATAAGCACACTTCGTTAGATACGAAGTGACCGACCCTAAATCACAAAGTTTATGATTTTAATTTTAGCGTAATAAACTTTCCTTTCCCTAGTAGTAACATCGATAGTAAAATAACTTATAATTGTTTTTATTCCCAGTTAATAAGATTTTATAAAATTTGCACTAAATTAGATGACTTTTGGGCTAGAGCTAGATTACTATGCAGCAGGGCTTAAAAACTAAATTATTTTTCAAAAAGGTTCGTTCCGATCAGAAACAGTATTATTAACGTTTCGTTTTTCGTTCCTCCTCCAAACATAACGTTCCTGAACCGGTTAGAACATTATTTTCAAACCATGTATTGAATATGCTATGAGCCCTAATAAATAATAATGCCTATACATGACTACATTCTTATAGATGGTAATAAAGCCATACATTTCATGGCGCACAGTAACCATGCCAAAATCAAACCCTTATTGGTCGTAAGAACTATATTATTATACAACTTAAATAAGGCACACATTTACATATACAATACAGGAAGCGTAGTGTAGGAGTAGGCCTATGCAATCTAAGTTGCCGTAAAGTAAAGACGAATCACTAAATTATATATTATTATTATATATGGCAAAAAAAATATTAATTCTTAATATCACCAACCCACTAATTAAATAAACCTAATCAATGAAATCAACGAATACATGTGGTACTCCAAGGACTCGAACTTAGGACATTCACAGCGAAATTTGGCGCACCTAACATTAGGGTATGAACATAGTTAATAGTGTAAGCACATACTCACGATATATTATCCATTTTCGAATACTGGATATTAATCAAAGCATGTTCTTAAACCCAACTGCAGTATCATAGATTCATAGCTCAATGATTGCACGAATGGAAGGTGTAATTGATAGGACCTTAACCACAAGGGAAGATCTCGCTAAGAATTACTCCTGAACCTGAATTAATTTGTAATATCACCAACCCGCTAATTAAATAAACCTAATCATTGAAATCAATACTATATTTGGTAGGCTACTCCAAGAACTCGAAACTGGCAACTCGATACTCTCGCCTCTCGTTCCCCGTGCAATGGTTGTAGGCGCCTCCCTTTTGAATAGAGAGAGCGAGAGAGATAGGCTACCGGTAATGATAAATCCTCCTTGAATTGAAGAATGCTTGCAGATATAAGATGTATTTAATTAAATCATTTGGCTACTGGAAGTGAAAATGGATTATTGACCAAATATGGCATGGAACGAAAAAATAACGTTATTAACCGATTACAGGGATTATAAAATAGCGTTTTTGCTCCGGAACAGTAAATATGATAACGTTTTCGTTTCCGTTTTTGTTCCGAGCATAATTTCGTTCGTTTCGTTTTCGTTCCCTTAAACCGTTTCCAAGCCCTGCTATGCAGACTCTTAGACAGAGGTTTTGAGGCAAGTAAGTGGTTACATAAATTTAAGCTTTTTATGGTCAATTATTGTGGCTGTATTCTAAAATTTGATGTCAATAATTTTAATCAAGCATTTTTAACTTTAAAAGAGTACTCTTTGTTTAAATCTGTTGTCGCTTCTTCATATTTTGCAATTATTTGTCTTTATATTACAGTATATCTATTCATTGTCGATAGTATCAATTGCTTGCTTTTTCGATTTCCTTAGTTTATTTGTACGATAAATGTAGGTTATTTGTAGGGTAGTTATTGATAGGGGTCACTTGAGGCATGCTATGCTTACAGGTACCTACCCGATAGCACTATCGTTAGTGAGTGCTATATATATTTTTTGTAATATTATAGATATCTTATCAATATTTGTATTTTGTACTATTGTTAATGTCTTGTCAAGTTGCAAATTTGATTTTAATAGAACATTTTTACACTACAGGCCACAGGCCGTAGCTCGGTTGGTAGAGCTCTCGCCTGCTGACCGTGAGGTTGACGGTTCGAGCCTTGGGCCAGCCAGTGAGCTATTGGCAGATGTCAGTGCTGTTGGTGAACGGTGCGATCTAGCAATCTGTGGCAACTGTTCACTGATGTCCCTGATTCATCAGGGCACCCACCCTAGCCCAGCTATTCAGCTGGGAGTGTATGGTGGTAAAAACTGCATCATCATCATCATCAATTGTAGTTTCTTTTATTCATGCAGAGTTTAGTAAAATTTGCCAGAATGTCCCGGACTTCCCAAATTGACTAATTCCTTGAACGTGACGATAGTGCGTTGTTATGAGTGCAATTAGTTTTCTTGGGAAACAGATTAACTTGCTCATGTAGTAATGTACACCCTATGTGGTGGATTGTGTTCTTTCATTTCATTAATTTTATTTTAGTAAGCGTTGTTTCCACATAGCGATTTTGATAATTTTTGTTTTACTTTATATTGTCTTTGTCCCAGTTTTGGTTTGCTTTGTTTTCAAGTTTTACATTTTAATTCTGTCGCTGAGCCAATTTTCTATCCATTTCAACACACCGTCTTGTATTCCATGCGCTTTTAGTTTTAGCAGTAAACGTTTGTGGGGAACTTTGTCAAAGCCCTTTTGAAAATCAAGGTATATAATATCTACAGCTTTACTCTCATCATAGAGGTTGAGGATATCGTGAAAGAAGTCCAAGAGATTTGTTAAGCAGGAGCGTTTGTTACGAAAGCCGTGTTGAGTATCTTTAACCCTTGTCTAGCGGGTGCTCTGTGGCCGTTTTGGGCCTTTTCAGGCCATTCTGACTGCTATATCAACCATCAGTATGAAAGGAACTGTATTGCGCCGAAAACTAGGTGGAAATCGCTACACGATGACGCCACATACAGCTACGTAGCACTCGTGGAGCACTGACAGTGTTACCTCGAAGATGGAAGTTTAGCTGATTTTGCTACATTGCTCACTTTTAGCGAACTATTAGTTACACTGTCATCCTCCCGTGCGGTGGGGGAACTGGAGTTAGTGTGGGCCGGGAGGCCACAGATGTCGGACGTATGGATCATTATTATCCCACCCATTTTCACTCGATTTCCACCCTTTTTTCACCCGGTTTTTGCCAGTTTTTTCAACTCTACTTATGTTGCGCGCCGCTCTTTAAGGGTTAAGTATGTTATTTGCCTCCAAGTGATTTACGAGTCTGTCTCTTATGAGTGTTTTTACCATTTTACATACAACTGAGGTTAAGCTAATTGGACGATAGTTACCGGGTAGGGATTTGCTGCCTTTTTTTAATATCGGTGTTACATTGGCTAGCTTCCACTGATCAGGCATAGTTCCAGACTGCAAGGATTTATTGAATAGCAATGTCAGTGATTTAGAGAGCTCATCTTTAGCTTCCTTTAGAACTCTAGGTGAGATTGTATCAGGTCCAGACATTTTATTTACCTTGAGTTTATCTAAACAATTCAATACTTCTCTCTCTGTAACTGTGATATTGCTTAGAACATCTGAATTGTCAATCTGAATCGGCGATGGTGTAGGGATATCACTGAGGTCTTCTGTTGCAAAAACTGATGCAAAGAAGGTATTGAGGGCATTACTCATTTGTACTTCGTCTTTGGTGTATTCTCCATTTTCATCGACTATCGGTCCAACAGTTGAAGTAACTACTTTTTTCTTTCTGATATAACTATAGAATTCTTTCGGGTTTGTTTTACTTTGATTCGCAACATGTAACTCCAGGGTCTTTTTACTTTGATTAATTAACTTTTTGGCTTTGCGTCATAGTTCTACAAATTTCACCCGTTCTTCGTCATTTTGTGAGGATTTTAATCGATCATTAGCAAACTTTTTAGCAAGCAGACAGTCTCAAATCTCTTTATTCCATCATTTGGGTTTATCATTATGGCCTGTACGCCGTATTTTCGATGGTATGCAGTCTTGCGCTGCCTTAAGGTAAGTGGTTGTGAAACACTCCCAAGATGTATATATGTCGTTATTGTTAGTCGGAAAGCTGCAGTCAGTTTCTACATTGATTTAAGTTTATGAAAATTTGCTTTCTTGAAATTAGGGACTTTTTCAATGCTGCTATTTGGTTTGTTACTATTAAACTTTTAAATTGAAAGTTATCGTACGATGGTCGCGTTACTAAATTCTATCACCAGCATATAGACTCTCTACCAAGTCTTCTTTTGTTGCGAGTACAAGGTCAAGCACATTATTACCACGGGTCGGAGATTGTACAAATTGAAAAAGTGAACTTTCTTGCAAGTTAGCATAGAGGTCATGTCCAGAGTGTGAAGTAAGAATATTTATTAGTGGCCCCTCCATCATTGATGATATGCCTTATTAGTATAATAGTCCTCTTTCAAGTACCCGCGGTCTGCGCATTTGAACTACCCGCCGCATTGAGAGTGAGTCCTACATCATAAGTGCACGCTAATTCTCTTATGGAATCGTCTTTATGATTGGGTACTCACTACGAAAAAACTTTGTAAAAAAATAAAAAATTAAAATTAAACTTAATTTTGTTATATAACAGCTTCCCATCCTGTGGATGTCTTTGTTGTGGATTCTATCCCAGACGGTGCTTCCAACGGTGCCATTCCTCCTCCTTCTCCTTGCGAACACCGGGTCCAGACGTGTCTGCCCGTGCTCGGCTTTATTCTTCGTTCCCACAACACTCGTGAGTGTTTTGCTCATTTGTATCTATCCGAGTTGCACTAGAATAGGTTTAGATTAGCCAGGACAGGCAGCCCCATTGGCGTGTCCGCAGGAGAATGTTAAAATAGGGTAGTCAGTTCCCCCAATCAGCGCCTATATGGGCGGCATTACACGACGTGTATTGGGAATTCGCGCATTGGGGATAACATAACTTATGGAGAAAAATACATATGGGCGGCAGCCCGCATTTCCACACACATTTGACAGTAATTTTGTTATCAAAATCAATACTAATTGGACAACCAAGCATACACAATAATAGAAACATAAACAAGTCATTCCTTACATTAACCCTCCAGCCCCGGCTATTGTATTCTATAATTTCCCCGAAACCCGGGGGTTTTGGCCGAAAAACATCTACGCCTAGGCTACCGTATCTTTGTTATTTTGACTGCTTCCGCATTCCCGCACATCTCCAAGTGTAGATGTGTTTCGTACCTGTAGAATGGCATTAAGTAGAGCTCTCTAAGTCAACTGGTTCAGTTGTGATGACGATTTCATTGGAGATAACTTTGTGGCAAAAACAGCCACTTTACACTACTTTTCGCTACTTAACAATAACATACAGGCACACACGAACAAGCAACGCACTCCTTCTTGTGGTCGGAGATGCGCGGCGTCGGTCCAGCTGGCTGTTGTTTACATGCGTCGGACGGACAGCTTTCAAGCTTATGGGTTTCTCAGAGCCCTACCGGGTAGTGCGGGGTGTGTTTGTTATGGGTGCCTCAGAGCCCTACCGGGTCTGGAGGGTTAAAATTAAATGCTATAAGTAGGTGAGAAGAGTGGGGGCTCCGAGGCAGACCCCCGCGACAGGGCGAGTTCATATAGCCTAGGCCTAGGCTTCCCCGGCCCCGCCACTGTCACTGGCCCCGTCCCCGGATAAACCCATAGATTTCCCGATCGCAGTAGTGCCTTCACCAGTTTATTCTTCCTAGGCATTTTGAAGTTGTTGAAGGGTGTAGGAAGGCGGTTGTTACACAATAAATGGGTCAAGTCTCAGCGCACGGACACTTAAGGATATTGGGACTGAGAAGGAAGCGTACGTGTGGTTATGTGTGTATTTACCTATTTGTATTTACCTATTTGTGGTATACAGGAGTTGAGCTTTTTAGGCTCGTATTGTCCCGCTTCCTGAGTTACAATTATCTAACTTTGCCTTAAAAATATGAATGTTTTTTGCACACACCACTTCCTCTTCTAACTGATTCCATTTACAGTACTTATACTTCTGTAAGGGAAACTATACTTTCTCACATCTCCTTTGCATCTTCCTTTCATTAGCTTATATCTATGCCCCCTAGCTCTACCATTATCTTTCACAATATAACCCTTCTTGTCCACCTTCTCGAGTCCTCTCACACATTTGTACATCATAATCATATCGCCTCTCTCCCTCCTATCCATTAGAGATGGTAAATCTGATTTCTTTAATCTCTCCTCATATGGTAATTCTCTCAGTTCTGGTATCATCCTAGTTGCAGCTCTCTGAACCTTCTCCAGCTTCTTTATATGCTTTTTTAGATGTGGTGCCCACACCACTGCCGCATACTCCAGTCTTGGTCTCACCAATGTTTTTATTATTTTCTCCAGCATCTCCTCATTTATATAGTTAAAGGCTATTTTTATTCTGTTTAGCAGTCCATATGTTTCTCCCACTATCTTATTAATATGATTCTCAGGTGAAAGATCACCCCTAACAGTTATCCCTAAGTCCTTCTCTTTCTCTGATGGGTTAATAGTGTTTTCTCCTAACTTATATTCCATATGAGGCCTTCTTTTACTTACTCCCATTTCCACTACATGACATTTATTTGTGTTGAATTCCATTTTCCACATCTTGCTCCATTGATCTATCCTATCCAAATCCCTCTGTAATTCCCTACCACTGTTTTCATCTTCTATACGCTTCATGATCTTGGCATCATCTGCGAACATATTCATATATGCATTTATATCCTTTGGCATGTCGTTAATGTATATTAGAAACATTATGGGAGCCAGCACCGCTCCCTGCGGAACTCCACTTGTGACGTCTTTCCACGTAGAAAATTTATCTCTGATAGTAGTCCTCATCTGTCTCCCTGAAAGATAGTCCTCCATCCAATTTAACAAACTACCCTGAATCCCTCCATACTCTTTTAATTTCCACTTCAGCCTGCTATGCGATACTCTGTCAAAAGCTTTCTTCATGTCAATATATACGCAGTCCACCCATCCATCTCTCTCTTGTAATATGTCAACCACTCTGTCATAAAAACTGAGTAGATTTGTAACACATGAGGTACCCTCCCTGAATCCAAATTGCCTGTTAGATAGTAGATTATTCTTTTCCAAGTAAATCATCCATCTTTTCTTAATTATTTTCTCACAGATTTTGCACACTATACTAGTAAGTGACACAGGTCGATAATTTAATGGATGTTCCCTGTTCCCACCTTTATAAATCGGTACAATGTTGGCTCTCTTCCAGTCCATTGGTAATTTTCCCACTTCCAGAGAGTATTTCATTATCTCATATAGGGGTTTCACTAGTTCATCAGCACATTCTTTCAAAATCCATCCCGCTACATTGTCAGGTCCCACTGCTTTTTTCACATCTAGTCCTTTCATTATTTCTACTAGCTCCTCTGGGAGAAAATTAATCTCTCCCAGTTTATCACCAATTTCACCTACCGGTACTTCTTCAAAGTTATCATCTTTAGTATATACTGAGTGTAGTGTATTGTTCATAATTTCACACATATTCTGGTCGTCATCATAAGTGGTCCCTTCAACCTTCAACCTGACTATTCTATCCCTTACCTTCATTTTACTATTTATAAACCTATAGAACAGCTTAGGATCACTCTCACATTTTTTCACAATGTTCTTCTCATATGCTCTGGCTTCTTGTCTCCTGATTGTAGCATATACATTTCTTAATCTCTTGTATCTGTTCCAAGTTTTTCTATTACACCTTTTTCTAGCTGCCTTCCACGCTTGGTCTCTCTTTTCCTTGGCTTTCCTACATTTTTCATTAAACCAATCCTTTTCCTTCGCTGACCTATTACCTTGTTTAGGGACATATTTATTAACTCCTTCTTCATATATTGTTTTAAATATTCCATACTTCTCGTCTACACTATTTCTCTGATGTATTTCACTCCAGTCAACATCTCTAAAGTATTGTCTCAGTGATTGGTAGTCTCCTTTTGCATAGTCAAACCTAGTTTCCTTGTGCTCCTCCCTCTCCTCCATATTGGAATAACCCAATAGGATTTCTATGTCCATTACAACATGATCGCCCCGCCGTTAGGGAGTCACCGTGTCGCGGTGGCGGGGCTTGAAGCTTGGCCGGTGGACTCTGTTCATAGGGGGGACAGACCTTCTTATGTTCGAGGCTCCGCCGCCCTCGTGGACCAAGACCTCCCTCCTCGTAGGTTTCCAGAGGCCTGCAAGGTACCACTTTTCTGTCTTTTTCCCTCTCTAACTTTGTCCTTTTCTTTGCTTCCCCTTCTTCTATCGTTGACGACTGGACTACTCTATTTAATTGATGGAGGGTGGGTGTGGACGGCGTTCCCTTCCACCCGTAGAACTGGAGTACCTGACGTGCACGCGCGAGGGGAACCTTTTATCGTCAAATCTCGCTCTCTGTGCTGGACCCGAAGCTGACGAGTTGACCGTCTATAAGCACTGGGGGTAGGGATGTATATCAGGGTTTGACTCCTAGGGCAAATACCAAGTCCTCTAATTATAGGCTCCGTGGTGGGTATGGAGCTTATCCCGGACGAATCATAATACCTTCGTCATATGGAGACTTCCTCTGAACCCTTGATCACCGGCACTGGCATGGATATGGATATTGAGACTGATTCACCTTCCTTGACCGTCATCCTCTCGGATGGTGGTGGCACTATGCCGGATTCTTTACCGGCCCCTGCACCGTCCTTGGACTCACCCCTCTCTATGGACCCCCCCTATCTCCCTGACCTTGGCAAGCCTTCTACTGATAATGTGACGAATTCTCCATTGTCGGATAGAGAGATCGATCAGTTGGTCCCCCCGGCATCATTTCCAATGCAAAGTGCTGCCGCTGTGACCAAGATTAGCGATGACAACCCCACGGTCTTAACCTTAACTTCTAACTTACCCGATCATGATCCTAGCCTTAGACTCCCTATTCATTCAGTCGAGGACCTTAATGATGAAGCTCGGATGCCCTCCGCTGACACCCTTACGGATACTTCGTGTATCCCTGATAAGTCTACGACTACATCTGTTACCATCTTACCTCAGGATGCTGGATCTGCTACCTCCGTCAAACCTGCTTCTGTACCTCCACGATCTCAAAGGCCTACTGTCACATTAACTAACCCTCGGCCGTTGCATACCTTGAGTACCGGTACTGAAGGGAATTCAACTGCCCATACTGTGCATCCTGCCCCAACGACCACTGATTCAACTCTGCCCTCACAATCTACCGACACATCCACTCCTCCTTCCTCTCATAAAGGATCTACATCTACTGTGCAAACCCTCAAGCCGCATGTTCCTCAGCGCACACGGAACAAAGGTCGTCGTACCACATATACCCCAGTCCCACAACCAACCCTAGACGCCATGTTTCGTCCCCCTGATTGGCCTCGATTCTTCGAGGTCACTGGTGACCCCATGGACGATCTTGATCTTTATGATTCTCTTGCTTCGATCTTCGGTGATTTCACCGTACACACTGTCGGGAAAGGAAAACGCATGATTGAGGCTGCCACACAAGAACAATCAGAAGCCTTACAAGACCATTTTCTCACCCACGTTGGCAGGTATGCAGGCAAGGAAGACGAATACCTTAATCAGCGCATAGGTACAGTGGCCCTCCCCTCGGACTTCGAAATTGCTGATCAAGGCTTTCAAGACTCGGCCCCACGCATCTTGAAATTATTGAAAAATACAGACCCCTCCATCGTCAAAGTCGACACTTATGTTGTGCCCCAACGCTATAATCGACCCAGTTTGCGTATTGTCAAGGTATTCTTTAAGAGGCACGTCCTCCCCATGCATGTCAAACTAGCTGGACGACAACTGCCAGTACGTCGCTACGTTTATAGACCTAGACAATGTACAGAATGCTGGCGTTTTGGTCACACTACTGCACGGTGCAGAGCACGCTGTCCTCGTTGCCAATATTGTGGCTCTGAGCTCCATGATCTGGAACACTGCCAGTCAAAGGAGGCCAGATGCGCAAATTGTGACGGATGCCATGAAGCTAACAATAGGGACTGCCCACATTACAAATTCCAACGGGAGATACTACACCTACAGGCCTCGACGGGTCTCCCACTCAGGGCGGCCGAAACGCAACTCAGGGACGAAGGCAAAGCTCCTCCCTACCGGAGATATGGACCTCCCGCAACAGCTGCTACTCTCCGTCCGAAGGGACCATCTACATCGCAACACAGTCCTCGACGTTCTCCCTCCAGTGACACATTTCGCCTCGCTAATCTCTCTTCTCCTGGGTTGTCCACTTCCAATAGATTCGAGGGCTTTACCAGCATCTCGGAAGATATGGAATTTTGGTCAATGCCTACGGTGGAGGAGGTCGTGCGACGTACCCCTGACCACGTAAATGCTCCTTCGCCACAACCTCAACTATTAAGGACACAGGCTTCTAAAAAACGCAGGATTGCCATACCAGTTAGGCCCCTTTCTCGTGATTCGGTCAACGACTCACCCACCCAACTGTGGACCATGCCTAATCACGATCCAGACTGTGGATGTCACGACTGCGGCAAATACTTTCTCCTCCGGCACAAAACCTCCAATCCTAGAGCCTTCGAAGACCATTTAAGGAACTTTGTATCCTCTCATAGTCCAATCAACAATAAGCAACATCACAAACCCCCTTGCTATTGTGTCTCTCATATCCAACCCCCTGACCTTCCACCCACAGACGTAATGACGCAATTCCTGAAGGACAATAATCTCATTGACTCCGATCTGACCGAAATGGTACTCACACGGTCTGCATTTGATGTCCATCAATCGACGACACCCGTTACCCCAACTCCTCACGAAATGTGTGGTACTCGTAAACGTCTCCTCACAAAGGACGCTCCCTGTGCTTCAGACCCTGATGAACACCCCCCAATTCCAAATACTCCGCTTCCTCTTGCCACTCATACGGAAAGCACGACTGAAGAACTTATGCATCTGGATACCCCTGTGCCACCCTCCTCTGATAACCCCCATTTGATCTGCAGCAAGGGTATTCCCCCTGGTGCCTGCGGATGCTCTGGATGTTTTCGGGAGTACATCACCCCACATCTCTCTGAGCCAGATTCTCAAATACTTGCACGAGCAAACGCCTTCGTCATTGCACGTACTCTCCCCCCTAACACAGATACTGCCACTACTTCGCCGCCGGACTTTATACATACATTACAGCTAAAGCTCCTTCACTCTCCAACACTTGTTCCCAAACTCGTAAAACAATTCTCTGCAATAAATGACGATGAATTACCCAATTCATCTGCCCCTACGTCTCAAATCCCGCAAGCAACTATCCCTCCCCGTTCTTCGCCTGACTCCTTAAACGACATCACACCCAATACAGATGTGTCCCCCTCTGTACACAATGCCTCATAATATTGTCCAGTGGAACATTAACGGATACCAAGCTCGCCTTCATATGGGAGAATTACAAAGACTCATTCGCTTATACTCTCCCATCTGCATATGCCTACAGCATGTAGGCAATATTGTGATCCCCCCAGACATTACTCTGTCGCTGTTAGTTCTCCGATTACCCCCACACACTATCGTACAGCAATTCTTGTTCATTACCAATATCCTTTTCTTCCCGTCCCCCTCAATCCCAATCCATTTCAAACTTCTGCAGTTACCATCTCCCTCCCACAGCTTCCATCCCTCACTATTTGTTCGTCTTACAATCAACCCTCTTGTAAAGATGACACGGCTGATCTTCTCCATATCACACAACAACTAACTCCTCCTTACCTCATTCTTGGTGACTTTAATGCACATTCCCCACTATGGGGTAGCCCATTTACAGACACCCCGGGTAAACATATCGAAAACCTTCTGATTGACTCACAACTCTGCTGTTTGAACCTAGATTCCCCTACATTTTGGTCTGCAGCACACAACTCGTTCTCTGCGATAGACCTTTCACTTGCTTCGACTGACGCCGCCCCTTTATTTGAGTGGTCGGTTCTGCAGGAACGATTCTCCAGCGACCACTGCCCGATTCTTTTAAACTACTTATCCCCTGAACCCTTTACACAACTACCTCAATATAATCTCTCCAAAGCTAATTGGCTGACATACACAGAATCCACAGCTGATATTGCGGATTTCTCGGATATGATCACCCCCAAAGTTAACTTTGAATATTTCATGTCTTTCTTAACCTCTACTGCACAGCATCACATACCATTCACCTCCTCCTTGCAACATCCTCGCCTTGGTGGTCACCCAAACTGGCTAGCATGATCAAATTCAAACACAGGGTAGAGCGCCTTCTCACCAGGGTGGGTGATAAGCAACGGAGATTTAAAACCTCCCTCTCCAATCTTGCTACTCATCCTCAATGCTTCCGTTTCATCACCATCACCATTGAAAAACTTGCCCTCAAAACTTTCTATAATAAAGTCTGCGCTATTGTCAAACGCAATATCATCCGAAGTAAAGTGCTTTCGTGGCGCTCATACATCTCGTCCTTCACTAGTCGCACCCCTATCTCTACTCTGTGGAGAAAATTTCGTAGTGTTGACGGGCGAACTGTCCGTCCCCAACTCTCTCCATTACGGGACACTGATTCGGACTCTTTAACCCATGATCCCCACGTCATCACTGCTATGCATGCAAACCATTTCAGTGAAGTTAGCTCTAACCTATCTTTACCTCAACAATTCCTCCGCTTGAAACAAGAGAAGGAGTCCCACCCGATCACGTTTTCCGGAGGTCGCACTCATGACTATAACGCTCCTTTCTCATTACCTGAACTTCAACATGCCATTGACCACTGCTCGGATTCCACCCCGGGTCCTGATGCCATTCCCTATGCGTTCATTCGTCATCTTCATCCACGTGCACTAAATTATCTTTTGCAACTTTATAATCAATTATGGGATAGACATTATTTCCCACCAAATTGGCGTATACCATACCCGTCCCAAAACCAGGCAAAGATCATAGTTTTCCGACAAACTATAGGCCCATAGTGCTCACCTCATGTTTATGTAAACTTATGGAAAAAATTATCAATCCACGCCTTCTTCATTATGCAGAGGCGCATGACTTATTATCCCCGTATCAACATGGTTCACGTCCCGGCCACTCTACATTACACTCTCTCATCCACCTGGAGCACCAAATACATGAAGGATTTTCGAAGAAACAACCCACAGTGGCAGTTTTCTTCGACATTGCGAAGGCTTATGATACCACTTGGCGTTATCGCATTCTAAAAATCCTCCATAGCTCTGGTATGCGGGGCTCCCTTCCCCGATTCCTCCAGAACTTTCTCTCTAACCGCACATTTCAGGTTAAAAACAACGGTATATTATCTGCAATAAAACCTCAAACTAATGGAATACCCCAAGGCTGTTCCCTAAGTAGTGTACTCTATGATATTGCAATAAATAGTGTTACACAATGCCTCCCTCCTGATATCTCTCATAGCCTCTATGTGGATGACTTAGCTATTTATTATACGTCTCCTAGTTTAACACACATTCAACGTCGTCTAAACACTGCTCTTCATTCCATACAAGCTTGGGCGTCCTCAACTGGTTTCCGCTTCTCGACTGACAAAACCAATGCTGTCGTTTTCTATCGTGACCTTAGACACTTGTGTAAGCAGTCCATCACCCTCTCTATGGGTTCTTCCAAGATTAAATTCCTTGCCTCCACTAAATTCCTTGGCCTTATCTTTGATACCCACCTAAATTGGAAATCCCATGTTGCCACTCTGAAGGCTCGGTGCCTTCAGCGCATGAATGTCAAGTCTGTGGCACGTGTTCATTGGGGTGCTGACCGATCTACGTTAATACTCTTTTATAGATCCACCATTCTATCTGCCCTAGATTATGGTTGCCCGGTATATGGCACTGCCTCGGCATCCACATTGCAGACACTTAACTCCGTTCATCACCTTGGCATACGTATTAGCTCAGGAGCTTTCCGGTCCTCTCGTGTGTACAGTGTGCTCAGTGAGGCTGGGGTCCTGCCATTAACGTATCATCGTCAGCTGGTTCAGCTTCGAACTGCCATCCGTCTCCAACAGGATCCCACATTGAAGGACCTTTTCCGTTCCCAAGATTTTTGTGTTACTCCTACTACTACCTTGCCTTTTACCCTCCTCTCCCGCCAATTACTCGCATCTTACAATATTCCAAGACCTCATTCGCCCCTCCCCTGTATTTCAATTACCCCCTGGATCCTTAAACACCCTGACGTTTGTTTCCATTTGACTGACCAAGTAGAGGCTGTGACTCCAGTCCAACGCCGTACTTTAGCATTACAACATCTTGATAGTCATGTTCCAGCTGCCTTCATCTACACTGATGGTTCGAAGGTTCCGGATGCCGTCGGTAGTGCAGCGGTTTCTGAGCATGGTATCCATCAAAGCTCCCTACATCCTTGTTCCACCATTTTCACTGCAGAGGCTATTCATGGTGCCCTGACCCTCATCTCTGCACTTCCAAACAATCCTCCTCACATAGTTATCTGCAGTGACTCAAAAAGTGTGTTGCAAGCATTGGGAGAGTACGCCCCACGTGACCCATTGATCATCGATGTTATCCTGAAAATCCACGAATTAAAATGCAGCTCTCGATCCATCACCCTCTGTTGGATCCCCGCTCATGTAGGCATTGCGGGTAATGAACGTGCTGACGCCCTTGCTAAACAGGCCTGTCTAGGTGCTCCGGCATCCACTGTCCTCAGATCGGATGACCTAATTCCTGTAGTTCGACGGCATATTCATGAAAAGTGGCACTCAGAATGGAGGGATCAACCTTTGGGAGGTCACCTTCGTTCCATCAAAGACGACATTCACATGTGGCCCTCTTCACTCAGCCCCTGTCGCGCTGACCAAACCCTCTTAACTCGATTACGCATAGGACACACGAGACTCACTCATGGATATCTAATGACCACTCCCCGTAGTCCTCCGCCAGAATGTCACCATTGTCACACAGTTCTTCCTATCCCTCACATTTTATGCGTTTGTCCCATGTACGGCCCTGAAAGACGTCGCTTCTTGCGACACACCTCTTTAAAAGACATCCTTTCTGACTCAGATTCATTCTCGTTCATAGCCATCCGTCATTTCTTAGCAGCTCTTAATCTCTACGGTGAAATCTGACCAGTGACCTATATGACTTGACTTACTATCCCCCCGCCGACCACTAGCCTTATGAGGGCCTCGGCCCAGAGGGCTAGTTTAAATTAAACACGTCTTCAACAACAACAACAACATGATCGCTCTTGCCTAAAGGTGGTAAGTATTTTATATCAGAAATTACATCTGGGTCTCTAGTAAACATTAGGTCCAATCTGGATGCTTGATCATTTCCCCTTCTTCTTGTATTTTCCTTTATATTTTGCACCAATAAATTTTCTGTTACCATATCCAGTAGCCTATACCCCCACGAGTTCACGTTGCTGCCAGCTTCTCTCTGCTCCCAATCCACCTCTTTACAGTTGAAGTCCCCTACTATAATTAATTCATTGGTTCTACGAGTTAATTTTTCAATACAAATAATCATCTCATCTTTAATAAATTTGTATTCCTCCTCTTCCCAAGCCCCTGTGTAGAGCGGCATGTAGGCCACTACAATATCCGCCTTTTGATTGTCATCATCTGTCAATTCTACTGCTAATATTTCTGCTTTACTATTATTCAGATCAATCATTCTTGTTTTCAATTTATTATGTGTAAGAATTAGCACCCCTCCCCCATCTTGTCTTCTCTATCCCTTCTCCAGATATTATAGTTGTTCCATCCCATTCCCTCCAAACTTATCCCTTATTTAGTTTAGTTTCACATAGACACAATATTAAGGGCTCTTCCTGTCTGATGTAATCATTTATTTCTAATTTCTTTGATAGCAGCCCATCCACATTGCTATAGACCATCTTGCACCTGTTGCTTTTACCATTATGATTGATATTCCCTGTCTTTATCCTACTATTTCCCCTTCCTGTTGCACCTCTCCCTCCAATCCTTCTTCCTGTACCACCACATCTTTTCTCCCCCCCTCCGCCCCTATCTTCTCCCCCTTCTTCAGGTACCACTTCCTTACTTTCCCATCCATGTTTCTGTAGAAAAAAAAAAACCTTCTCCACTTCTGATCTATTATCGTTCTTTTCTTTGACTTCTCTATTTATTTCTCTAAATTTTTCCCTCTCTTCCGCATTTAGATCTTTCCTTAGTTTAACATTTCTGTATTCCCCCTCCTGACTTAACTTCCAGCTGGATCTGAGTACCTCCTCTGCTACTTTGGTTGACTTAAATCTAATCTTCATTGGCCTCATTTCTCCTTTCTTGTATTTCCCTAGTCTCCAGCAATCCTCTACCTCTCTCTTTCATCCCTCCTTATCTTGTCTATCTATCACATCAATCATCTTCTCAACTTTCTTCATCTCCACACCCTTTCTCGTATTTCTATCTAATATTTCCTCTTCTACATCTCCAAACATAATTACACACCTCTTCTTATCAATAATATCACTGACCTGTTTCTCATTATGTCTGATGGCATTAACTACCCTCTTGTTCAGGTTCTCCTCCTGCTGTCCCTTTTGCTCCTCAATAATTGCTTTTAGTTGTACCTCTGCTTCCCCCACTCGATCACCCCAGACATTTTTCATTTGAGATACCTCTTCCTCCATTTTTTGTGTCCTGTCCTGATTTGTTTCCACTCCTTGTTTTAGCCTAGCATTCTCCTCCCTCAATTCACGAATCTCTCTCTCAGCCCTCTCCCTATACCCATCATCTATCTCTTTCACTCTCTCATTTAAATGTTGTTTGTATTCCTTAATCTGTTCTTTTAAAGCCACATTCGCAGATACCAATTCGTTGACCCTAGCAGTTAAATCATTTAAACCCTCCCCCGGGACACAGCTCTCTTCCACTACAGTCCCAATGGTCTTCCTTCACCCCTCCATTTCCTTTCTCCACTTTATCAGCCCCATCAGATTCCTGTTCAGGAAGGTGATCTGGTCCTCCTTACCTTCAGGAAAGCCTGAATAATCCTCTTCCTCCTCATAAAAACATTCCCCACTCATATCCGTGGCTTCGATGTCAGCCATTGTTGTTGTCATGTGACGTCACCAGCCTTACCAGCTGATTTCTCAAAACAAACTCTCTAAGTTTCGTTTATACATTCATATTTTTAAATAACTTTCACTGAACACTTTCCTGTTAGAATATTATTAGCGGGACAATACACAATAATCTCCTGTATACCCCACTTTAGTCAAGTCAGATGGTAGTTTGAGGATCGCCAGCCAACGACGTCCGCTTTCACTCGTCTCTCGTGTGTGTGTACTTACACTAGTTGTACTTACACTAGTTGTATTTGCGGGAGTGAGCATGCTCGTTAATTCCCGCCTCCTAAGATATGTTTGTCATACCGTGCTTTGAAACTATGCACTGATGGTGCAGACACTACTTCGGCTGGCAATTTGTTCCACCCACTAATCGAGTTGGTAGGAAATCTTTTACTTTTCAGATCAGATTTACTATTTAGCACTTTTAGTTTGTAGCTGTGACCTCTTGTCCTCTCACCTCCATCCCTCTCAATGAAGTTTTCTTGGTCAATTTTGTCAATACCTCTAACACATTTATATATCTGAATTTGCTGTCCTCGTTTCCTTCTCTGTTCCAGTGTAGGTAGATTCAATCTCTCGAGCCTCTCTTGGTACTCCAAATTTTCCAAACCTGGGATCATCCTCGTAGCTGCTCTCTGTACCCTCTCAATTTTGTGGATATGTTTCTTCAAGTGAGGGGACCACACTACAGATGCATATTCCATCCTGGGTCTTATTATTGCCGTTATTATTTGTTTCATGGTGTTTTCATTAAGATAATTGAAAGACATCCTGATATTTGCCAATAGTGCTAGTGATTCTCTCACTATCTTATTTACGTGGCTTTCTGGAGACATGTTATCCCTAAATTCTATCCCCAAGTCTTTTTCTTTTTCTGCTTTGGGAATCACTTCGTTTCCTAGTTTATAATCTTTTCTAGGTCTGTACTTGCTTTTACCCATTTCTAGAGTCTTACATTTCCCTGCATTGAACTCCATATTCCATTTGATGCTCCATTCATGGATCTTTTGCAAATCTGCTTGGAGCTCAAGGCAATCCTCCTGGGTTCTGATCGTTTTAAGCAGCTTCGCATCGTCCGCAAACATACTCATGTAGCTTGTTAGTCCCTCAGGTAAGTCATTTACAAATATCAGAAACATGATTGGGGCTAGAACAGATCCTTGTGGTACCCCACTCGTAATTTGAGTCCAGTTTGACGATTTCCCCCTTACTGTTGTTCTCATCTGTCTTCCGCTAAGGTAGCTCTCCATCCATTTCAGCAGTTTGTCTCCTACTTTTCCCTCATGTTTTAATTTCCACAGCAATCTCTTGTGTGGAACTTTGTCAAATGCCTTTTTAAAGTCTAGGTAGGCACAGTCTACCCATCCTTCCCTCTTGTCCACTGTGTCTATTACTCTAGAGTAAAAACTCAACAAGTTGCTTACACATGATCTGCCACCTCTGAATCCAAATTGTCGGTCAGTAATTAATCTTTTGGATTCCATGTAGTTCACCCATTTGTCCCTTATTAATCCTTCCAGAATCTTCATGAGGATGCTCAATAGTGATACAGGTCTATAGTTCAGTGCTTTATCTCTGCTTCCTCCCTTAAATATAGGAATAATGTTTGCTCTTTTCCATTCTGTAGGTACTATCCCTGTGTCCAATGATTTGGTCATTATGTCATATAACGGTATACTCAGTTCCATAGCATTTTCTTTAATAATCCAGCCTGATACTCCGTCCGGTCCAGCGGTTTTGTTTGGATCCACCTTACTCATTTTGTCTATGAGCTCTGGTCTGTTAAATGTTACTTCCGGCATTTCCTCTGTACCTATCTCATTGGTTTCTGGTGCAATGAATTCTCCTTCTTTTGTAAATACTGATGCAAAATTTCTATTTAGTTCTTCCGCAATCTCTGTATCCTCTTCTATGATTCTGTTTCCACTTTTAATCTTAACGATCGTGGCTTTTATCTTCCTTTTGCCGTTTACAAACTTGAAAAACATTTTTGGATTCTTTTCATAGTTCTCCACTATCCCTTTCTCATGGTTTGCCTCTGACCTCCTCCTCATTTCTGTGTATTTGTTTCTCTCTTATTTATACTTTTGCCTGTTATCTTCCGAATCCCAGTTTCTCATCTTTTTCCAGGCTTTGTTTTTTGCTTCCTGTGCTTGCCTACATTCGCGGTTAAACCATACTTTGCGATTACTTTTTTTCCTTTTGTTAATGTACTTAGGGACAAAAGTTCTTATACCAGTATCATAGATCTCCATGAATGCCTTGAGTTTTTTGTCTACCTCACTTTCAGATAACACCTGATCCCAATTTTGTGACTTGAAAAAATCCCGTAGTCCTACGAAATCGGTTCTGGAATACATCCAGTGATTTTCCTTGTGCTTTTCCCTTCCCTTGGGTAGATTATACTTCAATAGTAAGTCTATGTCTAGAACTGCATGGTCGCTTTTTCCTAGTGGGCATAGCTACTGAATACTTTGAACCTCCTCCTCCCTTCTTGTACTCACCTAATTGTACACACCTAATTGTAGTATACAGGATTTGAGCCTAAGCTCGTGTTGTCCTGTCTCTCTCTCTACATTTATCCAATTTTGCTTTAAAAGTTTGGATATTTCTTGCTCCCACCACCTCCCCATCCAACTTATTCCAACACTCAATGCTTCTATACGGGAAGCTGAACTTTCTTACATCAGACTTACATATAACTTTCCTCAACTTACAATCATGACCCCTGGTTCTTCCCTCGTCCCTCACCACAAAATCTCCCTTGTCGATCTTCTCAAAACCTTTCACACACTTAAACATCATGATCATGTCACCTCTCTCTCTCCTCTCCCTCAGCGTTGGCAGCTTTAGCCTCTCCAATCTCTCCTCATAAGGCAGGTCTCTAAGGCTAGCTATCATCTTAGTGGCAACTCTCTGAACTCTTTCCAGTTTTTTATTATGTTTTATAAGGTGTGGAGACCACACCACTGCTGCATACTCCAGTCTTGGTCGTATTATTGTCCCTATTATTTTTGCTAACATCTCTTCATCTAAATAATTCAGAGCTATTCTCATGTTAGTCAACACTGCATAGGTTTCACCAGTTATTTTATTTATATGCTGTTCAGGTGACAAGCTGTCTGCCACAACTACCCCTAGGTCTTTTGCTTTCACAGCTTTACTAATTATTTCATCTCCTATTTTATATCCCCAAGAAGGTCTATATTTACTTTTTCCCATCTCAAGAACCTGACACTTACTCGTGTTGAATTCCATTTTCCAAGTTTGACTCTACTCATATAACTTATCTAGGTCTCTCTGTAATTCTTCACAACTACTCCTACTTGTAATATGCTTCATTAATTTTGCATCATCAGCAAACATAGATATATATGAGCCTATTCCCATTTGAAGGTCGTTGATGAAAACCAAAAACATGATTGGGGCCAACACCGATCCTTGAGGCACTCCGCTTTTTACCCTTTTCCACGAGGAGAACTTTCCTTTTATTACTGTTCGCATTTCCCTCCCAATTAAATAGTTTTCCATCCACTTTAATAATACTCCCTCAACCCGCCCCACAGTCCTGAGCTTCCACAACAATCTCTTATGAGGCACCTTATCAAATGCCTTCTTGAAATCTAAGTAAATACAATCTACCCACCCTTGTACAATGTCAATTACCCTATCATAGTAACTCAACAAATTTGTGGTACACGAATGACCTTTTCTGAACCCGAACTGCTTGCTTGAAATTATTTTCCTCTCCTCCAACATACCCACCCATCTTTTTCTAATAATCTTTTCACAAAGCTTGCATATAACACTCGTTAAGGATACCGGTCGATAATTTAGCGGGTCTTCTTTATTTCCACTTTTATATATTGGAGTTATATTTGCTTGTTTCCATTCTAAGGGAAGTTCCCCCTTGTTTAATGAGTGTTGAACAATATTAAAAATAGGTCTCACTAGTTGTTCAGAACATTCTCTTAATACCCATCCAGCAATGTTATCTGGGCCCATAGATTTTCTCACGTCCAATTCTTCCAACAATGATTTTAGTTCATCCTTGTTGACTTCTATCGACTCTAGTCCCTGTATCTCGTTCAATTCCACCACAGGTTCTACATAGTCATCCTCCTCCACAAACACGGATGTTAATGTATCATTCATAATTTCACACATACCCACTGTGTCTTCATATAATTGACCCTCTACCCTAAGCTTTGTTATTTTGTCCTTTATTTTTGTTTGCCGTTGATATAACTATAGAACAGTTTGGGTTCTTTATTACATTTGTTTACTATATCTTTTTCAAAGTTCTTTTCTCCTCTCTTATAGTCTTGACATAGTTGTTTCTAGCATTCTTATACTCATTCCATTTTTCCTCAGTGTGTCTCCTTCTCACTTTATTCCATGCAGAGTCCTTTTTGTTCTGGGCAATGTGACATCGCATGTTAAACCACTCTTTCTCCTTAGCCAGCTTTCTATCCTTAAATGTTGGTACATATTTATCTACCCCCTCCCTGTAAATGTCTAGTAACATGGTGTATTTTACCTGAATATTCTGTTCTTGCTCAATAAATGACCAATCTATATTTGCAAAGTATCCTCGTAATGATTCATAATCCGCCTTACTATAATTTAGTCTATATTCCCTATGTTCCTCCTCTCTGCCTTCCAGAAATTCCACTGTCAATTCAAATTCAATCACAGCATGATCGCTTTTTCCCATGGGACTCAAATATGTTAGGTTCTTTATTTCTTGGGGGTCTTTGGTGAATAATAAGTCGAGTCTTGATGGTTCATCACCTCCTCTAAATCTTGTATTTTCCATAACGTGTTGTGTTAATAGATACCCCATTGTTAGTTCAAGAAATTTGCTACCCCAAGTATTTTCATTTGAACTCGCATCCAAACATTCCCAATCCACCTCCCCGCAATTAAAGTCCCCTGCAAGAATAAGCCTATTTTTCCTTTTACAAATAATTTCTAACATACGCAAGGTTTCCAAAATTAATTAATTATATTCATCGTTGCTCCAAGATTTAGTCTTAGGAGGTAAATAAATTGATACAATGTCCAATTTTGACCTATCATTATCCTCAATTTCAACTGCTACCACTTCAGCAATGCTATCACCAAGTTTTAATTCTTTAGCAGTAATTTTATTATCTACCATGATCAACACTCCTCCTCCTAGCTTTCCTAACCTGTCTCTTCTCCATGTACTGTATCCTGCACAACTAATTATATTCGTGTCTACCTCCTGGTTAAGCTTAGTTTCAGTCAAACATACTACCCCGGGCCTCTCTCTCTTTACATATTCGTCAAACTCAATCTTTTTGGAAATTAACCCATCAATATTTGTATACATGAACTTAGCGTTTCCAGTATTTTCCCTATTTTTCTCATCCCTGCCCGTTCCTTTCTTTTTTGTACGTACCCCTCCCAATTTATTTCCTAGCTTGTCTCCTCTTCTCTTGTCTCCACCTGGACTGATTCTCGCTCCGTTTCCACCTCCCCTCCCTCTGCCTCCACTTGGACTGTTTCTCTCTCTATCTCCACCTCCCCTCTCTCTGCCTTCTCCCCCGTCACCCGCACCATCTCCTTTTCCCTCCCTACTTCGTCCCTTCGCTTTATATACCATTTCTTGAGTTTTCCCTCCCACACTCTCCAGAAAAACTTCTTTTCGTCTTCTTTCGTCCTTTCTCCATTCTTTACATTTGCCTCGGTTTGCAATTCCTTTCTTATGTTTCGATCCTCAATACTCATGTCTTTTCTAATTGTAATTTTCTTAAACTTGCTGGTCAAGTTAAGTCTCCATGTTACGTTCATTATTGCATCCACTGTTACCCTAGACCTAAACTGCACTCTCATTGGCCTTGTGTTTCCCTTACTATATTTACCCATTCTCCTAACTTCTTCAATATCATCTCTCCAGTTGTTTCCTTCTTCATCGACATGCTTGATCAATGTTTTTACCTTATTAATTTCTTCCTTATCCCTAGCTTTCCTCTCAATAATGTGCTCCTCTATATCCCCAAATACAATAATACACTTATTTCTATCTATTGTTTCACGCAGGACCTGTTCATTTCTCCTCATAGCTTTTACTACCACTGATTCTAAATCTTTATTTTCCCTTTCTGATTGTTTCTTTTGTTCCTCCATGATTTCCTTCATTGCCACTTCCTTCACTTTTCCTCCTTCGTCATTAACCCATTTATTGTGTTTCTCCTTAATCTCCTCCACATGTGTTTTCATTTCCTTGGTTTGCCCTTTGTATTCTTCAAGTTGCAATCTTAAAGCTTCATTTTCGTCCCGGAGTTGCCCCATATGAGTTTGAATTTCTTTTAGGCTAGCCCGACTCAAATCTTGTCCAGGCTCGATGTCCCCAGCCTGAGCACCACATATTGAACATATAGCCTCAATCTGTGAACTAACACTCACCTTCCACTCCTGCATATCCTCCTTCCACCTTTTAATGTCATTCAGCTCACGTATAATTTTCCCTAGAATGCCCTCGGTCTCACCGACTTCAAATCCATCAAAGTCAGCCATATTTGTTTACATCCATTGACAGTGGAATTTCTGGAAGGCAGAGAGGAGGAACATAGGGAATATAGACTAAATTATAGTAAGGCGGATTATGAATCATTACGAGGATACTTTGCAAATATAGATTGGTCATTTATTGAGCAAGAACAGAATATTCAGGTAAAATACACCATGTTACTAGACATTTACAGGGAGGGGGTAGATAAATATGTACCAACATTTAAGGATAGAAAGCTGGCTAAGGAGAAAGAGTGGTTTAACATGCGATGTCACATTGCCCAGAACAAAAAGGACTCTGCATGGAATAAAGTGAGAAGGGAACACACTGAGGAAAAATGGAATGAGTATAAGAATGCTAGAAACAACTATGTCAAGACTATAAGAGAGGAGAAAAAGAACTTTGAAAAAGATATAGTAAACAAATGTAATAAAGAACCCAAACTGTTCTATAGTTATATCAACGGCAAAACAAAAATAAAGGACAAAATAACAAAGCTTAGGGTAGAGGGTCAATTATATGAAGACACAGTGGGTATGTGTGAAATTATGAATGATACATTAACATCCGTGTTTGTGGAGGAGGAGGATGACTATGTAGAACCTGTGGTGGAATTGAACGAGATACAGGGACTAGAGTCGATAGAAGTCAACAAGGATGAACTAAAATCATTGTTGGAAGAATTGGACGTGAGAAAATCTATGGGCCCAGATAACATTGCTGGATGGGTATTAAGAGAATGTTCTGAACAACTAGTGAGACCTATTTTTAATATTGTTCAACACTCATTAAACAAGGGGGAACTTCCCTTAGAATGGAAACAAGCAAATATAACTCCAATATATAAAAGTGGAAATAAAGAAGACCCGCTAAATTATCGACCGGTATCCTTAACGAGTGTTATATGCAAGCTTTGTGAAAAGATTATTAGAAAAAGATGGGTGGGTATGTTGGAGGAGAGGAAAATAATTTCAAGCAAGCAGTTCGGGTTCAGAAAAGGTCATTCGTGTACCACAAATTTGTTGAGTTACTATGATAGGGTAATTGACATTGTACAAGGGTGGGTAGATTGTATTTACTTAGATTTCAAGAAGGCATTTGATAAGGTGCCTCATAAGAGATTGTTGTGGAAGCTCAGGACTGTGGGGCGGGTTGAGGGAGTATTATTAAAGTGGATGGAAAACTATTTAATTGGGAGGGAAATGCGAACAGTAATAAAAGGAAAGTTCTCCTCGTGGAAAAGGGTAAAAAGCGGAGTGCCTCAAGGATCGGTGTTGGCCCCAATCATGTTTTTGGTTTTCATCAACGACCTTCAAATGGGAATAGGCTCATATATATCTATGTTTGCTGATGATGCAAAATTAATGAAGCATATTACAAGTAGGAGTAGTTGTGAAGAATTACAGAGAGACCTAGATAAGTTATATGAGTAGAGTCAAACTTGGAAAATGGAATTCAACACGAGTAAGTGTCAGGTTCTTGAGATGGGAAAAAGTAAATATAGACCTTCTTGGGGATATAAAATAGGAGATGAAATAATTAGTAAAGCTGTGAAAGCAAAAGACCTAGGGGTAGTTGTGGCAGACAGCTTGTCACCTGAACAGCATATAAATAAAATAACTGGTGAAACCTATGCAGTGTTGACTAACATGAGAATAGCTCTGAATTATTTAGATGAAGAGATGTTAGCAAAAATAATAGGGACAATAATACGACCAAGACTGGAGTATGCAGCAGTGGTGTGGTCTCCACACCTTATAAAACATAATAAAAAACTGGAAAGAGTTCAGAGAGTTGCCACTAAGATGATAGCTAGCCTTAGAGACCTGCCTTATGAGGAGAGATTGGAGAGGCTAAAGCTGCCAACGCTGAGGGAGAGGAGAGAGAGAGGTGACATGATCATGATGTTTAAGTGTGTGAAAGGTTTTGAGAAGATCGACAAGGGAGATTTTGTGGTGAGGGACGAGGGAAGAACCAGGGGTCATGATTGTAAGTTGAGGAAAGTTATATGTAAGTCTGATGTAAGAAAGTTCAGCTTCCCGTATAGAAGCATTGAGTGTTGGAATAAGTTGGATGGGGAGGTGGTGGGAGCAAGAAATATCCAAACTTTTAAAGCAAAATTGGATAAATGTAGAGAGAGAGACAGGACAACACGAGCTTAGGCTCAAATCCTGTATACTACAATTAGGTGAGTACAATTAGGTGAGTACAAGAAGGGAGGAGGAGGTTCAAAGTATTCAGTACCTATGCCCACTAGGAAAAAGTGACCATGCAGTTCTAGACATAGCCTTACTATTGAAGTATAATCTACCCAAGGGAAGGGAAAAGCGCTTCTTATCTCCCGGGCGTGGCGAACGTCTGGGCAGACACCTTGTCCCGGAGACAGAGCAACAAAGTAGAATGGGCGATCAAGCAAAACGTCTTCAACAAGATGATTGCAGAGCCCTACCGTCCACAAGTGGATCTTTTTGCGTCCGAAGGGAACCACAGACTCCCTCTCTACCTAACCCGCCGGGGGACAACTTCGGCGGGGGGTCCAGACGCACTGACGGAGGACTGGAACAAGTGGAGTTCCATCTATCTTTTTCCGCCTCCCGACGCTTCACTCATGTGTGAGGTAGTTCACAAACTACGGGGTTACCTAGGCCTAGTCTCGATGATCGCACCGCTATGGCCGGCGCAGACATGGTACCACCAGTTGAAAACGTGGTGCGAGAACCCGGTGTCGCTCCCGGTCTCGTACTTCCACTTGGAGACAATTGGCAACCTAGAGACCTCGCTGACTTTTGCCCTGTGGACATGCAGAAAGCTAAATGGTTGACTGTATGGGGACAGTGTCACTAATAAGTTACTTAATCAATATACGATGTCGACCAGGCGTCAATACCAATCACACTGGAAAAATTTCACGACCTGGATAGTAGAGACAGCACTAACAGACAAGTCAGCAGCCTTGGTGTTTAAGTATTTGGATTATTTGTTTGAACAAAAGCGCTTTTCTTTAGTTACACTAAAAACTCACCTGTCTGCCATTAGAACCCCCTTTTGCGACCTAACTGGTGTATCCATACCCGCGGCGGAGGAGAAAGGGTTCATGAGGGCGTGTTTCAAGCTTCGCCCACCACCCCGTCAGCTCATGCCTACCTGGTCACTGGACAAAGCCTTATCCTTGCTTCATTCACGCAAATATTGTCATGCGCCGGATTTCGATTCAGTATTAACCCCTTATTGGCGGCGCTCGACTTAAGTCGTGCACCAATTTGCAGCAAGTTAGGAGCATTATTAAGGTTTTTAAAGGGTTAAAATCGAGTGCAAATGGCCAGGAGCACAGCGGGCCAGACAGCCGACTCCCAGGGCTTACCGCCGCCCATTAACTCATGTTCCCTGTGTTCTCGAGAGGCCGGCAGTGTAGCCAGTAGTGAGCATAGCTGGGAAAAATATACCGATATATGCTAAACTCCCATTCGTGGCATCACTGCAAGAGAAACACGAGTGCTACGTAGCTCGTTCTGGTCTCATTTTGAAGCTTTTAGTGCCTAGTTTTTTTGCTAAATATTTTTTTTTTTCATGCAGATGCTTGATTTATCATGCAGGAGGGCCTGAATATGCCCAAATGAGCCCAAAACACCCCGCTAGACAAGGGTTAAAGAAGGCTGTCTTCCTCATGGCATTGGCCACAGGAAACAGGGTGTCAGAGCTGGCGGCGATGAGCAACGGGCCTAATTGCCTCCGGTTTAGTAAATTAAATGAGCATGTGCAAATTGCCCCATCCCCCACGTTTGTGGCGAAAAATTAGCATAGTGAACATGTATTTTCAGAATTTACAATCCCGGCTCAAAAAATGGAACATACTCATCATAACTTATGCCCGGTACAAGCTCTCATGAAGTTTATGAGGGTTTCAAAGCCTCAACAACAAGGAGCATTGTGGGTTAATAACACAGGTACACACATCACGAGGAGAAAACTAGCGTCCTTACTAGTCGATGTCATCAAAGAAAGTAATCCGGGTGTAGTGAGCCGAGCTCATGACATACGGAAATGGGCAGTCTCTTTACGGTTCTTACACAACTACTCAATAGAGGATATTGCAAATACCAAACTGTGGGCTTCCAACCATACTCTCTTAACTCGGTACCTGTCGGTGGCCCCTGATAAACCAAAAATGACTGTGTGGCCTTAAGGCAGCGGGTCTAGTAGGTCTAAGTGCTATCTTAATTTTTAAATTAAAATAAAAGGTGGGGGGGGGGGGGGTTTGCTGGAGAACTTGACATCTAGATTCTAGACCCTCCGCCGGACTATGTGATAAGATCACGAGCTGTGATACTTAATGAGTCAAACTGGTTATACAGTTCAAGAAATTTTTATTTTTTATATATAAGATAACTATCAGAGTTATAAATAGGAGATGATAAATTAAATTGTATGAATCTCCACTATGTACAGTACAAAGTTATTTTTAAGGACATAAAATATACTAATATCATTATGTGCCTTGAACATCAAACTATAGGATCTCAAAGTGATATTCTTTGAAGTAACGCACTGCTACCTTTCCCAAATTGTTTGCATTTTATTGTATATAAGCAATAAACACTTATTTTGTTATATGATTCTTTTAAGAGAAGAGTAGATGAGGAATTTGGAAGGAATCTGAGTGTAAAATGGAGGGAGAGTAAGAAACTGTTCTGGAAAGAAGTCAAGAAAGTTAGGGAAGGTAGCAAGGGAAACAGTAAGGGTGTGAAAGATAAGAATGGGAGAATGCTAGCCGAGAAGCAAGAGAGAGTCGAAAGATGGAGGGAGTACTTCAGTGAGTTGCTAAATGAAAGGAATGAAGAGCCAGCAAACATAGCTGGATATGGTATGGGAGGGAGAAGAAGAGAAGTAGTGGAGGAGGAGGTGGGGATCAGGAGGTCAGAAGTGTGGGAAGCCATGAAAAGAGTGAAGTTGGGGAAAGCACCAGGAACAGATGGAGTGTGTGGGGAAATGTTGAGGTATGGTGGTGAGATAGTGATAGAATGGGTATGGAAAATGTGCAAACTAGCATGGGAGAAGGGGAGTGCACCCGATGACTGGAAGACTGGCATAATAGTCCCCCTATATAAGGGCAAAGGGGAAAGAGGAGTGTGTGGTAACCACCGAGGAATATGTCTTCTAAGCGTAGTAGGGAAGGTATACAGTAGGGTAGTGATTGAGAGAGTGAGAGTGAGAATGGAGAAATGGATAGGCGACGAGCAGGGAGGTTTTAGGAAGGGAAGAGGATGTGTAGATCAGATTTTTACCCTGAATTGTGTTGTGGAGAAGTATCTGGAGAAGAAACAAAAGGTGTATGTTGCCTTTATGGACTTGGAGAAGGCCTATGACAGAGTGGATAGAGAAGGTTTGTGGAAAGTACTTAGAATATACGGAGTAGATGGCAAGTTGCTGAAAGCAGTGAAGAGCATGTATGAGGGTGCTAAGGCGGCAGTACGTGTGGAGAGTGAGCAGAGCGAGTTCTTTGACCTGAATGTTGGTTTGAAACAGGGGTGTGTGATGTCCCCGTGGTTGTTTACTGTATATATGGATGGAGTTATGAAAGAAATACTATCAAGAGCAGTGGATGTTGGTGTATCGCTGAAAAGGGAGGGAATTGAGTGGAAGCTACCTATACTGCTGTTTGCGGATGATACAGTTCTGATGAGTGATAATGAATGGGAGTTGCAGGGTCTGGTAAATGAGTTTGGAACAGTGTGCGAAAAACGGAATTTGAAGGTAAATACGGGGAAGAGCAAGGTTATGGTCTTCGAAAGGGGTGAAGTCACAGAGTGTGAGGTGAAGCTGAACGGTCAGGCTATGGAGATCGTCAACTCTTTTAAGTATCTGGGCAGTGTGTTGAGTAAAGATGGGACTATGGATGAAGAGGTGCGGGAGAGGGTACAACAGGGGAAGAGGGTTGTAGGAACGCTAAAAGCAGTAACAAGAAATAGGGTGGTCAGTATGGAAGTGAAGAAGTCCTTGCATGACAGTGTGGTAATCCCGACACTGACTTACGGAAGCGAAGCATGGACGTTGGTTGAGAGACTCAGACCAAGAGTGAGAGCAGTGGAAATGAATTACTTAAGGAGTGCGTGCGGAGTTACATGGAGGGATAGACAGACTAATGAGGAAGTAAGAAGGAGGTGTGGTGTGGAGGTAGATGTGCTGGAAAGTGTGAAAAGGAACAACTTGAGATGGTTCGGCCATATGGAACGTATGGAAAGCGAGAGAATGACTAAGAGGGTGTATGAGAGCGAGGTGGAGGGACAGAGGGGGAGAGGTAGACCGAATATGAGGTGGAAGGATGGAGTGAGGAAGTACATGAACGAAGGTGGTGCTGGTTGGGGGGAGGGGCGTCGACTGACTGGGGACAGAGGTGCATGGGGGCGGTTCGTTCGTGGCCACCCCTTCGGGGATCACGGCGTCAGGCAATAGATAGATAGATAGATTCTTTTTCTCTACCTATAGGTAGTTGTTAGTGATGATTTTGTCACGAATGTCCCCCTCCAGTCTTGAGATATCTGGCATATCATCAATGATGGAGGGGCCACTAATAAATTATAGGTTTGATCCCCGGAGGGGTGAAGAGAAAACCTAATATTTAGTAGTGGCCCCGAAATCATTGACGATGTAGGGCCCTCCCAACCATCCCCTTCCCATTCGTTGATGTCTTGTCTAGTCTTGATATAGCATTGAAGGAGGAATGGCACCGTTGGAAGCACCGTCTGAGATAGAATCCACAACAAAGACATCCACAGGATGGGAAGCTGTTATACAGTATAACAAAATTAAGTTTAATTTTTATTTTTTATTTTTTACAAAGTTTTTTCGTAGTGAGTACCCAATCATAAAGACGATTCCATAAGAGAATTAGCGTTGCACTTATGATGTAGGACTCTCTCTCCCTGCGGCGGGTATTTCAAATGCACGGACTGCGGGTACTGTACTTGAAAGAGGACTATTATACTAATAAGGCATATCGTCAACGATGGAATAATTACTAAATATTAGGTTTTCTCTTCTCCCCTCCGGGGATCAAACCTATAATCGCCCCATATAGTCACGAGTAAGTTGAAATAGCCAAGAATTACGGTATCTTGTATGTTAGTTATTTCTGCAATTTGTTCATAAACTTCACTGTCAGTTTGCACTGATTGAGCTGGGGGTCTGTATAATAAAGCTAGTGTTATTTTAGTTCCTCGGTTATTATTTAATAGTACGTAAGATATGTCTACAGTATATTCTCAATTTGAGGTTTTGACATTAAGACGGGATAAAGACTTTCGTTTATAAAAAACAGAACTCCTCCATTTCTATTGATCCGACTTTTCTCAAACATTGTATAACCCGGAAGCGTATATTCGGCTAAAAAGTCTGTCTTCCATATTTAACCAAGATTCTGTAATGCCGATTATATCGTAATGTTCTGTAAACACGATTTCCTCTAGATCTGAAAATGTATTACGTATGCTACGAGCATTTACATAAAACACCTTAAGAGTATTAGAGTTGGATGTTACTGACTGTGCATTGTCTGAATTTTCAGTTCGTATTTGACTTGCACTACCCTGCCTGGATACCCCCGGTTGACTCCGTTTTTTGAACGGAAATCCTTGACTGCATCGTTCAGCAGACGACCAAGACGTGCAGCTCCTACTTCATTAAGATGTACACCATCTCCTGAAAACAAAGATTTTGTGTTTGTAGACCTGGAGAAGGCCTTTGATAGGGTGCCTAGAGATGTTGTGCAGTGGGCTATGAGGAAACTTGGTATGGAAGAGTGGCTGGTGCATGTAATAATGAAGATGTATGAGGATTCGCTAAGAGCGGTGAGGGTGAAGGGTGTACTGAGTGATGAGTTCGCAGTCCGTGTTAGAGTCAATCAGGGTTCAGTGTTAAGCCCCCTCCTCTTTATTATGGTCTTGGAGGCACTGTCTAGAGTTTTTAGAGGCGGACTCCCGCTGGAACTGTTTTATGCAGACGATTTAGTCTAATAGCTGACAGTATGCAAGATGCTGAGGCCAAATTCAGAGAGTGGAGAGAGGGCATGGCGAGCAAGGGTTTAAGAGTCAATATTAACAAAACCAAGGTTATGCATTGTAGATTGAGACGAGGCAATGTGGAAAAGAGCGGTGCATACCCATGTGCAGTGTGTGGAAAGGGAGTGGGCGTTAACTCAATTCAATGTAGCATCTGTCGATGTTGGGTACACCATGGGAGTAAGCGCTGTAGTAGAATAAAGGGACCCCTGCCGAAGGATATGTCAGAAATAGAGAAATTTGAGTGCGTAGTGTGCAAAGGCGAGCTTGTGTTAAGTGATGATCCTGTGGCTGTGAATTTTGGAAATAAGTCATTGGAGCTGGTGAACAAGTTTTGTTACCTAGGAGATACCTTCTCTGCCAGTGGTGGGGCCGAGGCTGCCACTGTTGCTAGAATTAGGTGTGGCTGGGGGAAGTTCAGAGAACTGCTACCAATCCTGACCATGAAAAGAATGCCTCTCCCCCTGAAGGGAAAGGTGTATGCCTCATGTACTTACACTATGTGTTAGAAGTGCAATGACGTATGCCTCAGAAACATGGGCCGTTAAAGTAGAGGATGTCAACAGAATGGAACGTAATGAGATGAAAATGGTGAGATGGATGTGTGGGGCCAGGCTACAGGATAGAATAACAAATGTTGAGCTGAGGAGACGTTTAGGTATAAAGAGTATTAGCGAGGTGATGCGTACACGTTGTTGTTGTTGTTGTTCCCTAAGCTGCCTGGCCGAACAGCCCCGAGTCCCTGAGAAAGGCCATGGCCACGATCGGGCTTTCCCACAGAGCTCTCATTGAGTGTAGATTGTGTTGTTGGCGTAAGTGGTTGTGTGAAATGCAGTCTTCTATGATGTGTTTAATTGTATGGGGTGCTGTGTTACATCCCGGGCAGGCATCGACAACGGAGTCATCCAGTCTCTTCTGATAGCTCAGGAGAGCTGGATGGTGTCCGCATCTCAGCCTGGCCAGGTGGACTCTGTCCTCGCGAGGAAGGGAGGATTCGGAAGGATGGATTTCGGGAGGTCGTGCATGCAGCTGCGTGTTGTCTGTGAGTGAGTGGATGGATCGGTGAGAGATATGAGTATGGATGTGCTTCTGGAAGTTGGTTCGGGGTGGGCAGGGAGGGAGAGAGGACAATAATTGTGTGTGATACCGTGTGCTGGGTGTTGTTTTGATATTTCTTGGTGTCTGTGGGTGTGTTGCCATGTAGTTTAGTGGGTGGTCTTGGTTCGTGGAGGCTTCTGCCAGGAATTGAGTGCCTCTCATGTCCAGATGGTCTTTGACTTTGAGGATTTTGGTTTCTTGATGTAGGTGATCTGTGGGTGAAGTAGCTGTGCAGCCTGTAATGATCTTCAGGGCTTTGTTTTGAATAGTCTGTAAGGTCTTATGATGTGTTTCAGCTAGGTTAGAAGCCCAGGCTGGGCTTGCGTATTCCATCACTGATCTTATGTATTGTTTATATACTGTGGTGGTAGTTTCTTTGTTGTGTCCAAATTTTGTGTGAGCAAGTGACCTGAGGGCGTTAAGTCTGGGTGTCAGTTTCTTTTTAATGTTTGTGGTGTGCTGTTTGAATGTCATATGAGTATCATATGTTACTCCTAGGATTTTGGGTGTGTGTATGTGTTAGGGGTGTGTTGTTTATGGTGCGTACAAGTAGACTGGGATGGTATGGACATGTGGAGAGAATGGATGAACAAAATTGGGTGAAAAAATGCAGGTCTGTGATTGTGGAGGCAGCTGCACCAAGGGGTGGACCGAGGAAGACCTGGGATCGGACTGTACGTGCCGATCTCAAATCCAAGAACTTGACAAGTGAAGCAGCCCTTAACCCTCGTCTAGCGGGGTTTTTTGGGCTATTTTGGGCATATTCAGGCCCTCCTGAATGATCAATCAAGTATCTGCATGAAAAGAAATGTATTCAGCAAAAAACTAGGCGCTACAAGCTTCAAAATGAGACCAGAACGAGCTACATAGCACGCGTCGTTTTCATGCAGTGCTACCACTAACATGGGAGTTTAGCATATAGCGGCATATTTTTTCCAGCTACGCTCACTACTGGCTACACTGCCAGCCTCTCGAGAACAGAGGGAGCGTGAGTCAGTGGGCGGCGGTAAGCCCTGGGTGTCGGCCGTGTGGCCTGCTGCGCTCCCGGCCATTTGCACTCTATTTTAACCCTTTAAAAGCCTTAATAATGCTCCTAACTTGCTGCTTTTTAGATACAGACTTAAGTCGGGCCCCGCTCTTTAAGTGTTAACAGGCTTGCCTGG
Organism: Paralithodes platypus; assembly: GCA_032716605.1. Classification (NCBI taxonomy): domain Eukaryota; kingdom Metazoa; phylum Arthropoda; class Malacostraca; order Decapoda; family Lithodidae; genus Paralithodes; species Paralithodes platypus. Next base: position 20,310,197 of record CM064576.1, on the reverse strand, counting down.
AACATCGCCATTAGGACAAGAGACTGAAACTGCACGTATGTGTGGAACACTCCGTCTTAAAATTTTATGTATGTATGTATGTATGTATGTACAGTATAATAAAAATGATCCCACTTGTCGACAAAGCCGATGTCCTCCTCCCTGCAGAGGTTGGCTAGTCGGCGATTTGTACTGGTAGCTATGTTGTAGAATCGGTTTTCTACATCAATCCGGGGAACAATTCATGAAATTAAGAATTCTATTAGATTTTTCCTTGTAGGACCTGATCAGCCGCCGGTACTTGCAAAGTAGTTCCTCTGACCGCGTCCGTTGGACATCGTTAGATCCAACGTGGATGACGTACGTAGTGCTTGCGGAGGCGAGCCTGGAACCCTCTTCCACAGCCGCAACAATGTCGTCCACGCCGCCACCCGGGATACAGAAACGCTTTCTGGTCCTGGGTGCCCTGGCGCAGAACTCCGCTAGTTGGTCACGGACCATGGAGTTGCCCACAAGCCGAACTTCTTCTGTTTCTTCTTCCTCGTCAATAGCAAGAATTTTGAAGCGGTCTTGGCATGTTGTCGGGATGACCTTCCTGTTACTGGTACTGGGACGCACATTGTTTCTCACTAACTGAAAGTTGTCTGGGGGGGGGGAGAGTGAGAGTAGAGTCATTATTATTTTCTGTAACATCTAAGGTAGCTGCTGGTGTGAGTACCGGTACCGGTACTGCATGCACTGGAATGGCGGTTGACATCTTAGTGGTTTCTTGGGTCGAGGGCACTCCTACATTGAGTGTGGCAAATTCTTGAAGGGATTCAAGCTTCGTAGTCAGGGCATCGATCTTGCAGTGAGCTGCATTCAATTCATCCGCCATCTTCTCTCGGAGCTGGCAGAATCTACAAATATGGACATTAGTATCAACAAACATGGTAGAGCCAAACCTACCGGTACAACTCGTGCAGGTTCGTTGCGGCGCCATGACAATATAATCACAATATGCCTGAAAATCACACAAATTTACGTTAGCAAAATGGTACAATTAAAGCCTGAAAATCACAAAAAAAATGTATGTTAGCAATGTGATACAATTAATGCCTGAAAATCATTTTTTTTTTTTTTTTTAGCAATATGATAAAATTATATGCCTGTAAATCACAAAAAAATATGTTAGCAATAGAACACAATTTATGCCTGTTTTTTTTTTTTTTTGATGTTAGCAGTATGACACAGTTAAAGCCTGAAAATCACAAATAGACTAGAAAATTGTTACAAAATTTACTTGAAAAAAAGTGGGAGAGGGTTAATTTAGCCTACAGGTAGTGTGAACACTGGAAAACAGTATAGGCTACAGTACAGTAAAAAAAAAATATGATAGCAATATGATACAATTAATGCCTGTAAATCACAAAAAGAATGTGTTCGCAATAGAACACAATTTTACGCCTGAAAATAAAAAAATGTATGTTAGCAGTATGACACAGTTAGGCTAAAGCCTGTATATTAGTTTATACAGTGGTCGACACAATAATAATAATAATAATGGAGTTAGTAATATCCCTGGCAAGAGTGTGAGAGGCCTATTAATATGGTGACAAGTATCTGAAATGCGCTTAATAAATAGACTATCAAAAAGTATTACAGTAGGGTAAGACGGGGTAATTTCGCCGCGGCGCTAATAATTTGCATTCAAACGCCGATATCTCCGAAACTATTGCATGGATTCAACTGCAGTTTGGCTTAGGTTGTAGAGCAGTTTTGGTTTAGGTTGTAGAGCAAGTTTGACTTAGGTTGTATAGCTAGTTTGGCTTAGGTTGTAGATCTAGTTTGGCTTAGGTTGTAGATCTAGTTTGGCTTAGGTTGTAGATCTAGTTTGGCTTAGGTTTTGTTGCAGTTTCGCGGAGCCGGGGCTAGCGGCGCATCTGATGGTATGGTCGGGTGTGTGTGGGGGTGTTTGTGGGTGGTTTGTATGTGTGTTTGTTTGTTTGTATGTTTGCGTGTGATACAGTGTTGGTAGTAGCTGTCAGCTGCTGCCTTGTACTTTGTACAGTTAGCAACCTACACTCCGCACCCACACGAGACACGTCCACACCCTCACTAAATACTTCCACACCCGTAGGCCTAATAAATACGTCCACAACCGCACTAGACATTTCCACACCTGCACTTCATGTCCACACCTGCACTAGACACTTCCACACCCGCACTAGACACAGTGGCGCCTAGGCCTACACGTGTGACACACCTGCATCTCTGCCCGCCCTGTTCAGTTGTGTGTTGTGCGTGCAACGTTTTTCTATTGGCATGTTTAGTGTCAGTTTGGGTTTGTGAATGTTTTCATTGCTTTTACCTGCGCGCTAGTGTTTTGTCTGGCCATTACTTATATAATGTTATCTAGTTTACTAGCTAGATGATGCGTAAAATAGGTCGTGGCGAAATTACCCCGCAGGCGGGGTAATTTCGCCGCGAGAGTGACTTTTTTTTAAAATTCGGCAGCATGACCAGAACATTATATTTTTTTTTTGTTTTTTAGGCATCTATAGCAGAAAGGCTGAATGTATAGATACAAAATAAAACATGTAAAAATTCCATTTGTGGCAGTTTCTATTAGTCAAAATACGCGATTTTTGGCGAAATTACCCCATCTTACCCTAACTAAATTATTCTAACCCAATATTAAAACTATCCTAACAAATACTAGTGTGTGCAATTTATATAGATAACCAAGATAAAAAGTTCAACCAAGTACAGTATTGGCTAGACTTTGATATATAAAATACAAGAAGAGGGTTTATTTATGCGTACACAGGTGGCGCTGGTATCGGCGGCGTCTCTCTACTTGTCAAATAGAATTTTGAAAAACAAACATTTATCAGTCAAAGCTACAGTACAATGTCATACAAGATAACTACTGGGTGGTTTGCTAAGCACTTAACTACAGTAAGGGCTAAAATATCTACAATAAGTGCTAGAACTTTATAATATGAAACTAGCAAATAGTTTGTTTACTTTAGAGTGTCGGTCGTCACTAACCGGTACAAATGTAAACAAAGGCAGTCTCGACAAACAAACTTTTATCAGAGAGAGAGAGAGGCGCGCGCGCCCAACCGCGTTTAAATATAGCCTTCAAACCTTTGTTAGCATGTCACCTCATAGCTCGGTAGAGGTCAGGCCACATAAACAGGAAAACCAGTGTTCGAGCCCACTCGGATCCAGTGTATTTTATATTTTTATTTTGTTATTTTAGTTATATATATTAACCCAGCAAGTGCGGATCTCCTTATATAAGGCCTACCGGTGGGCTGCGGAACTCCTTATATAATCCAAGGCCTAAATTTTTTTTTTTTTTAAATCAGCCCAGTATCATTTTTTTATTTTTATTTTTTTTTTATTTTTTTTTTTTGCCCCTTGGCCATGCCAAATATCACTCCTCCACATCCCCTCCTTCCACCCCCCCCCCCCCCCTTCAATTATCACCTTTTCTCCCTGTTATTCCCTTATTCTTAGGTATATATTCGTGCTAACATTAGCGAGTTGCTAGCAGGGTGTGGTCATATGTGTTACCAAGCGTGGGAAAGAGCGAGAGAGAGACTACCTCGCAACAGTGGCTGGATGGCAGGCTGCCTCAGCCATAACTTATGTAACTCCCGGCCTCTATCGCCGATTTTGACCATCCAAACGCTGTTTCCACTTGTTTTATTGCTGTAACAGGTTAATACCTTTATAATAAACGTAAAATAGGCGCATATGGATAAGTATTAATGATATTTATGGTACGATGACGATTTGAGTTTAGGAAACAGTCTAAATACCTCCGCACAGGGAGGGGAGGCCAATACCCCACCTATGCAGCGGAGAGGTTAAGGGTGGATGGGACTGGTTAGCCTTCGTTGGCAATCTATCTAGGGGAGACAACCTTATAAAAATCCGGGTGGACGGGACTCGTCAGCCTTGGTCGGCAACCTGTCTAGGGGATTAAACCTGATACAAATCTGTATTGCTTATCTAAGTGTAAGGCAGGTTAGTGGATGGACTAGCTGAACACCACTGTAAAAAAATAGTGCTAACAAGATACATAGAGGGCCTCGGAGTCGGACAGATCCTATTTTGAGTGGTCAATCCTGTAAGTCCTTCAGTAAACTGGCTCGGGTTGTCCCTCTTACAGGGAATAGGTCCGCTTGGGGGCCTTCTGTGTATGGCCACCCTCATTAACCCTCCAGCCCCGGCTATGTATTATATATATATTCCTCGAAACCCGGGTGTTTTGGCCGAAAAACGTCTAGGCTAGGCTACCGTATATGTGTTAATCTGACTGCTTCCCGCATTCCCGCGCATCCCCAAGCGTAGCTGTGTTATTTACCTGTAGAATGCCATTAAGTAGAGCTCTCTAAGTCAACTGGTTGAGCTGTGATGATGATTTCATTGGAGATAACTTTATGGCCAAAACAGCCACTTTACACTACTTTTCAATACTTAACAACAACATACAGGCACACACGAACAAGCGACGCTCTCCTTCTTGTGGCCGGAGATGCGGGGCGTCGGTCCAGCCGGCTGTTGTTTACATGCGTCGGACCGACGCCTCGCACACGAAGCTCACAGGCTTTCAACCACTGGGCGTTCAAGAGCCCTTCCGGGCAGCTGTTATATGCTTTTTTATGGGCGTTCAAGAGCCCTTCCGTGGTGAGAGGGTTAAGGGGAGTAAGGCATCCGGTAATAGATAGATAGATAGATAGTTATATAAAATTATATTAGGTTAGGTTAGGATCTAGTGTATTTTATATTTTTATTTTGTTATTTTAGTTATATAAAATTAGATTATATTAGGTTAGGTTAATCTAATATACAGATAATATGATTATGGTGGGGCAGTGTTGCCAAACTTCTGAGTGTACAGTGGTGCCGCTTGTCCGGTTTGCCTAAACTGACGACTAAAAAAAGTTTTGCGCCCAGGAAACCCGATGGAAGGGGTGTGGTGGGCAGTGGATAGTTGGAAAAAAACATGAGATACCGGTTATATTAGAAGGGGAATTAATCTGAAAAAGCGAAAGGAGGAGTGGGTTTACTAGTATCTGAGGAGTGGAAGAAGAGTTTGATTGAGATAAAGAGAGTACAGTAAATGAAAGATTGATAGTTTTGAAATTTAAAGTTGGTGAAATATTATTATCGACTTTATTAGTGTCATTTCGGGCCTCTCGGAGTATACTACAGCAGGGTTGGAAAAAAATCAGATTTTTTTTTTTTTTCATAAAAATAAAAATATATATATTTTTTTTATTAACACCTTAAGAGCGGCCTAGGCGGTATATAATATGTAGCCACCAGCGGGGTGATTTTACCCAAAATAGGGCTGTTTACGTGATCATTTTCATGCCTAAATAAGACCCAGAGCGTAAAACAAGTATCTATCCCTGAAAGGGCATAAACAGAGCTTTCCAATGACACCACAACGATCCTTTTATGACCGCTAGTTTTCTTGCAACAACCGCGCAACACGAGTGCAAAAAGCATGTAATTCGGTACTTTCCCCATACAATTCAGTATGTAGCGAGTAAGAGAGGGAGGGAGGAGGTGGGATTCGTGTCAGTAGGTTCGCCGCGGTGGTCTGGAGCAGTCATACGCTCGCTACTCTCCTGCCACCACTTGTGTGGTAAACTATCAATGGAAGTTAAATATTACTAAGCTATAATGAATCAAATAAAATCAATCTAAATGAATACTCTATATCTAAATTGAATTCAATCTGAAACAAGCTAATTTATATCCAAAGGTCTCACATAAAATGTATAATTATAGGGTAAGGTTATAAGGGTTAATATTAGCCAGGAATTAACTCACCAATAGTTCCACGTGGCAATGAGGCAAGGGAGAACGTTTTACCCAATATGGTGGTGGACAATGGGGAACGAGACTTCGGTCCCGAGACACGAGTCAAGTTAAAGAAAGAATAAATGATTACATGGGAATGGACATGAATATTATGCTTATCTATCAGTCAGTCATGATGTCGATGAGAGCGTCGTGATGGTGTAGCTGTGTGTATTGCTGTATGTGTATTGTGATTAGAGGCACAAAAGCACGATCAACTGAGGGCGGAAAATTAGATGTTAACTGGTTGGTGTTCGTGAAGGCTCTGACGTACCTCAAAAGCACACCTTGCTGCCTTGGCAAACCGCCAGGAGCCCAAATTATCGTACCGCATTTAGGTTGCTCTATACGATAAATTATATTAATATACAGTAAACTTCCGTTAATCCGAAGGGCAGCGGACCGGCTCTCGTTCGGATTAGTGGATTTTTCGGATTATCGGACTTTACCCCTATGAACCTGTGTATGACGAAAACATTGAGGCATTAGGCCACTCAAATGACACATAATGGAGCACACACATATCATATGTTCATGAATTCACTTTAAAAGTTTACCATTGTCATTGTAGCCTATTATCTACTTCAAAACATTCAGATTAATGGTCAAAGGAATCTGCTGATATAAACGTCTTCTTCTTCTTCCGTCTACTAGCGAGTTTGTCTTGCTCTTGAAGATCAGATGTGGTTCGGGAAGTAATGCCTTAACAACGGCACTTCCCTGAGAGGTTCTTGTAATTTTCCTTTTGTGATTTTCCTTTTGTGACGTGCTCTGTTATATTATATTGTATTGAAAGCACCCTTGTCTTTTTGTCTTGAAAGCACCCTTGGGATGCTCCGATCACTGAACTATAAATAGTAGCGTATCGGAACATCCAAAGGTGCGTTTTCAAGCTCAAGACTAATACGTCCAAAGGTGCGTTTTCAAGCTCAAGACTGAATGCGCTTGCAGAAAATGCGGTGCAAGCCAGTAGCGCATCGGAGCGTCCCAAGGATGCGTTCAAGAGCAAAACAAACTCTCTAGCAGACGATGTGGAAGAAGAAGAAGACGAAGGTGTTTACGATTATATCAGTAGCTTCCTTTGACCATTAATCTGAATGTTTTGAAGTAGATAATAGGCTACAATGACAATGGTAAACTTTTAAAGTGAATTCATGAACATATGATATGTGTGTGCTCCATTATGTGTCATTTGAGTGGCCTAATGCCTCAAAAAGGCGACTTTGGGACTTCTTGAAAGGTGCGTTTTCAAGCCCAAGACTGAATGCGCTTGCAGAAAATGCGGTGCAAGCCAGTAGCGCATCGGAGCGTCCCAAGGATGCGTCCAAGAGCAAAACAAACCCTCTAGCAGACGATGTGGAAGAAGAAGAAGACGAAGGTGTTTTCGATTATATCAGTAGCTTCCTTTGACCATTAATCTGAATGTTTTGAAGTAGATAATAGGCTACAATGACAATGGTAAACTTTTAAAGTGAATTCATGAACATATGATATGTGTGTGCTCCATTATGTGTCATTTGAGTGGCCTAATGCCTCAAAAAGGGGACTTTGGGACTTCTTGAAATTCGGACCATCGGGTGAATTCGGATTTGGCCTCAAATTGAAAAATTCGGACTATTGGGAGATTCGAATCATCGGTCGTCGGATTAACGGACTTTTACTGTATACGATAAATTCATATATACTACATAAGACCATGGCAATATTGCTTAATAGCATATTAGGCCTTTTATAACTTAACTTATTTACAATCTTATAATATACGATCTACTCGTCCTACATCGTGCTGTAGGAGAGATTGTGACGTCACAGAGACATACAAGATCACAAAAGAGTCATAGTCTATCGTATTTATACGATACACTCCCCCCACAAAAAAGACCTGAACCCCACCTTAAACCTAAAGTTGCCCAGAGGCTATCTTCTGACGCCACAAGTCGACAGCGCCAGCAGCAGCGCGTCTAGGACGCGTCCCGGTCCGAGAATGATCACCATCAGTATGAGGTGAGTCGTTCCTTCGAGAATCCTCGGACCCAGCAATAACAGGTGGAGCCTCAGATTGCAATGCGGAATCTAGCTCCAAAGCGTACAAACGTGCGATAGGACGAACAGTAGTTCCAGTGGCTGTCTTTAATAGCGCCACCCGCTCTACAGAGTCTGCCCCCTTGTATACCTCCAATACGCGGCCTAATTTCCAGTATAAACGAGGACTATCTTCTTTAATTAAAACAACGTCACCAACTGTAGGGGCCGTTGGTCTACCAGAGGGAGTAACACTCCTTTCCCTCAATGCTAGCAGATATTCACTAATCCACCGTTTCCTAAAATCCTCGATTATCCTGGATATATACTGGTATCTCTTAGACACCGCTACCGCAGAGTACAACGAGGGATCCTCTAACTCTACTATGGACTGAAAATCAGATGGAAACGCAGTCAATGGTTTTCCATATAGCAAGTGAGCTGGCGTTAATGGTAGTGGTTCTTGCAGGTCGGTGTACACATATGTAAGCGGGCGATCATTCACGACTGCCTCTATCTCTGTGAGGACTGTCGTCAACTCACTCTTCTTTAATAGAGCACGTCCTACAACCGCTCTTAGTCCTGACTTTACTATGCCGACACACCGTTCCCACATTCCACCAAACCAAGGTGCCTTAACTGGAATGAACCTCCATTCGCACTTCTTCTCTCCCAAAAAAGTGATGATAGTAGGATCACTACTCATATCCTTTAGATATTTTGATGCTTGGACATAAGTGGGAGCATTGTCGCTAAGAATGAGTTTGAGGGAATGAACGACGGGCACAAAACCGTCTGAACGCCAGCATAAATTCTTCGCTAGACATATTATCACATAGTTCTAGGTGTACCGCTCGAGACGTCGCACAGGTAAACAATAATATATAAACCTTCTCATGCTCCCTCGTCTTCAATGCCCCTGTGTAATCTAATCCTACCGCTTGGAAAGGTTCTACGTGCTTTACACGGCATTCAGGTAGAGGTGGAGCTGGTCCAGTTGCATATGGTTTACCCTTTAGTCTCTGGCATATTACACACTTTCTCACTACGCGTCGAGCTACATGTCGAACTCTGGGTATCCACCATATGAGACGTAAATTTGATATAATATGACATACCCCGTAGTGTTTTACTTCCCTATGTGCACGTATGATCAATAGATCAGTAACGTGATGTCTTGTTGGCATAAGTATAGGTCGGTTTGTGCCGTCTGGTACACCCGACCACTTCAGGCGACCCTCACACCTGATGAGGCCATTGTCTAGGTGCAACCTTAGTTGACGCACTATATTAGGCATTAATGTCTTATTCGAGCCTTTCAAGGATTCTAATTCATTGGAAAAGGTTTCTACTTGAACCCATTTGATCAAAGTTACTTCAGCTGCTTTAAATTCACGAGCATCAATGTTGTGACCCCTGTTGCAGAGTTGGCCCGTTACTTTAAGCTTAAGATTGGATACATATCGCAACACCCAAGCTACAACTCTGACTAGTTTATTATAGTCACCGAATCTTGCCCACTTTATGATAGGACCCGGTGGCTCATTTGGTTGGGCTGTAACTGCCACTGTTTCCAGTGGCAGAAGTCCCTCACCAACAGCATGCCATATCGTCCATTCACTTTCATGGAGCAGCCACTTTGGACCATGCCACCACAATTCGGACGTCATTAACTGGCTAGCCGTTATACCCCTAGTTATGAGATCACTAGGGTTTTCCTTTGTATTTACATAATGATAAGCAACGTCTGGCAAAAGGGCTCTAATCTCATCTACCCTATTCCGCACATAAACTGGCAGAGACTTCTTGCTATGTATCCAGTTGAGTGCGACCTGACTATCGCACCATACGTGAACGATTTCAATATTTAATTCGCTCTCGTATGCTGCGCGTACATGTTGCACCAGACGTGCTAATAGCAGCATGGCAGTCAATTCCATTTTAGGGATAGTTACCTTTTTAACCGGGGCTACTTTGGCCCGGGCTGTAACTAAATGTGCCCCAAATGAAGTAACAACATATATGGCTACTCCGTATGCCGTGGCGCTAGCATCGCAAAACGTGTGTAACGTAACGTCACCGAACGCCGCCACTTTACGAGGTATAGGTTTAGTACATAGGATGGCGTATTCATTCAACAACAATGTCCCTTGGTCATTCAGGTCCTCGGGCAAACTGTCATCCCATCCTATTTTACGTCTCCAAACCTCCTGCATTAGAATCCTAGCTCTTATGGTAACAGGTAATGCTAGACCCAAAGGATCAAAAAATTGCGCAACTTTGCTCAACAGACTTCTTTTTGTGTGCGCTCCTGTCTGCTGAGCAAAAGACCTTGTTTGAAAAGTTAGTATGTCATGTTTAGGTTGCCAGATCATCCCCAAATTTCTGGACTTTTCCTGGTTAAGAGATGCCGTACCATCCACCTGTATTAAACTCTGAAGATCTTCACTATTAGTAACCCACTCGTGGAGAAATAGATGTGCATCCGCAAACAATCTGCGTGCTTGCCAGTATGCATACAACAAATCATCTTGACTATCGCTAGTACCCTGCAAATTGTCAATGTATAATCCGCGAGATAGTTTACTTGTGTCCTCATGAGTGTCAGCTAGATGTTTTCTGATTGTGGCATTTAACAAAAACTGCGAGCAAGTGGCCCCAAAGAGTACAACCCGAAAACGGTATATTATGATGGGACTTTCAGAGTCGCTAATGTCGCTGAACCAAAGAAAGCGGGTAACATCTCTATCTTCCTCCTTTAGCTTGACCATCAAGAATGCTTTCTCGATGTCACTGGTATAGGCGTACTTTCCCAGCCTAAACCGCAATAGATGTTGGGACAGGTCCGACACCATGGACGGACCTGTCAACAGGCAGTCATTCAGACTGGGTTGTTGACCTTGGTGGGCAGAACAGTCATACACCACCCGTATTGGTGTGGTGACGCTGTCTTTCTTTACCCCATGATGGGCCAGATAGTGAACCCTACCCTTCTTACACGGTTCCTTGACATCGACTCTCTCAATAAAACCCCTATCCTCATAACTCCGAAATACATCGTCATACGCCTGGCGCGTGCTCGGTTCGTTAGACAATTTCCGCTGCAATGCGCGCAAGCGACCTAATGCCAAACCATAGTTGGTAGGCAGGCTTATCTCACTGTTCTTCCAGGGTAAACTAACTTTATATTGCTTGTCTGAGGCACAGTAGCACACAGACTCGTCAAACCTTTGTAGCGCAACTTCCGAGTCATAATCAGTCTCCATAGGATTAATGCCTATGTGATCCAATCTCCACAGTCGTTCCAGGTCGAACTCGGCAGCCATCTTAGGGTCACTAGGTTGGGAATCCTCCCTTCCCAACTCCTCTGCCGCGGTTACATTGACTCTATATATCGAGACCGTGTCGACCAGGACCTTTGACTGTGTAGTATGCACCTTTCCGCTCATGCAGTATCCAAATTTAGTGGGGATTAAAATTACACCACACATCTTTTTAAATCCAGGGTATACTACTTCATAATAATGATCCACACCAAGTAGAACATGCACCTCACTCTGATTTCCCATGGGATCTGACAAGTTAACCCCTTTGCTACGTAATGCGTGTTCCACCTTCTTCACACCCACAGATACATATTCTGGTAGGGTGTCTACTACGATACAAGTCATAAAGTACCGGTTTTTACGATAGAAATATGAAATCTCCGCTATCTCGTAGTCTTGTTTATCAGTAACCCCTGTGAAGCCCTGTAATCGAAGAGTCTCAGCCCCTACGATTCGGTGCTTCAGTCCCACTAGTACGGACCTCTTTATAAAGGAACGTTGAGACCCTTGATCTAGAAGTACCCGACAAACTTTGTTACTGTCATTACCTTCCATGGGAATCTGTATTGTGGGCAATATAGTGGTGTCTTGCGTGCTACCTAGTGCCACAGTTGTAGTACCCTCATTTTTGACGTCTTTGACTTTATCTGCAGTAGGACACAACTTATCAAAGTGATGTCCTTTGCAGTGCCGACAGGGCCTTAAGTATGTAGCAGTACATTGTCCCTGCTTACCATGTTCCCCACTTAGACAACCTACACATAGCTTCAATCTTCTCGCCTGTGCTAGTTTTGTCTCATTTGTCGGGTATTTTACACAGAAACTCCATTTATGTTTGTTGTTACATAGCTTACATAGAATCTGAGCAGGTTTCTTATACACACCCTCTTTCTTTACTTTAGTCCCCACTGTCATGCTTACTGTTCCCCTCTTCTCCACATTCTCACTCCCTCCCGACACATACATTCTCCCTTTGTTCAACTGTAGATTATTGATCTCCTTACTGAACTGAGTTTTGAATTCCCCCAGCTCAAATGATCTTACCTTATCAAGTATTGCCATAGGAAGCTTCTGACGCAAGATAATGACTATCATTTCCTGCGTGGTAAGCCCTAGGGTATCTAGCGATCGAGTATGGCACTCCATATTTGCCCTGAAGTTTGTCAACTCATCAACCTTATACTGTGGTTCTGCGAGCCCCAACAAGGCAACGACATGGGCCATCTTCAACTGCTCTCTATCCCCGTATGTGGACTCTAATAAGTGTACCGCTTCAAGATAACTACCACCTACTACTGCAAAACCCTCTATTAAATGTAAGGCCTCTCCTTCCATTTGTCCCTTCAGATAGTGAAACTTGCGGACATTATCCAAAGAGGATTCATGAACCGTAGATCGAAATACGTCCCAAAAAGCTAACCACTCGGTTAACTTGCCCCCAAATGTAGGAAGATTGAGCTTTGGGAGGTGTACAGTATGTTTTGGGTCAGCCCTTCTATGGGCCTCATTATCGCCTCCCTTCTTACTTGCGACAGCACGCTGTAATAGGCGCTTCGCTCTAAAGACAGGTTCGTCATAGAGGGCACGACTGTCACACAATGTAACTATCTCTTCCTCCCCTATCATGTCAGCCACAATCACCTCACTCAGAGCCGTAATACGACCGTGGGTAGCCTGGACGTTATCTAATCTAGCCTCCAATTCCTCTAGTTCAGCAGTAGTGATGAAAGTGTTTAAATCCACAATTAGCCTATTTATTACTCCCCGAAGTCCCGCCCTTTGATTTTTAGGGGCTTTGATCAGCACCCCACTAGACGGTGTCTCTTTATCGTTTTTATCCATTTTGCATGCGAGCCTATAGGCTATGTATCTAAATGTTACGTTACAAGGACAACGGCAAATCAATAGTCTAATTAAGAGACGCCAACCTGCGGACTTCTATGTTATGGAGAACAAATAGTACACTAAATAGCAATACCTACTAATGGATCATATTGAACAAGACAAAATGTTAGGTCAGGTCATATGTCACAGGAAGTCTGAAACAGAAAAGAAAATTATTGGGGAAAGATGATGGGTGGGATGCAGAACTTGGGCAGGTGCAATGATGTGACCCTGCATTCCGGCTCTAACCATCGCTTGGCTAGCCTTGCCAGTTTATCATAGAGTTGTTCCTGCATCCTGTTATATGTCCCCTTGTTCATTGCCTTAAAATCCCTTACTGGTAGCTAATTCCCGGGTCTGGGCACCAATGTGGTATACTATCAATGGAAGTTAAATATTACTAAGCTATAATGAATCAAATAAAATCAATCTAAATGAATACTCTATATCTAAATTGAATTCAATCTGAAACAAGCTAATTTATATCCAAAGGTCTCACATAATAAATGTATATAATTATAGGGTAAGGTTATAAGGGTTAATATTAGCCAGGAATTAACTCACCAATAGTTCCACGTGGCAATGAGGCAAGGGAGAACGTTTTACCCAATATGGTGGTGGACAATGGGGAACGAGACTTCGGTCCCGAGACACGAGTCAAGTTAAAGAAAGAATAAATGATTACATGGGAATGGACATGAATATTGCTTATCTATCAGTCAGTCATGATGTCGATGAGAGCGTCGTGATGGTGTAGCTGTGTGTATTGCTGTATGTGTATTGTGATTAGAGGCACAAAAGCACGATCAACTGAGGGCGGAAAATTAGATGTTAACTGGTTGGTGTTCGTGAAGGCTCTGACGTACCTCAAAAGCACACCTTGCTGCCTTGGCAAACCGCCAGGAGCCCAAATTATCGTACCGCATTTAGGTTGCTCTATACGATAAATTATATTAATATATACGATAAATTCATATATACTACATAAGACCATGGCAATATTGCTTAATAGCATATTAGGCCTTTTATAACTTAACTTATTTACAATCTTATAATATACGATCTACTCGTCCTACATCGTGCTGTAGGAGAGATCGTGACGTCACAGAGACATACAAGATCACAAAAGAGTCATAGTCTATCGTATTTATACGATAACTTGTCTCTCTCTCTCAGCAACCTTACGTGCTGAAATTGCCACACGACCTATGTCGCGCGCCGCCAGATAGTCCAGATTTATTATACTCGACTTATGTTGCGCACCGATAGTTAGGGGTTAAAATCAGATTTATTTGATTAAAATCAATTTTTTCAATTTTTTTACAAAAACTTCCATTTTCCGCAAAATATGTATAATATTGCAAGTATATATATTCCTACATCTTAAAGGCTATTATTTTGATTAGATTATGTCTGAAAAACAATTAAATCAAAGTAATTTAACCCTCGCCGAACAGCCATTTAAACCTTCCTGCCAATGCTGAATCTGGATGAATCGACGAATTCTCAGGATTTTGGCGCGCTTATAAATACGCCAAAAATAGGCCTAACCTAGGTTATATATATATATACAGTATATATCCAGAGGCAGTACTCGTTTCCTTGCTATGATTGAAGACTAGAAGTCTCTAAACCAAGAAGTTCCGATTTTATTGTGAAAATTAGTAGGTCAGTTTTGCCCGCTGTGAGCCTAGAACCGTGTAAATTCTCAAGTTTCGTCATTTACAGATACTCGTATCTCTTCAAATAAATAGCTTAACCTAGGTTATATACATGACTCGTGTGGTAACGACCAGAGGAGGTTGGCTTCAATTGTAAACAGTTTACTTGGAAAAACAAGAGTCAGCTTAAGACCTTCTGTACCTGATGCCGAGTTGGCTGCCAACTTTGTGGCATTTTTTGCTGGCAAGATAACTCGCATAAGACAGGAACTGGATGATGCTTCTGTTGGTGAAGAACTTTCAGTTGTACTCCAACCCTGACACATTCCTAATAATGTCCTCTCATCCTTTCACTCAGTAGAGGTGGACATGATCTCGTCCTACATAAGAAACCTCAATAAAACATTTTGCCCGTTGGATCCCATAAATGTTTCCAAGCTACCAAGAGTCTATGATCACACAGTTGAGTTTATTTCCAAAATAATTAATAAGTGCTTCTCTGAAGGTAGCTTCCCACATTCTGAAAAGCATGCACTACTCCGACCTACTCTAAAGAAACCTGGACTTGATGTTGAGAACATGTTGAACTATCGTCCTGTCTCCAACCTGTCCTTCATATCAAAGATATTAGAGCGTGCAATACTTGACCAATTACAACCACTACTTCAGCAGAATGAAACTATCCCAATTTTTCAGTCTGCTTACCGACAGCATCATTCAACTGAAACAGCATTGATTAGAGTACATAATGATCTAGTTGAGAACATTTGCAATGGTGTGGCCTCACTATTGGTCTTGCTTGATCTCTCTGCGGCTTTTGACACAGTGGATCACGAGTTGTTATTGAGTGATCTTTATGATTGTGGTGTGCGTGACTCCGCTCTCTTGCTTCTTGGGTCGTACTTGTCAGGTAGATCCCAGAGTGTGATGGTAAATCAAGTGGTCTCGGACTCGACACCCCTGCAGTATGGTGTTCCGCAGGGATCAGTTTTAGGTCCTATCCTATTTATAATTTATATTAGCAGTTTGTCTCTTCTGCTTCGTGCACATAATGTCACCTTTCACTTTTATGCAGATGACACCCAGATTTATGTGAGAATCACAAATATAGTTGATATACGGAGTAAGATGGAATTGTTGATGTCTGATATCAAGAAGTGGATGAGAGCGAGAAAACTTAAACTAAATGATGGTAAAACTGATATTCTCATCATCCGAGGAAATAGAAGAGCTGATGATATAGTAGGTGCCCTCTCCATCAATGTGGGTGGATCTCAGCTGCGACCGGCCAACTCTGTTCGAAATCTGGGTGTATATGTGAACTCCCGATTAGATTTCAAAGAGCATGTAAACCAGATAGTTAAAAGTTGTTACTTGCACATCAGAAATCTCTATTTGGTGAAGCCGTTTATAACCAGACGTTGCCTCCTGACGTTGGTTCACTCATTGGTCTTCTCTCGTGTTGATTATTGCAATGCCCTGTTGGTGGGTCTTCCAAATTATATTTTGAAGAAAGTTCAGTCTGTTCTTAACAGGGCCGCAAGACTAATTTTTGGTGTTCCACCTAGAACTCCTACTACATCTCTTCACATAGAACTGCACTGGCTGCCAGTAAGAGCAAGAATAGAATTTAAGTTGTGTTTGGTGACTTAAGGTTCTCAAATTTGGTGAGCCTAGGTACCTTGCGGAGCTGCTCAGGCGCCCACCGGCACACCATGGTGTAGTTGTGCGTCATGACAATGACCCTTTTCGTCTTGGTGAACCAAGGGCTTTCCAGCAGTCTTCTTTCTTTGAGAGGTCATTCTCCTACATGGCTCCGAGGTTGTATAACAGGTTGCCGCTGTCCATGAGACAACTGAGTTCTGTTGAATGCTTCAAGAGACAACTTAAGACTTTTCTCTTTGAGAGAAGCTATGATCTTGAGAGAGGTGTCATGACAGATGGCTATAGAGTTTAGGCTATTTTGCCACTGCTAGTGATTGTTAAATGTGTGTTGTATATAAGCCTTCTTTTGATGCATTGATTTTTGTTCTTTTTTCTTTCTCTTTTCGAGCGCTAGTGAATTCTTCGGAAAAATTGGCGCTTATGAGAAATAAGTAACATTCTTATTATTATTATTACCAAAGGCAGTACTCTATGTTATCTTGCGATTGGTGAAGACTAGAACACTGTACATTAAGCGGTTATTGTGTGAGGTGGGAAATAAGACCGACTGTTTTGTGATGCTACTGAGAACTGTTCGAATACGACGATGCAGTATCGGCAGCCACGGCTACGGTGTATTAAAATGTAAAACTTGCAAACTAAACAAACCAAAATTGGGACAAGGACAATATAAAGTCAAATTAAATTATCAAAATCGCTATGTGGAAACAACGCTTACTAAAATGAAAATTATTAAATAAAAGAACACAATCCACCACATAGGGTGTACATTACTACATGAGCAAGTTAATCTGTTTCCCAAGCAAACTAATCGCACATATAACAACGCACTATCGTCACGTTAAAGGAAGTAGTCAAGTTTGGGAAGTCCGGGACGTTCTGGCAAATTTTACTAAACTCTGCATGAATAAAGAAACTACATGTTAAATGTCAAAATATTATTTAAAATCAATTTGCAACATGACAAGGCATTAACAATAGTACAAAATACAAATATTGATAAGATATCTATACTATTACAAAATAATATATAAAATACAGTACAGCACTCACTAACGATAGTGCTATCGGGTAGGTACCTGTAAGCATAGCATGCCTCAAGTGACCCCTATCAATAACTACCCTACAAATAACCTACATTTATAGCACAAATAAACTAAGGAAATCGCAAAAGTAAGCAATTGATACTATCGACAATGAATACATATAATATAAAGACAAATAATTGCAAAATATGAAGTAACAACAGATTTAAACAAAGAGTACTCTTTTAACAAGAACAATAAATTTAAAAAATCATCAATATTAATAATAATAATAATAATAATAGAAAAAGAAAAAGATAAAGATAAATACAGACAAAAAGTAAGCAGAGGTTATACAAGAAACTTCAAGTTAAAAATGCTTGATTAAAATTATTGATGTCAAATTTTAGAATACAGTCACAATAATTGACCCTAAAAAGATTAAATTTATGGAACAATTTACTTGCCTCAAAACCTCTGTCCACTAAGAGTCTGTATAGTAACCTAGCTCTAGCCCAAAAGTCATCTACTTTAGTGCAGATTTTACAAAATCTTATTAATTGGGAATAAAAACAATTATAAGTTATTTTACTATCGATATTACTACTAGGGAAAGGAAAGTTTATTACGTTAAAATTAAAATCATCAACTTTGTGATATACTTTAAGTATGCACTGTTCATTAACTGTTCATTTACAGTCATTCAACAATTGATTATTGATTATGTATTCTGTATTAATATTGATTATAATTGATTACTGATAAATTTCACCATTATAAGCATTCCTATTTCACTGTCGACTGCTTTTATGCATCGTTTGAGACTCAGAAAATCAATAGAGGCTTTTGTTAGGCCTGCACGCAAGCATGAGTCACCTGACTGACTGGCTATGTGTTTTTGTTCTTGTTGGTTATACAGACCATCCGCTAAGACAATAACACTGTCAAGTGCAGTTTTAAGTGGTTTTAAGCCATGAAATAATGCTATGGAGCTATGTAGGCCACCCGGGCGGTACGGGGCAAACTAAATATGGAGCTATGGAGTCCAGCCGGGCAAGGAGGGTTAAGGAGCAAAGATTAATTTTCTATGAAAGAACACAATTTATATAATTTCTAAAATTCTTGAACTAATGCAAAAGTTTATTAGAAATATGCAAAATATTGTTGATATAGGTTACTATATAATGTTTAAGAGGGTAAAATTTTTGGTAGACTATTAAGGGGACCGGCCGCTTTTTAACCCCTTCAGACTCATATGACGCAGACGTTGCCAGATTAGCAATAAGAAATAGAGTTCTCTCACTCTTATAAATACCTCTCCAAAATTAGTTTTCTGCCCACAGCTAACTCAAAGACAACTGCAGAGGTTGAAGTAACTAAACTAAACGTTTCTAAATACCCCTGATGGTAACAAAGGCTTTAAAGTATCTCTAATAGGTTCAAAATTGCGTCATATGTCGGAGAGGGTTAATAGGGGGTGTCACTGAACTTCGTTTGATTTCAATGAGATTTCGCACATGTATAGAGGATGATGTAACAAGGATTTTTTTGTTATTTTTTTTTTTATTCTAGGTCAATTAGTTCCTGAATTAGGGTGGAAATTAGCTTGAAAATTTAAAAAAAAATCGGAAATCTAATAATTCGAAACCCAAGCACTGCATAATATTTTCAGAGGGATCAGACAACTCAGGACAGGTGGTTTCACAACTCTATTTTCCCACTTTTTTTTTTTTTTTTTTTTTAATTGCGGAATTAGGTGACTTGGAAATTAGGTAATGATTTTGTACTCGGTGGTTAGCTACATATGCCAAGGGGCTGTGTCTCAAATTAAAAAAAAGGAGACAATAACTTTATAGAGAATTTCACCCGCTTTCCAATGGTATATAAAACATTCCTAGAGGCCCAATAATACATTAATTATTAGATCCCAAAGTACGACAAAACAGGTGTTGAGAAAAACGTGAAAGTCTAAGGTAATTGGGTGAACATTTTTAACCTTTTTATTTTTGGCTTACAATATTTTACGCACGAACACGGCAGAGTAGAAGATACAGCTGTTGGGAGGTTGTAGAATATATTACGCTTTTTCCATTTATATAAGTACGATCCTCGTACGACCTGTAGTTACTGAGCCTGTCAATTTCAAAGTTCGCTATATAATGTTTTTAGAAATACAGGAAAAGTATATTTATTGGTGGCTCCTTACGTCAATGACGTAAGAGCCTATGGTAATATGGCCTCGTTCCGGGCTCCTCTGAGCCCGGGTTAATCCTGATCACTACGGTCGAGTGGCAGGTGCCCAACCCCGAAAAGGGTTAAAATAGGGGAGCTATCCCCCCGCCAAAGGCGGCTTTCTAGGGCCTTTCCTAGCTGATGCTGAGAGGATTGGGTTCTAGTCATGTGGTGATGGGCTGGTCTATCAGAGTGAGAACTGAGCGATCTCTGCCATACCCATAGCTTACTCTGACTGTTCCTTTTACTTATATATTTTCTAGATCTCAAGTGACGGCGTCTCTTGCATGGATTGACCTCCTAATCTACCAAGATTGGAAGCCAAAGCGTCACATCTTTCCTTTGCCCCTCAACTTTCTCTTCATAATTGCTGAGGGGCACAGGGCCCTGGGTGGGGCTTTGGTTTCCCGGGCGTTTCCGCACCCTCCTCAGCTCCCCGCCATGGAGTGGCTTCGGTCACCCAGGCTTTATTGTGGTCGGCAGGGAGGGTTCTGTGGGGGCGCTCGGTTATGGCCTTGGCCTTGCTCGGGGCCTTGGGGCTGTTCGGCCAGGCAGCTTGGGGAAAAACAACAACAACAACAACAACCAATATCTTCTTAGGGGGTACCCCTTAATCATTCCTAAGGTACGTCATTGAGACGGAGCCACTGAAAAGTGAAAAATAAAAGAAAAAGGGATAGTACAGTTCAAACGCTGCGCCACTTGCGCATTCAGATCTTCCTCTGTTCCCATGAGCATGCCTTGAAATCCCAGTTGGCCTTGAACTGGCCTCTCTCGTCCGTAGGCCATAGGAGGCAGACGAAGTTTTCTTATCCACCACAGTGTTTATATAGCCCCTCTTCGACGCGAAATCTTTGTCCATAGGGAGTTTTTGTGCAGTTGTAATAGTATATGCGTCTAAGAAAGTATGTATATGGACTAATTTTCACTTGTAAGCCTGTGAAGTAAGATCTTTCGTCTGGCTGGCCTACGAACGTGCCATTCAAGAAGCCACTTTCCACAGAGCCGCTAACTATTATGTTTTATCTCGTTTGTTCGTATCATACGAACCTCGGCCCTATAGCTGCAGTGTCTTAGTGTTCTGTAAATTTGTTTTTAAAGTGTAATTCGTCAGTTTTCCCTTAAGTATCATGTTATATAAAGTGCCCTATCCTTTTTAACTATATCGGCTGACAGTAACCTCTGGTTGTGCCCTGGCCAGAGTTTACTCGTCACGCCACCGAAATTGTTTATTGGGGACAAAAGTGCTTTCATTATTTACATTCAAGTCTCTTTTAATTTAATTCGTTTAGACAGTAACCTCTGGTTGTGCTCTGGCCAGGGTTTACTCGTCACGCCACCGAAATTGTTTATTGGGGACAAAAGTGCTTTCATTATTTACATTCAAGTCTCTTTTAATTTAATTCGTTTAGTTTCCACTCTAGTCGGTCACGAATCACTCATCATATTTATTACCTTCAAGTTTTTGTCACATGACAGTGTTTCCTATAAACCAGCATTACATCGACTATGGATCGAAATTGTATTAACCCGCGGGTTCTGCTCATCTAAACACTCGTATAATATAACTTTATTTTCCCAAGTTATCATGAGCTCCTACTCCCAATGAGCACCCATAATAATATCATAGTTGACCTTGTCCCTCTACAATGAAAAAAATTATGTAAGACATGCTGATAATATTCCAATTACCCAGATAACCTAAACCCATCACAAAAGGGTCCGGTACCAAGGCCCGGACACCGGGACCGCCAGCAGGGTGGCAGTCCCGAGTGCCCGATCAGGCGGGAGACACCAGATTACCATTCAAGACCAAATTCTCGGTTTGATAAAATTCCAATTACCCAGGCAACCTAGACCCATCACAAAAGGGTCGGGTACCAAGGCCCGGACACCGGGACTGCCAGCGGGGTGTCAGTCCCGAGTGCCCGAGTGCCCGATCAGTTGGGAGACACCAGAATACCATTCAATACCAAATTCCCGGTTCCCGAGTCATTATCTCAACAAACCACGGTCCCCAAGACCCGGGTCTCAAGACTGCCGGGTAGGGAGACCCACCCAAACAGGCGGACAACACTATGTTACCATACACTCATATTTTCCCCGGTTATCCTAGCCCTCATTTCGATGAAACTAGGACACCAAGACCCGGCTACCGGTACTACCGAGTATGGCTAAAGTCCCGGGTACCCGGATGGTCGGGAACGACATTACTACCATATAAATATAACCCAAGACTCCCGGGTTTTTTCCCTAGGACTTATATTTATAAAGCCAGAGCACCAAGACCCGATACCGGAACTACCGAGTATGACAACAGTCCCTGGTACCCAGATATCCCCAGACTAGAATAGGTCTTGATAACCCACAACACCCGGCCGGATACCATCAAGCTATGAACCGGGTACTCTAACACTAGGCTAGTCCTAAGCCTATCCCAACAACACCAGGTACCCTAAGAGAAGGGCCCCAAATACAGGATTCAAATAGAAATTATTACTGGGTACTCTTGGTTAGACCATACTATAGTAGTCTAATTAACCTTAAACATGTTAAACAATATTTAACAAAACGTTCAGAATTAAATCAAATACGAGAACTTATGATAAACACGTCTGCATAACCAATTAAATTAAAGCAAATCATGCAAGGCTAGACCCTAAGCCTAGCCCAAACCAAGTAAACCTAATAAGAACGATGCTTATCTCATTATGCAACATTGACTCCTTGATATTTCAACAGGCTCAGGCAAGACACGACATTACAGAGGAGGAGCTCTGATCATCAATTAGACCTACTCCCTCCATACCAAGAGATACCACAACAGGTCCTGTACATTATCCCGGACTTCAAGCCCTTGACAGCCCTAGCCAAGCCACCTGTGGGCCCCGGCCCACACCTAACAAACCTGCAATATCAGGTGAGTCTACGAGTCAAATCTTTAGACGTTTGTTCTGGTCCACCGGCTAAGATTATTCCCACTAATTACATAATTTAATTAATTTACAGGGATAGGCCTACGTACAAAATTTTAGTTTTTCAGGAAACAAACACAAATTGTCTCCCCTCTCTAAAAGAATCCTTTTGTTTTCTTTTCTCCCCTCTCGTCAGGGCCTACATGCAACCATAGAAGAAAGCTAAGGTGCAACAAACAGAAGTGCTCATCCTGGAAGATGATTTCTCCTTCAGAGGGTTCTCCTCCCCGGAACCCTCACCAGCCTACATGGACAGTATCACAGTACATGAAATGGACCCTCCCGAGGACTCTACCCTATGCTCAAGCAGGGATTGCACCACATTATCCCTTACAGCTCATAATCTCTGCTCCTATCACGCTATGTGTATTGATAGGACAAAAGCTAGGTGGAACCCTAAAGTTTGTGACAGGTGTAATTATTACATAGCTAAGTTCCATAACCCACTTTCTACACTAGCCCCCGACACATGTAAGAATATTCTGAAAGCTGTGTGGCATGCGGTAAAATCGTATATTTCAGGTACATTGAAGAAACACCCAGAAATTGCAAACCCAGAGTACGTAAAATTCTTAGAGATATCCGTAGCTAGATCCCGTAGCTCTTCCTCATCACACGACAGGAAAAAGTCACATTCTAGCAAGAAGAGAGAGAGGTCAACCAGCCCCCAGTCACCCAGTAAAAGACACAAACATACAAGGAAACCCCATGCCAAAGAACCACCATTCATCCAGACTGAACCAGGCTCTGAGGAGGTCAACCCCTCCCCACTATCCCTAGACAAGTGGGCGGACTCTATGGATCAACAATTTAAACTAACCCCCTTACCTACCTCTACCGAACCAGCTCCCCCTCATACAATCAAGATATGTACAAGAGCGGAAATACATACCCCAGGAGACTTATCTTACCACCATCCTTCACATCCAACAGCCCAATCACATTCCACTCTGACAGACCCAGACCAAGTAGGGTACAGTATATTTGAAGAAGATCAAAATACAATACCCCCTGAAGATACCCAAGAACCCTACGATATGGCCGACGACAGAATAGAGTGCTACGACATCATTTCCAGCAGCCACACTGACGAAAGTTGGAATGACAAGGACTCCCGCACTTATCAGGGAGACCATTCAGGAGAAGATCCTCACCAGTCTGACATAGACTCAAGACTGAGCCCTCGTAATGACTTATGGAGAGAGATGAAAGATACTTTAAGATCATTGACCAACGAGTTAACAGACAACTTACATCAGAAATTGGCTTCTATGGATAAGGCTATCCAGGACCTTCAATGTAGGGCCCTGTCCCCATCCATGTTACAACCAGCCACACCCGACCCAGTCCCACTAGCTCAGATACCTGCCCAGCCCAAACAGCATGATCAGGAATTAACACCCACTCCGTCATCCTCCACTCAGCCCAGTCTTCAAGCCACTGGCCTTCCCAGTAACCTATTCCTGTCCCATATTCGTCCCCCCCCTTATTGAACAAGAACCGGAAATCTCCAAGAAACCCTTCCCTCTTCTGTTTGGGGACTCCGGTCACTGGAAGCAAATACCAGTAGAAACACCTGAAGATGCGGACACAGGCCATCCAGAACTGATACCAGTCCCAAATGACTGGGTAATCGAAATGGACGAACTGCGACACCTCCGGGCAAAAGACGCACAGGACCAAGTACTGGACGTAATCATAAAACCTTTCCCGTCTATGTCAGACGCTAGGTACTTTACGTTCACACAGACATCCGCAGTCCCCTCGGGAAAACGCTTCAAACCATGGTCGGATTTGAATAAAGCCGACGGGCATAATGCCATTAAATCTCTATCCACTCTCGCAACAGACATACAATGCTCCACAAAAATGTCCGTAAGTAAAATTCCCATGCTGGAGGTTTCATCCTTAGGCTATGGCCCATGGTTTGAATGGGTATCTGGGGCAGAAAAATTTGCTCTTTTCAGTATGGATACTACACCCCAAAGAATCCCACAAGATGATCACCAGTTTGCCACAATGTATGTGCACAACTCCGACTCTATTCCCCAGGGGTTCTGGGAATACCTCAGAGCCCCAAAGATAGTATGCAAGCCATCCAATAACCCCATGATCTCTACACCTACTCCGACGCTGATCGACAAGGATTTTAGACTACGCCAAAAAGCCCACAGACTGCTATCAAGCTTCATCACATGGCAGAAGCTCTCTAATTCCATGAGACAGGTGGCAGATTCCATCGCTGAACAAAAATCCAGAACAGCTCTCCATCTCATCAGGAGAGCATCTCTTGTCAACTCTCTAATGACCACGGGTGATGTCAAGACTGCTATTTATGAAGCAGCCAGAGCAAGACAAGATATACGCATCCACTTGTCCAGGAAAATGCCAAAAGATATCGCCGCTCGAGTCCTCCTCTCACCCCTATTCACCAGCAGATTCCCAAACAACATGGAACGAAGTCCACTCCCTACTACTACAACCGGAGATAGCAACGTCAAGACAGTCTCAAGCATATAGGCAAGGCCACCCTAGTAGGTTCCACCCTCACTCTCACCCTCACCGGGGAAAGGGGAGGGGCCAGTTCCCCCCTCGACAATATACCCCTCATACATTTCAGACGCACAGGAGTAACTCATCAAGCAACAGAGGGCACAGAGGACACTACCAGGCCAGAGGTCGAGGCTCACCAAGGACCCAACCATCACCCTACACACGACCTCCACCGAAACAACAAAACTACGGGTCACAACAAAGACCTCAACATACAGGACGTCAGACTCATCAAGCAGGACGCCATGCTCCCAACCACCAGAAACCACAAGGTCACCACCAATCCACCAACTCTCACCAAACGACCCAGGATCCAAAAAACTGACTTTCCAAGAGGCCATCAACCAAGAACTGGCCCTGCATTCGACAGGCCAATTCAGGGAAAATTTTCAGCATTGGCCTCAAAGATCCTGGGCAAAGAGAGTGGTAAAGAAGGGCCTCACATGGAAATGGCTGGCAAGACCCCGCCTCAGAGCTCAGCCCAACAAGACACAGCTATCTCCAGAATTGGTAACAGTGATAAACCAAATGTTAACAGACAAAGTTCTCACTCACCCTCCAGAGGGCACACCAGTTTTTCTGTCACGCATGTTCCTCGTCCCAAAAAGAGACAGCCGCCAACTAAGACCCGTGATAGACATGTCCCTTCTCAACAAGTCAATTCACAATACAAAATTCAGAATGCTAACTATCTCCCAAGTAAGGCTAGTACTACAACCAAAGGCCTGGATAATTACCCTGGACCTAAAAGACGCCTACTGGCACATTCCAATAGCAAAAAGATACCAAAAGTTCCTAGCTATCCCATTCAGAAACAAAGCGGTAATGTTCACCAGAATGCCCTTCGGTCTGAACTAGCACCCAGAATTTTCACCAAGATAGTCAAACAAGCTCTCCTCCCACTGCTCGAAAATGGAGTAAAGATCCTGTTCTACCTAGACGACTGGTTGATTCTCGGGTCCACACCTCTCCAATGCCAAGAACAAACCCTGAAAGTAGTACAACATGTTACAAAGCTGGGCTTCAGAGTGAACCTGGAGAAGTCAATGCTCACTCCCTCACAATCAGCGGAATGGGTAGGCTTAATCTGGGACACACAACTCCCAAACGATAAAGCAAAGCCCAGCCAATGCCAAATGTCTACAATTAAAACTGTTCAGAGTATTACATGCGAAGAATATCACCAGGAAACTTTGGGAATCTTTGATGGGCTCACTAAATTGGGTACAAATGACAGTACCCCCTAGGCCGCCTCAGACTGAAGAGACTAATCTGGCTAGGCAACAAAGCCTTCCCTCTAACACCTCACAATTACCCGCTCGCCATCCCAAAGAGGATCCTACATCTCCTGGCTTTTTGGACAAGATCTCAAATACAGGAATCGGTGACACACTGGTCAGATCCACCTCCCACCTTATGGATAGACACAGATGCCTCGAGCCTGATAGGATGGGGCTACCAGTCAACGGAAGGCCATCAGAACCATGGGAAATGGACCACACTAAGTCAGTATCACATCAATGCCAAAGAGCTAGCAGTTCCTCTATTCTTTCTCAGGGACCATGCGACGTCATTGACCTCCAGATCAATAGCGTTCCGGATGGACAACACAGCTTCCGTAACTTGCTTAAAGAAACAAGGCTCCACCCGGTCCAGGATCCTTCAAGACCTCCCAGAAATTATATTCTTTCTAGCCCAGAAATACTCCATAGTAATCCACTCAACATACCTACCAGGGGTCTCCAATCTATGGGCCGACGCTCTATCCAGGGGAAAGAGCACTTCAGTGGAATGGGCCCTCAAACAAGAAACGTTCAACCAATTAGTGCTACCATTTTCACCACAAATCGATCTGTTCGCATCTCTTCAATCAACGAAGCTCCAGGCTCACATTTCTCGGGATCTCAAGACACGGGAGGGAGGCCCGGATGCCTTCACAGTAGACTGGAACAGATGGACATCGATTTACCTCTTCCCACCCCCAGACACCTCACTAATGTGCAAAGTCATTCACCACCTCAGATCGTTCCAGGGACAAGTAACCCTGGTCGCTCCAATGTGGCCTACTCAAGCGTGGTAAACTCAACTTACTCAATGGTGCAACAACCCCCTGCAACTCCCCCTAACAGATTTCCACTTGGAAGAAATTGGGAACCTGCAGACCTCGCTCAATTTTGCTATGTGGACATTCTCAAATCCAAGTGGCTCCCGTCCTACGACGAGGAAGTCACGGACAAGCTCACAAATCAGTACACAGCTTCCACCCTGAGACAATACAGCTCTCACTGGAAACAATTTACAACGTGGATTGTAGATACTAACCAGAAGAACCCATCAGCTTCCTTGTTATTGAAATACCTAAATTACTTGTTTGAAACTAAGAATCTAGCAGTGAACACACTTAGAAACCACCTGTCGGCAGTGAAGGAACCCTTCCTCACCCTTACCGGTCTATCCTTACCCCAGAAAGACGAACAAGGGTTTATGAGAGCTTGCTTCAAACTCAGAGCCCCAAATCGTCAACTACTTCCTCAATGGTCAATCTCGAGGGTCCTAACATTATTACAGTCTAGGCCCTACTCGGTGAAACCAAACATAGAGAAGAAACTTAAGAAGTGTGTATTTCTGATGGCCCTAGCGACTGGCCATAGGGTCTCAGAATTAGCGGCCATGGCAAGGTCCCCAAACTGTCTGCGGTTTGCCCCTAATAACGACTCTGTACATATTGCACCTGCACCAGATTTTATTGCAAAAAACGAGCACCAGGAACATATCTTTACACCTTTCTCCATTCCTGCCTTGAAAAGAGGAAAGATACACCATGCACTATGTCCTTTGAAAGCATTATATACCTACTTTAAGTCTGTTATTCCTAGAAATAAGGAACATTTATGGGTTGTTGTTGTTGTTCCCCAAGCTGCCTGGCCGAACAGCCCCAAGGCCCCGAGCAATTCCAAGGCCATAACCGAGCGCCCCCACAGAACCCTCCCTGCCGACCACAATAAAACCTGGGTGACCGAAGCCACTCCATGGCGGGGAGCTCAGGAGGGTGCGGAAACGCCCGGAAAACCAAAGCCCCACCCAGGGCCCTGTGCCCCTCAGCAATTATGAAGAGAAAGTTGAGGGGCAAGGGAAAAATGTGACGCTTTGGCTTCCAATCTTGGTAGATTGGGAGGTCAATCCACGGAAAAGACGCCGTCACTTGAGATCTAGAAAATATATAAGTTAAAGGAACAGTCAGAGTAAGCTATGGGTATGGCAGAGATCGCTCAGTTCTCACTCTGATAGACCAGCCCATCACCACACATTTATGGGTTTCTCCAGATGGCTCAACAAGGTTGGGGAAAAAAGTTTTAGCATCCACAATAGTAGATGTAATTAAGGAGGAAGATCCCCAGGTGATTGCCAAAGCTCACGACGTCTGCAAGTGGGCCACTACCATCAGGTTCCTCAACAACTTTTCAGTAGAAGATATCTCTCAAACGGGGCTCTGGTCCTCGAGCAATACTTTCCTATCCAGATATTTGTCAGTACACCTGGAGAGACCCAATTTACCATGCATAGCTTTAAGGCAAGAACATACCCCTTGAGGGCATTAAGTAGTCTGTTGTATCTGATTCAGCACTTTTATTACCAGTCCAACAGCATAAGAGAGAGTGTGCCCTGCCAGTCACTATAAATGGAAAGAAAAGAGGGGGGCGTGTTGAAGTCCCATGACGAAAAGGCAGGTCACACAATCTGATACATATAACAAGAATGTTATGACCACATGATATCTATTACATAGCAATACCTATGTTTATTGCAACTACAAATGTTTATAATTATTTTAGATTTTACACTAAATTGATGAGATAGATTACCAGTATGTATTCACATCTCAATAGTTCTGTTTCTATGAAATAAGGCTTCTTTTAATGGTACCCGCCTTATACTGTATATCTTTTCTTACTGTTATACCTTTTATAAGTAAATACATGTCACAGTTCATATATTAGTTTTCAGTCTTCCTTTTAATTTGTTTTATAGCTAAAGAGCATCTGAAGGTCCCTCCACCGGTCGTGATATGCTAGGCTCTTACGTCATTGACGTAAGGAGCCACCAATAAATTACGGTTTTGACAACCCGTAAGGGAAGGAAGGAAAAACTACTATTTATTGGTGGCTCCTGAAGTCAATGACGAAATTGCCCTCCCTCCATCCCCTTCCCATTCACATGCTCAATTTGGTATATACTTTAGAGGCCAGTTCAAGGCCAACTGGGATTTCAAGGCATGCTCATGGGAACAGAGGAAGATCTGAATGCGCAAGTGGCGCGGCGTTTGAACTGTACTATCCCTTTTTCTTTTATTTTTCACTTTTCAGTGGCTCCGTCTCAATGACGTACCTTAGGAATGATTAAGGGGTACCCCCTAAGAAGATATTGGTTCTCGACCGTAGTGATCAGGATTAACCCGGGCTCAGAGGAGCCCGGAACGAGGCCATATTACCATAGGCTCTTACGTCATTGACTTCAGGAGACACCAATAAACAGTAGTTTTTCCTTCCTTCCCTTACGGGTTGTCAAAACCGTAAAAAAAAAAAAAAAAATCCAATGGGTTTTCACTAAAAAATTTCACTGGCTTACGAAGGGATGTTGAATAAACACATTTTAACACCTAATGGTATTTTCAGGATTTCGAGCTTTTTAAGCCTAAAAAGCGGCCGGTCCCCTTAACCCTCTCCGACATATGACGCGATTTTGAGCCTATTAGGGATAATTTAAAGCCTTTGTTACCATCAGGGGTATTTAGAAACCTTTAGTTTAGTTACTTCAACCTCTGCAGTTGTCTGAGTTAGCTGTGGGCAGAAAACTAATTTTGGAGAGGTAATTATAAGAGTGAGAGAACTCTATTTCTTATTGCTAATCTGGCAACCTCTGCGTCATATGAGTCTGAAGGGGTTAAGATTAGCGAAAAATGTCTTATGATTACTTGGAATGTGATATTTTAATACAAAAATCAATTTTGATTTTAATCAATGATTTTTTCTTTGATTATAATCGATTAAAATCAATTGATTACAATCGTTTGATTTTAATCATGCCAACCCTGTACTACAGTCATAGGTGGAGACCTGAATGGACAGGTGAGAGCATGTGCTGATGGGTGCGAGGGTGTGCATGGTGGGAATGGGTATGGAAGAAGAAATCTAGAAGACAAATTTATACTAGAGTCCTGTGTTGCACTCAACATGGTTGTGTGTAACAGTAAGTTCAAGAATAGCTTGAGTCACTCAGGGATCTGTGTTGGGACCACTGCTGTTCGTTATATTTATCAACGACTTACCTGAAGTTATAACTAATGGAAGTGAGGTATACCTGTATGCGGATGACACTAAGCTGTATAGAAGAGTGAGGAGTAAGGAAGATATGGGTTTGCTTCAAGGAGATGTGGAGGGCATGAAGGGATGGTCTGAGCATTGGTTAATGCCTTTTCATCCAAAAAAATGCAAGTACATGCGGATTGGGACCAGCAAGATAGACAAGGTAGGATACAGTATGTATGAAGCGATGGAGGAAGTGATTGCAGAAAAGGATATAGGAGTAGTGATAGACAATAAGTTAAATTTCTCAGAACATTTAGCGGAAAAGATAAACAAAGCCAATAGAATTGTAGGGCTGATAAGGAGGACATTTGTGTCACTTGACGAAGAAATCTTCAGGAATCTCTATACAGCGCTGGTTAGGCCGCACCTGGAATATGCGATCCAGGTGTGGGCTCCATATATGGTAAAGGGTATAGAAGCAGTGGAGAAAGTGCAGAGGAGAGCTAGCAAGCTGGTACCAACGTTGAAGAACGCGGGCTATGAGCAGAGGTTGAGGACACTGGGGCTTCCGACACTGGCATATAGGAGAAAGAGAGGGGATATGATAGAGACTTTTAAGATAGTGTCAGGAAAGTACGATGAGGATGTGTGTGAAGGTATCTTCTTGATGCGGGAGGGAACAAGAATGAGAGGACACTCTAAGAAAATTTACAAAGAAAGAAATAGGCTTGAGAAGGCAAAGAACTCATTTTGTGATAGAGTGGTAAATGAGTGGAACGCACTGCCCCAGTATGTAGTCGATTCCGAATCAATAAGGGAGTTTGAAAGTAATCTTGATAAAGCATGGGGAAGACAAGATTTGAAGTTTGATTATAAAACAAAAATACAGAATAGTAAAAATGTTGCGTCTGCTACCGCCGCCGCCAACACCGTGAACGACCGCAGCAGTGCAAGTACTGGTATTGAGCTGGATACACAGGCATAGTTTGCCTTTTTCCAGAGGATCTACTGTAAGAACTGTAAGAATCTGATCACGTATAGTTCTGGGGGCTCCAGTAGCCAGATAAATTACTTCTTTATGAACAGGAAAGACTGAAAATTTGTTCGGGATATAAAGGTTATACCGTGCACTTTGCCAACATTAGCCACAGTGATGACATAAGGGGACTGTGTTATGGCAGGATTTTATTGTACAGGTGTTACACTCCAACTGCTGAAAGGCAACCCTGCCTGAGCCGTTACAATGTGTAATGAAAAACGACGCTAACCCATTTTATGTATTACTGTACATCCGGGAACCTTGTATCACACTGGTACTCTAATCCCATTTAAAGGATGGCATAATTTAGAATATAATATGGTTCTTAACACCTTAGTAGCGGGTCCCGGCTTAAGTCGGTTAGAGAACCAAAGCCTAAACAGCGGGTCCCGCCTTAAGCCGTATACGATTTTGAGCACATTATCAGCTCTGAGAGAGAGTTCACGCGGTGGGAGGACTGCAGGCGGGCTCTGACCGTTCAGCGTGGACCTAGTCTCGCCACTGCCGTCACTACCACATCTCAACACATCCCTGGTCCCGCGAGACAGGGTAAAAACTGAGGAAATTACTGTATTTTAGGTTTTTTCCCTTCGTGATGCAACATCGTTGCAAGAGAACCCGTGGTCGTACAAGGATGATTCAAGTGTCATTGGAAAGCTCAATTATCGCCCTTTCACGGATACATAATTGTATTACGCTCTGGCTCTTCTTTATGCATGAAAAAGAGCATGGAATGAAGCTCATTTAGGGTAAATCTGCCCGCTTGGCAGGTAGTAGTGTTACAAAAGGACCCAATAGTTAGGGTTAATACATGATTTTACTAGGATTTGGATGTACCTCTAGGAATCAAAAGCGAATAATCTTTCTTGATATATTCCTCTGCTGCCAAAGTAATTTGAACAGGATTGTGTTGGCGTGGGAAGCTTGTGTATGGTTTAACTGAGTTTTAGATTGGTTTAGAGTACAGTCTGGCCAGTTTAACTTGTTCCTCTTGGTAATTAAGGAACACCTCGTTCATAACATTAATCCTCCATTACAAACCCAATGCACTTGAATAAATGAATGAAAGCATAGGGTCCTCCCGGGATTCAAACTCGGGACACCACACCCAGAACATAGGCATCTAAACCATTACACCACAAACACAGTTAAAAGGTTATTTAGTAGTAGCCTCTACGTTATCCAACGTAGAGCTATATACTATTGTATAATTCCGGCCAATCATCGAAACCACTAGTGCGATTAATCGATAACTTCTAGAGTAGTACCTACATTCTCTACTAGGTACGTTGTACACACTTTTGAGGCCACTAGTTTAAAGAAAAAACGAAAATATGGGTGAGAAAGTTGAAGAATTTGCCCATCTGCGATCTAGGCTCCTTATGACTTCTTCGTGAGCTTCCCTTGCAACCCGACCGGGTTAATTAGACCATCTTTCTCGCACTACACTCGGCGGTAAACACAAATTTTAAGTGCTCCGTATTTGTGCCTTCCATTCCTGTCTACTTCACTTTTGGGTGAGTTATGGGCCTTTCTTTATGGGCCTTTCTTTATGGCTCCTAAAGTTCTAGACAGATAATCCGTGATGCAGGCACTCAAAAAATGGGCTCTAATATGTTTAATTGGAGTGTTGCATCGAGATGGTGGCTACTTTTTTTTTTGCGGTCGGGCGCCATCCTTCTGGTGGCGTCTTTGTGTACTAGGCCTTTGCCTATTTCATTCATGTTACTTGTTTACTGTTTCTTGCGGTGGCTTTAGTTTTTGTATAGATAGGTTTTCTATTCAATTAGGGCCTCTTTGTCACTGCATTAGTTTTTGCTACTCATTTCGCAATATTGTGTCTAGGCTAACTGAGTTTTCCTTGGCTGGGCCTACCCTTGATGTCAGGGGGGGAGAGGGGGCACAGGCCCCCTTTTCTCTTTCATCTGGCCACCTCATAGGGTATCATCTTTCCCTATCGAGGTAATTTCCAAGCCCACATGGGCCTGGTTTTGGAGCTCTGGTTTTCTCAGTTGGTTGGCAAAAAGGCCAACTTGACTAAGTTGCCATGGCTTAGTTGGGTTGATGGAATATGATCGGTTGCCAAGAGGGTCAGGCGTCAGCTTGCTTGACTATTCACACTGTTACCAGGTCAGTCCGACATTCCCCTGCTGGGCTCCTGTGTCCCAGGACTTGTAAGCCCATAATCTTGGGACTTTATGAATTGGCAACAGTGTCAGCGTTACTAACTTGGTATCGGCTGACACGTACTCCAGGGTCCCCACTAAACTGGTGGTCTTCAGTGATCGTCTGATTAATTGGCCGCTCCCTTCTTTGTCACTGCCGTCCTAAACTTGATCGAGCTGACACTAACTGGACGCACTTTACACAGACGCTCCCACGTCTGCTGTGCCATTGCCTGACGCCTTTCACTGTTTGTCTGAGGCCTTCAGGGTCGGTCCGCCCTGGGAGCGGAAATCTATTGTGTACACTTTTCTTACTTCATCTCCCTCTTGTGAAGAGGTGTTTCATGCTCTTCGGTTTTTCACAGGTTGTGTCTCCGCTCTGGGAGCGCTGTGTGTGCCTGCCGCTACACCCTCCCCGACCTGAGAGCGGTCATCTCCACCCGGGGTGCGGACGTTGCTGCCCGGAGAGCAGACGTTACCTGTTTACCCTCTCGCTCTGGGAGCGGACTTGGTCCGTCGCTGCCGCATCATCCTCCCTGTCATCCCGCTCTGGGAGCGGACTTCTCCACTCTTCAGCTTCGGTGCCTATAGGCCTCCAGGTATTATTCTCACCTTTAATTGGGGGGGGGGGGGGATAAATCCTTCAAAGGAAGGTGAACCAGGCTCATGGTCTAGTCTGCGCTTAGGAGCGTCTTTGTGACCTGGTGCTTGGGGCTTCACTGGGGATTTTTGTGGGTTCACCTGTGTTACTGCCGGGCCCTCCCCTATGGTGGGGCCTTATTCTTACCTTAAATTGAGGGGGGGATAAATCCTTCACAGGAAGGTGCTCCGGGCTCAAGGTCTAGTTTGCGCTTAGGCGCGGCTTTCTGTCCTTGTGCCTGTGTTTTTTTATGGGGATCCTTACGGGTTTTCTGCATGCCAATCTGCCTGCTATAATTAATTCCTAGTCTCTGTGTGTCATTAATTGTGAACATACCTGTGATACTGCCAGACCCTACCCTACGGTGGGTTTTTTCTGTTTGTACACTAACGGGGTTTTTCTTTCCGGGTATAGTGGGGTATGTCGCGTCCTGCCTGCTCTCGCGATGGTTGTGGGAAACGGGCCTTGGGTGAGGGACATGGGGAATGCTGTCTCCTTGTTGCCTGCTACCACAGGGACTCCTGTAACCCACGTCGGTGTGGTCCTTGCCTTTTGGACCTCACGACCGTGGAGTCTCGCCCTACGTCACCTGAGGCTGGTGTATTTACCTAATTGTATTTACCTAATTGTAGTTTACAGGAGTTGAGCTAAGCTCGTGTTGTCCCGTCTCTCAGTCTACTTTTTATCCAATTTTTTCTGAAAATATGGATGTTCCTTGCCCCTACAACCTCCTCATCCAGCCCATTCCATTTGTCAATACATCTATAGGGGAAGCTAAACTTCCTGATATCGTTCTTGCAGGTAGGTCTTTTTACTTTGTAGCTGTGGCCTCTAGTTATTCCTGTATCCATAATTAATATATCCTCCCTATCCAGCCTCTCCAGCCCCCGGGTGCATTTGTACATCATTATCATGTCTCCCCTATCTCTCCTCTCTTTTAAACTCGGTAGATTTAATTTGTCTAGCCTCCCTTCATATGGCAGTTCTCTAAGACTTGGAACCAATCTAGTAACTGCTCTCTGGATTCTTTCTAACTTGTGAATATGCTTCTTTAGATGCGGGGACCACACCACTGCTGCATACTCCAATCTTGGTCTAATCATACTCTTCATAATTTTCGCTACCATGGTCTCATCCAAGTAGTTCAGAGCAACTTTCATATTCCCGGCCATTGCATACATTCCGCTAAAGAGCTTGTTAATATGTTTCTCTGGCGACAAATTATCTTGCATAATCAACCCTAAATCCCTTTCTTTTTCGGCCATGCTAATTATATTATCTCCCATCCTGTACTCCCAATTTGGTCTATTCACACTTCTTCCCATATTTAACACATGGCATTTACTTATATTAAATTTCATTTTCCACTTGGTGCTCCATTCGTATATTTTATCTAAATCCCCTTGCAGCTCCTCACAACTACTTTTATTTGTTATTTGTCTCATAATTTTTACGTCGTCTGCAAACATTGACATGTAGGAATTTATGCCTATCGGCAGGTCATTCACGTACAGTCAGGACCCCCAATACACGATTCCACAATGCGCGAAAACCCTAATACACGAGTTACCCCTCGAAAATAACATTAATTAATTAAACATTAATTACAACAACAACAACAACATTAATTACGCGAGGTGGTACCACAATCTCCCCCTGACACATCCTAGCGTCTCAAGCTTAAATAACAATCTCTTATGTGGTACCTTATCGAATGCTTTGGAAAGGTCTAAGTAGACGCAGTCCACCCATCCGCCTCTTTCTTGGAGTACATCTATCACCCTACTGTAATAACATAGCAAACTGGTAACACAAGATGTCCCTTCTCTGAATCCAAATTGTTTTGGGGTTATTATCTTCTTTCTCGCCAACATTTTCATCCATCTCTTCCTAATTAGCTTTTCACAAATCTTGCATACAATACTAGTAAGTGAAACTGGTCTATAGTTTAGAGGGTCCTCAGGGTTTCCATTCTTGTATATCGGAATGATATTAGCTCTTTTCCATTCAACAGGAACCTGTCCTTTATCTAAGGAAGCTTGAATTATGTCCCTCACTGGCTCCACTAATTGCTCTGCACACTCCTTTAAAACCCCAGCCAGACACTTCATCCGGTCCCATAGCTTTCCTTACTTCAAGTCCTCTCATCGCAGATAACAGCTCATCTCTAGTTATTTCAATCTTACTAAGACCACTCTCCAGTACTCCCGCCTGTGGTTCGTCAAAACCTTCCTCTCTAGTAAAAACTGACCCCAATTTGTTATTCATTACCTCACACATGTCCGATACATTTTCATACGTCCTAGCATCAACTCTTAATTTAGTCATTTGTTTCTTACCTTCAACTTACTGTTTATATATTTATAAAATAATCTAGGGTCACTTTCACATTTATTTACTATGTTCTTCTCATAGTTCATTTTAACTTGCCTAATTATGTTAACATATCTATTCCTCTCCTGTTTATATTTATTCCGATTACTCTCAGTGTTCCTTCTTCTTAATCTAGCCCAAGCTGCATTACGCCTACCCAAAGCTCTTTTGCATTTCAAATTAAACCAATCTTTCTGCTTAGTAAAATTTCCAGTTTTATATCTTGGGACAAACAGATTGGTTCCTACTCTATAAATTTCGAGGAATCTACTATATTTACCTTGTACGTCCTGTTCCTTAAAAATAAGATCCCAATCTACTCCCTCTAAATATCTTTTCAAGGATACATAATCAGCTTTACTATAATTTAATCTGTCATTTATGTAGCTATTGTCTAATCTATTGGCATTACTCGAGGTCAACTTCCATTTTAGTAATAGGTGATCACTTTTACCTACAGGACATAGATAGTTTATATCACTAATTTCGTGAGGATCTTTTGTAAAAATCAGATCGAGTTTAGAAGGTTCGTTATTACCCCTCATTCTTGTATTTTCCTTCACATGTTGTGCAAGTACATTTTCCGTAACCAACTCCACTAGCCGACTTCCCCAAGATCTCTGATTTGGCCTTGCATCTCCCGATTCCCAATCAACCTCACTACAGTTGAAATCTCCTACCAAGATCAATCGATTCTTCCTTAAAAGCAATCTTCTCAATGACTGAATCATATCCTCTACCATCTCCTCAAACTCCAACTCCTCCATGCTCTGGTCTTTGGTGGCATGTAAGCTACTGCTATGTCTAGCTTTTTTCCTTCTATATCATTGAGTTCAACTGCCATTATTTCTGCCTTGTCATTATTTAACTCCACATGCTTTGCTGTCATAGGGTTCTTAACTAATACTGCCACTCCACCTCCCCTTTTACCCTTCTATCATATCTCCATATATTATATCCCTCACTAAACACTATGTTGCTGTCAAAGTCCTGGTTCAGCTTTGTCTCCGTCAAACAGACTATCTGTGGTTGATCTTTTCTTAATATATCATCTAACTCTACCTTTTTACTGTTTATTCCATCTATATTAGTGTAGTAGCACAGTATATTTGAATCCACCTCCTTGTTTCTCTTCCCTCTCTGCCTCCTACCAGGTTCACCTCCTCCTCCATCCCTTCCCTGACCCAGTTCCACCTCCCCTGCTAATTCTATTCTCCTCCCTCCCCCTCCACAACCTCCCATACCCCCTCTCTCTCCCTCTGTTCCACCTTCTCCACCACAAACAAACCTCTTAGACTTCTTCCACAATATCCTCAACCTCTACGATGAGAGTAAAGCTGTAGATATTATATACCTTGATTTTCAAAAGGCCTTTGACAAAGTTCCCCACAAACGTTTACTGCTAAAACTAAAAGCGCATGGAATACAAGACGGTGTGTTGAAATGGATAGAAAATTGGCTCAGCGACAGAAAGAAAAGAGTAGTCATAAACGGTAAGGCATCTAAATGGACCAAAGTAAGTAGCGGGGTACCCCAGGGATCGGTACTAGGACCAATTCTCTTTCTAATTTACATCAACGACATAGATGAGGGTCTCACCTGTACAATCTCAAAATTTGCTGACGATACAAAAATTGCAAATAGCGTACTCTCAAAAGAACAAGTTGACGATATGCAACACAATCTAGATAAATTGTCATGTTGGGCCCAAATTTGGCAAATGAGTTTCAATGCGGATAAATGTAAAGTACTACATATCGGATACCAAATTGAGAAAGCAAACTATTCGATGAATGGCACTCAGCTTAAGAATATAAACAGAGAAACCGATCTGGGAGTAACAATATCGAGTAACCTAAAACCAAGTCAACAATGTTCAGAAGTTGTTACAAGGCAAACAAAATAATTGGCTTTATAGGCAGGTCATTTGAGCATAAATCCAAAGAAGTTATCCTAACCCTTTACAATTCCTTAGTCCGCCCTCTTCTGGAATACTGCGTTCAATCCTGGTGCCCTTATTACCAAAAAGATATAAACAAGCTAGAACGAGTTCAACGTACAGTTACCAAAATGATACCTAGCCTAAAGAACAAACCATACGAAGAGCGTCTTAGAAAATTTAATATATTTCCTTTACCCAGCGCAGATTAAGAGGTGTAATTCAAGTGTTCAAGATCATCAAAGGCATCGACAGCATTAACTGTAATGAGTACTTTACGATTGACCAATCTAATTACACGCGGGGAAACGGATGCAAAATTATTGGTAAATCTTTTAACTCACACGAATCTAAGAATTTCTTCTTCAATCGAGTTGTCAACTTGTGGAATGGGCTTCCCCGAAACGTTATAGACTGCATCACCGTTGATTCATTTAAACTCCGCCTAGACAAATATCTCGCATCAAACCCGCGACTGACTGCGTTTGTAAATGAATAACTTTATTTTATCCCCCCCTCAGTTACTAACCCATCTGTCCCCTACTAACTTCCTAATCCTGCCACGGACATTAGTTCCAGGGCAGTAATTCCCTTTCCAATGTTCCCTTACCCACTCTAAACCACTGTTTGGACACTTGATCCTCAGTGTTTGGGAGGACAAGCAACCTAGAAGGGTCACTAGATCTGTTGTTGCTTGATTTCCTTTGTACTCCTTTGTACATCCTGACTCTCTCTCCGGTCCCCTGCTCCCTGCATTATCTCCGTCTCCTTGCTTTGACTTCGTACTTGTCTCTTTCCCTATCACTCCTCTTACTTTCGGTTCTTGGTGGCTCCTGATGTACCACTTCCTTACTTGCCCTTCCCTTATTCTCCAAAAAAATGTCTTCTTTTGCTCTTCAGACAACTTTCCATTCGAGGGCCAGGTCCCGCCTCTGTGCTATGTGGGCGGGCATTTCTCTCCACGTGCGGGACTCCCTGCATAGGACCCCTCGCTTCCTGGACGACCGAGTAAGGGTCCTGTTGCACCTCCCTGTGTCGTCGCCGGCTAGTGCCTACGCCTGATATGTCGATGGTGTCTGCAGATACTGGGAGGAAGAGGGGGAAGTGCGCAGGTCCCACTCACCCTCACCTCGTCATCAACGGTCCCACTCACCTCCTCGGCATGCCCTCTCTCCCATTCCTGACAGGGGTCGTACGACCTTCAGGGCAAAGAGGCGTGTGCCCACTAGATCCGCCTTGCCTGCTGTTGTGCCGCCAGCGTTCTCTCCATCTCGTCGTACGACCCATCACCTAATCAGGGAGATTGAGGAAGGGCAGGCCAGGAAGCTTTGTCGACCTTCGTCGCCTGCTGCACTGGTGGTCCTTTCTGCTCCTCCTCCGTCTCTAGCTGCTGCACTGTTCCAGTCTGTGCCCCCTCCTGTGCCTTCGTCCCATTCGCGCCTGCTTCGACTCCCAATGTCGATCATGCCTTTGCCTGTGGCCAGCCTTTGCCCACCGCTGCTGGTCAGGGCTTGTCTCCTCCGGTGTCACCCACGCGTCTCGGGCCGGGCAGGATGCCCGGGAGGACGAGTTGTGGTCTGAAGGGGAGGGGGACGAAGTGGACCCCACCGTTGATGCGGAAACTGCGGGAGTTGTCTTGGGAGGAGGAGGAAGGAGCCGCGCTCGAGGACTCTCCACGCGAGTCTCTCGCCTGCATGCCTTTCATCACCGAAGGTCGGCCGCCGTGGACGCATTAAGTCCATCTCGTCGTCTCCCTCGGATTCTCCAGGCGAGCCTGCCTAGAGGTTGGAAATCGCCGCCCTGCGTGATGAGCAGGCTGTGGTTTCGAATTCGCCAGGGTCAAGGCGAAGCGTTCGGACGCAGGCAAAAATACGCGGAAAAACACCTCCATTCCCATCATCATATCTCGGCAGCCACTTGTCGTAGCGATGTCAACTCAACGCCAGTCTATGGAGGAAGGTTGGTTCTACACTATACAATTTAGTTGACTGCTCTAGGTGGTCTCAATCAGTAGCTATCGATTTATGAAGATTGACATTTTTCAGAAATACCCCCGGACAGAGCGATAGGCCTCATATGAGTGCCCCCGGATCCGATGGGTTAATGAATTGGGTTATTCTACTCTTAAGTCACCATTCTATATATGTTTACCTCCCTAGGTTAAGGAATTGATTTATTCTAATCTTAAGTCTCCTTAATTGTACTTCGGTATGTCTATGCCTCATACCCATTTCTTTCAGGAAATAAATCAGTGCTTGTCACTTATATATTGTGTATCACACGATTCGTGCTGTACTAATTTTGTACTGTATATGTATGTCTTCCACTCATTATATTTTTGGGTCTTCATACTGTCTTAAAAAGGGGGGGGGGGCATCCTGTTATTCATAATCTATCTATCTATTGCCTGACGCCATGATCTCCGAAGGGGTGGCCACGAACGAACCGTCCCCATGCACCTCTGTCCCCAGTCAGTCGACGCCCCTCCTAACCAGCACCGCCTTCATCCATATACTTCCTTACTCCATCCTTCCACCTCTCCTTCGGTCTACCTCTCCCTCTCTGTCCTTCCACCTCGCCCTCTCTATCCTTCCACCTCGCTCCCGTACACCCTCTTAGTCATTCTCTCGCTTTCCATACGTTCCATATGGCCGAACCATCTCAAGTTGTTCCTTTTCACACTTTCCAGCACATCTACCTCCACACCACACCTCCTTCTTACTTCCTCATTTGTCTGTCGATCCCTCCATGTAACTCCGCACGCACTTCTTAAGTAACTAATTTCCACCACTCTCACTCTTGGTCTGAGTCTCTCAACCAACGTCCATGCTTCGCTTCCGTAAGTCAGTGTCGGGATTACCACACTGTCATGCAAGGACTTCTTTACTTCCATACTGACCACCCTATTTCTTGTTACTGCTTTCAGCGTTCCTACAACCCTCTTCCCCTGTTGTACCCTCTCCCGCACTTCTTCATCCATAGTCCCATCTTTACTCAACACACTGCCCAGATACTTTAATTAAAATGTAAAACTTGCAAACTAAACAAACCAAAATTGGGACAAGGACAATATAAAGTCAAATTAAATTATCAAAATCGCTATGTGGAAACAACGTTTACTAAAATGAAAATTATTAAATAAAAGAACACAATCCACCACATAGGGTGTACATTACTACATGAGCAAGTTAATCTGTTTCCCAAGCAAACTAATCGCACATATAACAACGCACTATCGTCACGTTAAAGGAAGTAGTCAAGTTTGGGAAGTCCGGGACGTTCTGGCAAATTTTACTAAACTCTGCATGAATAAAGAAACTACATGTTAAATGTCAAAATATTATTTAAAATCAAATTTGCAACATGACGAGACATTAACAATAGTACAAAATACAAATATTGATAAGATATCTATACTATTACAAAATAATATATAAAATACAGTACAGCACTCACTAACGATAGTGCTATCGGGTAGGTACCTGTAAGCATATGCCTCAAGTGACCCTATCAATAACTACCCTACAAATAACCTACATTTATAGCACAAATAAACTAAGGAAATCGCAAAAGTAAGCAATTGATACTATCGACAATGAATACATATAATATAAAGACAAATAATTGCAAAATATTAAGTAACAACAGATTTAAACAAAGAGTACTCTTTTAACAAGAACAATACATTTAAAAAATCATCAATATTAATATTAATAATAATAATAATAATAATAGAAAAAGAAAAAGATAAACAATAAATACAGACAAAAAGTAAGCAGAGGTTATACAAGAAACTTCAAGTTAAAAATGCTTGATTAAAATTATTGATGTCAAATTTTAGAATACAGTTGACGATCTCCATAGCCTGACCGTTCAACTTCACCTCACGCTCTGTGACTTCACCCCTTTCGAAGACCATAACCTTGCTCTTCCCCTCATTTACCTTCAAATTCCGTCTTTCGCACACTGTTCCAAACTCATTTACCAGACCCTGCAACTCCCATTCATTATCGCTCATCAGAACTGTATCATCCGCAAACAGCAGTATAGGCAGCTTCCACTCATTTCCCTCCCTTTTCAGCGATACACCAACATCCACTGCTCTTCCTCGTATTTCTTTCATGATCCATCCATATATACAGTAAACAACCACGGGACATCACTAACCCCTGTTTCAACCCAACATTCAGGTCAAAGAACTCGCTCTGCTCATTCTCCACACGTACTGCCGCCTTTGCACCCTCATACATGCTCTTCCCTGCTTTCAGCAACTTGCCATCTACTCCGTATATTCTAAGTACTTTCCACATACCTTCTCTATCCACTTTGTCATAGGCCTTCTTCTCCAAGTCCATAAAGGCAACATACACCTTTTGTTGCTTCTCCAGATATTTCTCCACAACACAATTTAGGGTAAAAATCTGATCTACACATCCTCTTCCCTTCCTAAAACCTCCCTGCCCGTCGCCTATCCATTTCTCCGTTCTCACTCTCACTCTCTCAATCACTACCCTACTGTACACCTTCCCTACTACGCTTAGAAGACATATTCCTCGGTGGTTACCACACACTCCTCTTTCCCCTTTGCCCTTATATAGGGGAACTATTATGCCAGTCTTCCAGTCCTCGGGTGCACTCCCCTTCTCCCATGCTAGTTTGCACATTTTCCATACCCATTCAATCACTATCTCACCACCATACCTCAACATTTCCCCACATACTCCATCTGTTCCTGGTGCTTTCCCCAACTTCACTCTTTTCATGGCTTCCCACACTTCTGACCTCCTGATCCCCACCTCCTCCTCCACTACTTCTCTTCTTCTCCCTCCCATACCATATCCAACTATGTTTGCTGGCTCTTCATTCCTTACATATGTAATGCCTCATGTGTTACAAGTGCAATGACATATGCCTCAGAAACATAGGCCGTTAAAGTAGAGGATGTCAACAGAATGGAATGTAATGAGATGAGAATGGTGAGATGGATGTGTGGGGCCAGGCTACAGGATAGAATAACAAATGTTGAGCTGAGGAGACGTTTGGGTATAAAGAGTATTAGCGAGGTGATGCGTACAAATTGTTGTTGTTGCTGTTCCCCAAGCTGCCTGGCCGAACAGCCCCAAGGCCCCGAGCAAGGCCAAGGCCATAACCGAGCGCCCCCACAGAACCCTCCCTGCCGACCACAATTAAGCCGGGGTGACCGAAGCCACTCCATGGCGGGGAGCTGAG
Organism: Paralithodes platypus; assembly: GCA_032716605.1. NCBI lineage: Eukaryota > Metazoa > Arthropoda > Malacostraca > Decapoda > Lithodidae > Paralithodes > Paralithodes platypus. Next base: position 20,266,316 of record CM064576.1, on the reverse strand, counting down.
GAGGGTGTGGAAACGCCCGGGAAACCAAAGCCCCACCCAGGGCCCTGTGCCCCTCAGCAATTATGAAGAGAAAGCTGAAGGGCAAAGGAAAAATGTGATACTTTGGCTTCCAATCTTGGTAGATTGGGAGGTCAATCCACGGAAGAGACGCCGTCACTCGAGATCTAGAAAATATATAAGGAAAAGGAACAATCAGAGTAAGCTATGGGTATGGCAGAGATCGCTCAGTTCTCACTCCGATAGACCGGCCCATCACCACATGACTAGAACCCAATCCTCTCAGCATCAGCTAGGAAAGGCCCTAGAAAGCCGCCTTTGGCGGGGGGGGGGGGGATAGCTCCCCTATTTCAACCCCTTTTGGGGTTGGGCACCCGCCCAGTAGACTGGGATGGTATGGACATGTGGAGAGAATGGATGAACAAAATTGGGTGAAAAAATGCAGGTCTGTGATTGTGGAGGGAGCTGCACCAAGGGGGGTGGACCGAAGACCTGGATCGGACTACAGTATACGTGCCAATCTCAAATCCAAGAATTTGACAAGTGAAGCAGTCCTTAACAGGGTTGCCTGGAACGCCGCCATTAGGACAAGAGACTGAAACTGCACATATGTGTGGAACACTCAGTCTTAAAATGTTATGTATGTATGTACTGTATGTATTTAGCAATTCGTTGAAATACTCCCTCCATCTTTCGACTCTCTTGCTTCTCGACTAGCATTCTCCCATTCTTATCTTTCACACCCTTACTGTTTCTCTTGCTTCCTTCCCTAATTTTCTTGACTTCTTTCCAGAAGTTTCTTACACTCCCTCCATTTTACACTCAGATTCCTTCCAAATTCCTCATCTACTCTTCTCTTACTTTCCTTCACTACTCTCTTCACCACTCTCTTTCTCTCCACGTACCTCGCTTGTTTCTGCCTCTTCAAATCTTCATTCCCTCTACTACCCAACCACTCTCTATACGCTTTCTTCTTGTCTTCCACAGCTATTTTTACCTCTTCTGTCCACCATGCTGTACCTTTCACTCCCCTCCTGCTCTCCTGTACTCTTCCCTGATTTCCTCCTCCTGTAGGATCTCCACCCTCTTCACCATACCACCTTCCTCTCGCCTCCCTCCAGCTCTCCTCACCCACTTCTTTTGTATCCTAATTTTAGCTACTACTACATAATGATCCGACAGACCCCCTCCAATACCCCTATATACCCTAGCATCCAGCACAGATTTCTTCATTCGTTCATCCACACATATATAATCAATCGGTGACTTTCGTTCCACCACTGTCTTCCTCCTTATCCTTCATCGTCCACAACCACTTTCCATGTGTACCTGTGTATCATTCTGTGTCGGAAGAAGGTGTTGGCTATCCACAGCCTCCTCCCCACACATACATCCACAAGTGCACTACCATTCCATTCACCTCTGATGGTACCCCCACCCTCCACCTCTCCCTTAACTTTCCTGTCACCCACCTTACCATTCATATCCCCAATCAGAAATATTCTTTCATTCTTGTCAAACTTGTCCAGGCACGCCTCTACATTCACCCAGAACTCCTCTTTCTCTCTAACAAGTTTATCCTCTGTCGGAGCATACACCACACAATCACCCACGTTTGTATTCCTAATTTCATTCTCACCCATACAATCCTTGAACCCACAGACCCATATTCTCTTACACGCTCCTTCCATTTGTTACTTACTAACAGGCATTTGGCTCGAACGTCCCTTGATTTTGGCCCTGTCACTCTTTCAACTATGGGGGAGGCACTCGCTATAGGCAGTTATGCCTTTTGCCTCCCTCAATCACATAGAAAAAAAAAAAAAAAAAAAAAAAAAAAACACGCACCTTCTCTCGCTGCTCCCTCACTCACAAAAATAACACTAAGCTTTATTATACAGACCCCCATCTCAATCAAGTGCAAACTGACAGTGAAATTTATGAACAAATTACAGAAATAACTAACATACAAGATACCGTAATTCTTGGCGATTTCAACTTACCCGTGACTAAATGGGGCAATATTCTTACTTCACGCTCTGGACACGACCTCTATGCTAACTTGCAAGAGAGTTCACTTTTTCAATTTGTACAATCTCCGACCCGTGGTAATAAAGTTGCTTGACCTTGTACTCACAACAAAAGAAGAATTAATAAGAGAATTTTGAATGTTGGTGATGAATTCAGTAACAGCGACCATCGTACGATAACTTTCACTTTAAAAGTTTACTACAGTAGTAACAAATCAAATAGCAGCATTGAGAAAGTCCCTAATTTCAAGAAAGCAAATTTTCATAAACTTAAATCAAAGCTTAAAGAAACTGACTGGAGCTTTCTGACTAACTATAACGACATAAATACATCTTGGGAGTGTTTCACAACCACTTACCTTAACACGTCCTCCCCGGGCTGTCTTACCATATGACGGTCGCCCCTACCCGGGCGATATGGCTGAAAAACGTCTAGGCCTAGGCTACCGTATTTATGTTTATTTTCACTGCTAGAACTTTCCCACTCATCTATAATTGTAGTGCGGTTTTCAATCTGTATTTTGGCATCGAGTAGAGCTCTGTAAGTCAACTGGTTCAGTTGTGATGACGATTTCAGTGGAGCCAATATTGTAGAGATGTTGCCAATATGGGGGCTTTTTAGACACTAATTTTGTCATGACGTCAGAACAATAACATTGAGGAGTCTTCTCCTTCTTGTTTTCGGAGGTCCGGTGACGAACGCTTGGGTTTGTTGACATAAGTCGTACGCACGACGTTCGGACCAAGCTTAATTAGGCTATTAAGCTCATGCCTTAGATAAGGCATACCGGGTAGCGGCCCTTCTTTCGTGCTGTCCTTACCTAAGGCAGACCGGGTAGGAAGGGTTAAGGCAGTGCCCGACTGCCTACCATCGAAAATACGGCATCCAGGCCATAATGATAAGCCCAAATGGTGGAATAAAGATATTTCAGACTGTCTGCTTGCTAAAAAATTTGCTAATGATAGATTAAAATCATCACAAAATGACGAAGAACGGGTGAAATTTGTAGAGCTACGACGCCAAGCCAAAAAGTTCATTAAGCAAAGTAAAAAGACCCTGGAGTTACATGTTGCGAATCAAAGTCAAACAAACCCGAAAGAATTCTATAGTTATATCAGAAAGAAAAAAGTAGTTACTTCAACTGTTGGAACGTTAGTCGATGAAAATGGAGAATACACCAAAGACGAAGTACAAATGAGTAATGCCCTCCAGACCTTCTTTGCATCAGTTTTTACAACCGAAGACCTCAGTGATATCCCTACACCATCGCCAATTCAGATTGATAATTCAGATGTTCTAAGCAATATCACCGTTACAGAGAGAGAAGTATTGAATTGTTTAGATAAACTCAAGGTAAATAAAACGCCAGGACCTGATACAATCTCACCTAGAGTTCTAAAGGAAGCTAAGGATGAGCTCTCCAAACCACTGACATTGCTATTCAATAAATCCTTGCAGTCTGGGACTATGCCTGAACAGTGGAAGATAGCCAACGTAACACCGAAAAAGGCAGCAAATCCCTACCCAGTAATTATCGTCCAATTAGCTTAACCTCAATTGTATGTAAAATGCTAGAAACGGTCATAAGAGACAGACTCGTAAATCACTTAGAGGCAAATAACTTACTTAACCCTTCCTACCCGGGCTGTCTTACCCAATGACGGTCGCCCCTACCCGGGCGAAATGGCTGAAAAACGTCTAGGCCTAGCCTACCGTATTTATGTTTATTTTCACTGCTAGAACTTTCCCACTCATCTATAATCGTAGTGCAGTTTTCAATCTGTATTTTGGCGTTGAGTAGAGCTCTGTAAGTCAACTGGTTCAGTTGTGATGATGATTTCAGTGGAGCCAATATTACAGAGATGTTGCCAATATGGGGGCTTTTCAGACACTAATTTCGTCTGCCGTCAGAACAATAACATTGAAGAGTCTTCTCCTTCTTGTTTTCGGAGGTGCGGTGACGCAACGCTTGGGTTTGTTGACATACGTCGTACGCACAGCGTTCAGACCAAGCTTAATTAGGCTATTAAGCTGCTGCCTTAGGTAAGGCATACCGGGTAGCGGCCCTTCTTTCGAGCTGTCCTTACCTAAGGCAGACCGGTTAGGAAGGGTTAAAGATACAGTACTCAACACGGCTTTCGTAAAAAACGTTCCTGTTTAACAAACCTCTTAGACTTCTTCCACGATATCCTCAACCTCTACGATGAGAGTAAAGCTGTAGATATTACTATACCTTGATTTTCAAAAGGCCTTTGACAAAGTTCCCCACAAACATTTACTGCTAAAACTAAAAGCGCATGGAATACAAGACGGTGTGTTGAAATGGATAGAAAATTGGCTCAGCGACAGAAAGCAAAGAGTAGTCATAAACGGTAAGGCATCTAAATGGACCAATGTAAGTAGCGGGGTACCCCAGGGATCGGTACTAGGACCAATTCTCTTCTAATTTACATCAACGACATAGATGAGGGTCTCACCTGTACAATCTCAAATTTGCTGACGATACAAAAATTGCAAATAGCGTACTCTCAAAAGAACAAGTTGACGATATGCAACACAATCTAGATAAATTGTCATGTTGGGCCCAAATTTGGCAAATGAGTTTCAATGCGGATAAATGTAAAGTACTACATATCGGATACCTAAATGAGAAAGCAAACTATTCGATGAATGGCACTCCGCTTAACCCTTCCTACCCGGTCTGCCTTAGGTAAGGACAGCTCGAAAGAAGGGCCGCTACCCGGTATGCCTTACCTAAGGCAGCAGCTTAATAGCCTAATTAAGCTTGGTCTGAACGCCGTGAGGACGACGTATGTCAACAAACCCAAGCGTTGCATCACCGCACCTCCGAAAACAAGAAGGCGAAGACTCTTCAATGTTATTGTTCTGACGTCAGACGAAATTAGTGTCTGAAAAGCCCCATATTGGCAACATCTCTGCAATATTGGCTCCACTGAAATCGTCATCACAACTGAACCAGTTGACTTACAGAGCTCTACTCAACGCCAAAATACAGATTGAAAACCGCACTACGATTATAGATGAGTGGGAAAGTTCTAGCAGTGAAAAGTAAACATAAACTACGGTAGCCCTAGGCCTAGAC
>CM064576.1:20226164-20261085 GCA_032716605.1 Paralithodes platypus | reverse complement strand
GGAAGCCTGACACGGACCCAGAAAGAAAAACTTCACTAAGTGAAGGAGAAAAATACGCATGCGGAAACGTCAGCAAACACACAGCTTACACTCATCAGAGAAGGATAAAAGGCAGCAATAATTAACGCGGTAATGTGTGAAAAGCCGCCTGCATCACCAACTAACCCAACTGTGAAACAGTTCACGTGTCTCACAACCGAGACCACGAGGGTACATCCGAAAATAGATTGCCCCATACCATACGACCCCAAACTACATTGCCAACTCGCGGGCAACCAGCCCCGGACACTCCTTCCTACGCCTATCCTAAAGCCTTACTCGATACATCGCCATAGTAAAAAAAATGAGGGGCAAAAAAAAACCCTCACTAGAGTGGACAGCCACGAATGCCGGAACCAGCGGAGCCTGAAAGGTACGTCGGGCCTCGGGCAGGCTGCTGAGCGCAGAGCAAAGAAGGGAAGGAATGGACGCCTGGATTCAGCGGTCTGGGTCAGAAATCCACACAAGTACATCCCACGATATGATGGAAAGCCGTTATTGGATAGTTATTCTTATTTCTTTTTTGTTTTTATTTTTTAACGAAGGGTTTTTTTTCGTTTAGTGAGAATCCCCCAACCCAATTTCCATAATGACTGAAGCCATGAGTGAGGTCGCGTGCGCTCATGATGAAGGCCCTCAGTTTTTAAATGCTCTGCGCGGTAGATTCAAACTACGGCGGATTAGTGTTTGAAGAGGATGCCTTATGTAATAGGCATGTTCGTCAATGATGGAGGGGCCACTAATAAATATACGGATTGGGGTGTTGTCACGCCTAGTGCCACATCCGTATATATACGGACTTGCCCCCCAAAAAATCTGTAGCACTGAAACTATTTCACCCACACCTTCCATATTCATACCACAAGTGCCCCCCCCCCCCCCCCCCCCCACCTCTCAAGCACCATGAATATGACATGTACATATTAGTGTAGTTTCTAGGAATATTTACCTGTGATTTTTTGTTATAAGACTGTGTCAATCATTAGTGTGTTTGTAAGGGATACAAGACAAGACCAATGCATTTCAATGATAAATAATTGAAAGAAAAAAATGTGACCTATTAAAAACGTGTGTCTGTGTGCTGCGTACTTTGCGGACCCGTAGATCGTATCCTGAGTGTGTGTACGTCCCCAAAACAATTGTGCGTCAAAAAGCAATTTATACTAAATGGTTATATACTCCAAATACTCTCAAAGTGTGCTTGTCAAGAACAAAATAACTCAAAATGTCATTAAAATATTTTTACAAATGCATCTTTGTCATACTTTGCGTAACCATGGTTCCTCTTGTGCGCGTACGTACATCACATAAATATGTGAGCGTACTGAAAATAGTCCATACTCAACGTAATACTACTTCAAATGCCTGCCTCATCCTAACCAGACGGTGGGAGAAGTTGTAAGTTGGCTGAACACCCCCAAACACAATAAAGTCTTAGGTAACTACGCAAACTACTTTCAACTTTCAATTGGGGACTTATTATTGGGCGAAAATGGACTAGGTTGAGTGCTTTGTTTACTACTATTATTACCTTTTCAGCTAACATGATAGATTTGGCCAAAATAAATTATCGCCGGCATTGGAAGTGACAAAAGGTTGATAACTCTGCGGGCTAAGAAGGGTATAGGGGAGTCAAAGGGTTAAATGAGATGGTCTTTATATTGTAATTCCTACAGATCGTTCCTAAACTGTATATAATTGTCTAATGGTAGCCTGAATAAACGGTCAAAATTCATCATAATCCTCTAAGGGGTAATTTCACCAATCAATTAAACATAATTTACCAGCATCTGTTTGGTTCTGTACTCACATATGATTTATTATTATTATGTTTTTCTTTTGAGGGGAGAGGGGGGGGGGGGGGGGGGGGGGGTGCATTTCCCTTCCCCTCTCCTATTGTTCCTCCTCACCTTTATGACATTACACTGTCAACAATTAAGGGGTTAAGCTGAAGGTTTTAGCTGCTCCCAAGACTTCTATCAATCTTTATAAAACACTCCCAGTTACCCCCTTCGAGATATTTGTTTTTGTTTTTTGTTTTTCGGTAGAAAAATGCTCCAGCCAAAGGCCGGTTCCTCCTTATTTATAAGTGTAATGCCCTCGAAAATGTCCCGCACCCACAATAATACTAACCCGAGTTGACGTCAGGTATAGCGTAAAATAGTCGTAGATGGTAAGTCCAATAAACTCATCACGTGATAACACCACGAGACTATCACCTGGTTCTTAAAAATCGGACTAAGGTTGCTATACTTTTAGTACGTCCGTGGTAGTACAGTGGGTTAGCGCGCGGGCCTGGTGGTGATGCTTGGGTCACTAACCCCACCCAAGGCATCTCAAAACCTGTGGGTTTTTAGGGGGTTAAATTCCCTTCCGAGGTTCGTACCCCGCGCCAGGTACCAGGAAAAGTTGATCCTAAAGGTAGCCTGGGGATATTTCAGGAGACCATAAAATTCCCTTCACACCCGGCATTTCAATAAGCTTGCCAGAAATAAATCGAGACCTAAATGTTACAAAAGGTCTTAACAATCGCCAAACTAATGGGGCAAACATATTAATATATAACAACTACCGAGACTAAACATGAGGGAGAGAGGGTCCAGCAAAAAAACAAAAAACTCCCAATAAAGAGGTATGAAAAGGGTAAATCAAATGTCCATGGTAATGTACCCTTATAAAAGTATATTGGTAGTAATAAACCCATCTCAGATAAAGATAGAGATGATGTGATGCAGTTTTTAAACGCCGTACACTCCCTTGATTGACAGGACTAGGGCGTGCCCTCGTTAGGGGGACTTCACTGGACATTTGCCACAAATTGCTAGACCTGAGTGTTTTAACTCCTGACGTCTACCAATGGCACGGGGTGGGATCGAACTACCGACCCTTCGATCACAGTTAGACACGCTATTGACCATGCCACGGTGTATTCACAGATGCAAATCTTGAGTTCAAGTAGTGATAAATAGGTAAAAGTATTACGAATCCCATGGGAATAAGACAGTAGGATACAGTATAAGGATCAACTGTGATAGTGCAAAGGAATGCATACACACATACATAATATTACGGGGTTTTTCCGGCCCGCCTTCTTCCCTCATGCTTAGACCCATTAGTTTGACATTTCAAGACGGTTGCCTCATTAGTTTGGCGAATTTAAGACCTTTCGCCTCATTTTTTCGTTGAATTTTAAGACCCTACGTTCGGTAACGTTCCATTTATGATTTACATGTCTTAAATTCCTGGCGAGCGATAGTAAACCTATAATCTAGGAAGAACCGGCTTTTGGTCAGGTAATTTTTCTACCGAAAAATGTACAAAATATATTTCGAATGGGGGGTCTTGGGTTTTTTTAATAAGCTTGATGGAAGTCTTGAAAGAAAACTTAAAAACATAAAATAAAAAACTAAATAAATAAAAATATAAAATACTGTACATACATATATCAAAATATGGGCCAAGTAATCCCATGGGCTGTGGTTTCAGTCACCTGCCTTAATTCAGGCATCCCTGTTTTATTCAAGGTATACAGTTAATATAACTTGGTTTTATTAGGCTGTCTAGTGACACTCGACCCTATAATTACAGAAATCAGCCCACCTTAGCCATCTTGGTGCCATTGATTATATTTTCCTCACTGTATACTTAACTATCTTCATACCCGCAATAAACTTTCGGGATTACTGGGACAGGATATATAGTTTGATCATTGGATATACTGTACATGTAGCCTATATTGTGCTGCCATTTGTACAATATTAAGAACAAAATATAACAATAGTTCTTCGACAATTGAGGCACAAATATGGCGCCATAAGAAAAAAGATGGCTAATGTCTTATTTACTACAGGATCTCTATGGAACACCGATCTCTAGTCCCTTGTGGCATTTATACTTACATTTTTCAATACAAAGAGGCGACCGTACTCCTTACCATATGAGAATTAGGCCTACAGCAATCTCATATATCAGGGTGTTAAGGTTAATACAGGTATAGTTGGCCCTGGTTGAAATCTACTGGTTTAGTGGCCAAAGAAACCGTAATTTCTACTTTAAATCCGTATCTACGAAGAGAAGGTAATGGCAACAGGAAGAAGAGAAGAACGATTAATAAAACAGAGAAAGAGTTGCTGTTAGCTTCTATACAGGAGAGGGCTAGGTGCACTCCTACCCCGGCGTCCTTCTGTCATACAAGCCGCCAACCCAGGTTGGTGCTAGCACGGCCGGGGTTTTCACACCTTGACCTTAATGAGGTCACCTCCCACACAGCCCTTCTTACCCTCAAACAGACTTCCAGGGACATCGCAGCCAAAGCTGAAACTACCTCAGCCAAAATCATTGAAAGTCGGGTTAGAGCCGCAGTGTGGAGTGGATAGCACGCTCATGTGTGAATCTGCTTGACCTGGGTTCAATCCCAGCCAAGGCGAACATTTAGTGGGTGTGGTAGTACGTCCTAACATGCATATCATGTTCGCACCCAGTCGGGGGACATTTCAATGACGTATACAGATTATTAACCCTCTCCGACATATGACGCAATGTTGAGCCTATTAGGGATACTTTAAAGCCTTTGTTACCATCAGGGGTATTTAGAACCTTTAGTTTAGTTACTTCAACCTCTGCAGTTGTTTTTGAGTTAGCTGTGGGCAGAAAACTAATTTTGCAGAGGTAATTATAAGAGTGAGAGAACTCTATTTCTTATTGCTAATCTGGCAACCTCTGCATCATATGAGTCTGAAAGGGTTAACACACACAACAAAGCCATTCCAACTGCTTCCTCTATCTACAACACCCCTTCTCTGCTATCTACACTTTCCCAGCAGTATGGTCCTAGTGTACTGTCTGATGGCGTAATGGGATTCAAAATGTAAGGTAAGGGAAGTTTCTTTTTGCATCGTCTAATTCCACAGATAGGCTGTGTGCACTAGGCCACTGTTGTTCCCTCTCCCAGTATCAACAGGATTGCGTTGTGCACTGGCTGTTCCAATTGATATGGTAGTGTGGATACCTCAACTGCTACTGTAAGTTACCTGTTTTTTGCACTGGCCAACCCAGCGTAGAAATATGGCAAGCAGGAAGCCCTTATAGAGGCTGACTGCTATATAATAGGCTGTCTTGTGCACTGGCCGAAGTGATGTGTTCTATATGGAAGAACACTGTTCTATCCCTGTACACCTGCACACTGGCCAGATGAAGAAAATAATATTCTAGTTATTTATTCAAGGGTGACTTTTTGTAAGTCGTTTGTAATATGGCCATTACAACCTCCTAAAACCAACTCCCCTCACTTCCTTCCATACCCAGTAAGACAGCTTGTAACTGCGTATAGGTCTACCTGCCGGCGCCCCAGCCAAGGAGTCAAAGACCTCTACCTGGACATTGTCTACCATGCCGTGAAACCAGGCTCAAACCAAACGTTGATGTTGGATCCATAATTATCTAAGAAGAAAGTGATAGCTTTGCTCGAGGCTGTTAGCAGACCTCCTTACTAACTGTGTAGGCCTCTTTACATAAGGACACAATCCACATGCACATACTATCCTGTGCTCTGTTTAATATTTTGTACACCGTTCCTCTCGAGGTAATAATTTACTGTAATATATAACAGGGTTATCAGACTTTGGGGTAACAGAAACGCAGCAACTGTGTGTTGTACTTGTCCTGTTGTATACCTATTATGTTCGTTAATTCCATGCCCAGTTAAGAAGAGCCCACTTATAGTGTCATGCAAACCCAGTAAAAATCCTGGAATAACAAATCTTATCAGTAGGCCTACAGACAAGATGATTCATGACTCCTGATGATGATCTCTCTCCCCTAGTGAACACCAACCCCCAGTCTTTCACCCTGACTGGTAGCAGCGCCTCACCGGCCGGCAGTTTGATAGGGGCGGTCAGCTGTGATAAGGACTGGCTCACTATCCCTTGCATCTCTGACAACTCTGTAGATCCCACCTCTAACTGTCAGGATCGAATCTGTGGGGACAACTTCAATGCCATCGCCTCAACCACCACTGGCAATGTTGTACTTTTTAGTAAGTGTTTATGTACAGACGTATACCCACAAGTTGGAACCTCTAAATGTGGGAAAAGTGATAGTGAAGCAGCAGCCAGATACTCCCCTACTTCAGAAGAAACGTGTGGGAGGGAGGGTATGAGGGTAAAGGAGGAGGAAGGCTTCGATAGTTTAGGTTACTTGTGAGAGCTGTATCACCAAAGAAGAATATATCTCCATGGCCATTATAAGATGACTATAACTCACAAAATATAAATGGAATCTAAGCTGTAGGCCTAAACAACGTCTCTATTAACTGTATCTCTAAATAGTGTGTGAAGGACGAGTAGAGAGGGTTCAACGTCACATAAAGAATAACAGGTCGTTAATGTAAAACAGGAAGAATAGTAGAACAAAGAGAGTGTTTTGTTTTAACCCACAAGTTGTAAACACAGCAAAGGACTGACCTCTTTAAGAACAACATGCAATATTCAAGATTAGTAAAAAACAAAACAAACTTATCCAGTAAAGAAGTGTCCCTTCAATATCATAAAATCTAATATATTTCTATGTCATTCTTTGGTGCAAAGCTTTGGTCAAGTCTAGATATATGGCATTGTTTTAGCAGGATTTATCTATGAGGGGTAGTTTCTTGATTCTTGAGAGAGAATACTTGGGTAATGCGATGTTGGCATGTCCAAGTACATCTGCTCGTTCATTTGTGAATATGGATTAGACATGCGAATTTAGAGTGTATGTTTAATCCAATGGGCAGTTAACCAGCCAATCTACTGATTCCACTCAAAATATATATGCTTTGTATCTGGTCTGTAACAACATTCTCCATAAAGGAAGATGTGGTGGAGTGGTCTTGCTGCTGTACTGGTAGGCTACTCTTAAAGTTGGTTTTGTGGCCACTGGGGAGATATTATTGGGATGGAATTTGTGCATGGCTTATTTTCAGTGCATCACCACAAAGACCACTGACACACCATAAAAATTACCTCTGCTGTTTCCAATATATTAGCATTGTATGATTTCCATATTCAAAATATGCTATGGGGCCACTAGCTAGTGAGTGAGAAGCTAAATAGGTGGTGTTAAAAATAGCTGTCCAAGATTGCAAGATAAGACAGCAAAACTACAACCAGGACCTGTAGGCATATGAAGATGAGAATATGACGAGCCGGTTGCAAAACTTAACTACAGCATATCATTGTCTCCCTCAACATCTGGAAGAATAGCTCCTGAATTCATTGTGTTGAGCTGTTAGCGTAAGTCTGGAGGTATAGTTAGAACACACAAAAAGATCGTTGGATCTTGTATTGAAAGTTAGATACAGAATATTAATACAAAAGTATGTGCATTTCCTTAGTTAACAAGTAGGCCTACATCTATGAACTGGGGAGAAGATTGCAGAAATAGAATATACAGCTACAACCGTATAGGCCTACTGATTATTATTTTTTAATCTATTCAATATTTTCTTTCTAGGTTATGTGCGGCCGTTCCGACTGGTTTACCACACAGACTCTACAGAGGGCAGTGCCAGCCCAGTGGAACAGGACAATAGGGGCTTCTGTCTTGACTTTGTTCAGCAGCCTTGTGTTTGAGTGAGAGAGAAAATGTGTTTTGTGTGGTACTTGAAAGAAGAATTAATGTCAAACAATATTAATGTAGCCCATGTATGATGTTATATTGTGTTCATTCATTATCATTTTCACAATAGCCCAGCTGCCCAAGCCTCAAATAACTGTACATGGGATTGTAATAGGGAAGTGGGGACATGTTATGGGGAAGTGCAGGAGACCACAAGAGGGTGCAGGATTTTTGGGGCACAAGCAAGGAGACCTACTGTTTGTTTATTTTGCAAGTTTTACAATTTAATGTGCGAGCCAAAATTTTCCCAATAACATGAGGCCGCTAAGTAATGCGAGGCCCAAAAGATGATTCTTTAAGGGTCTAAGGAAGATCCTCCTGGTGTGAACCCTAAAGGACATGGGCCTCAAGTAAAAGCCCTTTACTAAGAGTTTATTAAGTGGTGTGAAGCCTCTAAGGGAGTGCTACCTAGTATACAGTATAGCACCAAAGGTATTTTTCCCTAGCATTAGTTCCATAATGGGAGGCTCCTAAGAAAAGTCCCAGTAATGTGGGATTGCTAGTGTTGGCTCCCAAAAGAGGACACCTAGGACTGGGTACCTAAGTGAGGGCCCACTAGTGTGAGATCCGTAAAGGAAGGTCTATTACTGTATGGGGCCAACCAAGGGATGTCCCTCTGGTGTGAGATCCTTAAGGAGAGGCACCCAACGGCTGGGTCTCGAGGCTATGGATCCCCTAAGGGACGACTCTCTAGTGTAAGGCCCAAAAGAATGCCAACTAGTGTGTGGTGCCACAGTGAATGTGTCCTTAAGTTATTGTGAAGGAAGGACTCTAACATGTGACCTTATGGAAGGAACCTTTAACTGTCTTGATAGCCTAATGCTTAGTGTGCTGAATTTCGGTGTGAGTACGCTAGGATCGAGTCCTTGGAGTACCACATGTATTAATTACTTTAATTGATTTCATTAGTAAGGTTTATTTGTAAATTAATTGGTGGGTTGGTGAAAACAAATATGAAATTATGGGACCCTCAAAGGAGGGCCCCCCCAGCTGGGAACCCAAAATGTGGACTATTGTATATTCTACAGTTCCTAAAAGAGCCTTGGTATGTACAATCCCTAAGATTTGTGTCCCCAGGGACCAGCTTTGAAGCATATCAAGAACAGATAATGTAATTAAATTAAAACTTGGTCTGTACATTTATTTGGTACCCAAATAGATCCCATTAAGTTAGGCTCATATTGGAATATTTCCCCACCCCCCACACTCTCCATAATGCCTTCCCCCAAACAAGATCATGAAAAGTTCCTAATCATTGTCATTGTGTTACTTATTAACGATTTGTTTATAAACATCTGTACTTGATCTTTTGAGAAGATTCAAAATTATTATTATTATTTTTTAATACAATAGTTTAACCAGACCACTGAGTTCCCCAAAGGAACTCTAATAGGGCTGGCCCGAAGGATTAGATCGAGATGGACAACTAATCAAGACAAGATAGATAGGGTAGGGCAGGTGAACTAATCTAGGAAGGTGAAGACACGCAGACATTTCTCGCCATTCCACCAGTTCAGCCGGACCACATGAGCTCCACAGCAGAACTCTTATAGGGCAGGGCCGAAGGATGAGGCAAGAACTGCTACACTGCAGCACCAACCAAGAAGTGATAAAGGGCGACGAATGAGAGATCAGTAAGGAAGAAAAAATAAAAGCGAGTTTTAAAAAAAATGCACTACTGAGGGGAAACGAGTCAGCTCAGCCACACCAACGACTGAAGAGACAAATCAGGTCAGGAGCCAACAACCTAGCCAGGCCAGGGTGGCATATGATATAGGCCGCCTGGAGTACAACCGAATAAGACAGAATAACAACTGAAGGGGAAAAAATAGAGAAAGAGGAATAAAAAAATACGCAAAATTAGTCAAGCCGACGACAAAATCTCAAGAGGAGAGGGAAATAACCACAACCTCCCCCATCAAGCTCCAGTTGCCGGCCCCGAAGCCCCCAACCGTGACAAGGAGCATAGTAATAGGGGGGGTAAAAATTATTACAACTGTCAAACTAAGAACACTGCTTTGCTTATACAGTATTTCGTTGTGGAAATTATTAGAACGAAAATTATGTTTGAATGAATAAGTAAATAAGTAAATAATAAAAAAATAAAAATATTATATATATATACCGTATATATATATATATATATATATATATATATATATATATATATATATATATATATATATAATTATAGGCTATATGTATATATATACAGTACTTAATTAATTAATTAAAAGTTTGTTTAACCAGACCACTGAGTCTAGAACAAGACTCTCACAGGGCTGGCCCGAAGGATTAAATAACATTGCGGTTAAAAGGTTAAAATGGCGGAGATACCGGATTATGGGAAATAAGGAAAAAGTCGGAGTCAGATAAAATGTCAGCAAGGGATTTATTACCAAAATAAGCAGTACGATAACGGGAATAAGCAGGGCAGTTACTAAAGACATGATGAATAGTGAGGGGAGTACGACAAGTGGTGCACTCAGGGGACGGATCATGAGGGGTGGACATTAAGTAACCATGGGTTAGACGTGAATGACCTATTCGGAGTCTCGTTAACAGTACCTCCTCACGTCTATGAGACTGAAAGGAGGAGGGCCAGGGGCACACAGTAGGTTTAAGGGCACAAAGTTTATTAGTACAGGGAGTAGCCTCCCAAAGAGACTGCCATGTAGAGAGGATATAAGGCTTCAACAAGGACAACCAGTCACCTAAAGGGAGATGCTGCCGGAGTGTCTTGGTAACAGCAGCTTTCACAGCCTTATCAGCGTCTTCATTACCCTGAATCCCAATATGGGCGGGAATCCAGCAGAGCTGCACCCTCACGCCATTTGCGCGTAACACATGATGAGAGTACTGGTTGGATGATATTAAGACGTGGGAGGGAGAATAGGTACTGAGGGCATCAAGAGCACTATGGGAGTCGCTGTAAATGACAAACGTCTGTGGAGGCAGACCGTGAATAACGTCAATGGCAGGTTGGATGGCAAGGATCTCGGCAGTGAAAATTGATGCATGTCGTGGGAGGGAAAATTGAAGGGTGGCGGTGCGGGAGACAGCTGCAAGCCCAACACCAGCAGGAGACTTGGAACCATCAGTGTATATGGCAACATGGGGGCCCTTACGGCGTATGTGTTCAAGGGCGTGTTGTTGTTGTTGTTGCTGTTCCTCAGGCTGTCTGGCCGAGCAGCCCCAAGGTCCCGAGCAAGGCCAAGGCCATAACCGAGCGCCCCCACAGAACCCTCCCAGCTTACCACTAATAATGCCCAGGTGACCGAAGCCACTCAAAGGCAGGGAGCTGAGGAGGGTGCGGAAATGCCCGGGAAACAAAAGCCCCACCCAAGGCCCTGTGCCCCTCAGCAATTATGAAGGAAAAGTTGAGGGGCAAGGGGAAAATGTGACGCTTTGGCTCCCAATCGGCCAGGTTGGCAGTAGGGAGGTCAATCCACGGAAAAGACGCCGTCACTTGAGATCTAGAAAATATATAAGTAAAAGGAACAGTCAGAGTAAGCTATGGGTATGGCAGAGAACGCTCAACTCTCATTCTGATAGACCAGCCCATCACCACATCATCAAGGGCGTGTTAATGATGGTGGCTGGGTACAAACGGATGCCTCTTTGATAAATTGGACAGGTGTATGCAAACACTGGGGAGGGAGATAGTCCAAGGGGGAGGACGATCTACGGGAGGGGAGACAGAAATATCTAGACCAGTGGTATTGAGAAGAAGGGTAGCACGGCGAGCAAAGCAAAGGAAGCGTGAATTTAAAGTAGAAACGTCAATGTTGTGGAAAAGGGAATTGGTGGGAGAGTCACTATATTGGATCTTTAGGGCACGACGCATTGTAACTAAGTTTCTGTGGAGGGAAAGTGGGGGTTCTCCACTTTCGGCTAAGATGGACACGGTCGGGGAAGATCGGAAAGCACCAGTGCAAAGTCGTATGCCTTGTATATGAACAGGATCCAGAGTTCTTAAGGCGGAGTCCGAGGCAGAACCATAAATAGGACAGCCATAATCAAGGATAGACAGAACAACGGCTTTGTAAAGCATTAACATGGTGGAACGCCTAGCACCCCAGGTAGTGTGAGACAGCTTTTTTAGGAGACCGAGAGCTCGTGTGCCTTTACATTTGATGTAATGGATATGATCTTTTCAATTAAGGTGTTGGTCAAAGATTAACCCCAGGAATTTAACGCACGAGTGGAAAGAGTAGAGAATCCCCCATCCGAAGTTCGATAGTCTGATCGCGGAGCCAGCGCTTATCTCAGAAAAAAACAATTGCCTTGGTCTTCTCCGCTGAAAACGTGAAGCCGACTGATGAGGCCCAAGCAACAACCTTCTGAATGGAGAGGTTGAGAATGCGTTGAGCATGACGAAGTGTGCGGGTGGTGCAGTATCTAGTAAAATCGTCGACATACAAGGATCCACGGACGCCTGGTGACAGTTGGCGGATAACACGATTTATGGCGATGGCAAAGAGCATGCTACTTAGTACACTGCCCTGGGGTATGCCATTGTGGAGAGGGAAGATGGCAGAAAGAATATTCTCCACACGAGTTTGGAAAGTGCGTTTGGTAAGGAAGTTAGAGATGAATATTGGGAGATGACTGCGGGCACCACAATCATGGAGGGATTGGAGTATGAAATGTCTCCACGTAGTATCGTAGGCCTTCTTTATGTCAAAGAAGACCGCAACAGTGAACTGTTTCCGATCAAATCCATGTCTGAATATATATATACTATATATATATATATATATATATATATATATATATATATATATATATGTGTGTGTTCTATGTGTTTCTGAACCAGTGTCTGATCTCCGGTTCATCGTTGATATCTGGATAAAAGGATAACTATAGATAGGCAGATATTAGTGGTAGCGTAGGTAGAGAGGAAAGTAAATACAGTAGGTGGATATGACATGATTTATAGACAGACAGCGGTGCATGATTATATAGATAGATATACATGTATGGCTATGTAAAAGTGGTGTCACATGAGCGCATTTTCCGTCAATTTTCGATGAACAAGTTTGTTCACGTTCTATCTCTCCCATTGGAATGAAAAACTAGAATGAAGGTAGATTATGTTAGAATAAGTTAGATAGTTAAATTCTGATGAAACTTTAATTATCAAGCTGCCAGAAGCTAATTGCTTGTAAAAATTTATGGAAAAATCCCTCGTGACACCAGCTTAACCCCTTCTGTACCGGCGATGTCTCTTCTATTTCATTCTACCTGTATTTAGACAATGTAGTGCAGTTTAGGAAAGACGTCTACCAATTAAATGGATACGGACTATCTCAATTAATAATTTTAGCTAAGTTTATACCATTCCTAAGCTTCATAAAATTGTCTGAATGTAGCTGAAATCGAATGAAAAACACGTCGGCAGTACAGAAGGGGTTAAATGTATGCGAGTGGTTTGAATATGGTATATAAACAGGTATAGTCTATTCATTATAATTAGGCCAACTATCTTGACCACTAACTTCTATAACTAAATAACGACAAAGTAATCGCGCTAGTATGTCTACCATTTGAGAAGAATCAGCCAGGGATTAGGTACGGAACTGTACAGCCCAATTGATCTAGCCCTTTTTCAGTTAGAGGTTAGGGGTCACATTTCAGGCCTAATTATAATAAATAGGCTATAGAATTGCATGAAAATATAGACTGACGTACTAGTAAGGATGAGTACTATGAAGGTACGAGCACATTTATTTACATTTACAGTACTGTAAGTACAGTTGGCCACATACATTTTATACACTCTGTGATATTACTGTATGTATGGTGTGGTGATGGGCTGGTCTATCAGAGTGAGAACTGAGCGATCTCTGCCATACCCATAGCTTACTCTGACTGTTCCTTTTACTTATATATTTTCTAGATCTCAAGTGACGGCGTCTCTTCCGTGGAGTGACCTCCCAATCTACCAAGATTGGAAGCCAAAGCGTCACATTTTTCCTTTGCCCCTCAACTTTCTCTTCATAATTGCTGAGGGGCACAGGGCCCTGGGTGGGGCTTTGGTTTCCCGGGCGTTTCTGCACCCTCCTCAGCTCCCCGCCATGGAGTGGCTTCGGTCACCCAGGCTTTATTGTGGTCGGCAGGGATGGTTCTGTGGGGGCGCTCGGTTATGGCCTTGGCCTTGCTCGGGGCCTTGGGGCTGTTCGGCCAGGCAGCTTGGGGAACAACAACAACAACAACAACAACAACAACAACAACAACAACAACAACAACTGTATGTATGAAAGGAAAATTAGTATCATTGAATAAGAGGTTTATTAATTGTCTTATGCAGTACTTTAACCCTTGTCTAGCGGGGTGTTTTGGGCTATTTTGGGCATATTCAGGCCCTCCTGAATGATCAATCAAGTATCTGCATGAAAAGAAATGTATTCAGCAAAAAACTAGGCGCTAAAAGCTTCAAAATGAGACCAGAACGAGCTACGTAGCACTCGTGGTTCTCATGCAGTGGTGCCACCAACATGGGAGTTTAGCGTATGGCGGCATATTTTTTCCCACTACTCTCACTAATGGTAACACTGCCGTCCTCTCGAGAACAGAGGGAGCATGAGTCAGTGGGTGGCGATAAGCCCTGGGTGTCGGACGTGTGGCCTGCTGCGCTCCCGGCCATTTGCACTCGATTTTAACCCTTTAAAAGCCTTAATAATGCTCCTAACTTGCTGCAAATTGGTGCACGACTTAAGTCGAGCGCCACTCTTTAAGGGTTAATACTAAGACCTATTACTTACTTACTTGCATACAAGTTTAAAGACCGTTTTGTCCACAGAGAATGTGGTTACAGTCGCACGTCCTAAATGGCGGCTTTCCAGGCAGCCCTGTCAAGGGCTGCCTCTGATGTCAAGTTTTTTATTTTGAGATCGGACCGGAGTACCTGATATCACGTCATTCTAGGTCTACCCCTACGCACTCCCCCCACGTTCACAGTCCGCATCACTTCACTGACACTCCTAATGCTCAGACGCCTTCTTAATTCCTCGCTCGATGCCCCGTCCCTGAGGTTAACCCCACATATCCATCTCACAATTCCGTTCCATTCTATTGATATCTAACACTTTAACCGGCCACATCTCCGAGTCATAGGTCATCGCATTCCTAACACACGAGATATACACCTTCCCTCTCATGGTCAGGAGTGGCAACAGCTCTCTAAACTACCCCCAGCCACTTCTGACTCTAGCAATGGAGCCAGCCATTGACTCTTGCATTATATTTATTCCTTTTATATCAATCGTACTGTTTTCTTCCCTACATATAATCACAGAGTGGATACAAATACATATGACAAAATATACAATCTCCTCCATAAGTTCTGTTTTTCCTCCTGAGGCCAGACCTATGAGAGTTCCGTATGGAGCTCAGTGGTCTGATTAATCTGCTCTACATAAATAAATAAATCTTCCTCCTGATCTTACTACAGTATAGAAGTAATTGGAGAGTAATTGAATTAAGGGGGATGGTTGTTTTTTCTGGGCCCCCTTGTCCCTCATGTTTAGCCCCATTAGTTTTCCGATTTTAAGACGTTTGACCCAATAGTTTGGCAATTTTAACACATTTTGCTCCATTTCTTTGTTACAGTAATATTTAGACTTTTCATGTCATGTAGGTGTCAATTTTTTCATGGCGAGCGATAGCGAGCCTGAAATTTAGGAGGGACCGGCCTTTGGCTGGGACATTTTTCTACCAAATTTTTTACAAATATATGTAGAAGGGGGATCTTGGGGATGCTTTTTAAGTTTGATGGAGTCTAGGAAGGCAACTAAATACAAATATTAATGTATGTACTGTATGTATAGGCTATACCCAGACACATACCCAACTGCTGGGGGGCGGCCGACACGAGACAGAGCCCGAACAGAAACAACATACAAAACACAAATTCACAAACATCTAGGTTGCCCAGGAGAAGACTAAACTAATACTAATATTAATCCCTTTGGTACGATGACATATTTTTTCACATTCTGGTTACCAGTAGATGATTTTCTTAAGCTGCTTATGATCTACCTCTAGGATTCAAAAGTAAAAAGGGGTCATGGTGCTGAAGGGAACTGTATAATTTTATAATTTTCTTGTATAATAAATATGTGTAGCTTATGTATGAATTATAGACTGACTAAAACTGTGTGGAGTAACAGACTAAACAACAAAAGACACGGTAAAGTCACTGTCAAAAGTCGTAGTACATCATCACAACTCTGATTTATGTTATCATTTAACAGGTCACACCTCAAAAAGCATCTATATACATTATTTATATTAAAGATTAATTCAATTGTACCTTAACCTCTGTCATGATAGCCTAGTGCTTAGTGTGCGGAATATTGGTGTGATTATCCTAGGTTCGAGTCCTTGGAGTACCATATGTATTCATTACTTTCATTGATTTCACTAGTTAGGTTTATTTGTAAATTAATTGGTGGGTTGGTGAAAACAAATATGAATAATATTGTTATAATTACTATTACTGTACAGTATTATTATCATTTTACCTATACTTAGACAATATTACTACGCTCAGGAATGATCTATAAGAATGAAAGGGATACAAACCTATCCCCCAAAATCCAAAATTACACAGAGAGAGAACAAATATATACTCTGAATCCCACTGGTCCATTCTACTGTGATATGAACATAATATTCAAAATTTAATGATAGAATAAATATTACAAAGGGGTAAATGCAATGAAAAGATGATATTTGAACCTAAAAAAGAAAAATAGTCCAAGTTAAAGTGCTTTATGAATGTTGACAGGCTATATACAATAATAACTTGTTTTAAGTTGATGTGTTTAATTACATTTGATGCAGACAGTATTTGAGTTATACAATAATAATGATATAGGCTAAGTATTCGATGCTAGTGGATCTCGAGAGCACCTAGGCTTAATAATACGTTAGGCTACCATAGCGCAATTGGAATATATGTACTGTACATGCTCAGATTAATATGCAGGATTCAAAACTGCATAATAAATTGTAGGCTTGTGCATATTTCTTTAACAGTCTTGATAGCGTAATGCATAAGTGCGCGGAATTTAGATGGGAGTATCCTAGGTTCGAGTCCTTGGAGTGCCACATGTATTTGTTGATTTCATTAATTGAGTTTAGAGGTGAAGTTGGTGGAAAAAGCATAATAAAAAATATATTATCGTGTGTTTTCTCTGTACGTTTTAAAATAAATGTTATTTTTAATACTTGCATATTATTATCATATATTACTGTAGCAGAAAATTACATAAAATCTAGTGTAACAACTTCTCCAACCAAAATTCTGAAGAGGAAATTTTAAGAAATACAGTAGAAGGAAAATCTGTGCAGGAAGGTAGTCCTACACCACTACAGTCCTTACACCACTACCACTTGCCTACAATAGCTCAGGTAAGTGTAGCTTCATTTGACAGCCCGGTGACAAAGGTTCAGGGCAGCTCCAGTCTAATACAAAACGTCCTTAACCCTCCAGACCCGGTAGGGCTCTGAGGCACCCATAACAAACACCCTCCGCGCTACCCGGTAGGGCTCTGAGAAACCAATGAGCTTGAAAGCCTGTAAGCTTGGTGTGCGAGGCATCCGTCTGACGCATGTAAACAACAGCCGGCTGGACCGACGCCGCGCATCTCCGACCACAAGAAGGAAAGCGTCGCTTGTTCGTGTGTGCCTGTATGTTATTGTTAAGTAGCGAAAAGTAGTGTAAAGTGGCTGTTTTTGCCACAAAGTGATCTCCAATGAAATCGTCACCACAACTGAACCAGTTGACTTAGAGAGCTCTACTTAACGCCATTCTACAGGTACGAAACACATATACGCTTGGGGATGCGCGGGAATGCGGAAGCAGTCAAAATAACAAAGATACGGTAGCCTAGGCGTAGACGTTTTTCGGCCAAAACCCCCGGGTTTCGGGGAAATTATATAATACAATAGCCGGGGCTGGAGGGTTAAGGGATAAAAGCTACCAATAATTGGTCACATACATGTACATGTACAGATATCTCTCGCTATCCGATTGGGATACGTTCCTGGAAACCCGATCGTTAAGTGAAATATCGTAAGGTTCGTAGGTTCTTTACTGTAGTACATTACAATAAAGACTTGCCACAACCAGCCCCATCATGTCATCACAGTGGTCGATGTTGATATAGCGCTAACATTGTCTCGGCAAGACTTAATAAATTCCCCCTGAAGTACAGTAAACCCTCACTAACTCGGACTAATTGGGGGGAGACCACTTCCGAGAAGCCCGATTTTCCGAGATGTCCGAAGTCCGACTTATGACCGACTTAAGAGAGGGAAAATTCCGAATTATAAGAGGAAAGTCCGCGTCAGAGAAAATTAAGATTTTTTTTTTTTTTAATGTGAAATTCATCATATGACAACGCGTCAGAGAAAATTAAGATACATTTTTTTTTAAATGTGAAATTCATCATATTAATGACAAATACGAACCTTACTATGTTTTCAGGGACAGTACAGTACATAGTAATTAATATTAACACAATAATTAACCCTTCAAACCCGGCTGGTACACGTGTGTACCATTTTGTTTTGACCCGAGGAACCCGGGTGGTATAACATTGTACCATTGGTTGAAAGCCTGTGACCTTGGTGTGTGAGGCGTCGGTCCGACGCATGTAAACAACAGCCGGCTGGACCGACGCCCCGCATCTCCGGCCACAAGAAGGAGAGTGTCGCTTGTTCGTGTGTGCCTGTATGTTGTTGTTAAGTATCGAAAAGTAGTGTAAAGTGGCTGTTGTTGCCGTAAGTTATCTCCAATGAAATCATCATCACAACTGAACCAGTTGACTTAGAGAGCTCTACTTAACGCCATTCTACAGGTAAATAACACAGCTACGCTTGGGGATGTGCGGGAATGCGGGAAGAAGTCAGAATAACAAAGATACGGTAGCCTAGCCTAGACGTTTTTCAGCCAAAACACCCGGGTCTCGGGGAATATTTATGTAATGCGTAGCCGAGGCGGGAGGGTTAAAAGGCACAGGCTTCAATTCATCCTAAAATCACTTAAAACCGAGTGAGAGAACATTGTAAACCGGACACAAATCCCGCTCAACTCGGAAATTTCCAATATACAGGGACATTTCCGAGAAGTGCGGGTTTCCGACTAAAAAGAGTCCGAGTTAGCGGGGGTTAACTGTACTTGCACCTGGCGATTCCGCACCACACCAGCCTGAGCCATGCTACAATAAGGCAGTAACAAGAAAACACCGTAACTGCTATAGAGGCTGACTGCACTACCGAAGTGGCAGGCAGTTGGGTCGGTCGCTGCATCCCTATAATAATAAAAATAACGGATTACAAAATGCTTAGATACATGCATGCACATTTAAACCCTGGTCATTCAACTTGAAAACACAATCCCTCTTTTTACATACCAAACCCTGCTTAACCCTACAGGATAATATTTAAAGGCTTCAAGCTTATTATATCTATGTATTCGAAAGAATGAATAAACAGGTATCAAATAACCTTAACCGCTCAATAACTATAGGTAGCGCCAACAAACTTGACAATAATCTTGATCCATGACCTCTCTGTAACTCAAAAGGACCTTGATCAAACTGGTTGTAAATATCCACACCCATTTCCTGGTGGACTCTTCCCAAATGATGGAAACGTCAGCCTGATTGCTTTCATTCATATTGAGTTATAAGAAGTTAAAGGGTCAAAATTATTGTCAAGTTCGCTGGCGCTACCTATACCTCCAAACGCTTGATCACACACTGGTGATGGGCTGGTCTATCAGAGTGAGAGCTGAGCGTTCTCTGCCATACCCATAGCTTACTCTGACTATTCCTTTTACTTATGTATTTTCTAGATCTCAAGTGACGGCATCTCTTCCGTGGATTGACCTAAAGCGTCACATTTTTCCTTTGCCCCTCAACTTTCCCTTCATAGTTGCTGAGGGGCACAGGGCCTTGAGTGGGGCTTTGGTTTCCCGGGCGATTCCGCACCCTCCTCCGCTCCCCGTCTTCGAGTGGCTTTGGTCACCTGGGCTTTATTAGTGGTAAGCAGGTAGGGTTTTGTGGGGGCGCTCGATTGTGGCCTTGGCCTTGCTCGGAACCTTGGGGCTGCTCGGCCAGACAGCCTGGGGAACAGCAACAACAACAACTTGATCACAAAACAGACCCCCAAAACTCTACAAAACATTAAAAAGCATCACTTTCCAACAGCAAGTCAGCAACACAACACAATCCCATGCCACAATCACAACAACAGACTATTCCTTTATATAAATAAGCTAACACTTTCATTAAGCACTTCTCTCATGTCAGCCACCTAAACCCCCATCAAGACGACCGACGTGTCATCCGACGTAAGAGACAATTCCTCACAAACCCTGACTATACACCTTTCACCAACAACCAGACAAAGCATATCATCAACAATATCAAGCACTCACCCACCTGTGGTCCAGGCAACATAAACCTCAGACACCTAGGACCACAAGGCATACAAGCACTTACCAACATATCAAACTACAGTTATTCACACAACACAATACCAGACATCTGGAAGCATGGTGTCATCATTAAATTTCCCAAATCCAACAAAGACCCCACGCTACCCTCCTCACACTCCTTTGCACCCCCTCCAAAGTCTCAGCACGCCTCATACTACAACTGACCACACACACTATACCCCAAGCTCCAACACAACATGGCTTCAGGCCACTACGCTCCACAAACACTCTTCTTACAGACCTTACACAAAGAGTTTTGACGGATCAACTCAGCCAGACCACCACACAGATCACTACTTGCCATACTCAACATTAGTGAAGCCTTCGATGCTATCCCCCGCCACAACCTAATAAACAAAATCTACAACACAAACATGCACAATACAAAAAGGTGGCAGGCCAACTACCTAGCAGGTAGATATGCACATATATAATTTGCCGGTCAGTCATCTAACAGCAGAAACTTCACAAACGGAGTCCCGCAAAGGATCCGTCCTGTCACCTGCACTCTTCAATCTATACATGCATGATATACCCACACCCCACGCACCCCAAATAAATATAGCTTCCTACACAGACAACATAACACTCATATGTACAAACCAAGACCCAGACAGAACAACACATCTCCTTCAACCCTATCTCAACACACTACATGACTGGTGCACTACAGACTCAAATTAGCCCCAGCCAAATCCACTGCAACCCTCCTCACAAGCTGGACAGCATAATACAAAAACACCCCACACCTCACCATAAACAACACCCCCCCTAACACACACACACACACACACATTCAGCATTCAAACGGTACCGACGCCTTAAAACTCAAGACTCTCATTCTTCGTATGTTTCTGCCCGGAATCAAGCCAAATCTGTTCTTCGACTTGCCAAACACTCTTTCATCAATAATAAATGCACTGAACTATCCAACTCTAGCTCTTCCCAAGCTTTCTGGCATCTAGCCAAAAACCTCTCCAACAATTTCTCTTCCTCGTCTTTCCCTCCCCTTTCCCACTCTTATGGCACAACCATCACTTCTTCCTCTGACAAAGCTAAACTCTTCGCTCAAACTTTTGCTAGAAACTCCACCTTGGATGATTCCGGTGCTATTCCTCCCTCTCCGCCCTCCTCTCTCTTACTTATGCCTAATATCCTAATCTCTTCTAAAGATGTACTTTCTACCCTCTCTGGGCTTAACACTAATAAGGCGTACGGTCCGGACGGTGTTCCTCCTGTTGTTCTTAAAAACTGTGCTTCCGTGCTGACTCCCTGCCTAGGCAAACTCTTTCGTCTCTGTCTATCCTCTAACGTCTTCCCTTCATGCTGGAAGTTTGCTCACATTCAACCTGTCCCAAAGAAGGGTGACCGCTCTCAACCCTCCAACTATCGTCCAATTGCTCTCATCTCTTGTCTTTCTAAAGTTTTTGAAACTATTCTTGCTTCCAAATTTCTTAAGCATTTCTCTTCTCATAATCTGCTCTCAGATCGCCAGTATGGCTTCCTTAAGGGTCGCTCTACTGGTGATCTTCTTTCATATCTTACTAACTCTTGGTCATCCAACTTTCGGGACTTCGGTGAGACTTTTTCTATTGCACTAGACATATCGAAAGCCTTCGATAGAGTCTGGCATAAATCTTTAATTTCTAAACTACCCTCCTTCGGTTTCTATCCCTCCATCTGTACCTCTGTCTCTAATTTCCTTTCCGGCCGTTCCATAGCCGTGGTTGTGGACGGCCATTGTTCACTTCCTCACCCTATAAACTCCGGTGTTCCTCAGGGCTCTGTCCTATCGCCTATTCTCTTTCTAATTTTTATAAATTATCTCCTTAACTGTACCTTAATTCCCATCCATTCATACGCAGACGACTCAACCTTACACTACTCCATTAGTTTTTCAGAACGCCCCAGCCAGCAATCCCTCAAGGACAAATGTAATGAAGCCATAGAATTCTTAAATTCTGATCTAAATACTATTTCCAATTGGGGCAGAGAAAACCTTGTTAACTTTAATGCTTCCAAAACCCAATTTCTCCATCTATCTTCCCGTCAGGATCTCCCAGTGGACTATCCCTTATTCTTCAACAATACAAAAATCAACCCTTCATCTTCTCTCAATATTCTTGGTGTCTCTTTTTCTTCTGCTCTCATTTGGAAGGACCATATTACCAGTCTTGCTAAGGCAGCCTCCCAGAAGCTGGGTGTGCTCAACTGCCTTAGGGGGTTCTTTTCCCCTGCACAGCTTCTTGCTCTGTACAGGGGCATAGTGCACCCTTGTATTGAGTATTGTTCACATGTGTGGGGAGGTTCCTCTCACACCGCTCTCCTAGACAAAGTTGAAAGGAAGGCCTTTCGTATCATTAACTCCCGTCCCCTCACTAACTCTCTGCAATCTCTCTCTCTCCGCCGCAATGTTGCATCTCTCTCGCTATTCTATCACTACTATAATAATCAGTGTTCCTCAGAGCTATCCCAGTGCATACCACCTCCTTTACGTAGGGCACGTGGTACCCGTCTTGCAACTCAATCCCACCCCTACTCTGTGCAACTCTCCAACCCAAGAGTGAAACGTTACTCTCAAACTTTCTTCTACTCAACAGCTGAGCTCTGGAACTCTCTCCCAGAATCAGTCTTTCCCTCTTCCTATGACTTAAATTGCTTCAAACTCTGTGTGTCCAGGCATTTTGGCTCGAACGTCCCTTGATTTTGGCCCTGTCACTCTTTCAACTATGGGGGATGCACTCGCTATAGGCAGTTATGCCTTTTGCCTCCCTCAATCACATAGGAAAAAAAACAAAAAACAAAACAAAAAAATCCTAGGAGTAACATATGATACTCTAATGACATTCAAACAACATACCACAAACTTAAAAAATAAATTGACATCCAGACATAACGCCCTTAGGCCACATGCTCACACAAAATTTGGACACAACAAAGAAACTACCACCACAGTATACGAACAATACATAAGGTCAGTGATGGAATATGCAAGCCCTGCCTGGGCTTCTAACCAAGCTGAAAAACATCACAAGACCTTGTAGACTATTCAAAACAAAGCTAGAAATATCATCACAAGCTGCACAGCTACAACACCTACAGATCACATACATCTAGAAACTAAAGTCCTCAAAGTCAAAGATCACCTAGACATGAGAGGCACTCACTTCCTGGCTGCAGCCTCCACAAACCAACACCATCCACTACACTACATGGCAGCACACCCACAGACACCTAGGAATATCAAAACAACACTGCCACTGTTGCTAGAATTAGGTGTGGCTGGGGGAAGTTCAGAGAACTGCTGCCAATCCTGACCATGAAAAGAATGCCTCTCCCCCTGAAGGGAAAGGTGCATGCCTCATGTGTTAGAAGTGCAATGACGTATGCCTCAGAAACATGGGCCGTTAAAGTAGAGGATGTCAACAGAATGGAACGTAATGAGATGAGAATGGTGAGATGGATGTGTGGGGACAGGCTACAGGATAGAATAACAAATGTTGAGCTGAGGAGACGTTTAGGTATAAAGAGTATTAGCGAGGTGATGCGTACAAGTAGACTGGGATGGTATGGACATGTGGAGAGAATGGATGAACAAAATTGGGTGAAAAAATGCAGGTCTGTGATTGCGGAGGGAGCTGCACCAAGGGGTGGACCGAGGAAGACCTGGGATCGGACTATACGTGCCGATCTCAAATCCAAGAGCTTGACAAGTGAAGCAGCCCTTAACAGGGTTGCCTGGAACGCCACCATTAGGACAAGAGACTGAAACTGCACGTATGTGTGGAACACTCAGTCTTAAAATGTTATGTATGTATGTATGTATACCCAGCACACAATACCACACACAAATAGTCATCTCTCAATCCCGGCACACCCCAAACCAGCTTCCAGAAGTATATCCATACTCATCTCTTGCCGTTCCATCCAATCACTCAAAGCCAACACGCAGCTGTAGGCACGACCTCTCAAAATCCATCCTTCTGAATCCTCCCTTCCTCGCAAGGACAGAATCTAGATGGCCAGGCTGAGATGTGGGCATCACCCAGCTCTTCTGAGCTATCAGAAGGCTGGATAACTCCGTCGTCGATACCTGCCCAGGATGCAACACAGCCCCCCATACTATTAAACACATCATAGAAGACTGCATTCCACACAATCACTTACGCCAACAACTTAATCTACACTCCTTAAGAGCCCTGTGGGAAAGCCTGATCGTGGCCATGGCCTTCCTTAGGGACTCGGGGTTGTTCTGCTAGGCAGCCTAGGGAACGACGACAACAACCCCGAAAGGGGTTGAAATAGGGGAGCTATCCCCCTGCCAAAGGCGGCTTTCTAGGGCCCTTCCTAGCTGATGCTGAGAGGATTGGGTTCTAGTCATGTGATGATGGGCTGGTCTATCAGAGTGAGAACTGAGCGATCTCTGCCATACCCATAGCTTACTCTGACTGTTCCTTTTACTTATATATTTTCTAGATCTCAAGTGACGGCGTCTCTTCCGTGGATTGGCCTACCAAACTGCCAACCTAGAGGTTGGCAGATTGGAAGCCAAAGCGTCACATTTTTCCTTTGCCCCTCAACTTTCTCTTCATAATTGCTGAGGGGCACAGGGCCCTGATTGGGGCTTTGGTTTCCCGGGCGTTTCTGCACCCTCCTCAGCTCCCCGCCATGGAGTGGCTTCGGTCACCCAAGCTTTATTGTGGTAGGCAGGGAGGGTTCTGTGGGGGCGCTCGGTTATGACCTTGGCCTTGCTCGGCCAGGCAGCCTGGGGAACAGCAACAACAACAACCGTTCAATCAGATGATGCGATTATTAATTGTTTTTCAGTTACTCAACATATGTTTTTTATGCATTTCGCAGTAATCTCTGGGGTTAAAATGATTTGTTGAGATGGTATTTAACCCAATTGATTCTTATACATCAGTCTGTTACAAGCTAAAATAATATAAATTTGGCATCATTTGATTGAAAGGATTAAGGGCAACAAATTAATTAAGTCGTACGTTAAATTCACCATTTTTTCCTCATCCCATCCTCTCAATCTCCCTCTTCTTCCGGTTGCTGTGAGAATTAGTGATTCCCGCCGATCTCTCGTCCCACCACCATTACTACCAGTCACCTGAATGCTGTACAGGCCATTGTTGAGATCTCTTAACCAAAGACAGGGCTACGATTACAAAAATGTCTTTACAAAGGGAGCGGTGTGGGAGGTAACATCAGCCTGGTGGACCATCTGCCTGTTGCCTTACTCTTTCTTGCTCAGGAACAAATGGTCAAACTTGACATTCTGATTGCCAAACTAGATTTTACAAACATTATACAGTAGATGATCGTGATTTGGCCATGTGGAGAAAATGGATAAGGATAGCTAGGTGAAGTTAATTAAAAGTATGGAAGGGGTCAGCAGCATGTCAATCGGAAGACTGAGGAAGAAATAGGACAAGGTTCTAAAGATGGATCTGGTGAAGTACATTAAAAGTATGGCAGGGGTCAGAAGCATGACAATCGGAAGACTGAGGAAGACATAGGACGAGGACCTAAGGGTTGATCTCAGGAAATTTGACAGGGACGCTGAAGGAGTGTGCAGCATGGAGAGTAGCTATCAGGTGACCAAGGCATCCCTGTACAACACATGGAAGAGAATTTCAACTGATACTGATACCGTCAAAAGAATAATGGCCGTCTCAAAAGTTGTCAAATGTGAGGTTCTGCTGTAAAGAAATTGGCCATCTGAATCACCATAAGTCAGACCCTGAATCCTCCCGTTGTTGATGAGCTGCTAGAGCCGCGAGGGCCTGGTCAGTCTTGGCTCGTAACAGATCCGTATCTGTCACCAGGGTCTTCAGTTGTTCAAGGTCCATCTGCAGTAGCATCCCAGTTAGCCTTGGTGCCAAGCTGGGGTGCCAGGCAGAAAGTGTGTAGTACAGAGCTTCACCAATCTCCTCCTTCTCTCGACATAAGGTAGGGTGTTGTGTTTCCTTTACTCTTGCCTGTGTCTCCACTTCCTTCGCTCTTGCCTCTCTCTCCTTTTGGCTTACAGTAGGGTTTCCTGTTTCCATCCCGTCTTGTTTTTTCCCCCTTTTTGACACTCCAATTCCTTTTTCCTCTTGCAAGCTTTGACTCTGAAATTTTGTCCCAACTGCCTTTTCTTTTCTAATATGACCAGAGTTTAGGTCTTCACTTCCTCCTATTTCCCTATAGCTAAGGTCTTGATGATATTGTTCCCTCCCTTTTGTTCCTTTCCACACCAGTTGATGCTCTTCATTGCTTACTTTCACCTTACTTATATCCATATAATTGCTCTCCCCATCTATATCTAGTCCTAAATACCTACAATCTCCTTCTATATTTGGATATGAACATTGACCACTTCCTATATTAAATGGTGGAGCTAGTTCTTGTTGCCTGATTCTAAGGTACCTACTTTCAACGTCAAAGTTTCTGCCGTCTACCAAGTACCTCTCATCACTTGTAAGATCTAAAACTTGGCCAATCTTTCCCCTTTCTTCAGCAACTACCTTCACCACACTGGGTCCTGAGGGTTCTCCGAGTTTCCTTCCCTCTGCGCCTGAGTAACCAAATTGTGCTCCGTTCTTTCCCTCTATGCTCTCCCTCTCTCCTCTGCTGTGTGGGTTTGAAGCTGATTTATCTTGCTTTTCATCCTGCCGGTATTCGCCTCTCTGGTTTCTTTCATCCTGTAAAAAATATATATTATTATAGTCATTATAAAATGCACTTCTGGTAAATTATATATCTTACTACAAAACTAAATGTTGACGTGTTTTCCTTTATTTTCTGATCATTTATGTAAAAGGTACTAAAACAATCATGCATATCCATACTAAAACCACACACAAGCACCTCAAGCAAAGAAACTCAATCCTTGGTCATGATACTGGTAATTATTCTAATATATAATATAATATATTCTCATATGCTCTCATTAACTTATTCAAGTGCATTGAGGTTTGTAATGGAGGATTAATGTTAAGAACGGGGTGTTCCTTAATTTCTATAGGTTCAGGAGCTAATGTCTAGCGAGGCCGGTCCTAGTGATCTTGGCCCCATTCATTGCTCTTTCCTCTCACTAAAACATTAGGCTGTCCATAATGCAGTTGAGTCTAAGTACATGATTAGATTGATATCCAATATTCAAAAATGGATATTAACCATGATCGTGTAAATTGGGAGGTTTGACGTCTCCCAAAGAACCAAATAAGGAAAACCTTCTATTTGGTAGTAGCCTCGTAGTATCCAACGTAGAGCTATATACTATTATGTTCCCTCCACCAACCGACTTTACTCCTAAACTCATTTAATGAAATCAACAAATACATGTGGCAGTCCAGGGATTCGAACCTAGGATGCTCACACCGAAATTCAGTGCATTTATCCATTGCGCTCCGCTCTGGGAGCGGCCAATTATCGAAACCACTAGCGCGATTAATCGAGAACTTCTAGAGTAACACCTACATTCTCTACTAGGTACGTTGTACACACTTTTGAGGCCACTAGTTTAAAGAAAAAACGAAAATATGGGTGAGAAAGAGAAGAGAAAGTTGAAGAATTTGACCATCTGCGATCTAGGCTCCTTACGACTTCTTCATGAGCTTCCCGTGCAACCCGACCGGGTTAATTAGACCATCATGGTATCACGTTAAATAGACTAGATTGGATGGGCAGGGGTACGGCGCGAGGGCGGGATACTATGATGTTGGATACTACGAGGCTACTACCAAATAGAAGGTTTTCCTTATTTGGTTCTTTGGGAGGCGTCAAACCTCCCAATTTAGTAGAAGCCTCTACGTTATCCAACGTAGAGCTAGAGTACCAAATTGGAGGCGGATATCCAAGCTGCAAAATAAACTTTAGCCATTAGTAACAGATCAAGACCAAGAAAAGACAGACATCACTAGATTGGTTCCAAGTCTCAGAGAACTGCCATATGAAGGGAGGCTAGACAAATTAAATCTACCGAGTCTAAAAGAGAGGAGAGAGAGGGGAGACATGATAATGATGTACAAATGTACCCGGGGGCTGGAGAGGCTGGATAGGGAGGATATATTAATTATGGATACAGGAATAACTAGAGGCCACAGCTACAAAGTAAAAAGACCTACCTGCAAGAACGATATCAGGAAGTTTAGCTTCCCCTATAGATGTATTGACAAATGGAATGGGCTGGAGGAGGAGGTGGTAGGGGCAAGGAACATCCATATTTTCAAGAAAAAATTGGATAAAAAGTAGACTGAGAGACGGGACAACACGAGCTTAGCTCAACTCCTGTAAACTACAATTAGGTAAATACAATTAGGCAATTAGGTAAATACATGAACAAGAGAGTTTATTTGAAAAGAGTGTACTGACAGGTGCATATTAAGAAAGGTCAAGTACAGTCATGCCAAGTCAATGGAAGAACTTAGCCTAAGACAAAGAATTATGCATTTCATGAAGATGATTATGCGTAGCAACGACAAACGAACAATCAGCCTCGGATGCGGACGGACCCTGTGTTGACGAACCCCGCCCGACTATGGACAAGCTTACGGACATTCTGAGAATAGGTACTGTACATGGAAGTGAGTGGCATGAATGATGGCACAAAAGAGAGAGAGGTCATGGAAGTATTAGTGAATGCAAGGCTAGATGTATGTGGAATGACGGAGACCAAATGGAAGGGTACAGATGTGAGAGAGTGGGAGTGTGGAATGGGTGTGTGTGCTGGAGTACAAAGGAGTACAAAGGAAATCAAGCAACAACAGATCTAGTGACCCTTCTAGGCTGCTTGTCCTCCAAAACACTGAGGATCAAGTGTCCAAACAGTGGTTTAGAGTGGGTAAGGGAACATTGGAAACGGAACTACTGCCTTAGAACTAATGTCCGTGGCAGGATTAGGAAGTTAGTAGGGGACAGATGGGTTAGTAACTGAGGGGGGATAAAATAAAGTTATTCATTTACAAACGCAGTCAGTCGCGGGTTTGATGCGAGATATTTGTCTAGCGGAGTTTAAATTAATCAACGGTGCTGCAGTCTATAACGTCTCGGGGAAGCCCATTCCACAAGTTGACAACTCGATTGAAGAAGAAATTCTTAGATTCGTGTGAGTTAAAAGATTTACCAATAATTTTGCAACCGTTTCCCCGCGTGTAATTAGATTGGTCGATAGTGAAGTACTTACTACAGTTCATATTGTCGATGCCTTTTATGATTTTGAACACTTGAATTAAGTCACCTCTTAATCTGTGCTGGGTTAAAGGAAATAGATTTAATTCTATAAGATGCTCTTCGTATGGTTTGTTCTTTACGCTAGGTATCATTTTGGTAACTCTACGTTGAACTCGTTCTAGCTTGTTTATATCTTTTTGGTAATAAGGGCACCAGGATTGAACGCAGTATTCCAGAAGAGGGCGGACTAAGGAATTGTAAAGGGTTAGGATAACTTCTTTGGATTTATGCTCAAATGACCTGCCTATAAAGCCAATTATTTTGTTTGCCTTCTTAACAACTTCTGAACATTGTTGACTCGGTTTTAGGTTACTCGATATTGTTACTCCCAGATCGGTTTCTTTGTTTACATTCTTAACCCTTCCTACCTGGGCTGTCTTACCCAATGACGGTCGCTCCTACCCGGGCGAAATGGTTGAAAAACGTCTAGGCCTAGGCTACCGTATTTATGTTTATTTTCACTGCTAGAACTTTCCCACTCATCTATAATCGTAGTGCGGTTTTCAATCTGTATTTTGGCGTTGAGTAGAGCTCTGTAAGTCAACTGGTTCAGTTGTGATGACGATTTCAGTGGAGCCAATATTGCAGAGATGTTGCCAATATGGGGGCTTTTCAGACACTAATTTCGTCTGACGTCAGAACAATAACATTGAAGAGTCTTCTCCTTCTTGTTTTCGGAGGTGCGGTGATGCAACGCTTGGGTTTGTTGACATACGTCGTACGCACGGCGTTCAGACCAAGCTTAATTAGGCTATTAAGCTGCTGCCTTAGGTAAGGCATACCGGGTAGCGGCCCTTCTTTCGAGCTGTCCTTACCTAAGGCAGACCGGGTAGGAAGGGTTAAGCGGAGTGCCATTCATCGAATAGTTTGCTTTCTCATTTAGGTATCCGATATGTAGTACTTTACATTTATCCGCATTGAAACTCATTTGCCAAATTTGGGCCCAACATGACAATTTATCTAGATTGTGTTGCATATCGTCAACTTGTTCTTTTGAGAGTACGCTATTTGCAATTTTTGTATCGTCAGCAAATTTTGAGATTGTACAGGTGAGACCCTCATCTATGTCGTTGATGTAAATTAGAAAGAGAATTGGTCCTAGTACCGATCCCTGGGGTACCCCGCTACTTACATTGGTCCATTTAGATGCCTTACCGTTTATGACTACTCTTTGCTTTCTGTCGCTGAGCCAATTTTCTATCCATTTCAACACACCGTCTTGTATTCCATGCGCTTTTAGTTTTAGCAGTAAATGTTTGTGGGGAACTTTGTCAAAGGCCTTTTGAAAATCAAGGTATATAATATCTACAGCTTTACTCTCATCGTAGAGGTTGAGGATATCGTGGAAGAAGTCTAAGAGGTTTGTTAAACAGGAACGTTTTTTACGAAAGCCGTGTTGAGTACTGTATCTTTAACCCTTCCTAACCGGTCTGCCTTAGGTAAGGACAGCTCGAAAGAAGGGCCGCTACCCGGTATGCCTTACCTAAGGCAGCAGCTTAATAGCCTAATTAAGCTTGGTCTGAACGCTGTGCGTACGACGTATGTCAACAAACCCAAGCGTTGCGTCACCGCACCTCCGAAAACAAGAAGGAGAAGACTCTTCAATGTTATTGTTCTGACGTCAGACGAAATTAGTGTCTGAAAAGCCCCCATATTGGCAACATCTCTGTAATATTGGCTCCACTGAAATCATCATCACAACTGAACCAGTTGACTTACAGAGCTCTACTCAACGCCAAAATACAGATTGAAAACTGCACTACGATTATAGATGAGTGGGAAAGTTCTAGCAGTGAAAATAAACATAAATACGGTAGGCTAGGCCTAGACGTTTTTCAGCCATTTCGCCCGGGTAGGGGCGACCGTCATTGGGTAAGACAGCCCGGGTAGGAAGGGTTAAGTAAGTTATTTGCCTCTAAGTGATTTACGAGTCTGTCTCTTATGACCGTTTCTAGCATTTTACATACAATTGAGGTTAAGCTAATTGGACGATAATTACTGGGTAGGGATTTGCTGCCTTTTTTGAATATCGGTGTTACGTTGGCTAGCTTCCACTGATCAGGCATAGTCCCAGACTGCAAGGATTTATTGAATAGCAATGTCAGTGGTTTGGAGAGCTCATCCTTAGCTTCCTTTAGAACTCTAGGTGAGATTGTATCAGGTCCTGGCGTTTTATTTACCTTGAGTTTATCTAAACAATTCAATACTTCTCTCTCTGTAACGGTGATATTGCTTAGAACATCTGAATTATCAATCTGAATCGGCGATGGTGTAGGGATATCACTGAGGTCTTCGGTTGTAAAAACTGATGCAAAGAAGGTATTGAGGGCATTACTCATTTGTACTTCGTCTTTGGTGTATTCTCCATTTTCATCGACTAACGGTCCAACAGTTGAAGTAACTACTTTTTTCTTTCTGATATAACTATAGAATTCTTTCGGGTTTGTTTGACTTTGATTCGCAACATGTAACTCCAGGGTCTTTTTACTTTGCTTAATTAACTTTTTTTGGCTTTGCGTCGTAGCTCTACAAATTTCACCCGTTCTTCGTCATTTTGTGAGGATTTTAATCTATCATTAGCAAATTTTTTAGCAAGCAGACAGTCTGAAATATCTTTATTCCACCATTTGGGCTTATCATTATGGCCTGGATGCCGTATTTTCGATGGTATGCAGTCTTGCACTGCCTTAACCCTTCCTACCCGGTCTGCCTTAGGTAAGGACAGCACGAAAGAAGGGCCGCTACCCGGTATGCCTTATCTAAGGCATGAGCTTAATAGCCTAATTAAGCTTGGTCCGAACGTCGTGCGTACGACTTATGTCAACAAACCCAAGCGTTCGTCACCGGACCTCCGAAAACAAGAAGGAGAAGACTCCTCAATGTTATTGTTCTGACGTCATGACAAAATTAGTGTCTAAAAAGCCCCCATATTGGCAACATCTCTACAATATTGGCTCCACTGAAATCGTCATCACAACTGAACCAGTTGACTTACAGAGCTCTACTCGATGCCAAAATACAGATTGAAAACCGCACTACAATTATAGATGAGTGGGAAAGTTCTAGCAGTGAAAATAAACATAAATACGGTAGCCTAGGCCTAGACGTTTTTCAGCCATATCGCCCGGGTAGGGGCGACCGTCATATGGTAAGACAGCCCGGGGAGGAAGGGTTAAGGTAAGTGGTTGTGAAACACTCCCAAGATGTATTTATGTCGTTATAGTTAGTCAGAAAGCTCCAGTCAGTTTCTTTAAGCTTTGATTTAAGTTTATGAAAATTTGCTTTCTTGAAATTAGGGACTTTCTCAATGCTGCTATTTGATTTGTTACTACTGTAGTAAACTTTAAAGTGAAAGTTATCGTACGATGGTCGCTGTTACTGAATTCATCACCAACATTCAAATTCTCTATTAATTCTTCTTTTGTTGCGAGTACAAGGTCAAGCACATTATTACCACGGGTCGGAGATTGTACAAATTGAAAAAGTGAACTCTCTTGCAAGTTAGCATAGAGGTCGTGTCCAGAGCGTGAAGTAAGAATATTGCCCCATTTAGTCACGGGTAAGTTGAAATCGCCAAGAATTACGGTATCTTGTATGTTAGTTATTTCTGTAATTTGTTCATAAATTTCACTGTCAGTTTGCACTGATTGAGATGGGGGTCTGTATAATAAAGCTAGTGTTATTTTAGTGAGTGAGGGAGCAGCGAGAGAAGGTGCGTGTTTTTTTTTTTTTTTTTTTTTTTTTTTCTATGTGATTGAGGGAGGCAAAAGGCATAACTGCCTATAGCGAGTGCCTCCCCCATAGTTGAAAGAGTGACAGGGCCAAAATCAAGGGACGTTCGAGCCAAAATGCCTGTTAGTAAGTAACAAATGGAAGGAGCGTGTAAGAGAATATGGGTCTGTGGGTTCAAGGATTGTATGGGTGAGAATGAAATTAGGAATACAAACGTGGGTGATTGTGTGTGTGTATGCTCCGACAGAGGATAAACTTGTTAGAGAGAAAGAGGAGTTCTGGGTGAATGTAGAGGCGTGCCTGGACAAGTTTGACAAGAATGAAAGAATATTTCTGATTGGGGATATGAATGGTAAGGTGGGTGACAGGAAAGTTAATGGAGAGGTGGGAGGGTGGGGGGTACCATCAGAGGTGAATGGGAATGGTAGTGCACTTGTGGATGTATGTGTGGGGAGGAGGCTGTGGATAGCCAACACCTTCTTCCGACACAGAATGATACACAGGTACACATGGAAAGTGGTGTGGACGATGAAGGATAAGGAGAAGACAGTGGTGGAACGAAAGTCACCGATTGATTATATATGTGTGGATGAACGAATGAAGAAATCTGTGCTGGATGCTAGGGTATATAGGGGTATTGGAGGGGGTCTGTCGGATCATTATGTAGTAGTAGCTAAAATTAGGATACAAAAGAAGTGGGTGAGGAGAGCTGGAGGGAGGCGAGAGGAAGGTGGTATGGTGAAGAGGGTGGAGATCCTACAGGAGGAGGAAATCAGGGAAGAGTACAGGAGAGCAGGAGGGGAGTGAAAGGTACAGCATGGTGGACAGAAGAGGTAAAAATAGCTGTGGAAGACAAGAAGAAAGCGTATAGAGATGTGGTTGGGTAGTAGAGGGAATGTAAGATTTGAAGAGGCAGAAACAAGCGAGGTACGTGGAGAGAAAGAGTGGTGAAGAGAGTAGTGAAGGAAAGTAAGAGAAGAGTAGATGAGGAATTTGGAAGGAATCTGAGTGTAAAATGGAGGGAGTGTAAGAAACTTCTGGAAAGAAGTCAAGAAAATTAGGGAAGGAAGCAAGAGAAACAGTAAGGGTGTGAAAGATAAGAATGGGAGAATGCTAGTCGAGAAGCAAGAGAGTCGAAAGATGGAGGGAGTATTTCAACGAATTGCTAAATACATACAGTACATACATACATAACATTTTAAGACTGAGTGTTCCACACATATGTGCAGTTTCAGTCTCTTGTCCTAATGGCGGCGTTCCAGGCAACCCTGTTAAGGACTGCTTCACTTGTCAAATTCTTGGATTTGAGATTGGCACGTATACTGTAGTCCGATCCCAGGTCTTTCTCGGTCCACCCCTTGGTGCAGCTCCCTCCACAATCACAGACCTGCATTTTTTCACCCAATTTTGTTCATCCATTCTCTCCACATGTCCATACCATCCCAGTCTACTGGGCGGGTGCCCAACCCCAAAAGGGGTTGAAATAGGGGAGCTATCCCCCCCCCCCCCGCCAAAGGCGGCTTTCTAGGGCCTTTCCTAGCTGATGCTGAGAGGATTGGGTTCTAGTCATGTGGTGATGGGCCGGTCTATCGGAGTGAGAACTGAGCGATCTCTGCCATACCCATAGCTTACTCTGATTGTTCCTTTTCCTTATATATTTTCTAGATCTCGAGTGACGGCGTCTCTTCCGTGGATTGACCTCCCAATCTACCAAGATTGGAAGCCAAAGTATCACATTTTTCCTTTGCCCTTCAGCTT
>CM064576.1:20120074-20226064 GCA_032716605.1 Paralithodes platypus | reverse complement strand
TGTAGGGTTTAAGCAGGGTTTGGATTATGTAAAAAGAGCGATTGTGGTTTTCAGGTTTCAAAGTTGATAGTATGACCAGAAGCGTTTAAATGTGAATGCATGTATCTAGCATTTTGTAATCCGTTACTTTTTTATTATTATAGGGATGCAGCCGACCGACCCAACTGCCTGCCACTTCGGTAGTGCAGTCAGCCTCTATAGCAGTTACGGTGTTTTCTTGTTACTGCCTTATTGTAGCATGGCTCAGGCTGGTGTGGTGCGGAATCGCCAGGTGCAAGTACAGTTAACCCCCGCTAACTCGGACTCTTTTTAGTCGGAAACCCGCACTTCTCGGAAATGTCCCTGTATATTGGAAATTTCCGAGTTGAGCGGGATTTGTGTCCGGGTTTACAATGTTCTCTCACTCGGTTTTAAGTGATTTTAGGATGAATTGAAGCCTGTGCCTTTTAACCCTCCCGCCTCGGCTACGCATTACATAAATATTCCCCGAGACCCGGGTGTTTTGGCTGAAAAACGTCTAGGCTAGGCTACCGTATCTTTGTTATTCTGACTTCTTCCCGCATTCCCGCACATAACCCAAGCGTAGCTGTGTTATTTACCTGTAGAATGGCGTTAAGCTAGAGCTCTCTAAGTCAACTGTTTCAGTTGTGATGATGATTTCATTGGAGATAACTTACGTCAACAACAGCCACTTTACACTACTTTTCGATACTTAACAACAACATACAGGCACACACGAACAAGCGACACTCTCCTTCTTGTGGCCGGAGATGCGCGGCGTCCGTCCAGCCGGCTGATTGTTTACATGCGTCGGACCGACGCCTCACACACCAAGGTCACAGGCTTTCAACCAATGGTACAATGTGTACCACCCGGGTTCCTCGGGTCAAAACAAAATGGTACACACGTGTACCAGCCGGGTTTGAAGGGTTAATTATTGTGTTAATATTAATTACTATGTACTGTACTGTCCCTGAAAACATAGTAAGGTTCGTATTTGTCATTAATATGATGAATGTCACATTTAAAAAAAAATGTATCTTAATTTTCTCTGACGCGTTGTCATATGATGAATTTCACATTAAAAAAAAAAAAAATCTTAATTTTCTCTGACGCGGACTTTCCTCTTATAATTCGGAATTTTCCCTCTCTTAAGTCGGTCATAAGTCGGACTTCGGACATCTCGGAAAATCGGGCTTCTCGGAAGTGGTCTCCCCCCAATTAGTCCGAGTTAGTGAGGGTTTACTGTACTTCAGGGGGAATTTATTAAGTCTATGCCGAGACAATGTTAGCGCTATATCAACACTCGACCACTGTGATGACATGATGGGGCTGGTTGTGGCAAGTCTTTATTGTAATGTACTACAGTAAAGAACCTACGAACCTTACGATATTTCACTTAACGATCGGTTTTCCAGGAA
This sequence comes from Paralithodes platypus, assembly GCA_032716605.1. Lineage (NCBI taxonomy): Eukaryota > Metazoa > Arthropoda > Malacostraca > Decapoda > Lithodidae > Paralithodes > Paralithodes platypus. Next base: position 20,224,643 of record CM064576.1, on the reverse strand, counting down.
CGTATCCCAATCGGATAGCGAGAGATATCTGTACATGTACATGTATGTGACCAATTATTGGTAGCTTTATCCCTTAACCCTCCAGCCCCGGCTATTGTATTATATAATTTCCCCGAAACCCGGGGGTTTTGGCCGAAAAACGTCTACGCCTAGGCTACCGTATCTTTGTTATTTTGACTGCTTCCGCATTCCCGCGCATCCCCAAGCGTATATGTGTTTCGTACCTGTAGAATGTGCGGTTAAGTAGAGCTCTCTAAGTCAACTGGTTCAGTTGTGGTGACGATTTCATTGGAGATCACTTTGTGGCAAAAACAGCCACTTTACACTACTTTTCGCTACTTAACAATAACATACAGGCACACACGAACAAGCGACGCTTTCCTTCTTGTGGTCGGAGATGCGCGGCGTCGGTCCAGCCGGCTGTTGTTTACATGCGTCAGACGGATGCCTCGCACACCAAGCTTACAGGCTTTCAAGCTCATTGGTTTCTCAGAGCCCTACCGGGTAGCGCGGAGGGTGTTTGTTATGGGTGCCTCAGAGCCCTACCGGGTCTGGAGGGTTAAGGACGTTTTGTATTAGACTGGAGCTGCCCTGAACCTTTGTCACCGGGCTGTCAAATGAAGCTACACTTACCTGAGCTATTGTAGGCAAGTGGTAGTGGTGTAAGGACTGTAGTGGTGTAGGACTACCTTCCTGCACAGATTTTCCTTCTACTGTATTCTTAAAATTTCCTCTTCAGAATTTTGGTTGGAGAAGTTGTTACACTAGATTTTATGTAATTTTCTGCTACAGTAATATATGATAATAATATGCAAGTATTAAAAATAACATTTATTTTAAAACGTACAGAGAAAACACACGATAATATATTTTTTTATTATGCTTTTTCCACCAACTTCACCTCTAAACTCAATTAATGAAATCAACAAATACATGTGGCACTCCAAGGACTCGAACCTAGGATACTCCCATCTAAATTCCGCGCACTTATGCATTACGCTATCAAGACTGTTAAAGAAATATGCACAAGCCTACAATTTATTATGCAGTTTTGAATCCTGCATATTAATCTGAGCATGTACAGTACATATATTCCAATTGCGCTATGGTAGCCTAACGTATTATTAAGCCTAGGTGCTCTCGAGATCCACTAGCATCGAATACTTAGCCTATATCATTATTATTGTATAACTCAAATACTGTCTGCATCAAAAGTAATTAAACACATCAACTTAAAACAAGTTATTATTGTATATAGCCTGTCAACATTCATAAAGCACTTTAACTTGGACTATTTTTCTTTTTTAGGTTCAAATATCATCTTTTCATTGCATTTACCCCTTTGTAATATTTATTCTATCATTAAATTTTGAATATTATGTTCATATCACAGTAGAATGGACCAGTGGGATTCAGAGTATATATTTGTTCTCTCTCTGTGTAATTTTGGATTTTGGGGGATAGGTTTGTATCCCTTTCATTCTTATAGATCATTCCTGAGCGTAGTAATATTGTCTAAGTATAGGTAAAATGATAATAATACTGTACAGTAATAGTAATTATAACAATATTATTCATATTTGTTTTCACCAAAGCACCAATTAATTTACAAATAAACCTAACTAATGAAAGCAATGAAAGTAATGAATACATATGGTACTCCAAGGACTCGAACCTAGGATACTCACACCAATATTCCGCACACTAAGCACTAGGCTATCATGACAGAGGTTAAGGTACAATTGAATTAATCTTTAATATAAATAATGTATATAGATGCTTTTTGAGGTGTGACCTGTTAAATGATAACATAAATCAGAGTTGTGATGATGTACTACGACTTTTGACAGTGACTTTACCGTGTCTTTTGTTGTTTAGTCTGTTACTCCACACAGTTTTAGTCAGTCTATAATTCATACATAAGCTACACATATTTATTATACAAGAAAATTATAAAATTATACAGTTCCCTTCAGCACCATGACCCCTTTTTACTTTTGAATCCTAGAGGTAGATCATAAGCAGCTTAAGAAAATCATCTACTGGTAACCAGAATGTGAAAAAATATGTCATCGTACCAAAGGGATTAATATTAGTATTAGTTTAGTCTTCTCCTGGGCAACCTAGATGTTTGTGAATTTGTGTTTTGTATGTTGTTTCTGTTCGGGCTCTGTCTCGTGTCGGCCGCCCCCCAGCAGTTGGGTATGTGTCTGGGTATAGCCTATACATACAGTACATACATTAATATTTGTATTTAGTTGCCTTCCTAGACTCCATCAAACTTAAAAAGCATCCCCAAGATCCCCCTTCTACATATATTTGTAAAAAATTTGGTAGAAAAATGTCCCAGCCAAAGGCCGGTCCCTCCTAAATTTCAGGCTCGCTATCGCTCGCCATGAAAAAATTGACACCTACATGACATGAAAAGTCTAAATATTACTGTAACAAAGAAATGGAGCAAAATGTGTTAAAATTGCCAAACTATTGGGTCAAACGTCTTAAAATCGGAAAACTAATGGGGCTAAACATGAGGGACAAGGGGGCCCAGAAAAAACAACCATCCCCCTTAATTCAATTACTCTCCAATTACTTCTATACTGTAGTAAGATCAGGAGGAAGATTATTTATTTATGTAGAGCAGATTAATCAGACCACTGAGCTCCATACGGAACTCTCATAGGTCTGGCCTCAGGAGGAAAAACAGAACTTATGGAGGAGATTGTATATTTTGTCATATGTATTTGTATCCACTCTGTGATTATATGTAGGGAAGAAAACAGTACGATTGATATAAAAGGAATAAATATAATGCAAGAGTCAATGGCTGGCTCCATTGCTAGAGTCAGAAGTGGCTGGGGGTAGTTTAGAGAGCTGTTGCCACTCCTGACCATGAGAGGAAGGTGTATATCTCGTGTGTTAGGAATGCGATGACCTATGACTCGGAGATGTGGCCGGTTAAAGTGTTAGATATCAATAGAATGGAACGGAATTGTGAGATGGATATGTGGGGTTAACCTCAGGGACGGGGCATCGAGCGAGGAATTAAGAAGGCGTCTGAGCATTAGGAGTGTCAGTGAAGTGATGCGGACTGTGAACGTGGGGGGAGTGCCGTAGGGGTAGACCTAGAATGACGTGATATCAGGTACTCCGGTCCGATCTCAAAATAAAAAACTTGACATCAGAGGCAGCCCTTGACAGGGCTGCCTGGAAAGCCGCCATTTAGGACGTGCGACTGTAACCACATTCTCTGTGGACAAAACGGTCTTTAAACTTGTATGCAAGTAAGTAAGTAATAGGTCTTAGTATTAACCCTTAAAGAGTGGCGCTCGACTTAAGTCGTGCACCAATTTGCAGCAAGTTAGGAGCATTATTAAGGCTTTTAAAGGGTTAAAATCGAGTGCAAATGGCCGGGAGCGCAGCAGGCCACACGTCCGACACCCAGGGCTTATCGCCACCCACTGACTCATGCTCCCTCTGTTCTCGAGAGGACGGCAGTGTTACCATTAGTGAGAGTAGTGGGAAAAAATATGCCGCCATACGCTAAACTCCCATGTTGGTGGCACCACTGCATGAGAACCACGAGTGCTACGTAGCTCGTTCTGGTCTCATTTTGAAGCTTTTAGCGCCTAGTTTTTTGCTGAATACATTTCTTTTCATGCAGATACTTGATTGATCATTCAGGAGGGCCTGAATATGCCCAAAATAGCCCAAAACACCCCGCTAGACAAGGGTTAAAGTACTGCATAAGACAATTAATAAACCTCTTATTCAATGATACTAATTTTCCTTTCATACATACAGTTGTTGTTGTTGTTGTTGTTGTTGTTGTTGTTGTTGTTGTTGTTGTTCCCCAAGCTGCCTGGCCGAACAGCCCCAAGGCCCCGAGCAAGGCCAAGGCCATAACCGAGCGCCCCCACAGAACCATCCCTGCCGACCACAATAAAGCCTGGGTGACCGAAGCCACTCCATGGCGGGGAGCTGAGGAGGGTGCAGAAACGCCCGGGAAACCAAAGCCCCACCCAGGGCCCTGTGCCCCTCAGCAATTATGAAGAGAAAGTTGAGGGGCAAAGGAAAAATGTGACGCTTTGGCTTCCAATCTTGGTAGATTGGGAGGTCACTCCACGGAAGAGACGCCGTCACTTGAGATCTAGAAAATATATAAGTAAAAGGAACAGTCAGAGTAAGCTATGGGTATGGCAGAGATCGCTCAGTTCTCACTCTGATAGACCAGCCCATCACCACACCATACATACAGTAATATCACAGAGTGTATAAAATGTATGTGGCCAACTGTACTTACAGTACTGTAAATGTAAATAAATGTGCTCGTACCTTCATAGTACTCATCCTTACTAGTACGTCAGTCTATATTTTCATGCAATTCTATAGCCTATTTATTATAATTAGGCCTGAAATGTGACCCCTAACCTCTAACTGAAAAAGGGCTAGATCAATTGGGCTGTACAGTTCCGTACCTAATCCCTGGCTGATTCTTCTCAAATGGTAGACATACTAGCGCGATTACTTTGTCGTTATTTAGTTATAGAAGTTAGTGGTCAAGATAGTTGGCCTAATTATAATGAATAGACTATACCTGTTTATATACCATATTCAAACCACTCGCATACATTTAACCCCTTCTGTACTGCCGACGTGTTTTTCATTCGATTTCAGCTACATTCAGACAATTTTATGAAGCTTAGGAATGGTATAAACTTAGCTAAAATTATTAATTGAGATAGTCCGTATCCATTTAATTGGTAGACGTCTTTCCTAAACTGCACTACATTGTCTAAATACAGGTAGAATGAAATAGAAGAGACATCGCCGGTACAGAAGGGGTTAAGCTGGTGTCACGAGGGATTTTTCCATCAATTTTTACAAGCAATTAGCTTCTGGCAGCTTGATAATTAAAGTTTCATCAGAATTTAACTATCTAACTTATTCTAACATAATCTACCTTCATTCTAGTTTTCATTCCAATGGGAGAGATAGAACGTGAACAAACTTGTTCATCGAAAATTGACGGAAAATGCGCTCATGTGACACCACTTTTACATAGCCATACATGTATATCTATCTATATAATCATGCACCGCTGTCTGTCTATAAATCATGTCATATCCACCTACTGTATTTACTTTCCTCTCTACCTACGCTACCACTAATATCTGCCTATCTATAGTTATCCTTTTATCCAGATATCAACGATGAACCGGAGATCAGACACTGGTTCAGAAACACATAGAACACACACATATATATATATATATATATATATATATATATATATATATATATAGTATATATATTCAGACATGGATTTGATCGGAAAACAGTTCACTGTTGCGGTCTTCTTTGACATAAAGAAGGCCTACGATACTACGTGGAGACATTTCATACTCCAATCCCTCCATGATTGTGGTGCCCGCAGTCATCTCCCAATATTCATCTCTAACTTCCTTACCAAACGCACTTTCCAAACTCGTGTGGAGAATATTCTTTCTGCCATCTTCCCTCTCCACAATGGCATACCCCAGGGCAGTGTACTAAGTAGCATGCTCTTTGCCATCGCCATAAATCGTGTTATCCGCCAACTGTCACCAGGCGTCCGTGGATCCTTGTATGTCGACGATTTTACTAGATACTGCACCACCCGCACACTTCGTCATGCTCAACGCATTCTCAACCTCTCCATTCAGAAGGTTGTTGCTTGGGCCTCATCAGTCGGCTTCACGTTTTCAGCGGAGAAGACCAAGGCAATTGTTTTTTTCTGAGATAAGCGCTGGCTCCGCGATCAGACTATCGAACTTCGGATGGGGGATTCTCTACTCTTTCCACTCGTGCGTTAAATTCCTGGGGTTAATCTTTGACCAACACCTTAATTGAAAAGATCATATCCATTACATCAAATGTAAAGGCACACGAGCTCTCGGTCTCCTAAAAAAGCTGTCTCACACTACCTGGGGTGCTAGGCGTTCCACCATGTTAATGCTTTACAAAGCCGTTGTTCTGTCTATCCTTGATTATGGCTGTCCTATTTATGGTTCTGCCTCGGACTCCGCCTTAAGAACTCTGGATCCTGTTCATATACAAGGCATACGACTTTGCACTGGTGCTTTCCGATCTTCCCCGACCGTGTCCATCTTAGCCGAAAGTGGAGAACCCCCACTTTCCCTCCACAGAAACTTAGTTACAATGCGTCGTGCCCTAAAGATCCAATATAGTGACTCTCCCACCAATTCCCTTTTCCACAACATTGACGTTTCTACTTTAAATTCACGCTTCCTTTGCTTTGCTCGCCGTGCTACCCTTCTTCTCAATACCACTGGTCTAGATATTTCTGTCTCCCCTCCCGTAGATCGTCCTCCCCCTTGGACTATCTCCCTCCCCAGTGTTTGCATACACCTGTCCAATTTATCAAAGAGGCATCCGTTTGTACCCAGCCACCATCATTAACACGCCCTTGATGATGTGGTGATGGGCTGGTCTATCAGAATGAGAGTTGAGCGTTCTCTGCCATACCCATAGCTTACTCTGACTGTTCCTTTTACTTATATATTTTCTAGATCTCAAGTGACGGCGTCTTTTCCGTGGATTGACCTCCCTACTGCCAACCCTGGCAGATTGGGAGCCAAAGCGTCACATTTTTCCTTTGCCCCTCAACTTTCCCTTTATAATTGCCGAGGGGCACAGGGCCTTGGGTGGGGCTTTTGTTTCCCGGGCATTTCCGCACCCTCCTCAGCTCCCTGCCTTTGAGTGGCTTCGGTCACCTGGGCATTATTAGTGGTAAGCTGGGAGGGTTCTGTGGGGGCGCTCGGTTATGGCCTTGGCCTTGCTCGGGACCTTGGGGCTGCTCGGCCAGACAGCCTGAGGAACAGCAACAACAACAACAACACGCCCTTGAACACATACGCCGTAAGGGCCCCCATGTTGCCATATACACTGATGGTTCCAAGTCTCCTGCTGGTGTTGGGCTTGCAGCTGTCTCCCGCACCGCCACCCTTCAATTTTCCCTCCCACGACATGCATCAATTTTCACTGCCGAGATCCTTGCCATCCAACCTGCCATTGACGTTATTCACGGTCTGCCTCCACAGACGTTTGTCATTTACAGCGACTCCCATAGTGCTCTTGATGCCCTCAGTACCTATTCTCCCTCCCACGTCTTAATATCATCCAACCAGTACTCTCATCATGTGTTACGCGCAAATGGCGTGAGGGTGCAGCTCTGCTGGATTCCCGCCCATATTGGGATTCAGGGTAATGAAGACGCTGATAAGGCTGTGAAAGCTGCTGTTACCAAGACACTCCGGCAGCATCTCCCTTTAGGTGACTGGTTGTCCTTGTTGAAGCCTTATATCCTCTCTACATGGCAGTCTCTTTGGGAGGCTACTCCCTGTACTAATAAACTTTGTGCCCTTAAACCTACTGTGTGCCCCTGGCCCTCCTCCTTTCAGTCTCATAGACGTGAGGAGGTACTGTTAACGAGACTCCGAATAGGTCATTCACGTCTAACCCATGGTTACTTAATGTCCACCCCTCATGATCCGTCCCCTGAGTGCACCACTTGTCGTACTCCCCTCACTATTCATCATGTCTTTAGTAACTGCCCTGCTTATTCCCGTTATCGTACTGCTTATTTTGGTAATAAATCCCTTGCTGACATTTTATCTGACTCCGACTTTTTCCTTATTTCCCATAATCCGGTATCTCCGCCTTTTTAACCTTTTAACCGCAATGTTATTTAATCCTTCGGGCCAGCCCTGTGAGAGTCTTGTTCTAGACTCAGTGGTCTGGTTAAACAAACTTTTAATTAATTAATTAAGTACTGTATATATATACATATATAGCCTATAATTATATATATATATATATATATATATATATATATATATATATATATATATACGGTATATACAGTATATATATATAATATTTTTTATTTTTTTATTATTTACTTATTTACTTATTCATTCAAACATAATTTTCGTTCTAATAATTTCCACAACGAAATACTGTATAAGCAAAGCAGTGTTCTTAGTTTGACAGTTGTAATAATTTTTACCCCCCCTATTACTATGCTCCTTGTCACGGTTGGGGGCTTCGGGGCCGGCAACTGGAGCTTGATGGGGGAGGTTGTGGTTATTTCCCTCTCCTCTTGAGATTTTGTCGTCGGCTTGACTAATTTTGCGTATTTTTTTATTCCTCTTTCTCTATTTTTCCCCTTCAGTTGTTATTCTGTCTTATTCGGTTGTACTCCAGGCGGCCTATATCATATGCCACCCTGGCCTGGCTAGGTTGTTGGCTCCTGACCTGATTTGTCTCTTCAGTCGTTGGTGTGGCTGAGCTGACTCGTTTCCCCTCAGTAGTGCATTTTTTTTAAAACTCGCTTTTATTTTTTCTTCCTTACTGATCTCTCATTCGTCGCCCTTTATCACTTCTTGGTTGGTGCTGCAGTGTAGCAGTTCTTGCCTCATCCTTCGGCCCTGCCCTATAAGAGTTCTGCTGTGGAGCTCATGTGGTCCGGCTGAACTGGTGGAATGGCGAGAAATGTCTGCGTGTCTTCACCTTCCTAGATTAGTTCACCTGCCCTACCCTATCTATCTTGTCTTGATTAGTTGTCCATCTCGATCTAATCCTTCGGGCCAGCCCTATTAGAGTTCCTTTGGGGAACTCAGTGGTCTGGTTAAACTATTGTATTAAAAAATAATAATAATAATTTTGAATCTTCTCAAAAGATCAAGTACAGATGTTTATAAACAAATCGTTAATAAGTAACACAATGACAATGATTAGGAACTTTTCATGATCTTGTTTGGGGGAAGGCATTATGGAGAGTGTGGGGGGTGGGGAAATATTCCAATATGAGCCTAACTTAATGGGATCTATTTGGGTACCAAATAAATGTACAGACCAAGTTTTAATTTAATTACATTATCTGTTCTTGATATGCTTCAAAGCTGGTCCCTGGGGACACAAATCTTAGGGATTGTACATACCAAGGCTCTTTTAGGAACTGTAGAATATACAATAGTCAACATTTTGGGTTCCCAGCTGGGGGGGCCCTCCTTTGAGGGTCCCATAATTTCATATTTGTTTTCACCAACCCACCAATTAATTTACAAATAAACCTTACTAATGAAATCAATTAAAGTAATTAATACATGTGGTACTCCAAGGACTCGATCCTAGCGTACTCACACCGAAATTCAGCACACTAAGCATTAGGCTATCAAGACAGTTAAAGGTTCCTTCCATAAGGTCACATGTTAGAGTCCTTCCTTCACAATAACTTAAGGACACATTCACTGTGGCACCACACACTAGTTGGCATTCTTTTTGGGCCTTACACTAGAGAGTCGTCCCTTAGGGGATCCATAGCCTCGAGACCCAGCCGTTGGGTGCCTCTCCTTAAGGATCTCACACCAGAGGGACATCCCTTGGTTGGCCCCATACAGTAATAGACCTTCCTTTACGGATCTCACACTAGTGGGCCCTCACTTAGGTACCCAGTCCTAGGTGTCCTCTTTTGGGAGCCAACACTAGCAATCCCACATTACTGGGACTTTTCTTAGGAGCCTCCCATTATGGAACTAATGCTAGGGAAAAATACCTTTGGTGCTATACTGTATACTAGGTAGCACTCCCTTAGAGGCTTCACACCACTTAATAAACTCTTAGTAAAGGGCTTTTACTTGAGGCCCATGTCCTTTAGGGTTCACACCAGGAGGATCTTCCTTAGACCCTTAAAGAATCATCTTTTGGGCCTCGCATTACTTAGCGGCCTCATGTTATTGGGAAAATTTTGGCTCGCACATTAAATTGTAAAACTTGCAAAATAAACAAACAGTAGGTCTCCTTGCTTGTGCCCCAAAAATCCTGCACCCTCTTGTGGTCTCCTGCACTTCCCCATAACATGTCCCCACTTCCCTATTACAATCCCATGTACAGTTATTTGAGGCTTGGGCAGCTGGGCTATTGTGAAAATGATAATGAATGAACACAAATATAACATCATACATGGGCTACATTAATATTGTTTGACATTAATTCTTCTTTCAAGTACCACACAAAACACATTTTCTCTCTCACTCAAACACAAGGCTGCTGAACAAAGTCAAGACAGAAGCCCCTATTGTCCTGTTCCACTGGGCTGGCACTGCCCTCTGTAGAGTCTGTGTGGTAAACCAGTCGGAACGGCCGCACATAACCTAGAAAGAAAATATTGAATAGATTAAAAAATAATAATCAGTAGGCCTATACGGTTGTAGCTGTATATTCTATTTCTGCAATCTTCTCCCCAGTTCATAGATGTAGGCCTACTTGTTAACTAAGGAAATGCACATACTTTTGTATTAATATTCTGTATCTAACTTTCAATACAAGATCCAACGATCTTTTTGTGTGTTCTAACTATACCTCCAGACTTACGCTAACAGCTCAACACAATGAATTCAGGAGCTATTCTTCCAGATGTTGAGGGAGACAATGATATGCTGTAGTTAAGTTTTGCAACCGGCTCGTTCATATTCTCATCTTCATATGCCTACAGGTCCTGGTTGTAGTTTTGCTGTCTTATCTTGCAATCTTGGACAGCTATTTTTAACACCACCTATTTAGCTTCTCACTCACTAGCTAGTGGCCCCATAGCATATTTTGAATATGGAAATCATACAATGCTAATATATTGGAAACAGCAGAGGTAATTTTTATGGTGTGTCAGTGGTCTTTGTGGTGATGCACTGAAAATAAGCCATGCACAAATTCCATCCCAATAATATCTCCCCAGTGGCCACAAAACCAACTTTAAGAGTAGCCTACCAGTACAGCAGCAAGACCACTCCACCACCATCTTCCTTTATGGAGAATGTTGTTACAGACCAGATACAAAGCATATATATTTGAGTGGAATCAGTAGATTGGCTGGTTAACTGCCCATTGGATTAAACATACACTCTAAATTCGCATGTCTAATCCATATTCACAAATGAACGAGCAGATGTACTTGGACATGCCAACATCGCATTACCCAAGTATTCTCTCTCAAGAATCAAGAAACTACCCCTCATAGATAAATCCTGCTAAAACAATGCCATATATCTAGACTTGACCAAAGCTTTGCACCAAAGAATGACATAGAAATATATTAGATTTTATGATATTGAAGGGACACTTCTTTACTGGATAAGTTTGTTTTTGTTTTTACTAATCTTGAATATTGCATGTTGTTCTTAAAGAGGTCAGTCCTTTGCTGTGTTTACAACTTGTGGGTTAAAACAAAACACTCTCTTTGTTCTACTATTCTTCCTGTTTTACATTAACGACCTGTTATTCTTTATGTGACGTTGAACCCTCTCTACTCGTCCTTCACACACTATTTAGAGATACAGTTAATAGAGACGTTGTTTAGGCCTACAGCTTAGATTCCATTTATATTTTGTGAGTTATAGTCATCTTATAATGGCCATGGAGATATATTCTTCTTTGGTGATACAGCTCTCACAAGTAACCTAAACTATCGAAGCCTTCCTCCTCCTTTACCCTCATACCCTCCCTCCCACACGTTTCTTCTGAAGTAGGGGAGTATCTGGCTGCTGCTTCACTATCACTTTTCCCACATTTAGAGGTTCCAACTTGTGGGTATACGTCTGTACATAAACACTTACTAAAAAGTACAACATTGCCAGTGGTGGTTGAGGCGATGGCATTGAAGTTGTCCCCACAGATTCGATCCTGACAGTTAGAGGTGGGATCTACAGAGTTGTCAGAGATGCAAGGGATAGTGAGCCAGTCCTTATCACAGCTGACCGCCCCTATCAAACTGCCGGCCGGTGAGGCGCTGCTACCAGTCAGGGTGAAAGACTGGGGGTTGGTGTTCACTAGGGGAGAGAGATCATCATCAGGAGTCATGAATCATCTTGTCTGTAGGCCTACTGATAAGATTTGTTATTCCAGGATTTTTACTGGGTTTGCATGACACTATAAGTGGGCTCTTCTTAACTGGGCATGGAATTAACGAACATAATAGGTATACAACAGGACAAGTACAACACACAGTTGCTGCGTTTTCTGTTACCCCAAAGTCTGATAACCCTGTTATATATTACAGTAAATTATTACCTCGAGAGGAACGGTGTACAAAATATTAAACAGAGCACAGGATAGTATGTGCATGTGGATTGTGTCCTTATGTAAAGAGGCCTACACAGTTAGTAAGGAGGTCTGCTAACAGTCTCGAGCAAAGCTATCACTTTCTTCTTAGATAATTATGGATCCAACATCAACGTTTGGTTTGAGCCTGGTTTCACGGCATGGTAGACAATGTCCAGGTAGAGGTCTTTGACTCCTTGGCTGGGGCGCCGGCAGGTAGACCTATACGCAGTTACAAGCTGTCTTACTGGGTATGGAAGGAAGTCACCGGAGTTGGTTTTAGGAGGTTGTAATGGCCATATTACAAACAACTTACTAAAAGCCACCCCTGCATAAATAACCAGAATTATTTTCTTCGTCTGGCCAGTGCACGAGGGTACAGGGATAGAACAGTGTTTTTTCCATATAGAACAAATTGCCTTGGCCAGTGCACAAGACAACCTATTATATAGCAGTCAGCCTTCCTGCTTGCCTTCTCTCTACGCTGGGTTGGCTAGTGCACAACAGAGGTAAATTACAGTAGCAGTTGAGGTATCCACACTACTATATTAATAGGGACGGCCAGTGCACAACGCAATCCTGTTGATACTGGGAGAGGGAACAACAGTGGCCTAGTGCACACAGCCTATCTGTGGAATTAGACGATGCAAAAAGAAACTTCCCTTACCTTACATTTTGAATCCCATTACGCCATCAGACAGTACACTAGGACCATACTGCTGGGAAAGTGTAGATAGCAGAGAAGGGGTGTTGTAGATAGAGGAAGCAGTTGGAATGGCTTTGTTGTGTGTGTTAACCCTTTCAGACTCATATGATGCAGAGGTTGCCAGATTAGCAATAAGAAATAGAGTTCTCTCACTCTTATAATTACCTCTGCAAAATTAGTTTTCTGCCCACAGCTAACTCAAAAACAACTGCAGAGGTTGAAGTAACTAAACTAAAGGTTCTAAATACCCCTGATGGTAACAAAGGCTTTAAAGTATCCCTAATAGGCTCAACATTGCGTCATATGTCGGAGAGGGTTAATAATCTGTATACGTCATTGAAATGTCCCCCGACTGGGTGCGAACATGATATGCATGTTAGGACGTACTACCACACCCACTAAATGTTCGCCTTGGCTGGGATTGAACCCAGGTCAAGCAGATTCACACATGAGCGTGCTATCCACTCCACACTGCGGCTCTAACCCGACTTTCAATGATTTTGGCTGAGGTAGTTTCAGCTTTGGCTGCGATGTCCCTGGAAGTCTGTTTGAGGGTAAGAAGGGCTGTGTGGGAGGTGACCTCATTAAGGTCAAGGTGTGAAAACCCCGGCCGTGCTAGCACAACCTGGGTTGGCGGCTTGTATGACAGAAGGACCCGGGGTAGGAGTGCACCTAGCCCTCTCCTGTATAGCAGCTAACAGCAACTCTTTCTCTGTTTTATTAATCGTTCTTCTCTTCTTCCTGTTGCCATTACCTTCTCTTCGTAGATACGGATTTAAAGTAGAAATTACGGTTTCTTTGGCCACTAAACCAGTAGATTTCAACCAGGGCCAACTATACCTGTATTAACCTTAACACCCTGATATATGAGATTGCTGTAGGCCTAATTCTCATATGGTAAGGAGTACGGTCGCCTCTTTGTATTGAAAAATGTAAGTATAAATGCCACAAGGGACTAGAGATCGGTGTTCCATAGAGATCCTGTAGTAAATAAGACATTAGCCATCTTTTTCTTAGGGCGCCATATTTGTGCCTCAATTGTCGAAGAACTATTGTTATATTTTGTTCTTAATATTGTACAAATGGCAGCACAATATAGGCTACATGTACAGTATATCCAATGATCAAACTATATATCCTGTCCCAGTAATCCCGAAAGTTTATTGCGGGTATGAAGATAGTTAAGTATACAGTGAGGAAAATATAATCAATGGCACCAAGATGGCTAAGGTTGGCTGATTTCTGTAACTATAGGGTCTAGTGTTCACTAGACAGCCTAATAAAACCAAGTTATATTAACTGTATACCTTGAATAAAACAGGGATGCCTGAATTAAGGCAGGTGACTGAAACCACAGCCCATGTGGATTACTTGGCCCATATTTTGATATATGTATGTACAGTATTTTATATTTTTATTTATTTAGTTTTTATTTTATGTTTTTAAGTTTTCTTTCAAGACTTCCATCAAGCTTATAAAAAAAAACCCAAGACCCCCCATTCGAAATATATTTGTACATTTTTCGGTAGAAAAATTACCTGACCAAAAGCCGGTTCTTCCTAGATTATAGGTTTACTATCGCTCGCCAGGAATTTAAGACATGTAAATCATAAATGGAACGTTACCGAACGTAGGGTCTTAAAATTCAACGAAAAAATGAGGCGAAAGGTCTTAAATTCGCCAAACTAATGGGGCAACCGTCTTGAAATGTCAACACTAATGGGTCTAAGCATGAGGGAGAAGGCGGGCCGGAAAAACCCCGTAATATTATGTATGTGTGTATGCATTCCTTTGCACTATCACAGTTGATCCTTATACTGTATCCTACTGTCTTATTCCCATGGGATTCGTAATACTTTTACCTATTTATCACTACTTGAACTCAAGATTTGCATCTGTGAATACACCGTGGCATGGTCAATAGCGTGTCTAACTGTTGATCGAAGGGTCGGTAGTTCGATCCCACCCCGTGCCATTGGTAGACGTCAGGAGTTAAAACACTCAGGTCTAGCAATTTGTGGCAAATGTCCAGTGAAGTCCCCCTAACGAGGGCACGCCCTAGTCCTGTCAATCAAGGGAGTGTACGGCGTTAAAAACTGCATCACATCATCTCTATCTTTATCTGAGATGGATTTATTACTAACTATTTACCTTTATAAGGGTATATTATCATGGACATTTTGATTACCCTTTTCATACCTCTTTATTGGGAGTTTTTTGTTTTTTTGCTGGACCCTCTCTCCCTCATGTTTAGTCTCATTAGTTGTTATATATTAATATGTTTGCCCCATTAGTTTGGCGATTGTTAAGACCTTTTGTAACATTTAGGTCTCGATTTATTTCTGGCAAGCTTATTGAAATGCCGGGTGTGAAGGGAATTTTATGGTCTCCTGAAATATCCCCAGGCTACCTTTAGGATCAACTTTTCCTGGTACCTGGCGCGGGGTACGAACCTCTGAAGGGAATTTAACCCCCCTAAAAACCCACAGGTTTTGAGATGCCTTGGGTGGGGTTAGTGACCCAAGCATCACCATCAGGCCCGCGCGCTAACCCACTGTACTACCACGGACGTACTAAAAGTATAGCAACCTTAGTCCGATTTTTAAGAACCAGGTGATAGTCTCGTGGTGTTATCACGTGATGAGTTTATTGGACTTACCATCTACGACTATTTTACGCTATACCTGACGTCAACTCGGGTTAGTATTATTGTGGGTGCGGGACATTTTCGAGGGCATTACACTTATAAATAAGGAGGAACCGGCCTTTGGCTGGAGCATTTTTCTACCGAAAAAACAAAAAACAAAAACAAATATCTCGAAGGGGGTAACTGGGAGTGTTTTATAAAGATTGATAGAAGTCTTGGGAGCAAGCTAAAACCTTCCACTTAACCCCTTAATTGTTGACAGTGTAATGTCATAAAGGTGAGGAGGAACAATAGGAGAGGGAAGGAAAATGCACCCCCCCCCCCCCCTCTCCCCTCAAAAGAAAAAACATAATAATAATAAATCATATGTGAGTACAGAACCAAACAGATGCTGGTAAATTATGTTTAATTGATTGGTGAAATTACCCCTTAGAGGATTATGATGAATTTTGACCGTTTATTCAGGCTACCATTAGACAATTATATACAGTTTAGGAACGATCTGTAGGAATTACAATATAAAGACCATCTCATTTAACCCTTTGACTCCCATATACCCTTCTTAGCCCGCAGAGTTATCAACCTTGTGTCACTTCCAATGCCGGCGATAATTTATTTTGGCCAAATCTATCATGTTAGCTGAAAAGGTAATAATAGTAGTAAACAAAGCACTCACCTAGTCCATTTTCGCCCAATAATAAGTCCCCAAATTGAAAGTTGAAAGTAGTTGCGTAGTTACCTAAGACTTTATTGTGTTTGGGGGTGTTCAGCCAACTTACAACTTCTCCCACCGTCTGGTTAGGATGAATGCAGGCATTTGAAGTAGTATTACGTTGAGTATGGACTATTTTCAGTACGCTCACATATTTATGTGATGTACGTACGCGCACAAGAGGAACCATGGTTACGCAAAGTATGACAAAGATGCATTTTGTAAAAATATTTTAATGACATTTTGAGTTAATTTTGTTCTTGACAAGCACACTTTGAGAGTATTTGGAGTATATAACCATTTAGTATAAATTGCTTTTTGACGCACAATTGTTTTGGGGACGTACACACACTCAGGATACGATCTACGGGTCCGCAAAGTACGCAGCACACAGACACACGTTTTTAATAGGTCACATTTTTTTCTTTCAATTATTTATCATTGAAATGCATTGGTCTTGTCTTGTATCCCTTACAAACACACTAATGATTGACACAGTCTTATAACAAAAAATCACAGGTAAATATTCCTAGAAACTACACTAATATTTACATGTCATATTCATGGTGCTTGAGAGGTGGGGGGGGGGGGGGGGGGGGGGCACTTGTGGTATGAATATGGAAGGTGTGGGTGAAATAGTTTCAGTGCTACAGATTTTTTGGGGGGCAAGTCCGTATATATACGGATGTGGCACTAGGCGTGACAACACCCCAATCCGTATATTTATTAGTGGCCCCTCCATCATTGACGAACATGCCTATTACATAAGGCATCCTCTTCAAACACTAATCCGCCGTAGTTTGAATCTACCGCGCAGAGCATTTAAAAACTGAGGAGCCTTCATCATGAGCGCACGCGACCTCACTCATGGCTTCAGTCATTATGAATTGGGTTCTCACTACGAAAAAACTTCGTAAAAAATAAAAACAAAAAGAAAATAAGAATAACTATCCAATAAGCTTTCCATCATATCGTGGATGTACTTGTGTGGATTTCTGACCAGACGCTGAATCAGGCGTCATTCCTCCTTCTTTGCTCTGCGCTCAGCCTGCCCGGACGTACCTTTCAGGCTCCGCTGGTTCCGCATTCGTGGCGTCCCTAGTGAGTTTTTTCTCATTTGTTTACTCTGGGATGTATCGAGTAAGGTTAGGATAGGCGTAGCAGGAGTGTCCTGGGCTGGTTGCCCGCAGTGCAATGTA
This sequence comes from Paralithodes platypus, assembly GCA_032716605.1. NCBI lineage: Eukaryota > Metazoa > Arthropoda > Malacostraca > Decapoda > Lithodidae > Paralithodes > Paralithodes platypus. Next base: position 20,207,226 of record CM064576.1, on the reverse strand, counting down.
TTTTGGGTCGTATGTATGGGGCATCTATTTCGGATGTACCCTCGTGGTCCTGTTGTGGACACGTGAACTTTTCACAGTTGGGTTAGTTGGTGATGCAGGCGGCTTTCATTACGCGTTAATTATTGCTGCCTTTTATCCTTCTGATGAGGTAAGCTGTGTGTTTGCTGACGTTCCCAGCGTATTTTTCTTCACTTAGTGAAGTTTTTTCTGGGTCCGTGTCAGGCTTCCCGGGGTGGGAAGTTATCGCTTCGGTGTGGTGTGTTGGCGGTGGTTCCTGTTGTGATATTCCAGTGTGTGTTTATATTTCAACTATTTTCATGCCGTCTACCTAGGCCTAGCCAGCCGCTCGTAGCTTTGCCACATGTCTAGTGTTATTATTTATTTTATAAATATGCCCTACTGTGTCATGTGTATCCGGGTTTTAGTTGTGTATTGGCTAATTCCTCGGACTATATTTGTTTCCTGGTTTAGTTGTGTATTGGCTAATTCCACGGATTATGTTGTGACCTTGGTTAGTCGTGCGTGTCTCTCCTCGTGTCGTATTGTTCAGATGGTGTCTGTTCAGGGGTTTGCCTTCCGGCGGGTTTTCTCGGTTTCACCATGAAAAATCCTGACCGATGAGCAGTGTTGGGCCACACGTGGTTTTTAACACTGGCTGGTTCCCCGGCGAGGGGAGGTGTCTGTGGCTCTCCAGGACTGCGTCTCTGTGGGTGCCTGGTTTCAGGCCTCCTTTAAAATTCCCGGCGGGATGGCTGTACCCATCCTTACATATATATTTAGTTATATATAAAGAAACGACGTTCTTGAGAACACTCGTTTTTTATAGGTTTTTCTACCTGGTTTACGACAACCACGGGGAAAACCTAGCTGTTGTTTAGGCGTTCCTCCCCGGCGATCTTTTACAAAGAAGTGGGGTCAGGAACTTGTGGGGTTAACTTTTAGACTTCTCACCCGGCGGGTGCACCTGAGCAGGGTGGGATAAAACGACTTAGGTCTCTTATAGTTAACCAATCCATTTGAGTGATACTCTGTGTATCGCTGCCTTTACTCTTACGGCAATTGAAGGATCAGTGAGGTTTAACCAAATCGATTTCCACACCCGGCGGGTGCCCCTAAGTAAAGGAACTAAGGAATTTATAAACAAATTCAATTTCGATTAACCTTAATTGGGTGATACTTTCAGTATCGCCGCCTTCTATTTTTACGACGATCGTTTGGGACAATTCGTTAAAAAATCAGATCTCGTATATTCCTGCCCTGGGCTATTCTACTAAAATATTTCAAGGGCCGGCGTCTTTATGAGGGGGGGCTTTGTTACAAAATTGAATCTTGAGACAGTCACCACCTCCTACAGACTATAAGTGCCATACTGGACCATTATATCAGAGGGTATTCTTCATGTTCTTTAGCTAAGAAGATTTGTTTAGCCTCTTTACACCCAGCCGCGTGGCGAGATGTGTTAGCTGTGTCTTTGCATCCCGTTACCCGGCGGGTTATTAACACTTGTATGCGAACACTTGGGTTAACCTTATGAGCATTAATTCCTGGAAATTTTTCTTATTTTTCCAGAGCTGAGCTCCGGCGGACCAATACAGACCCGGCGGTAGTTCCTCACACCAGTCTCTGTCATGGCTAATGTGACCCCAGTTTTTGCCCTGTGCATTACCCCTACTTGCGCGGGTATCCCAATTTTTGCACATACCCTTTGCATAAGGTGTGTTAGATGTCTAGACCGTTCAAGGGGTCTCTGGGTTACACTTAATTGTTCATTTTGCTCCCAATTAGCCAATAAAGTCCTGTGTGACAATGACAAGACCGCGGCGGTAGCGTTGAGAGAGGTCAGACAACAAATGTCGGCCTACACTACCATTGTCGCACATAAGTCACTTCAATGTGACAACGTCCCACTTTGGGATAAGTTGCTGTCAGAGCACCCTCCCCCTAAACGTACCTCTAGAGTAAGGGGTTTTAAGCCGACAGAGACTAGCCAGGGTTCTGTATCGTCTGTGGATACGTTTAAACGCCCGAGAGAGCCTACTCCCCGGCAGCCACCTCCTCGTCGCAGGCGAGATCGAGGTCAAGGTCACCCCTCAGACAACGGTCTTCAAGTCGGGCCTCTTCCCCGGCTAGTAAGAAGTGCAAGACTGAAGCTTCCCCCAGGGGCCATGGTGGTGATTCTTCCAAACCTAGGTCTAGTTCGCGGTCACACCGTAGCCACAAATCCTCCAAAAAGGATTCCCATAAGAAGTCCTCTCGACATTCTACTAAGTCTAGTGCATCTCATCGTACCTCTACACCTGACAATGTTTCTGTTACAGCCTCAGAGTATAGTGAAGCGCCTGTCCCTAAACAAGATTTACCTATTGATATTTTAACCCTAGAAATGGAAAGTTCAGGATATTCAATAATTGAGAATGTTTCAGACTCTCAAGAGAGCGTAGGCCAGAGCCTCGGTGTTTGGCGGTTTGCTCAGCCAGGGTCTGACCATCCACGTCCGACTCATACGAGTCACACAGTAGCCGATGTCCACAGGGACGCGGCGACCCCATCCTCTATCCCTGATTTATCTTGGAAACAAGGTGCCCCTGCCTCGGCGGGGTCTTCTCAGGAGGATCGGGAGGAACAAGATGAAGTGTCATTAATTTCAGATAGGGAAGGACAAGGGTCAGGCTCAGGCCTGGACGCCGCCCATGATAATACTAATTCACCTGAAAGTTCTGCACCTAACCAGTTTGTTACAGCACAAGAAATTGATGGGTTACTTACTCATGCTCTATCAAAATTCTTTAATCAACAACGAGAAAACCCCACAATGGACTTGGGGGCTCCCTTGACAGGTTCTGCGGTACGGCCTCTGATAACGTCAATCGATTTATCTAAGATTCCTAACCCTCCTACTCTGTCACCGGCAGGGAGCTCTAAGCCAGCTACGGCGGCATTCACTACGTCAAATGTCAGGGTCATTACGGATGTTAATCCACCCCCTCTAGACAAAGCGCCTCTTAGAAAGGTAGCTATGCCCCTGCTTTATGGGCCAGACGAGTCATGGGTCCCTTTGAACCCCTCTAAGCCAGAGCTTGCCCAGCCTACCTTGTCAGGGGAACTCCCGGTACCACGTGAGTGGTTTATCCAGGGAAATAAGTCTAAGAAATTAAGGGCATTGGATGCCTTGGGTAATGTTTTGGACGTAAATATCAAGGCTATACCTAGTTATTATCATCAGGATTATTTTGTTTATGCATCTAAGCCTGCTTTACCCCCTGCCTCAGCTTCAAAACTTTTTTCAGACTGGTCTAAGCTGGATGGGTTTAATGATATTAAGGCTCTGTCGGCTATTACTCCTGAACTAGATTTACAGACCGTCACAGACGAGACAGCTAATCCAGTGTTGAAGGTGGGACAGTTGGGACCAGGACCTTGGGTGGATTGGGAGGTAGAGGCTCAAAACTTTGCAACCACTTTCACTTCTAAATCTTCCCACCAGATCCCTCAGGATACACATTCATGGTTCTCAATGCCGGTAGGTTCTGCCGGCGGAGTTCCGTCAGCTTTATTTTCTTTTTTAGCTGCCCCTAAGATTAATCTTTGTGAACTAAAGGAACCATTCATTACCCCTACCCCTTCTCACCTAGACAGAGAATTTAGGCTAAGGGGAAAAGCTTTCCGCCTGTTTTCACAGTACATAGTTTCTCAACAGGTGGCTAAGTCTTTACTCAGGTCTACTCAGGCAATCGCAGACGCGGATGCTCGAAGATCAGTTGAATTATCCCGGCGTCTGATTCTTCAGTCGTCAATTCAATCCTTAGGTGACATACGCACAGCCTTACTTGAGGCGGTGCGAGCACGACAGGATCTTAGGATGTCATTAGTTCGCAAGCTGCCTGATCGCATTGCTAACCAGGTGGTAATGTCCCCAGTACTTACACCTTCTTTAATGTCCCCTGATGTATGGCGAACAGTGTTTAACATGGCACAGGCCGTGAAGCACAGTCCCGCACAGGCTAAGAAACCCGCATTTAACTTCCCCAAACCTAAGCCTCCTACTAAAGCTCAGCCAGGGGGTTCTAAGCCGTTTCTTCCGCCTAAGTCCTCCCAATCCCCCCTGGGTCAGTTCAGGCATAGACAGAGAGGGTTTTCAGGACAGAGGGGACGCGGCCAGTATAAGCCGGGGCAGGGCCAGTCTTCGGCCCACACCACCCAGCCGGCGAAGCGTCCAACACCACCAAACCCACCATCAAAAAACTAAAGTCTTTCTCACTCCCAGTGCCTACCTTAGAGCCGGAGGAACCGAGGGAAGTACAGCCGGCGAACCCTTGTCTGCTAACTGGGTCGTTCCGAACGTGTCACCAAGCATGGCCGTTAAAAACCTGGGCACGGATGGTGGCACGCAAAGGCATCACTTGGCAGTGGCTCCGGCGACCTCGCTTACGTCAGCCGACAACGGCAAATTGTGTTTCATTAGAGGTGGAGTTGCTGGTCCAGGAGATGATTGCCAAGAATGTCATCATCCCGGTACCCCCAGATTACCCTGTATTCACGTCAAAACTGTTTTTGGTTCCCAAACGGGACAGTGTTCAGATGAGGCCGGTCGTAGACCTGTCGTATCTGAATCTTCACATTTACAACGAGTCTTTCAGAATGTTAACAGTTCATCAAATCAGGCTAACACTTCCGCCGGGTGGCTGGATGTGTTCCCTAGACCTGACAGACGCCTATTGGCACGTGTCGGTCAACAAAAGATTTCAAAGGTTTCTGGCCTTGAGGATCAGGCACCAAAATTTTGTTTTTCAGAGGATGCCGTTCGGTTTGAACCTAGCACCTCGATTATTCACGAAACTAGTCCGGCAAGCCCTGATGCCATTGTTAAAACAGGGAATCAGAGTGTTGTGGTATCTAGACGACTGGCTGGTGGTGGCAGAGACACAACAATTATGCATAAAACATGTCAATATCATTTTAAATCATGTCAAAACTCTAGGCTTCAAGGTAAATCTGGTAAAGTCAAACCTTGTTCCCTCAAGAGTAATTCAGTGGATAGGGCTGGTCTGGGACACCGCCGCTCTCACTCTGAGTCAGAGTGTGGACAATCGCAACAGGTTTCGCAGGAAACTGTTCAGGTTTCTTCACAGTCTGACTACGACACGAAGAGTCTGGGAGTCTCTGGTCGGCTCTCTCAACTGGATTCAGCTAACTGTCAAGTTGGGCCGGTTGAAAGTAAAACGATTAATATTGGAAGGCAACAAATATTTCCCACTCTTACCGGCGGGAAAATTATGGCCCATACCAAAATTAATCCACACCTTACTAGCGGTCTGGGCGAAGAGGGAAACATTGCACTCAATCATGTCATGGACCTCTCCTCCTCCAACGGTATTGGTAGACACGGATGCGTCAGGCACCATAGGGTGGGGATTTCAGTCAAATCAGGGGCACCAGGGTCAGGGACTTTGGTCCCACTTAGAAATCTCTCACATAAATGTCAAAGAGTTACTAGTCCCCTTGTATTTCCTTCAGGCTCACGGCCCGGCGTTACGGGGCAAGTCAGTGGCCTTCAGAATGGACAATCTGAATGCAGTTCACTGTATTCAGAAACAAGGGTCAACGAGGTCAAGGAAGTTGCTACTCGTGTCGGAAGAGATTTTTGTTCTAGCCACCAGTCTAGATATTTATCTTCACGCATCTTATCTCCCAGGCGTAGCGAACGTCTGGGCAGACGCTCTGTCCCGGAGACAGAGCACGACAGTAGAATGGGAGCTCAAGCAACCCATTTTCGACCTAATGATTGCGGAGCTCTCCCATCCACAAGTGGATCTTTTTGCGTCCGAGGAGACTCACAAGCTCCCTCTATACCTCACCCGCCGGACGATAACGCCGGCAGGGGGGCCAGACGCCCTAGTGACAGACTGGAACAGATGGAGCTCCATCTATCTGTTTCCGCCGCCAGATGCGTCACTAATGTGCCACGTAGTGAACAAACTACGAGTTTATCGAGGCTTAGTCTCGCTAATCGCGCCCCTGTGGCCAGCGCAGGTGTGGTGCCAGCAGTTAATAATGTGGTGCCCGGACCCGGTATCGCTCCCGGTCGGGTACTTCCACTTAGACACGATTGGCAACCTAGAGACCTCGCTGACTTTTGCATTATGGACATTCAGGAGGCCAAGTGGCTAGCACCATACGGTAGGGATGTGACCAATAAATTGCTCAATCAATATACTCGGTCTACTAAGCGACAATATCAATCTCATTGGAAAGCTTTTACTTCTTGGATTGTTAGTACGGAACAAACTGTACCCTCAGTGGCATTGGTTTTTAATTACTTGAACTATCTGTTTGAGCAGAAACGTTTATCTGTGGTTACTTTGAAGAATCACTTAACTGCGATTAGAGTGCCCTTTTTCGACCTTACAGGTCTATCCATACCGGTGGCGGAGGAAACAGGATTTATGAGAGCGTGTTTTAAACTCCGCCCACCTCCCCGTCAGCTCATGCCTACTTGGTCTCTGGACAAAGCTTTGTCTTTACTTCATTCTCGTCTGTATCAAAATACTGCAGACTTTGCTTTAATCTTAAAGAAGGCAGTTTTCCTTTTGGCTTTGGCCACCGGAAACAGAGTGTCTGAGCTGGCGGCGATGAGCAACACACCTAATTGTCTTAGGTTTGGTAGACTTAATGATTCAATTTCCATTGCACCCTCCCCGGCGTTTGTAGCCAAGAATGAGCATAGTGCACACGTGTTTTCTGAATTCACGGTGCCGGCGTTAAAAAGGGGAAAGGTGCATCATAATTTATGTCCAGTGCAAGCTCTAACCAAATATTTAAGAATAGCTCCTCATAACCCCCAAGGTGCTTTATGGGTAGCGAGTACGGGTAAACGCTTACTTAAACGGCGATTAGCCTCTCTTCTGGTAGAAGTCATTAAAGAGAGTAATCCCGGCGTTGTGGGTAGGGCCCACGATTTACGCAAGTGGGCGGCCTCTTTACGTTTCCTGAAAAACTTTTCAGTTGAAGATATTGCGTCCACACAGTTGTGGGCGTCTAATCATACGTTTCTCTCTAGATACTTGTCAGTTGCTCTAGACAAACCTTCCTTACCATGTATAGCTTTAAGGCAGAGGGTCTAGGTGGCCCTGCAGTCACTTATGTTTATTTTCAAGGAAGGGGGGGGGGGGGGTGCAGTCAGTTGACATAGGACACCCTAGACCCCGCCGGAGTATGAGAGCTGTGATACAATTTAAGGTTGAAATGTGATATGAAAATTTCTCTGCGAGAATTTGTGCTAGTACAAAGTTTAGTACAAGACAACGGTGTTGTTATAGTAGTTTTAGCTGCGAAAGCAATGTAACATTAGTTCAATGGAGTTCATTAGCAATTGATCTCCACATGTATTTTGGGGTTTATGATGTGCACATATAAACTTATAACTTATTATTTTTGTCACCACTCGTTGAGTGGGGTGCCTTTTGTAACTACAGATCTGTGTTCAGAATCTTCAGGGTTACCTATTTTTGTCAGGCAGGCTTCTTTGAAGCACGCACCTGCCTGAACCCCCCTTTTTCTTGTATATTTCCGGCCTACGCCGTATTAAATACATTTTTCAAAAGTAAGAATACTATGTGGTTGTTTTTATTATCTGCTTTTCTAGAGTTATGATATGATTACAAATGTCCCCCTCCAGTCTTAGATATCAGGCATGTTCGTCAATGATGGAGGGGCCACTAATAAATTATAGGTTTGACTCCTGTAAGGAGATAAAGAAAACCTAATATTTAGTAGTGGCCCCGTAATCATTGACGACTGGGGCCCTCCCGACCGTCCCCTTCCCATTCGTTGATGTATTAAGGATTTTGGTTTACTTGATATGTCAGTGAAGGAGGAATGACGCCTGATTCAGCGTCTGGTCAGAAATCCACACAAGTACATCCACGATATGATGGAAAGCTTATTGGATAGTTATTCTTATTTTCTTTTTGTTTTTATTTTTTACGAAGTTTTTTCGTAGTGAGAACCCAATTCATAATGACTGAAGCCATGAGTGAGGTCGCGTGCGCTCATGATGAAGGCTCCTCAGTTTTTAAATGCTCTGCGCGGTAGATTCAAACTACGGCGGATTAGTGTTTGAAGAGGATGCCTTATGTAATAGGCATGTTCGTCAATGATTACGGGGCCACTACTAAATATTAGGTTTTCTTTATCTCCTTACAGGAGTCAAACCTATAATATATGGTCATGGCACTCTACGGGTTAATCTGAATAAAATCGTCTAATAATAGCCAGACAACAGAAAAAGAAATGCATCATAGTATCTTCTTATGGCTAATGAAATTAGCCCTAGACATATTAAAAACGTGTGTGTGTGTGTGTGTGTGTGTGGCGTACTTTGCTTTCATTAATTTCATTGGAGGTGTTTGGTGTTGTGGTGAAATTAATAAACTATAGATTATCAGTAGGTTCAGGGATATTTCGTAGCGAGGCCGGTCTATATGATCTGTGCCCCATGAATATTTTTTCCTCTCACTTAAACAGTAGGCTACCATAGCGCGGTTGAGAATATGTATATGATTAAATTAATATCTAGTATTCGAGAATGGATAATAAGTCGTAGGTTTGTGCATAAACTTTTAACCGTCTTGGTGGTGTAATGGTTAGAGTGTTTATAAATCTGTGTGTGATAACCCAGGTTCGAATCCCGGTGGATCACATAATTATGTGCTTTCATTAATTTCATTGGAGTTGTTTAATGTTGGTGTGAAATTAATAAAATATAGATTTTCTGCGTGTCCGAAGCGTCGGATAACCCCTTCCATGAGGATCTAGTACGTAATTTATAATTTGATTGCGGTTATCATTCGGCGATTTACTGTAGCTTAAGAACAATCAGTTAATCTTCAACCACCACAATTTCATCCTCGGCTGTATAGAATTTCCTAATGATAGCAAAATAGAATATAGAAAAGCGACCTCAATTATTGAAAGGAATCATTATAGTTTTGTGCTTGGAGACGAGACACTACGCAAACCCAGTCCTCAAATCCAGTCTTTTCTTTTCAATTCTAATTATCCCTTTCAATATTTGAGAGCTCTTTTTACACTTTTATTATGGCTATCAGTAGACGATTTTATGCCAGTTAGGCATGATCTCTAGGAATCAAAGGTGTCAAAGCCAAATAATGTATGCCTATGACTCCCACAGATCCTTCCTAAGCTAAATTAAACCATCTAAGGATAGCTAGATGGACTGTTTAAATGCGCCCAATTCCTCAATGGGATATTAAAGATGCTATTTTAAAGTTATGCTTCACAGTATCTATTATGTCTTGGAAGGAATAACATGATCAAAAAATATTAATTCCGGTCATGAATCCATATATACAGTATATATACACGGTATTATAAGCTATATACAGTATATATTTTTGTCTATGTGAATGAAGGATACATAAGGCAAAGCTGCCTGTGACAAGAGAGCCAAAATCAAGGTACGTTAGAGTCAAAATGTCTTGACACATGGAACTTGAAGCAGTTTAGGTTATAGGATGAGGGAAAGATATATTGAGAGAGATATAGATTGAAGCCTATACGGCAATCAGATGGAGATAAGGCGTCGTAAATGTTTTAAATATCCGGCCCCTGATTTAACACCTTGCTTGGAGGGGTATAAGTCTAGATATCTATAGTCTTTAAGGGGAGATGGGTCGTTTTTCTAGACCCCCTTCTCCCTCATGTTTAGCCCCATTAGTTTTCAGATGTTAAGATGTTTACCCCATTAGTTTGTCAATTTTAAGTTCTTTTGTCTCATTTCTTTGTCAATATTTAGACTTTTCGTGCTATTTAGCTGTCGATTTTTTCCTGGCGAACGATAGTGAGCCTGTAATTTTGGAAGAACCCGCCAAATTTGTCTACCGAAAAATTTACAAATTAATCTAGAAGGGGGATCTAATGGATGTTTTTTAAGTTTGATGGAGGTCTAGGGAGGAAACTAGAAAAATAATAAAAAGATACATAAATGAGCAAATGAATATGCCCATCTTCCCCTAAGTAGGCCAGAAATATTGGCCTCTATCCTCTGTTACTAAAAAAGGGTAGAGCAAATGGGCTGTAAATTTCCACATCTATTCCCCGATGAACCCTTCCCTAATGGTATAAATAATAGCTCGATTACTCAAGCTTGATTTGATTTACAGAGGTTAGTGGATAAGCTGTTCGGTCTAATTATAGTAAACAAAATGATAACCTAAGCGTTGTTTAACATTATGCTCAGTGGCCATTGCAAGTGGCCACCTATCCGGGCGGATGGGACTCGATAGCCTTGGCGGGCAATCTATCTAGGGGAAAAAACCCTACACAAATTACCGATGGGCGTGTCGCCTATCGGTAATTTGTGTAGGGTGCTTGTGTAGGGCTAATCGGTGCCACTTACAGGTGGCGATTTTTATAACATACAACAACAACAAGAAGTTATCCATTTTTACCACTTTATCGCTCATATACTTTAAACTTTTTATATATACAGTATTCTAGACGACGTATACAGACTAACACACATAACAAAGCCCCTCCAACAGCTTCCTATCTCTCCAACACCCCTTCTCCCCTTTCTACACTTTTCAGAAAATAGGAAAAATGGAAAGTAGCTACGAGGTGCAGTTGTAAAGGCTTATCCCTCAATACCTTCACCTGACCTGATTCTAGCATACCTTTACTTGTAGTGGATCCTTACCTATTCCAGGGGAAAAAAGTGGAAAATTAGGGGCCCCAACATGGCCACCAGGCGCTATTATCGAATTGTGTGCCCGTAATTTAGACAAATACCTATGGCGTTAGAGGTAGTTCTCACACCCACTGATTGTTTTTACTCCACTTTTACTCTTTCCAAACACACACACACTCTCTCTTTTTTTTCTCTCTCTCTGGTCCTTCTCTTCATCCATGCTTACTTCCTTCATCTGTCCTTCCTTCATCCTCACTTTCCTCCCTTCCCTTCCATCCTTTCACTCACCTGTATCAGAACAAGCCATGTACTGTATGCTTCCTTTCTTCCTTCCTACTTTATTCCTCCCTCCCTCTTTTCTCTTTCCTTCCCTCCCTCCTTTTTTTCCTCCCTTCCTTCCTTCTTGCCACTTTCCTGCATCAGAACCAGGGATGGCCTGAGGGCTATGTGATTTGGGGGGGGGGGGGACTTTTGACCAACTTGATCCGTTCTATGGTTCTGTGTTGAAGTTTGAGAATGTAACAATTAAGCTCATCACTCATTTAGAAGGAGCAAACGTTTTTAACGAGGGCCGACATGGTTTCAGACAAGGTCGTTTGTGTCTTTCGCAGCTGTTGTGCCACTATGAAACTATATTAGAGGACATACAACCTGGCATCAACAGATGTTATCTACCTCGATTTTGCCAAAGCCTTCGATAAGGTACATCATGGTATTTTCCTCCACAAACAAAGGGAACATGGCATCCGCAAGAGGTTGGGAGAATTGCAATACAGTTTTCTCTCTGATCGGACCCAACAAGTAACTGTGCATGGAAGCCTGTCTGAACAGAGCCAAGTTATCAACAGTGTCCCTCAAGGCTCAGTACTGGGCCCATACTGTTGATAATGATAATGATAGAGGACATTGACAAGGATCTACAGCACTCTCACGCCACATCCTTTGCCGATGATACCAGAATCACCAGGAAAATCCAAGCAGAAGAGGAGGTAGCCCTATTGCAAGAGGACATAAACAGTGTGTTTGCTTGGGCAGCAGATAATAACATGTTTCAGTTGCTCAGGTATGGCCCTCTACAAGATATAAAGCAAACAACAGAGTACAAATGCCAAAACCAACTCATAATGGCCACAGACCATGTGAAAGACCTAGGAGTTCACATGAGCACTGGATTGACCTTCTCCCATCACATCAATGAAACAACCAAGACTGCCTGGAAACTAACTGGATGGATTCTGAGAACCTTCCAACCACGGGAGAAGGACTGTATGCTGTCTCTCTGGAAATCTCTGGTGCTTCCAAGACTAGAGTACTGCTGCCAACTTTGGTCACCTCACAAAGTGGGGGACATAGTTAAACTAGAAGCAGCCCAGAGGATATTCACCAGCAAAATAGAAGGACTGCAACTCTTCAATTACTGGGGAAGACTGCTGCACTTGGGACTCTACTCCCTCCAGAGATGCCGTGAGAGGTATTCGATAACATACATTTGAATTTTTTTGGAGCATCTGGTGCCGAACGTGGGCCTGCAGGTCAACAATCACCCCAGAAGAGGTCGGCTATGCTTCGTGAGGAGGACAGGTGGTGCATCCCAAAGGGTGAAGACACTAATTCACCACAGCTTCACTTTTACGGGGACACGCATCTTCAACTCAGTCCCACGGGAAATAAGTAACCTGACAGGCATTACACCAGACAGCTTCAAGAACAAACTAAATAAGTGGCTGGCTACAGTTCCTGACCAGCCTCCAACACCAGGATACACCAGCACCAGTACCAATTCCTTACAGTTAATGGTCCACAACATGGGAGGGAAGGAGCTGCCTGGAACCAGCGGACATCCACGTTAGCTGTGTCCATTGGGACGAGATTCATCTAAGGTGAACTAAGGTGAACTAAATACTGACAAGTATCGTTGTAAGTCTTTCAAAGTCCTCTGATCACTCCCCACTTTTGACCAACTCGGTTATTTGTCACCAACTTAAAAAAGAAAGAAAAAGAAAATAAATAAAAAAGTAATCTCGAAATTTATGAAAAAAGGAAAATCTCCAGAGACTAGTCTCAAACCTCCATTCTCCACTTTTGACCAACTAAGTAATTTGTTTACCTACTTTGTTAAAAACGTACTTTCGACGATCTGGCCTTTCATGTAAAAATAAATATCCACTACCTATTTTAGACTAACTGTCATGTTTTGACCACCTCATTAACAAATATTGGCCCCCCCCTCCCCAAGTTGGGCCATCCCTGATCAGAACATGCCACGTACTGTATACTTCCTTTCTTCCTTCCTACTTCATTCTTTCCTCCCTCTCTTCCCTTTCTTCCTCCGTTCTTTCCTTCCTCCCTTCCACTTACCTGTATCAGAACAAGCCATGTACTGTATGCCACAAAAGTTCTTCTCGGTCCTGATACAAGCGGTGTAGTCCTGGTTGGAGAGCTGCAGGCCCGTAGTGACGTCGTAGTTATAAGAGAACACCCTCCCCGTCACCCCCTGGAAGTACTGCAGGCACGAGGATGGAGCTGAATAAAAGAGTAAAGCATAACAAGAATATTAGGAAAAATGCACATACTTATATTCAACTGATTGCTATATAACAGTAACATTTATTTACGCTTATTTGCATCATTGCAGTTAATATTTCAGAATATATATATATATATATATATATATACTGTATATATACAGTATTATATACTGTATATACTGTATATATACTGTATATATATATATATATATATATATATATATATATATATATATATATATATATATATATATATACACAGTACTGTATATACAATATAATCAGGAAATTATATTTTTAGTGTCAATTTAGAATGGTCCAGAGGATGGCAAGCAGCCATGACATAGGCTCCTGGACCCTTCCTTCTCTCTCTCTCTCTCTCTCTCTCTCTCTCTTTCTCATACGTCTCATACATCTCTTTTCGGTAGAAACACGGAAGCTGCCAAGTCAACTTATTAAAGTTTTTAAAACACTCAATGGGTTTGACAATGTGGATTAGGCCTACAGTACAAATTTAGTCTCAATATGAATACAACACGTGATCATGGCTGGAAGGTAGAATTAAAAAGGTTCAGCACTAGAATTTGTGGACATTTCTTCACATATATTATCTGTTCTAACTTGAACAAACTTCCCACATAAGCTTTAAATTGTTCTTCAGTAGAGCAGTAGATAGTATTTTACACAGTTTGTAATAAGTGTAGTGCACTACACAGTCTCTTTCCACTTTGAGTAACTCCCCGGTATGAGGATATACAGCCTAGTTCACACATTCACGAGTGAAAGCCCGAGTTGTCACGAGTCCGCACTTTTTGGAACTCGCGTAACGACCTACTGTCAAAATCAGTAACTCGTAGTGACTCGGGCGACTCGTGGACACTCGAAGTGGCTCGGGCTGGTCCGGCAAAATTTCACCCCTGCAAAAATTTTTGACCGGTTGTCTGGCAACTCTCAGTGACTCTCAATGACTCGTTGCGACTCTTAGTGACTCGTAACTACTCGTAAATGACTCGTGAACACTTGCAGCAACTCGCAATTACATAAACTTAATATTAAAATGTCAAAGATCATACCTAACTAAAATATAACTTGAGAAATTATACAAGAATCATAGAAAATGAGAAATAACAAAATAATAGCATATTAATAAATAAATATATATATATATATATATAATACAATGATAAATCATAAAACTCAATATATATATACAAATATACCAATATAAATAATTTATACAGTCAGGTCTCGATATGTTATTTATGCATCAAATGTCTGTCTGTCTATCTATCTCCCTTATACATAAATATAACTATGTCTTATTTGGTATTTTTGTAATCTATGAATAATTTCTAATGGGATTGAATTGATAAATATAATATCCTTCCAGCACACAAATAATAAAATGAAAAAAAGAGTCAATACAATATTTTTTTTTCTTTTCAGAAACTTAAGTCCGTCTCATTTATGTTCACATTTTATCGATCGCTTGGATCTAGCAACTCTCTGTCTATCTATCTATCTAATGCATCTATCTATCTCCCTTATACATTAACGAAACTATGTCATATATGGTCTTTTTGTAATCTAGGAATAATTTCTAATGCGATGGAATTGAAAAATATAATATCCTTCCAGCACATAGATTACAAAGAAATAACAAAGTATCAACTAAAGATTTTCCCTTATCTTCTCCAGATCGACGTTCAGCTAATTGGTGTGACAATCCGACCGATGGAAGATTGCCTTGTATTTTATTTTTATTTTTTGTTGTATCTTCTTTTTTGTGCATGGTATATTTTCGCCTTGAAAGTGTGTCTAAACAAAATGACGGGGGATATATTTTAACATGTTTTTAATTGACATTTGTATCATTTTTTCTGATTATGAGTTGTTGGAAAATGTTGTCTTTACTTCCATCATATCGGAAATTATTATTCACAGACTATATAGAGACCAAATAACATGACAGTAGGTGTGGTATGGGAGGGCATGGGACACCGCATATACTGTATATCCGGGTTGATGGGACTTGTTAGCCTTGGTCGGTAACCCATCTAGGGGACTAAACCTGATACAAATCGGTACTGCTTACATAAGGGTGAAGCAGGTTAGTGGATGCACTAGCCGAACACCACTGTAGAAAAATAGTGCTAAAAAGATACATAGAGGGCCTTGGGGTTTGACGGGTCCTAAATTGAGTGGCAATCCTGTAAGTCCTTCATTAAACTGGCATGGGTTGTCCCCCTTACAGGTGATAGGTCCACTTGGGGGCATTCTGTGTATGGCCACCCTCATTAAGGGGAATAATTAAGGCACCCAGCAATAGATAGATAGATAGACAATGGGAGGCATTCCCGGCATACTCTTAACGCAATCTTTCCAACTTTCAGTGACTCTCAGTGACTCGTGTCGTACTCTCAGTAACTCGTATCGTACTCGTAGTAACTCTTGGTGACTCGTATCTACTCCTAATCCGAAAATGACCGTTAAAATTCAAATTTTCAACCATTCGCAGGTCACTTGCGCCCCACTCGTGGTAACTCGTAGTGACTCTTAGTGGACTCTATTGCACCCGTGCTAACTTATGGTGTTGACTCGTGAAAATTTGCTCACTCGGGCTCATTTTTGCCCGAGTTACCATGAGTTCCAACATCCATGGTAACTCGGCCTCACACTCGTGAATGTGTGAACCATGCCTAACCCTTCCTTTTAACTCTTTCTAACTAACTCTAGTTCTATCTCTAATTCTTTAGCTCTCTCTCTCTCTCTCTGTCTGTCTCTCTCTCACACACAGACAGACACACACACACACACACACATTGAGATAGGGAAGGAGACGAGGCCAAACACAAGGTCTCATGTTTATTGTCCTCGTAGGCTCACAGGGTCTTATGCTTACGAGGAGGTGGAGATAGAGAGTTACATAGATACACAGTCTACACAGACCTTGCGGTCTCTACTAGGTAGTCCGGACTTAATGCTAAAATAGAATTTGCTACAAAGTGGAAGGCAAAGATAGCAAAGCAGAAGGCTCTCTCCCCACCCATACCTCTCCCTCCGACTGTTGGTCGGCATGAAATTTAGTTGGGGAAACAAGTCCCCCAGCAGAATGAGAAAAACTTCTACTGGGAAATTTATAGTTGAGAACGAAGTTGAGAAATATTATATACTACTGATGCTTAACTTTTGTGTTTTGTTTGTTAACCTATATTATTCCTACCTCCTCAAAATGAATGTCTAAACTTCTTTTGAATGTCAATTGTCTTACATTGTACCACTTTCTCTGGCAATTTGTTCCACTCGATGACCACACTGTAGGTGAAGAAGTGCTTTGTGACATCGAGATTCGCCCTCCTGGTTTTTAATTTCATTCAATTTTCATGAGTTAATGAACTATTATCTATTTTGAAAAGTGAATCTACATAAATTTTGTCCCGAGTTAATGAACTATTATCTATTTTGAAACGTGAATCTACATACATTTTATCAAATCCTTTTAGTATCTTGAAACACTTGATTAATTGACCTCGCAATCTTCTTTTCTTAATTTTTTGTTTTTGTTTTTTAGTTTATCATGATATGATTTATTTCTTAGTGTCGGAATGAACTTTGTCGCTCAACGCTGCACCGACTCAAGTTTCTCAATACCTTGCTCAGATAAGGAGACCAAAATTGCAGGTCATATTCAAGATAGGGCCTCATTATGCTTTTAAATAAAGGTACTATTATGTTCTAATTTTTATGAGTAAAATTTCTATTAATATATCCCAATGCTCGATTGGCCTTGTTCGCAGCTGCTGCACATTAATCGGAGGTCTTTAGGGTTTCAGATAAAAAAAAAAAACCCAGGTCTTTAACTAATGCACTTGTTTTGATTGGCTGGCCTTTCATTTTGTATTCATATTTTTTGTTTTTATTACCTATTTGCAAGACCTGGCACTTGTCAACATTGAATGGCATCCGCCATTTTTCCGACCACTCTACTATTTCTTCGGTCCTATCTTTGTGTCATCAGCGAACTTTGAGATACTATTATTTAGTTCAACATCGATGTCATTTATATAGATTAGAAACAAACTGGCCCCAGGACCGATCCCTGAGACACTCCTCTATAAACTGGCTCCCACTCAGATTCTACTCCATTTATCACAACTCTTCTGTTTGTCAGCCAGCTTCTTACCCATGCATGAATTTGTTCGTTAATGCCCAACATTTCCAATTAATTTTCAATAATTTTCCATGAGGTACCTTATCGAACGCCTTTTGGAAATCTAAGTAAATTATGTCTAATGATTTAATAGAGTCGTTATATGTAAATAGTTTATTATAAAATTCTATCAAATTTGTTAGGCATGACTTACTGGATCTAAAGCCATGTTGGCTATCTCTGATTAACTTGTTTGACTCCAAATAATCTACTATCTTGTCTCTTAGAATTGTTTCCAGATTTGTCCTATGATTGATGTTAAACTGATTGGTCTATAATTACTTGCTTGGGCTTTATTTTCTTTTTTAAATATTGGTGAAATATTTGCAGTTTTCCAATCACTGGGTACGGTTTCCTGGTTGAGCGTCAAGTTAAATATGTTAATCAAGGACTGAGCTATTTCTTCTTTCACGTTTTTCAGAATTCTTGGGAGAGAGAAAGAGAGAGAGAGAGAGAGAGAGTCATAAGATATATAACTAGGTGCGTGTGTGTGAAAGAGAGAGAGAGCGAGAGAGTCGTAAGAAACATACATACACTGTATGTCAGAGAGAGGGAGATGGAGAGAGAGAGAGAGAGAATTACATAGAGTTACATGTACTGTATACACTGATCACAAACCCTACGATCCAAACGAGGTTGCCAGGACTTATTTCTAGTAGAGATGGCAGAACCCCAAATATAGAAAAGCGGAAGAAAAGGATAGCATAGAGAATGAGAGGGGGGGGGGGCGTGCAGGCAGATACAAGCATACAATCATACCAACAGAAAAAATAAGGTATGAGAGAAGGAAAGAGGAAAATAAAAGAAGAAGAAACTGAAAAAGAAGAAAAAGACGAAGAGAGAGAGAGAGAGAGGTGTATATATATATATAAAATGCCCCAGAACAAGAAGCCCACCACAGAAGCCACGAGCGAACACCACACAGAAACACCCGGAAGAAAGGTCCACAGAACGAAAGGACCAGCTGACCGAGCCCGCCATTCCAGACAGGCCCAAGCCCGCAGGGCTAAACAGCTCCAGGACACACCCATTTACCTTTTCTAAACTGACCATTTTCCACACCTCACGTACACTAACCCCCTCGTGTCCTACACTCCTAACTACAAAGATGATGAACAGGAATATACATTCATATTAAAAACACCCATGCCCTGTCCCGACGTTGAGCCAATGCCAACACATCAGACAGCCATAATTATATCTATGTATGTTCTTACATCCGAGAAGTAGCTGTTATATATCTTAGAAGTTAAAACACCCACGCTGTCCCTAGACCTCGTATATCATTTTCCATGACGAGTATAGATATATGTAACCCGTGCTCAGTCGCCCCTTGCATTGTTCCTCTAGTAACTAAGTCTATAATATTAACTGCCACCAGCATTGATACGACATAGCGGCACTGTCCTTGCTACAAAGATGATGAACAGGAATATACATTCATATTAAAAACACCCATGCCCTGTCCCGACGTTGAGCCAATGCCAACACATCAGACAGCCATAATTATATCTATGTATGTTCTTACATCCGAGAAGTAGATGTTATATATCTTAGAAGTTCAAACACCCACGCTTGTCCCTAGACCTCGTATATCATTTTCCATGACAAGTATAGATATATGTAACCCGTGCTCAGTCGCCCCTTGCATTGTTCCTCTAGTAACTAAGTCTATAATATTAACTGCCACCAGCATTGATGCGACATAGCGGCAGTGTCCTTGTGTCGTATTGTGCCAAGTACAGATCAACCAGGTTTCATCACCTTATTAGGACGACGACTATAATGTCATCGTTCATCGATGTATGCAATCCTTAGGTTAAGTATATTTATCCGCCATTGTGTTCACCTTTTTCCATTTACTTTCCACAATTGTCATACGTCTTCCCCTTGCCTCCTTCGTATCCACAGTCCACACTACGCAAATTTACTTCGTGTCTTACACCTCTTACCCCAACCAGAGATTATATAAGATAACCTGGTTACCAGTATCTGTCATAAGTACCCCGAAACAATAACTAAGTACCCCTACGAACTGCCGCTGTTGTTGGTATTTTATATTTAATAGAAAACGCAGTTCCCAGGGCCAACTAATAGTATTCATAACCCTCGGACTGATCACATAACTCTATCTTTTCCAGACTCATATACCACCCCATAGTTGCATTCCCCGGTAGCATTTGGCTAACGTATTCTACTGCCTTTTCAAACTTCCATATCAATTGTAGCCTAATGCCACCCCCACGCCCAGGGACCTTAGGGGCAAAATTTCCCTGTAGCCCTTGAACTCTCCCCCCCCCCCCCTCTCATTAAGACACCCGCGCTGCTCGACTCTTGTCCGACCTAGCCTCTCTCTCTTACCTCTTGAAGATCCTTGAATTGTCCGTTACTAACGCTCTCCAACCTTTTATATATACTCCTATCCAGCCTACCTTCACTTAGTAGGCCAGAACAACATTAGAACTTTACTAGCCCCTTGCATGCCATCTATTCTCTTACAACACATTCACAACCCTGCACCCAATGGTCGTCGGTGCGAGGCTAGCCGCCCCGCCAGTAACTAACTTCTATTGCCATACTTCCAGATAAATGTGGCAGAGTTAGCAACCCAGTCTCCACCACATCCAGCAAACCCTACAATTAACAACCAGCCGAGTAAAACCAGCTAGCTAAGGCACCTTCGGTTTTGGTATTAAAGACACCCACATCTGTCTCATACACAGAGGGTTATTACAAACACTGGTGATATGGCAAGCCCCTAGCCACAGCCGCCGGACGACTATCACAGAGAGAGGGCGCCCAGCTCCCCCTTTTTGCCCACCCGAGGAGGGAGACCCCCACCCCCGCGGAGGTATACCTGGCCCCTGTTTTGACTTTCGAGTCATTGCCAGGTAGCACAGGAATTCTTCCTATCAATGAACTAACCATGAATGACTAACACCTTTACTAACCTCTATTAACTCACACTAAACCATTTACCTTTCTTGCATGCTCTGATCACTAAATTAGCACCTCAGCTATACCATAGAACGAAGATTGAACAATCTAGAGAGACGCTCCTATCACAGCTGTCCCCATCCTCCTCGCAAAGTAGATCCAGTCTCTCTCCCCTAAATACGTCCAGTATAGCCAAAATAGTACCTCTTACTAAGGCTCAGTTATATGAAAATATAAAGGCTTCCTATCGCCCTGTGCCACAACAGTAAATACCATCTTACCTAGTCCCCATATCTATTGAGAGCTCAATTAAGTCCATAAGACTCGAGATCCCTACTGTCTACAGGGTCCAGAACCGAGCCTATAAATCTAACTCCCGCCCCCAGTCAAATCAGTTGAAAGCTAGACACCAACCAGTGGTCACTACCCTGCAGTTTACCTCTAGCTCTGCCCTTGTGTTGTTCCGGAGTTGAGAGATTCCAGATCCGGCAGACTCCGTGGCAGAGAAGACTGATAGAAGCATCTGTCCATGTACAAGTCCTAACGTGCACCTTATAACCTTCACACAAATTCGTGGGTATATAAGTGTGTAGCCAGCAACGATCATCAAGAGATCCGACTTGAGAACTTCCTACATTTTGGACCATCTGGACGGCCGAGGAACCAGTCATTAGCCCCCAACATCACCGGAAGCAAGATAACCAGGACCAGATCTACCCATACTATTCAAGATTCATGTTGCTAGTACTAAGTGTTATAGTACTAGCTTGATACTCACTTATTAACTTTCTATAAAGTGGCTAAGACCTTGCCCAGTGTAATTCATATTTAACCATTCCATTTGGGACGTACTAAGCGATCAGTGCTCTTTAATTAGCAGGCGACCTTGACTCTCGTAATTACCTTATTCAGATATTAAAACTCTAGTGATATCTAACGTTCGTCCACTGATTTGTGTTCTACGTATTTCTGCCTTAAGAATATCAAACTTAGTTCAGTACCCCCATGAGGTTACTAGAGATTTCCGTGTTCTACAATATACGCGTGTCTAATCCTAACTGTGAGCTGCTACTTGGGCACGCGACCAGCCAGCAAGAGGTTAAATCAGTGACATTGAATTATACGAATATATTGAGGTCTTCCAGTAAAATAAAAACTTGCTAATTAAACCCGTGATCAGAAGAATATACCTGAACGTTGGAAGTGGGAGACTAGGCTCCATCCAGATCCGCTAATGCTAGCAGTTCCCTTCTATCATTTGTTTTGTGCCAATATAACTATCTTTCTATGCTCTTTATTTCTTTATTTCAATAAACGTGAACTTGTGTCGTGTTACCGTGTGTTTATTTTGTGTTCTCTATTCCTCATACCTTGTATTGTGCATGCAGCCTTCTATACCCAGTCATTCAGAACTCACATTACCCAAGTTAAACCTGTAGAAAAACAGGGCATAACAATATATATATATATATATATATATATATATATATATATATATATATATATATATATATATATATATATATATATATATATATATATATATATATATATTATATATATATATAGAGAGAGAGAGAGAGGTGTATATATATATATAGAGAGAGAGAGAGAGAGAGAAATTTTGATAGATAGACAGATAGATAGATAGAAATTAATAGATAAAAGATAGATAGATAGAAAGATAAATAGATACATGATAGAAAGATAGATATATACATAATTTGGCTGTAAGTATTCAATAAGACAGGAAAGGGAAGTAGTATAAAAGTGATAAAGATGAGAAAGAGAGAGGGAGAGGGAGTTAAAATGAGATACTTGATTGTATAATATGTTAACTTGAAGAAAGGAAAAGGAAGTTGTAAGAAAGATATATACCTGAGAGAGAGAAAGAGAGAGAGAGAGAGAGAGAGAGTGTGGAGGGGGGGGGGGGGGGGGCTAGCAACATACATTATACTCCACATCTCGGACAGCCTCTCTGCCCCACATGGCTTTAGATGACTCCTTTCAACGTCTGCCTAGTGTGGTCAAAACTTTAGGTGAATACACAATCATCTTTATTTTCATCTCTTAAAGGTGAATTCCAGGAGTGAAAGAAAAAACGAAGTTTAATGCAGGGCCATAACTTGTCATGAATATACTGTAATATGTATATGGGCAATATCGATATAATTTCATTAAACTCCAGAGAAAAAATACTAATTTAAAACGTCGTTGGCATTCTCAGCGATCAGCTGATCAGTTTCAGCTGACTGGCGTGACGAACGAATGGAAAGAGGCAGGATGTAAACAGGACACACTCGAGGACTGTCAGGTCAGTTTTTCTAAATTTATACCTTTCAATTCGATACTCAATCTCTGCAAAACATTGAGCAATGTCCTAAAGATGTGGTGTACACCAAGATATAATCCCATCTCGCCAACAGTAAACATACAGGCAATGTTTTGAGTGTTTATCCTGGTCCAGAATTAAGGGAGGTCGCTTCTAAGGCCCATTTCTTAATGGAAGTATCGTGTTTTGTTCAACTTATACAGTATATCGCAGTCAATTGACCAGACAGTGGTGAAGCCAAATGTTGAGCTGTACACATGCATACAATTTATAAGAGTTTCTGACATAAAAAAGACCACAGATTCCCATGTTGAGTGTTCCCGCCATTTTACGCTGTGACGTCATGGTAAACACGCCAGTTCTCGCCACATAAAATAAGTTAGATAGGCTATATTTCTATGTTGTTAGGACACATTGATGGAAGTTCTTCAGTATCATATCCCTAAAACCAAGCAGATCCCAATGGACATTGTAGTTTGAATAGGTTTCATCCCTGGAGTTGACCTTTAATGAAAGGAAAATATACCTCTCAACAAAACTATTGCTAGTGTTCCATATAAAGGCTTTGTTTGTATTCGTGTTTTTTCCCGGCTTTTTTTCCTTAAGAGATATCGAATATAAAGTCGCAAGAGCTAACTTCCTATGTGGAAACTCACCAGTCTACCCTCGATAATATAAAATGGGAGAATACCACCAAGGAGGATTGGATGCCAGGCTCCACTCCCAAGACAACCAGAAAGGGCTCCATGCTCAAAGCCACCACACAAAAGGGTGGATGCTATAAGGGGTGGAGCAAGCAGTCAGGCTCCATCCAACTAGGACGTTTTGCACTCCTTGCACTGAGACGCACCGGAGCTACCCTGACCCCTCAATAGCTGTTGAGACTACCGTACCACCGGATCTTGAAACCAACAATTCGCTTACCTACTTTAACATTTTATTACCAACTGGTGGAGTTACTTGGGTTACAACTGGCACCAGTGATTTGTTATCAACTGGTGCAAATACTGCTTTGTTGCCTTCTTGTAGTGATCAAATGACTTAGTTGCTAACTGGTTTTAATACTTCATTATCTATTGGCACTCCTGTTGTTTTGTTATCAACTGGCAGCTAACTAGTGACCTCTTCCTTATCTGGTCACCATGCTTCATTACCAACTGGCACACCTTCTGCCTCTGAAAAGCTACAGCCTACATTTAAGGAGAGAGAATTGCCCACGACACCAAAACTTCCACAACACAACACTGAGTACACCGCCTCCATCTGTTTCAGACCTAGACAACAATGACAAGTTTCGGATCCCTTCTATATCTCCATCGCTCCACAGATGCCAATTTTGGGTTATCTCTGCTACTCTTCTCAAGACTTTGGGTACCGAGGTGGACATATCATACACATCGTTGTACAATTGTTTTACCCTTATTAAATGTATTATAACTGTCTCAGTGGGAGTAAGTTAACCAGATAAAAGTCATATTATAATATCCTTAGTTGAAATTAAGGGACAGAACAATACCATAGGTAATGAATAATTATGGGCACCCCACACATCAATAACAGAAAAATAATCTACTTGAAAACAGGGTATATCATTATATTCTAATTAGATTAATATTGCTTATTACTAATTCAATACACACACATTCACTAACTCTCTCTATCACTCACACAAACAGGCATACATTCTTTAACACACACTCACACACACACACACACAACGCTTGCAATAACACACATAAAAAGCCCCTCCATGTCTGCAGTGGTGGAGGTCTCCAGTCCAGATAAGTCACGCGTCAGATCAATAATATACACTTATTAGTTCCACACCCATTTTGAGTGGGGCCCTGTTGCTGTGTCAATACAAAATCATTCCTGCTTCCTTCAATAATCAACACCCCCCCCCCCCCCCACACACAGACACCCATATATATATACAGTATATATATATATATATATATATATATATACTGTATATACAGTACATATATATATATATATATATATATATATATATATATATATATATATATATATATATATATATATATATATATATATATATATACCGGTATATATACTGTATATATATATATATATATACTGTATACAGTATATATACAGTATATATATATATATATATATATATATATATATATATATATATATATATATATATATATATATATATATATATATATATATATACATTCGCTGTATGTCCATCACTTGTCCTAACCTAACCTGACCTGTAAAATCCGTGTTGCAGGCGATTTGGGTGACCTTGACCTTCCACTTGCGGTCAAAGGATGGGCCCATGGTCACGAAGGTCAAGACGGAGGGCGTGGTGGCTCCCTGGCCCAGGTCAACGTACACTGCAAAGGTCGAAGGTCAGGAAAATGTGCATAAGGAAAGGATCGAAGTATAATTTATTCGATTCACAACAAAAAATAAAAACAAATAAAAACCCGCTATCACATGCACCATATAATTATGGTCCCCTCGTATGATTTTTGTCTTATTTTATATATATATATATATATATATATATATATATATATATAGTAGTATAATAGTAGTAGTAGTAGTATAATTATAGTAGTAGTAGTAGTAGTAGTAGTAGTAGTAGTAGTAGTAGTAGTTGTTGTTGTTGTTCCCCAAGCTGCCTGGCCGAACAGCCCCAAGGCCCCGTTGAAGGCCAAGGCCATAACCGAGCGCCCCCACAGAACCCTCCCTGCCGACCACAATAAAGCCTGGGTGACCGAAGCCACTCCATGGCTGGGAGCTAAGGAGGGTGCGGAAACGCCCGGGAAACCAAAGACCCACCCAGGGCCCTGTGCCCCTCAGCAATTATGATGAGAAAGTTGAGGGGCAAAGGAAAAATGTGACGCTTTGGCTTCCAATCTTGGTAGATTGGGAGGTCAATCCACGGAAGAGGCGCCGTCACTTGAAATCTAGAAAATATATAAGTAAAAAGAACAGTCAGAGTAAGCTATGGGTATGGCAGAGATCGCTCAGTTCTCACTCTGATAGACCAGCCCATCACCATAGTAGTAGTAGTAGTAGTAGTATATAGTACTAGTAGTATAGTAGTACATATATATATAGCATATATATACTGTATATATATATATATATATATATATATATATATATATATATATATATATATATATATATACAGTATATATATATATATATTTTGTGACAATTGGATTTGAGTTATTTGGATTAGAAACTTATGGACAGGTCATATATTAAGAAGAGATGATAATAAATGCGCTACTAGAGAAACAGAATGGGAACCTAGAGATGGAACTAGAGGGAGAGGTAGACAGAGAACCAGATGGAGGGATGAGATTTGAAAGTTTGATGAAGTGGGATGGAACAGGCTAACAAAGGCCGGATAAATTGGAAACTTTCGGAAGAGGCCTTTGTTTTTTCAGTAGACTAATTCAGATGATGATAATGGCAAGTTACTCTGAGATAGTAAATTTCAGGGGAAGGTATACAACAGGGTGTCCCGCGAGTTTTGTCAAATACTTCCAGAGATGAAAGACTAAGTAACTCTAAGTAAAAACGGTTATATACATATAGTTTTTTTGGGGCATTGTTTTGTAGTTATGGACCCATAAAGTCGGCATTTTGGTGTTTTTTGTAGTTGCTAACCCTGTTTATCTTCAATAAGATGAGGATAGGACAAAAAAACTATAAAGTTTATTATGAAGCATGATATCAATACTTCAAACTAACACCAAAAACTTCCCTACATGTACTTCATATTCCCTTGGCATGGAGTTGAATATTACAAGAAACCAACAAAACTTTATTTTAAGCTCATCATCACGGAAAGAAGAAAAGAGTTACAGAGGATCTTTTGGTGTTTTCATTAAGTATTGATACCATGCACCATCATACATCATTTAACGTTATCGCTATTCATTTTCATTACTCGGAAAATGGGTTTAAACTGACAGAAAACCCCCCCAAAATCCTCTGTAGCGCCTTTCTTCTTTCCGTGATGAGGAGCTTAAAAATTTTTTTTTTTTGGTTTCTTGTAATATTCAGTTTGAAGTATTGATATCATGCTTCATAATACACTTTATATTTGTTTTCCTATCCTCATCTTATTGAAGAAAAACATGGTTAGAAATGGCAAAAAACACCAAAATGCCGACTTTAAGAGTCCATAACTACAAAACAATGCCCCCAAAAGCCTATGTGTATATAACAGTTTTAACTTAGAATTACTTAATCTTTCATCTCTGAAAGTATTTGACAAAACTCGCGGGACACCCTGTATTGGGAAATAAATTAGTTCTGAACAGCATAGAAATCATTTATAGAAAACGGGTTGTTAAGCTATAAGCATTACCAGACGTTTAAGTACCAATGGGAAAAATGGGAAAGAGTGTCAGGTAAATGCAAATCAATATTTGACGTTAACATATATATATATATATATATATATATATATATATATATATATATATATATATATATATATATATATATATATATATATATATATATATATATATATATATATATATATATATATATATATATATTATATATATATTTATATATATATATATATATATATATATATATTAAAACACGGGAAGTAATATTTCTACTTAGATGTAATGGTGTGCAATAATTAGCAATTATTCTGTCTGTCAATAGCTAAATTTCCTCTAGTTTTAATTTTATTCGTCTGCTTCAAAACCACTTTTCCAATTTCACAAAAGATATCCTCATTTCTTCTGAGAAATCCATGGTTGTTATTATATTACAAGTATAGTAGTTGCTCGTCACTCAAGAACTCACCAATTATGTAATGAAGTAGCCTACAAGTATTTTTAGTTTATATATATATTTTGTTTTAATGTTTTGTTTTAATTTTTAGCAAAATATGAATATGTCATGGATTATTGTATAAGTTATTCATGTAGTTTAACCCCTTCAAATTCAATTTCAAATATTTATTTAGCCTTCAAATATACAAAAACTTCAGAGTTATAATACATGGAAGTCAACTGGCTAAGCCGTATGAGAGAAAACTCTCTTGATTTAACCCGAATTAATTTACATTTTTACATACACATAGTATATACTCTTTCAATCCGCAGCCATAAACTTACACTACATAAACATACTCAACACAAAACTCCACTGTCAGTAACTTACAATTTGACGGATATTTTAATATTTACTCAATACAAATGATTTGAGGGACATCTTAAAATATAGACAGGGAGGGTTTATCCAAAATATGCCGAGGCAGTGCATTCCAGACCTTTACACCATGATAGTGAATCGATTTTTGAGATTGATTTGATGCCAATGATGGAATTTCTAAATATCTTGTGTTTCTTAAGGTATGTCTTTAATTTAAACGAAAATTAAATAAATGTATGGGATTGTAATTATTAATGGTTTTATAAACAAAGATAGCAGTGCAATATATGTTTATGTTTTCCTATTTTATAAGCCTTAGAGATTTATATAACTCATTTGTGTGATCATAGTTTCTTTTGAAAGTGATTGTCCTAATAAATAAAAAAATTGCGCTAGTTTGACTCTCTCTATCTTGGTTGTATCTGCGGTTGCCCAAAATGTGTGACAGTATGAAAAGTAAGGGTACACCAAGGAGTTTGTTACTTCCGAAGGAAAGCAGTTACGAGTTAGATATAATATACCACATTGTTTATTTATCTTGTTTGTTAATGTTTGTATATGTGACTGCCAAGTCAATTTCCTATCCACTACAACACCAAGACATTTTATACTTTGCTCTTCTATTAACATTGAATTTCCTATTTTAATGGAATCTATATTTGGAGGAATATTCTTTTTTCTGTGATGAATAATATATTTTGTTTTGTCGATATTTAAGGTTAGCTTATTTGCGGTCATCCAACAATAGACATTACTTAGTTCATTATTCACTGATTGCACTAGAGTATTTAAATTGCTGTGACTGGCATAAAGTGTTGTATCGTCTGCAAACATAATTGTTTTAAATAGTACATTTGAGTTAACTAAATCATTCATATATATAATAAACAATAATGGGCCCAGCATGGACCCCTGTGGAACTCCAAAGGCTAAAGATAGTTCACTAGATGTAATATTATTATATTCTACATATTGTTTACGGTCCTTAAGGTAAGATTCAAACCACCTGAATGTAGTATTTCTTATACCATAATGTTTGAGTTTCTCTAATAGAATGTGGTGGTCAACTGTGTCAAAGGCTTTTGACAGATCTAAATATACATTAATTGTAAATAATCTATTATCAAAGGCTGCAAGTACATCATTACTGAATATTATGTTCGCAGTTTCCGTTGATTTTCCACATCTAAATCCATACTGGGCATCAGAAGTTATTCGGTTCGATATACACAGCTAATTTAGTCTATTATACATTAGTTTCTCTAATATTTTGCTCATAACAGGTAAAACGGATTGGTTGGTGATTATTAAATAGCGTCTTATCCCCAGATTTATATATTGGTAACACCTTCGCAATTTTAAGATGATTGGGAAAAATACCCGTGAAAAAGGACATATTACAGAAGTATAAAATAACTTGTGACATAGAAAACATCACGATTCGTAATATTTTCATAGGCATTCCATCACAGCATGGAGAGGAATCCCGCAGTTGGCTAACTGTATTTAGTAATTCTTCTGTAGTAACTGGAGGCATTAATTAAGAATGTTGATACTTGTGGATTAGTTAAGTATGAATTAAAAGAAACATTTGACTCTGATGTTTGCAGATAGATTTTTCCCGACTTTGACAAAGTATGAATTAAACTGGTGTGCTATTACATCTGGTTCTTTAATTTAATTGTTGTTATGACTAAATGTATCACTTAATTTGCTGTATTTTTGTCTTCCTAGAACTGAGTTAATTATATTCCAAGCCTTTTTACAGTCACCAGCAGCTTCTTCTAACTTTTTGTTATGGTAATTTCCACTGCCTGTTCGTATAGAGGTCGTAACTTGATTACGAAGCCTACGGTATCTCTCTCCAAATGTGATAGGTTTTATGGCATATTTGTTCGCTAATTTTTTTTTTTTTCTTCGATCATCTTGAGAGTTATGACTCGTTTCCACAGTTTATTCTGGCTATTATTAGACAATTTTACTCAGTTTAGGAAGAACGTAAGGGAATTAGAGAGTTAATTGCGATACATTTTATTTCTTCAATTCCTAGACATCCTTCCCAAATTACATAATAGGGTAATCGTCCGTTGATCACCAGAACAAAATGTAAAATGCGTCCAGAAATACTAACAGAGATAAGATATACTGTAGATGTAATTAGTCTGTGGTCTGATAAATCATAATTACTTTTTTTTTTTTTTTTTTTTTTTTTTTTTTAATATTGAGGAGCGAAACATGTTCACAAAATATAGGCAAAACTCCTGAGGAACACTTGGAGATGTACTCCTTCTGGACCAAGAGCTGTATCTACAGTTGATATTATTAACCCCTACTGTACTGGCGACGTACAGTATTTTACATTTGATTTCAGGGACATTTAGACGATTTTGTTAAGCTTAGGATGGATATATGGTAGCTAAAAGGATCAATGGAGATGGTCTGTAGCATTTTGTTAAGCTTAGGATGGATATATGGTAGCTAAAAGGATCAATGGAGATGGTCTGTAGCATTTTGTTAAGCTTAGGATGGATATATGGTAGCTAAAAGGATCAATGGAGATGGTCTGTAGCATTTTTATAGGTAGACGTCCTTCCTAAGCTGAATAAAATAGTTTATCAATTGTCAGAGTATAATGAAAAGGACGTCACCGGTACGGAATGGGTTAACTGTTATTCTGTGTTATTAACTGTGTTGGTGGTGTAATGGTTTAGATGCATCCCGAGTTCGAATCCCGGGAGGACCATATGCTTTCATTAGTGTATTCAAGTGCATTGGGTTTTTGTAATTGATGATTAATGTTAAGAACAGGGTGTTACTTAATGCTATGAAATGTTGCTATGGAATGTTGCCATGCTATGTTATGTCAACCCCTTCAGGACGCTACTTTAACTTTATTCTGGCAATCATTAGACGGTTTTATGCAGTTTGTGAAGGATCTCTATGATGGAAGGAGGTTAAAACTATCCCCATGAACCCCATGACTCCTACAGTTTGTGAAGGATCTCTATGATGGAAGGAGGTCAAAACTATCCCCATGAACCCCATGACTCCTACAGTTTGTGAAGGATCTCTATGATGGAAGGAGGTCAAAACTATCCCCATGAACCCCATGACTCCTACAGGTCTTTCCTAAACTGCATGCAACCGTTTAAGGGGAGATAGGTCGTTTTCCTGGTCCACCTTCTTCCTCATGATTAGCCCCATTAGTTTTCAGATTTTAAGACGTTCGCCTCATTAGTTTGGCGATTTGAAGAACTTTCGCCCTATTTCTGTCAATTATAAGACGTTTCGTGCCATTTAGGTGTCGATTTTATCCTGGCGAGCGATAGCGAGCCTGTAATATAAGAGGAACGGCCTTCGGCCGGGGCATTTTTCTACCGAAAAATTTACAGATTTATCTTGAAAGGAGGTGTAGGAGGTGTAACTTTAAGTTTGATGGAGGTTTAGGGAGGAAACTAAAGAAATATTAAAAATATACATAAATGAAGAAATAAATACGCTCATCCCCCCTTAATAATAGACAGAATATAAGGAAGAAACGCGACCTCCCATACTGAAAGGGTTAACACTAGCTGCTCCGACGTCTTGGGGGGTTATTAGGATACTTTGTTTAATTTCTATTGAGGATTTGGCTTGCTTTTGCCAATTTTCGAGCAATGCATTTTAGCTTGTCCCCGAGGCTAACAAACGCCTTCTCAGACTTCCTTTAAACTAAGAAATACCCACCCAGACCCCTTTCAAGCTAATGGTTCACATATTCGATAGAAAAATGTCTCGGTCGAAGGCTGATTTCTTCTAAGTTATAGGCTCGCTATCGCTCGCCCAGCAAATAATAGACACCTGAATGGGGTGAAGCGTCTTATTACCGCCAAACTAATAGGGTGAAACGTCTTACAATCTCCTCGAACCAAAAAGGGCTAAGTTATTTTCACTTGTTAATTTTTACTAATTGACAGCATTTATAATACGTTTGTTTATGTACAGACAATGAAGGAATGATCTTAGTAATTTGTTGGCTAGCTAATGTTGGATAATAATTACACACACACACACATAAACACACACACACACACAAAACGCACACACTTCCGAAAAATCACATAGATTAACGTGTAATCGCAAAACTTTGAGAATGTTTGATGACATTATGGGGGAGGTGAATATAGTGGAAAACTTTAGAGAGAGAGAGAGAGAGTGTGTGTGTGTGTTACTCAGTCACTCAGTTACTTGTTCGTCAAGGGGAATCCACGCAATGCGAGCTAAGCTCATTATTATCGCGCCTCCTTAACTGGGAATGTATTGCGTGAAATGCATGTTAAGTGTTTTATGTACTGTTGGAATGGCTGTGGATGTGTGTGTAGTCTGTATTTAGCCAATTGGCGACATCGGAAACGAAGGCTTAGGGTGGATCTGTATGGTACCATTCTCACTATAGACGGTACCGTCTCGCCCGAAGGCTTAGGTAGCCATCAGCTTAGGTGAACCATATGATACCCATCTCGCCTTGTACCAATTTTGCCAACCCCAGATGGGACGTCACAACGTCGTCCACTTATTCCAGGTACCTATTTACAGCTAGGTGAACTGAGGCTAACACATGAAAGGAGACAAGCCCAATTTGTCTCCGCCCGGCCGGGGATTGAACCCCCGACCCCTCGTGTGTGAGACGAGAGCTCTACCTACTAGGCTACGGGCTGTGTGCATATGTATCGGTGTATTACTAACCAGTGAATGCGAACTAATAATGAGTGAGTGAGTAAGTGAGTGATAGCGAGTGAGTGAAAGAGTGAGAGGGCTCTTAAGTGAGACAATGGGAGTGCTATTAGGTGAGTAAGTGAGTCAGTGCTAGCGAGTGAGATTGCTAGCTAGCGAGTTGAGGATGCGAGCAGGAGAGTGAGAGTGAGTTACCGTGAACATGATGAGCACACATGTATGTGAATGGATTTCCGTGTATGAGTGTTCGAGGGCGTACCGTCGTGCGTGTGTGCCAAAAAGGGAATGTTCCCCCCCCCCCCCCCTCCCCCTTAAATGAAAGTGACAGAAACTGGAGAATGTACAGTATTAAAGATGTGTGATAGGCTAGTGTGAACAGTTGAAAGCAATATCCGGATATCTATAGTATGTTTATTAATTTGTATTTATTTATTATTTTCATCGGTTTTTCAAGGTTAGGCCATGGCAATTTACCTTCTGCTGAACGTAAACAAATTATAGATGCTAATTCAGGTGAAATCTACCGAGAGGTATATTAACCCCTTGGGGATTATGACGCACGTTGACAGTTTATTCTGGCTATCATTAGACGATTTCACGAGAGTTAAGCAGGCTCCCTAGGATTCAAAGAGGTAAAAACTATCATATTTAACTTTCTAGCTCCCACAGATTCTTGCTGAGCTGAATATGCACCATTTATCATCAGAGTTTTTTGGCGAACGATTAAATCCGGGTGCACAGTCAAATTCAACAGTTCACCGAAAATGTTGCTTATTGCACAGTTAAATTACCCGAAAACATTGCTTATCTTACAGTTAAATTAACCGAAAGTGTTGCTTATTGCAGTTAAATTCACTGAACATTTTGTTTATAGCAGTTAAATTCACCGAAAATGTTGCTTATTGCACAGTTAAATTACCCGAAAATATTGCTTATTGCAGTTAAATTAACTGAAAGTATTGCTTATTGCACAGTTAAATTAACTGAAAGTATTGCTTATTGCACAGTTAAATTAAACGAAAACAATGCTTATTGCAGTTAAATTCACCAAGAATGTTGATTAGTGCAGTTAAATTAACCGAAAACGTTGATTATTGCAGTTAAATTCACCCAAAAAATTATTAGTGCAGTTAAATTCACCAAATTTTTTTATTAGTGCATAGTCAAATTATACAGTCCACCTAAAATGTTGCTTAATGCACAATTAAATTCACCGAAAATGTTGCTTATTACACAGTTAAATTCACCAATAATGTTACTTAATGCACAGTCCAATTTAACTGTTCGCCGAAAATGTTGCTTTTCACAGTTAAATTCAAGTTATTGAAAATGTTGCTATATAAACTATGTCATTTTAGGTTACGACTCTTCCTTGACGGTCCTCTCGTGTGTATAATATTACCTTGTGAGTATAGCTATTGGTTTTGGGACGTAAACATTTTATAGTTAAGGGGAGATTGTTTTGAAAACTATTATTATTATAATTTTTTTAGTTTCCTCCCTAGATCTCCCTTTCCTTCGAGATATATATTTGCAATCTTCGGTAGAAACATAATACCGTCAGCTGGAAGAGAAGCAGTGATTGAAGCAGTGGTTGATGGAGAGAGGTTACCCAGGCCACCCAGGTGGCAGGGAATGAATGAAAGGATTGAGGAATAAGAGGTAAAAGAAGCAGTGAAACAAATGAGAGCGGGAAAAGCAGAAGGTTTGGATGGTATTGCTGTGGAGTGTATAAAGAAGGGTGGAGATGTGATAATAGATTGGTTGGTGAGACTTTTCAATGTGTGCTTTGCTGTGTCAATGGTACCAATAGACTGGCAGAGTGCATGTATTGTGCCGCTGTACAAGGGGAAGGGAGATCAGCAGGAGTGTTCAAGTTATAGAGGTATTAGTTTATTGTCAGTGGTTGGAAAGCTGTATGGCAGGCTGTTGATAGAGAGGATAATAACGTGTACGGAAGTTGCAATAGGAGAAGAACAGTGCGGTTTTAGGAGGGGAAGAGGGTGTGTGGATCAGATGTTTGCAGTAAGACAGTTATGCGAGAAGTATTTAGAGAAGCATAAGGAGATATTTTGGGCTTTTATGGATTTGGAAGAAGCGTATGATCGTGTGGATCGTGAAGCAGTGTGGAAGGTGTGAAGGATTTATGAAATTGGAGGAAATTTGTTAGAAGCAGTTAAGAGTTTTTATGAAGGGAGCAGAGCATGTGTTTGAGTAGGAAATGGTGAGTTGAGTGAATGGTTTGAGGTCTATCTATCTATCTATCTGTATGCTCAGGCCCAATCCCCATTTTGGGGATAGCCGACTCAAGACAGAGCAAGAACAGGGAAAACACAAAAACAACATAAAACAACAAATAAACACAGATAAAAAGCACAAACTCACACACATCCAGGTCACCCAGGAGAAGACCCAGAGACCAGGGTCACCAAGGTCGCTCCAGCACTCCCCCAGCCCCCGACCACCCGGAGAGGTTCCGATCTCGGCAGGCAGACATGCAGCGGAGCCAAAGCCACAACCCTCCCACCACACTTCCAGGCGCACCCTTCATATTAATCGTCTCCTCGGGCCAGGTGCCTGATGGACTATTATCTAGTCCAACTTGCGCCCGACCCCTTACTCCAAATGACCACGTGTTCACTCAACTATTCACAAGCATTCTCCATTCACTCCTGTCCACCACCACTTCCCCTGCCTGATCTATAGTAATTCCTCTATCATCCAAAGTCTTTCTTACACAGTCTCTCCATCTCAATGGGGGTCTTCCTGCCCTTCTATCTCCCCTTGTACCTGACTCACATATTCTCTTTGTAAGCCTTTCATCTCCCATTCGTTCAACATGACCATACCAGCTCAGCACCCTTCTGTCCACTCTGGCTGACAAATGTTCCTGCTGCCCCACTCTCCTACGTATCTCTTCATTCCTCAATCTGTCTCTACGAGTAACTCCACACATACTCCTCAAGCAGCTCATCTCCATCACATCCAGCCCTCTTTTCTCCTTTTTCTTCAGAGCCCATGTCTCAGCCCCATACATCACTGTTGGCACAACAATTCCTTGATACAGTGCACTTTTTACTTTCACTCCGAGATTTCTCGTCTTCCACATACTTCGCATTGTTCCGAAAACCTTCCTTCCTTCACACACTCTCTGTTTTACCTCCACTTCCATACCTCCGCTCCTGCTTATCGTTCCTCCTAGATATTTAAAACACTCTACTTGTTCCAATATTTCCCCATCCAGCCTCACATCTAGATTCACCCTATGCTCTCCCCTATTACACACCATTACTTTACTTTTATTGACGTTCACCTTCAGTTTCCTCCTTCCACAAACCACACCAAACTCTTTGACTACCCGCTGCAGTTTCTCATCAGAATCCGCCACCAATGCTGTGTCATCAGCAAACAGCAACTGATTCAACTCCCAATGTCTACCATTCTTTCCTACTAAACCCAATCCTCTTCCCATAGTTCTCCTTTTCACCTCCCTCACCACACCATCCATAAACATATTAAACAGCCATGGTGACATTACACAACCCTGTCGCAAACCTACCTTTACCTCAAACCATTCACTCAACTCACCATTTCCTACTCTCACACATGCTCTGCTCCCTTCAGGGTTTGCGACAGGGTTGTGTAATGTCACCATGGCTGTTTAATATGTTTATGGATGGTGTGGTGAGGGAGGTGAAAATGAGAACTATGGGAAGAGGATTGGGTTTAGTAGGAATGAATGGTAGAGATTGAGAGTTGAATCAGTTGCTGTTCGCTGATGACACAGCGTTGGTGGCGGATTCTGAGGAGAAACTGCAGCGGGTAGTCAAAGAGTTTGGTGTGGTTTGTGGAAGAAGGAAACTGAAGGTGAACGTCAATAAAAGTAAAGTAATGGTGTGTAATAGGGGTGATCATAGGGTGAATCTAGATGTGAGGCTAGATGGGGAAATATAGTGTTTTAAATATCTAGGAGGAACAATAAGCAGGAGTGGAGGTATGGTAATGGAGGTAAAACAGAGTGTGTGAAGGAAGGAAGGAAGGTTTTCGGAGCAGTAGGAAGTATGTGGAAGACGAGAAATCTCGGAATGAAAGTAAAAAGTGCACTGTAGCAAGGAATTGTTGAGCCAACAGTGATGTATGGGGCTGAGACATGGGCTCTGAAGGAAAAGGAGAGAAGAAAGCTGGATGTGATGGAGATGAGCTGCTTGAGAAGTATATGTGGAGTTACTCGTAGAGACAGATTGAGGAATGAAGAGATACGTAGGAGAGTGGGGCAGCAGGAACTTTTGTCAGCCAGAGTGGACAGAAGGGTGCTGAGCTGGTATGGTCATGTTGAACGAATGGGAGATGAAAGGCTTACAAAGAGAATATGTGAGTCAGACAAAAGGGGAGATAGAAGGGCAGGAAGAACCCCATTGAGATGTAGAGACTGTGTAAGACAAGCTTTGGATGATAGAGGAATGACTATAGATCAGGCAAAGGAAGTGGTAATAAATAGGAATGAATGGAGAATGCTTGTGTAAAGATGAGTGAACACCTGGTCATTTGGGGGAAGGGGTCGGGTGCAAGTTGGACTAGATAATAGTCCATCAGGCGCCTGGCCCAGGGAGACGATTAATATGAAGGGTGCGCCTGGAAGTGTGGTGGGCGGGCTTGTGGCTTCGGCTCTGCTGCATGTCTGCCTGCCAAGATCAGAACCTCTCCGGGTGGTCAGGGGCCGGGGGAGTGCTGGAGGGACCTTGGTGACCCTGGTCTCTGAGTCTTCTCCTGAGTTACCTAGATGTGTGTGAATTTGTGTTTTGTCTGTGTGTGTTCGTTGTTTTATGTTGTGTTTTGTGTTTTCCCTGGTCTTGCTCTGTCTTGAGTAGGCCACCCCCCCCCCCAAAAAAAAAAAAAAGGAAAAAGAGGGAAAAAGAAAAGAAAACAAAATTAGGAAAAGTGGGGATTGGGTCTGAGTAAATAGATAGATAGATAGATAGAATAGATAGATAGAAAACAAAATATAATAAAACAGACTCTAGATATCTAGATATCTTAAGGGGTACTACTCGCTTTTTCTGGACCTCCTTCTCCCTCGTGTTTAGCATATTAGTTTTGATATTTTACGACGTTCCTTCCATTAGTTTGTCGGTTTTAAAACCTTTCGCCCCATTTCTGTCAATATTAAGACCTTTCGTGCCATTTAGGTGTCTATTTTTTCCTAGCGAACGATAGCGAGCCTGTCATTTTCAGAAAAACCGGCCTTCGGCCGGGCCATTTTTCTACAGATTTTTTTTACAAATTTATCTCCCGTCTAAGGGGTGTATTTCTAAGCTTGGTGGAGGTCTAGCGAGGAAACTAAAAAAATAAATGAATAAATGAATTAATAGCCCCCCAAAATGGCCACTATCCCTTTCAACTGTTCATACTATCACACGTAACTTCGGCCATAGAGTGCAAACCCCCCGGGTAAATACTGTACTCTCTCCAGTTACTGTCGCTTTCATTTAGAAGGGGGCCATCATGCAGCTGAACCTCTTCCTGAATTACAGAAGGCTTGCTATCGCTCGCCAGGAAAAAATCGACACATAAATGGATCGAAAGATTTTGAAATTGACAAAGAAATGGGGCAAGAGGTCTTAAAATCGCCAAACTAATAGGGTAAACGTCTTAAATGATCAAACCTAATGGGACTGAACTTGAGAGAGAAGGGGTTTCAGAAAATAAAACCCACTTAATGTCCCAAATATGAAAAATTAAATTAAAAATCAAATTTTCCGGCGACCTGTGTAGTTTGACTATACGTGTGCGTGTATGTAAGATATGGGGTTTCGATTATGGGTTGCGTATGCGTGTGTTCGTGCGTGAATGATGCATCGCTTGGGATATGCATATAAGTGTGCGTGTGTGGATGACGCGGTGTGAGGTGATTGCACATGTGTGTGTGTGTGTGTGCTGGGAGAGGGTGTGTGTGTGTGTGTGTGTGTGTGTGTATGTGTGTGTGTGTGTGTGTGTGTGATGCAAGCTGGTGGTAAGATTATTTGATGCAACCAAGTTGTCCATATTGCTGTTTCATACACTGCAGATAAATTGTGAAAAATCGGTCCTGAAAGTAAATATATAAACTAATAAAGGTAAAATAGAATATGGAGTATATATTACTCTTAATACATGTTAGTAGCCCAATATATAAAACAAAAATTGTTCTTGAAGCATCCAACAACTCACTTATATTTATAATGAAAACAACTTTGTCCAAAGGTTATAATATGTATATATTACCTGTGCAGTATTATACATCATAGCAGATGCGTATTAAACAGTAACCGTTATGTTATATTCTACCTAGGCCTTATACTACACAATATATATACTGCATATACTTACACTATGCCCTTGTTCCGCTGTACTAAATATACAACACTATAGTCGGTTTGTGTCCAGCTGACGGTAATATACAGTGACTCCAATACTAGGCTCGGAGGCACTGTATCCGATTAATAAGTTATCAAGTCAAAGTCTGTTATTCAACCAATGTTACTTCCATTTAAATTATCATAATTAATATCGTTCTTAACACCAATAACCACCATATGAAATTTATAATAGCATATTATCCTCCGGGGATTCGAACCCAGGACCCCATATACAGAACTTACATACCATCAAGACAAAATTGCAGCTTCTATCTATCTATCTATCTATCTATCTACTCATGCTTATTCCCCATTTTTTGGGTTACGTTTGCCGAGGTGGTATCCCGTGTCAAATCTTTTGGTTCATGCTGGACTAGGATCTGTTGTAACTCATCTGCCGGCAAATTGGATTTAACAACTGATTTCTCGATCGTTAATAGAATAATACGAAACTATTACGTCTCTGCGTCCTATCATTGCCAAGTATTGATAATTAACAACATATATAATTGGCTATAATATCTTCGTAAATGGAAAGTAATTAAAATGAAGACAAGGCATCTTACCGTCAGCTGAAAATAAACAAACTATAGGCAAGCCATCCTCCAAGGCAATACCACTAAACCAGGACATTCCGTAAGGCCAAAAGATTTCTGGAGTAGGAGAGATATAAAGGCTATTTGAGAGAGAGAGAGAGAGAGAGAGAGAGAGAGAGAGAGAGAGAGAGAGAGAGAGATAGAGAGAGAGAGTGAGAGTGAGATAAAGAGTTACAAGGAGTTACAATTAATTTTTAGTATCTCAGAGACCTTGCGGTCCATTCCGAGGAGATACTCGAAGTGGAAGGAGAGAAACTGTTTAGTGCACTACACTCTTTACAGAGTGTGCAAAATACTGTCTAATCTCTTTTTGAACTGCTCTACTGAACAATTATTCATAACTTCGGAAGGAAGTTTGTTCCAGGTAGAACAGATCTTATATGTGAAAAAAAGTGTCCACAAATACTAAAAGAGAGAGAGAGAGAGAGAGAGTGAGTGAGAGTGAGAGAGAGCGAGAGCCACTAAC
This sequence comes from Paralithodes platypus, assembly GCA_032716605.1. Classification (NCBI taxonomy): domain Eukaryota; kingdom Metazoa; phylum Arthropoda; class Malacostraca; order Decapoda; family Lithodidae; genus Paralithodes; species Paralithodes platypus. The sequence goes on along the minus strand of CM064576.1, from coordinate 20,167,160 downwards.
TATGATTCCCGGTGTTGGTGCCACATATGGTTGGCACTGGTGACCCGCCCGACACAGTGAAGCGGTCGTTGAGGCACTGATGGTCAATGGCTTCAGGGGCGGAGATGTCGAAAGTATCAAAGTCCAATCTAGAGGAAACATTACGGGTTTAGATTACAACATAGGTAAGGGGGTAGGGTATATTAATGTGTACTATATTTATGTATCTATTTATTGTTTTAGTCACCTTTGTCTTTACTAAGGAGGTTATACATTAATATTTTCTTGATGTTTGCCTAGTGTGCGAGATATCCATTATCCTGGGACATACTGTAGAGATGACTTAAGTTACCCATCAGTAACGGTGATGTCTCTTAAATTTTATGTTTTCTATATTTAGACGATCTTGTGCAGTTTAACCCTTATTTAGCAGGCTAGGTGGTCTATTTGACCGTAGCACCCAGCGTTTTTTTTTAACCCTAAATAGGGTTGTTTCCGTGCTAATTTTCATGCCTAAATAAGACCCAGAGTGTAAAACAAGTATCTATCCCTGAAAGGGCGTAAACAGAGCTTTCCAATGACACCCGAACCATCCTTGTACGACCACTGGTTCTCTTGCAACGATCGATCCGATCGTGCAACACGAGTGCAAAAAACCTAAAATAAGGTAATTTCCGTATTCCTGTGTAGCGAGTGAGAAAGGGGGGAGAAGGGTGGGATACAGTTCAGTAGGTCCACCGCGGTGGTGGGGACCGGTCATAAGGTTACTATGCTCGTCCCACCGCTCAGCTCTCTCTCTCAGCAACATTACGTGCTGAAAATGGCACTCGACAGATGTCGTGCACCGCCACTTAGTCCAAATTTATTTCACTCGACATATGTCGTGCGCCGGCAATAAGGGGTTAAGACAGATCTGTGGTAGTAAAAATGGTTAAGTGAGAAAATATGAAGTCTGTTCATTGCTGGAGTCCTTTCTTGAACTGAATAATATCTTCTAATAATAGCCAGAATATAGTTAAAAGTGCCTCACCGGTACTGAAGGGGTTCACCAGATGGCTATATTATACCACTACAAGAGTAATCCCAGCTACTCATATATCTACCAAATACTTTACCCATAACTCAACGTGAGCAGGCTGGGAGTCAACTTATCTTATTCGTCGTGTGTTTCTCAGTAAATAGCACTAGCGTCACGGGTCACACTAGGATTACAAGTACATTTGATTAAAACAGATCCTATGCCCACCGTTTTTATTATAATATATTCATAAACTTTTGAAAGTGGCTGACAATTTTTTTTTTTTCCAGTAGTTGCTTCGGCCTATGTGTTTAATAATCCTACTCAAATGTATCCAGACATACTATGAAAACATGGAGCCAACTTTAGAGGACAAGTAACCTTGTACAGAGCAACTATAATGGCGTATTATTATTATTATGTTCTCTCCACCAACCAACTCTACTCCTAAAAACAACCACATGTGGGCAGTCCGTGGATTCGAACCTATCAGTGAAATTATAGAATTGATCGAAAATATAAGTTAGTATTTTTTCCATGTAACGCCTATGCCCTTTAACCCTTACAGTACCATGACGTCTTTTTACCTTTGATTCTGGTTAAAATTAGACGATTTCATGCAGTTTAAGAAGGACCTATGTTATTAAGAGGGTTTATTGAGATCGCATTTACCTATTTGAGGTGTAGAGATAGATTATTTACTAAAGAAAATTGTCCACAATCACCATAATATGATGAAAATTACGTAATGGTGGTGAAGGGTTAACTATTACAACTCGAAACTGCCGTGACTCCTTCACACATACAATATAGTATACAGATTGTTCTTGACTTGGACTGTAACCATAGTTGTTATATATAATTTAGATTTTATAAGACATCAAATATTTATCCCTTAAATACAGGACCTTTTACGATATTTCACAGCATATATTGGTTATCCTTAGGCAACTGTATGCAGTTTAGGAAGGATCTCTATGATTATTATGAGTAAAATTACTCCTTTAACTCCCACAAGTTCTTCCTGAGCCGAATATTATTGTGTGACGACAGAAAATTGGAATGGAGAATGGTTCCAGTTTATATAGAAAGGGTTAACTAAACCATAAACCTCTCTCTCTTTAACACCTAGGCACAGGAATCGGTATCATCCAAGGGTATCAAACTTTGAACATACAGTAATCTCAAATATATACGGCTATCAAATGACATGGGATTTATTAGCCAAGGTTATCATATCCAAATAACATCTCAGAAATAATATGTTGTATTTATTTATATACAGTATATAATATATATACATATATATATATATATATATATATATATATATATATATATATATATATATATATATATATATATATATATTTTCTTTAATACATACGAGGTTGAAAGAAATGGCAATTTCTGCGTTGGAAATTTTATTATTCAAAGTTTCCAGGTCTCTGATGAGTTTTCGCTGGGTGGCAGGAAGTAGATGAAGGAGATGAGCAAAATTCATGGTGGTACAGGGTTACATAAATGTACATGATGATACAGGATGATTCACGTCGGTTAACTCTTCACCTTCAGGCTGGAGCCATCAAAGACCACTATCTCACCCCTAACCACCCTCACCTTACACGCAACGAGTTAGAGAAACACACCACCATACTCGATAAAGAAAGTGACCCAAGGAGATTACCTATACTCGAAGCTTTATATATCCAAGCCTTACATCCCAACATCAACAACCAAACTCTGGACCTTCAGATCCTTCCTTCTGCCAAAAGGCACTACCCTACAGGACCTAACACCCCTCCTCGCCCCCCGGTGCCCTTGACGCAGCCCCCCGCGCTACCTCCTTCAGCTTCGTCTTGTGCAGTCGCACACAACTTAGGCCAAGCCCCTCGACAACGCAGCCAATCAGCTTCGACCCCACCTACTGACCACCCATCCCGCATCCATGCGCATGCGTGGAGAGGTTAACCCCCCTTCTCTCTCCTAGTTTACGCTTCCACCAATAGCAGACTTTTGCCCCTGTTTTCCCTCCTCCTCTGATTCCTCCACCCTCTTTATATACCCTTCCTGTTTACCTTTTATTTCATTCCTTCCTTACTTGATATGCTGGTTGTCCAGTGAAACGCGTCGTATATCCTGTATCATCATGTACATTTATGTAACCCTGTACCACCATGAATTTTGCTCATCTCCTTCATCTACTTCCTGCCACCCAGCGAAAACTCATCAGAGACCTGGAAACTTTGAATAATAAAATTTCCAACGCAGAAATTGCCATTTCTTTCAACCTCGTATGTATTAAAGAAAATGTTTTATTACCTGGCTTTACTAACATATATATATATATATATATATATATATATATATATATATATATATATATATATATATATATATATATACACATATATATATATACTGTATATATATATATATATATATATATATATATATATATATATATACAGTATATATATATATTATATATATATATACAGTATATATATTATATATATATATATATATATATATACACACAAAATCAACACCTAAATGGCAAAACAAATCTTAAATCGCCAGACTAATGGGGCTAAACAAGAAGGAGAAGGGAGTCCAGAAAAACCAAACGTCCCCTTAAACGAGCACCTGGCTTAAGTTGACAGATTTAACCCGGCGTCACCCGATCAAGTTTATCGACTACGTGTATCGGAGCCATGAATCCACTACAAGTTATCAGCTTAGTTTGATTGAGTTTGTTGTGTATTCGTATATTAAATTGGACTGTACACGATTAGGAGCTCTAAGATACAAACTGTAGTCTTAACCCTTACATTACTAGTGACGTGTTGTTGTTTTGATTTCAGCTGCATTTAGACGATTTTATGAAGCTTAGGAAAGATACATGGTAGTTAAACGGATACATTGAGATAGTCTGTAGCCTTTGTAGGGGAATACGTCCTTCTTAAGGTGAATTAAATAATCTAATAGATGTCAGAATATAATGTAAAGGACGTCACCGGTACTGAATGGGTTAAAGAATGAAAACAAAACCTGTCAGATAGTAAACTGGGTTATAGTTACTTTTGGACTCGGATAATGTGACTCCGATACATCCGTCGCTAAAGTGCTCGCGTGACACAGGCTTTAAGGGAGGATGGGTCGTTTTTCTGGCCCCTCTTCTTCCTCATGTTTAGCCCCATTAGTTTTCAGATTTTAGACATTCGGCCCAATACTTTGTCGATTTTAAGACATTTTGCCCCAATTGTTTGTCAATATTAAGACTTTTCGTGTCATTTAGGTGTCGATTTTTTCCTGGCGAGCGATAGCGAGCTTTTATTTTTAGAGAAACCGGCCTTTGGTCAGGATATTTTTCTATCAAAAAATGTATAAATTTATCTTGGGCGGGTGTTTTCTTAAGCTTGATGGAGGTCTAGGGAGGAAACTAGAAAAATATAAACGAATATACATAGTTGAGCAAATAAATACGCCCATGCCCCCTTAAAAAACAAAAAACAAAATCACATGTAACAAAATACAAATTCCAAAGTAAAATAATGATGGTCTGACCTTAGCTGGCAGATGTTGTTGTTGATCTTGGAGACAGTGAGTTGACATGAGCCCACCCCGTTCCACACCTTGGGGTAGTTGTCGTTCACGAAGTAGGTGCAGTTTTGTGTGGCTGAACCCCCGCACCCGGTCTGAACTGTTGGTAGAGATAGATAGATTTACAAGGGGAGATATATTAAAGGGAGGCAGACCGTTTTTCTGGACCTCCTTCTCCCTCATGTTTAGCCCCCTTTTTTTTAGATTATAAGACGTTCGGCCCATTAGTTTGGCGATTTTAACACCTTTCGCCCCATTTCGTTATCAATTTTAAGACCTTTCGTACCATTTAGGTGTCGATTATTTCCTGGCGAGCGATAGCGAGCCTGAAATTTTTAGAGGAACCGGCCTTCGGCCGGGATATTTTTCTACCGAAAAATGTACAAATTTATCTTGAAGGGGGGTCTAGGGGGTGTTTTTCTAAGCTTGATGGAGGTCTAGCGAGAAAACTAAGGAACATATGAATTAATAGACCAAAACACAAACAAAAAGCGGTCTGTCTCCCCTTAACTGTGTGTGTGAGAGAGAGAGAGAGAGAGAGAGAGTACAAAGGAGTACAAAGGAGTACAAAGGAAATCAAGCAACAACATGTCTAGTGACCCTTCTAGGCTGCTTGTCCTCCAAAACACTGAGGATCAAGTGTCCAAACAGTGGTTTAGAGTGGGTAAGGGAACATTGGAAAGGGAACTACTGCCCTGGAACTAATGTCCGTGGCAGGATTAGGAAGTTAGTAGGGGACAGATGGGTTAGTAACTGAGGGGAGGATAAAATAAAGTTATTCATTTACAAACGCAGTCAGTCGCGGATTTGATGCGAGATATTTGTCTAGGCGAAGTTTAAATGAATCAACGGTGCTGCAGTCTATGACATCTCGGGGAAGCCCATTCCATAAGTTGACAACTCGATTGAAGAAGAAATTCTTAGCTTCGTGTGAGTTAAAAGATTTACCAATAATTTTGCAACCGTTTGCGTGTAATTAGATTGGTCAATAGTGAAGTACTTACTACAGTTCATATTGTGATGCCTTTGATGATTTTGAACACTTGAATTAAGTCGCCTCTTAATCTGCGCTGGGTTAAAGGAAATAGATTTAATTCTCTAAGACGCTCCTCGCTCCTCGTATGGTTTGTTCTTTAGGCTAGGTATCATTTTGGTAACTCTACGTTGAACTCGTTCTAGCTTGTCTATATCTTTTTTGGTAATAAGGGCACCAGGATTGAACGCAGTATTCAAGAAGAGGGCGGACTAAGGAATTGTAAAAGGTTAGGATAACGTCTTTGGATTTATGCTCAAATTGACCTGCCTATAAAGCCAATTATTTTTTTTGCCTTAACAACTTCTGAACATTGTTGACTCGGTTTTAGGTTACTCGATATTGTTACTCCCAGATCGGTTTCTCTGTTTACATTCTTAAGCTGAGTGCCATTCATCAAATAGTTTGCTTTCTCATTTTGGTATCCGATATGTAGTACTTTACATTTATCCGCATTGAAACTCATTTGCCAAATTTGGGCCCAACATGACAACTTATCTAGATTGTGTTGCATATCGTCAACTTGTTCTTTTGAGAGTACGCTATTTGCAATTTTTGTATCGTCAGCAAATTTTAAGATTGTACCTCATCTATGTCGTTGATGTAAATTAGAAAGAGAATTGGTCCTAGTACCGATCCCTGGGGTACCCCGCTACTTACATTGGTCCATTTAGATGCCTTACCGTTTATGACTACTCTTTGCTTTCTGTCGCTGAGCCAATTTTCTATCCATTTCAACACACCATCTTGTATTCCATGCGCTTTTAGTTTTAGCAGTAAACGTTTGTGGGGAACTTTGTCAAAGGCCTTTTGAAAAGCAAGGTATATAATATCTACAGCTTTACTCTCATCGTAGAGGTTGAGGATATCGTGGAAGAAGTCTAAGAGGTTTGTTAACAGGAACGTTTTTTACGAAAGCCGTGTTGAGTATCTTTAAGTATGTTATTTTCCTCTAAGTGATTTACGAGTCTGTCTCTTATGAGTGTTTCTAACATTTTACATATAACTGAGGTTAAGCTAATTGGACGATAGTTACTGGGTAGGGATTTTCTGCCTTTTTTGAATATCGGTGTTACGTTGGCTAGCTTCCACTGATCAGGCATATTTCCAGACTGCAAGGATTTATTAAATAGCAATGTCAATGGTTTGGAGAGAGAGAGAGAGAGAGAGAGAGAGAGAGAGAGAGAGAGAGAGAGAGAGAGAGAGAGAGAGAGAGAGAGAGAGAGAGAGAGAGAGAGAGAGAGAGAGAGGGGGGGGGGGGTTGAGCTAGGGAGTGACAGAGCATGACAGAGCTACCATGTCACCTGTCATATAGAGATAGAGTGTATCATTACCAATACAACCCCTCATTACTTTATTGTGACAAAAAATCGGCTCTCCCTTGCCATTCCTTGTCCATATTCATCCATCCTCAATCATAATAAGTAGGTCCTTTGTCTGTTTATTTTTGTTTAACATAGAGAGAGAGAGAGAGAGAGAGAGAGAGAGAGAGAGAGAGAGAGAGAGAGAGAGAGAGAGAGAAGGATATGCAAGGGTATATATGATATTTTTTTTTTCGCCTATGATTGCCAGAGGGATTGGTGGGTGTAGAGAGAGCTTTCTTTATTATTATCCTGCTAGTTTTCTACTTAGTAGTACTAACTCATTTTATAATTAATTTCGTACTGCTTAGAAGAGACCACATTGTTTGTGCAATCCGTGTATCTATGCATCATTAGTAATATACTATGTAAGTGATTGTAGTATGTCTTCTTGTGTTCGAGGTTATTTTGTAATTCTATATTTATATAATGAAACTTTACTGTTAGAAAAATAGGCCCATGTTGCTAAAGGCTCAGGTAGAATGATCGGTATATAGGCTCGTATATTGTCTAATTTGATCAGTTTCTTTCCAACCTACCACTGAAGAAGGTGACAGTCGCCGAAACTGTTCAAAATTCATATTTTTCGTCTGGTAGTGTGTGTTTTTTCTCCTGTTCAAATAATCAGGCCAGTGTGATGTTCCTGCCAAAGCATATGCTATTATTTGACCAGTTGTAGTGGATTGGTTGTATCGCCGAATGTTACTGTATGAAAGTGTATTGCTTGTCCGAGGCGGTAAATAAAGGTTACCAAGTCAAGCCAAGTCTCAAATAACGTTTATCTCAATTTCCTCTTCCATAGTCACCCAAACTCTGTAAATTGGTTTGCCCTCGTTTCCCACCCCTCTTCTCCCTATTCCCGCGTTTATCACAAGTTTTCTCTTTTTTCTCTCCTTTCCATCACACTTTTACTGGCCCGTCCTTCGTGTGTTCCTTGTCTCCTTCCAACTTTGTACATTGCTCTTTTTTTTTCTCACTACACAGTCTGAGGTATTAATGCCAACTATTTAAGGAGAGTTTTGTTTGTACCCCTTCTCCCTCATGTTTAGCCCCATTAGTTTGGGGATTTTAAGACGTTCGCCCCCATTAGTTTGGCGATTTTAAGACCTTTCGCCCATTTTCTTTGTCAATATTAAGACCTTTCGTGCCATTTAGGTGTCAATTTTTACCTGGCGAGCGATAGCGAGCCTCTAATATAGGAGGAAACGCCCTTCAACCGGGCCGGGACGTTTTTCTACCGAAAAATGTACACATTTATCTCGAAAGAAGGTCTTGTTTTTATATATTTTATGTTTTATTTTTGTATTTATGTATTTCTTGTTATTATTATTTTTTGTTCTTCTTTTATGTGGGTCTAGGGAGCAAACTATCCCCCCCCCCCCCTCGTCTTAATGACAACTTACCTGTTAATCGTGATAATTTAGTACACTTTAAGTAAGGTAATTGCAACTGACGCTGTAGCATATAATATATTTTAAATAACAGGAATCTCGGTATAGATCAAAAGTTAAACCAAAGTGCTGAATGGCCCCCGCTACTTACGCACCGTAAGTAGCGGGGGCCATTCAGCACTTTGGCACCTATTATGGGGAGATCTTTATATATTTATTTATTTATTGAGTTATTTGTTTTAGTTTCCTCCCTAGACATCCAATAAGATTAAAACTATACACCCACCAACCTTCAAGATAAACTATACACCCACCAACCTTCAAGATAAACTATACACCCACCAACCTTCAAGATAAACTATACACCCACCAACCTTCAAGATAAAACTATACACCCACCAACCTTCAAGATAAACTATACACCCACCAACCTTCAAGATAAACTATACACCCACCAACCTTCAAGATAAAACTATACACCCACCAACCTTCAAGATAAACTATACACCCACCAACCTTCAAGATAAAACTATACACCCACCAACCTTCAAGATAAACTATACACCCACCAACCTTCAAGATAAAACTATACACCCACCAACCTTCAAGATAAACTATACACCCACCAACCTTCAAGATAAACTATACACCCACCAACCTTCAAGATAAACTATACACCCACCAACCTTCAAGATAAACTATACACCCACCAACCTTCAAGATAAAACTATACACCCACCAACCTTCAAGATAAAACTATACACCCACCAACCTTCAAGATAAACTATACACCCACCAACCTTCAAGATAAACTATACTATACACCCACCAACCTTCAAGATAAACTATACACCCACCAACCTTCAAGATAAAACTATACACCCACCAACCTTCAAGATAAACTATACACCCACCAACCTTCAAGATAAAACTATACACCCACCAACCTTCAAGATAACTATACACCCACCAACCTACAAGATAAACTATACACCCACCAACCTTCAAGATAAACTATACACCCACCAACCTTCAAGATAAACTATACACCCCCAACCTTCAAGATAAAACTATACACCCACCAACCTTCAAGATAAACTATACACCCACCACCTTCAAGATAAACTATACACCCACCAACCTTCAAGATAAACTATACACCCACCAACCTTCAAGATAAAAAACTATACACCACCCACCAACCTTCAAGATAAAACTATACACCCACCAACCTTCAAGATAAACTATACACCCACCAACCTTCAAGATAAAACTATACACCCACCAACCTTCAAGATAAACTATACACCCACCAACCTTCAAGATAAACTATACACCCACCAACCTTCAAGATAAACTATACACCCACCAACCTTCAAGATAAATTTGGGCTTTTTTCGGTAGAAAAATTCCCTGGTCGAAGGCCGATTCCGCCAAAATAGTAGGGGATCTACACCTAAATGGCACGAAAGTTCTTAAAATCGCCAAATTATGGGGTGAAAGTCTTACAATATCAAAACTAATGGGCTAAGCATGAGGGAGAAGTGGGGGGGGGGGTCCAGACATCTCCCCCCCCCCCCCCTTAACTCACTAGATACTGTAGTAGTTGATAGCATTCCTGTTGGTGTTTATGGCCAATGTGATCCCTCAGTATGACTTCCTTTTCTTTATAATCCGGCGACCATATGATAATTTCAGTCAGGTTAGGAAGGACGTTTACTCATGAAAAGGCTATACAGAATTTCGCAATTGATTCTTTCAGCTACCACACATCCACCCTAAGCTTCATATAATCGTCTTTCAGCTACCACACATCCACCCTAAGCTTCATATAATCGTCTAAATGTAGCTGAAATAAAATAAAAAAAACGTCGTCAGTACAGAAAGAGTTAAGTAAGCAAGTTAGACTAGGCCAGATTATGGGACTTAAGGGGAGATGGGCCATTTTTATTTGCTCATTTATGTATCTATTAATTATTGTATTTGTTTCCTCCTTAAACATCCTTCAAGCTTAAAAAACACCCGCCCAAGACGCTTCTTCAAGATAAATTTGTACATTTTTCGATAGAAAAAGTCACGGCCGAAGGCCGATTCCTCTTAAATTACAGGCTCGCTATCGCTCGTCATGAACAATTCGACACCTAATTAACAAAGAAATGGGGCGAAAGGTCTTAAAATTGCCAAAGTAATGGGCCGAACGTCTTATAATCTGAAAACCAATGGAGCTAAACATGAGGAAGAAGGAGGACCAGAAAAACAGCCAGTCTCCCCTTACTTGACATTGGGCAGTACTTCATCTTCCACTTCGGTGTTTGTAATAGTCCTTGTACAGTTGGCCTAATAAGTCGTGGCTCAGCTGTCATTATGTTTGGCTCGTTCTGTGCTGTATTAATGTCTGTTAAATGTTGAATTGGGGGGGTAAGTGTAGGAATATGCTTGTATATCTCACTCGAAACGAATAAATCAAGTTTTAGACATTGCTGATACCTATTATTGATCGAAATATACTTGGTGCCGACCCGTCACTTACTACCGCGACCGTACAGTACTACTAATATATAAGTCTTGTCCCTCAGTAATGCCGCACTCATCAGGCACCAAACGCTACTACTATCATACTATTCTATATATATTGAGTAGCTTAAGGGGAGATGGGCCGTATTTATGGTCCCCCTTCTCCCTCATGTTTAGCCCCAATGCTTTTGAGATTTTGAGACGTTCGCCCCATTAGTTTGGTGATTTTAAGAACTTTCGCACCATTTCTGTCAATTTTAAGACCTTTCCTGCCATTTAAGTGTAGATTTTTTCCTGGTGAGCGATAGCGAGCCTGTAACATAAGATCGAGGAACCGGCCTTCGACCGGGACATTTTTCTACCGCGAAATGCACATATTTATCTTGAAAGGGGGTCAAGGGGGTGCAATTTTAAACTTGATGGAGGTCCAGGGAACAGACTAAAAACCTCCCCTTAAACACACACACACATACAATCACATACTCAACTGCGTCCACTTACACACACATACTGTATATGCACACACTAACACACAAACACATATAAACACACACAGTGACACACACAAAGCCAGACACACAGAGATGGGGCACCTTTACCGTCGTGTGTACGGCATTAATACTATCAATGGTATCAGATTATTAGATCATCCCTTATTTCGATTTTTTTTCTTTTTCTGACACACATACACACACACACACACTCTCTCTCTCTCTCACACACACACACACTCACTCACACACTCTCTCTCTTTCTCTCTCTTCCTTCCACTTCCACTTGTCTTAAACCCTAGCATAAACTTTTTGTTTATAAAATTTAAAGCCTAGTAGGGACTCCAAAGTCTGTGCATCTATGTAACTCTCTCTCTCTCTCTCTCTCTCTTCCTGTACCATTTATACCAAGTTCTCTCCTTCACCTCCTCTTCCCACAACTTTCGTAAATGTTCAAATTGTTTTCCGATCTAATTTTAACCATTTTAACTTTTCCTTATTTCCTGTGACTTTCTTTACCTTATAATATTTTCTCCAAAAATAGTTCCTTAAATTAAGGCATACTAACATAAAATGTTGTTTACTACTACAGATAAAAGCAATTCTATCTGCTTCGAATGACTCACAATGATATAATTTATATGGTTTTATTAGACTAGGTTACAGTAGTGTCACTGGATATACAGATCTGTTGGGTGTCCCAATATTTGAGAGCGATGCCGAGATGGCCCCTCTACATCTTAGTTTTTTTTCTTCTACATTCCAACTTGCTCCCTCTCACGGCTCGAAGCAGCCCCATCTCTGGAGCTGGCTCGCCTTCGTGCTTCACTGTCTCATCCTCTAGACTCGGACCCTCACTTTCAGAACACCACCTATTGAGCAATTAACTCACTAGGCATTGCCCCCTGTAGCATATTTTGAATATGAGAATATTCATACACTGCTATTTAATCAGGGAACAATGAGGGTATCTTTTTGGCGTTTTGGTGGGCTTTGTGGTAATGCACTGATACTAGGTACAGCACAAATTCCATCCCAATAATATCTTCCCATTGATACATTGGGCTTCGAACCCGGGACCATTGGATTACCAGTCCAGTGGCAAGACCACTCCACCACACCTCCCCTGTAAGGCAACAAAAGTGTTTTAGGGAAAATCCAGTCTTGAGTTTTGTCATCGTTGTGGCTATGGTTCAGTGAAGGTGGTGGTTAGGACTAACACTAGTTACAAACGAAGCAGAAGCACAAGACACACTGAAGTCTGATACTGACAAGGTTGTATCACTTTTAGCATTATAGATCCTAGTTGCAAATGAAGGAATACCACCCACATCACTAGCTACAAATGAGGCAGGCTCAATTCCAGTGTCAAATGAAGTATTGGTAACACTCAGGCCAGTTGCAAATGAGGCCTTGAAATATATGTCAGGATGGTTGTTACTTGTTCGGTCTGGTGGTGGGGTATTGGCAACTTTATCTGTTATGTCAGGATGAAAGTCTGTCAGAGTAGCAGGGGCACATGTCCAGGATGGTATGGCCTGTGTAATAGATGTGCACACTCACTTACTTGAAGAAGCTTGCATAAGATGTGGCATTACACTTATATTGTTGATTAAATTAAAGATTGGTAGTTGGCATATAGTAAGTAAATAAGTACAGTAGGTGCAAGGTTGAAGTTTTGCACTTATTTATCCAAATCATTATTTAAACTGTTGTGTGCCACACTAATTCCCCCCACACAACTTTCAAGAAGAAAGCCAGTGAACTCGGTGACCAAAGGAAAATGGAAGAAGGAAAAGCAAAGTTAATGATTCACGAGGGGAGACTGTTAATTAGAATCAAACACCACCATGGGACTCGACGACTCGACTCGTGTACATGGCCAAATCCGAGAAGACCAGAACAACAAAGGAAAGCCACGCTCATACCTGCCCAATTCCAGTGCAATCTGCTCACCCTCAACGCATGCTTATTTGATGTTGCCAAACTCAAGACCATCCCAACTTCCATAAAATTCAGTAACTCTGTAATGCCTATACCCCTAAAAGGCTCACAAGCAAGTTTTGTAGGGCCTCCACAGGTGTCACTTCTACACACCTCATATATAGTAGAAGCGGCTATATTCATGAAGTGCAGCAGACAAGTGAGATGACACATGAAGTGCAGACAATCGGGCTGACATATGAAGTGCAGCAGACAAGTGTGATAACGCAAAATGTAGCAGATGAAGACACTTAAAGCACAGCCGACAAGCAGGTGGACATATGCAGCAATCTTCATCACTTTCTACACCAAGCCATGTTGAGGTAGCAGAGAACTACCAAAAGACTCACGAGCTTCACAGTGCCCAGCCTTCCACACCATCTTCAACCCACGCCAACGTTCTTATCGAAGGAACACAACCACCTTCACCAGCCCGGGACTCTGACATTCTTTCACCATTTCCCTGTCGACATAAGATTGTTGTTGGGGCCATGTTCAAAGATCTGTGGTAGGACTGCAGCTCCAATACAAGTAAAAACAATCTAAGCCCATTGTTTAGATATTGTGATCAATAAATCAGTCTAAATTATTCAAGTGTATTAAAAACTCGTACAGGACACCTATTTAAAGAATATTGACTAGCTATACTGTATATCTTACCTTCAATCTAAGATTGACTTTTAAAATTACCAGTACACCTTATTCCATACATTACCCATGGGACTATCAGCATTATCTCTATATTTTTCTAATACAGAGGTCATGGACTGGACGACTGGCCCAGGTGTTATATGTAGTGTAATAACAATTATTGATCTAGTTCTTAAATACCCCGAGTTTTAAGAACGCTCTTCATTTTCATCAGGGTATGTTTGTGGTGGTATAATTGATGTGCTTATTCCTTTGAGGATTACAATGCAATTTTATTTTATTCGGCTATTGAAGCTGTCTCTAGGAAGCAAATAGGTAAAACTATCATAGTTAACCTTCTGACTCCCACAATTTCCTCCTAAGCTGAATTAAATCGTCTATTAATAGCCAGAATAAAAGGAAGAATCGCGTCCTCGTGTCTTGCAGGGGTTATTTAGCCGGTGTCCGGTGTCCTTAATGAGTTATAAAGCCTCTGTCAAGATGGTGGGTATTTATGCCCTTTTAGTATTTATGGACGCGTTTCTTCTTTATTTTTATTTATTTATTTATTTATTTATTTATTTTTGTATTTTTTTATTTTTTTCTGCAATTTTTAATTGGTTTTATTCAGTTTAGGAAGGAAGTCTGGAAGCCAGAGGGTTTGTGATAGTTTTTACCCCTTTGATTCATGGAGATCCTTCCTTAACAGATTACATTTGTATAATAATAGCTAAAATATAATAAAGAAACACGTCATCGTATCCTGTAAGGGTTAACTTATATATTTCGTCACCTTTGGAATCCCCAAAACAGATACACTGTGAACTGGACAAAACTTCTGCATTACTCTAGGTGTAAAGGACATGGTTTTTAGCAGTGTGCCCTAGAGGCTAGTGGTCCCTTGGTCCTGTCTCGTCACTCTCTCTCTAGGACTGTAGTCGCTTCTCTTTATATATACAGTATATACAGTGTATATTTATATATTTATCTATATACTGTATAATATATATATATATATATATATATATATATATATATATATATATATATATATATATATATATATATATATATATATATATATATATGCTCACATTCAACCTGTCCCAAAGAAGGGTGACCGCTCTCAACCCTCCAACTATCGTCCAATTGCTCTTATCTCTTGTCTTTCTAAAGTTTTTGAAACTATTCTTGCTTCCAAATTTCTTAAGCATTTCTCTTCTCATAATCTGCTCTCAGATCGCCAGTATGGCTTCCTTGAGGGTCGCTCTACTGGTGATCTTCTTTCATATCTTACTAACTCTTGGTCATCCTCCTTTCGGGACTTCGGTGAGACTTTTTCTATTGCACTAGACATATCGAAAGCCTTCGATAGAGTCTGGCATAAATCTTTAATTTCTAAACTACCCTCCTTCGGTTTCTATCCCTCCATCTGTGCCTTTGTCTCTAATTTCCTTTCCGGCCGTTCCATAGCCGCGGTTGTGGACGGCCATTGTTCACTTCCTCACCCTATAAACTCCGGTGTTCCTCAGGGCTCTGTCCTATCTCCTATTCTCTTTCTAATTTTTATAAATGATCTCCTTAACTGTACCTTAATTCCCATCCATTCATACGCAGACGACTCAACCTTGCACTACTCCATTAGTTTTTCAGAACGCCCCAGCCAGCAATCCCTCAACGACAAACGTAATGAAGCCATGGAACTCTTAAATTCTGATCTAAATACTATTTCCAATTGGGGCAGAGAAAACCTTGTTAACTTTAATGCTTCCAAAACCCAATTTCTCCATCTATCTACCCGTCAGGATCTCCCAGCGGACTATCCCTTATTCTTCAACAATACAAAAATCAACCCTTCATCTTCTCTCAATATTCTTGGTGTCTCTTTTTCTTCTGCTCTCATTTGGAAGGACCATATTACCAGTCTTGCTAAGGCAGCCTCCCAGAAGCTGGGTGTGCTCAACCGCCTTAGGGGGTTCTTTTCCCCTGCACAGCTTCTTGCTCTGTACAGGGGCATAGTGCGCCCTTGTATTGAGTATTGTTCACATGTGGGGAGGTTCCTCTCACACCGCTCTCCTAGACAAAGTTGAAAGGAAGGCCTTTCGTATCATTAACTCCCGTCCACTCACCAACTCTCTGCAATCTCTCTCTCTCCGCCGCAATGTTGCATCTCTCTCGCTATTCTATCGCTACTATAATAATCAGTGTTCCTCAGAGCTATCCCAGTGCATACCATCTCCTTTACGTAGGGCACGTGGTACCCGTCTTGCAACTCAATCCCACCCCTACTCTGTGCAACTCTCCAACCCAAGAGTGAAACGTTACTCTCAAACTTTCTTCTACTCAACAGCTGAGCTCTGGAACTCTCTCCCAGAATCAGTCTTTCCCTCTTCCTATGACTTAAATTGCTTCAAACTCCGTGTGTCCAAGCATTTTGGCTCGAACGTCCCTTGATTTTGGCCCTGTCACTCTTTCAACTATGGGGGAGGCACTCGCTATAGGCAGTTATGCCTTTTGCCTCCCTCAATCACATAGAAAAAAAAAAAAAAAAAAAAAAAAAATATATATATATATATATATATATATATATATATATATATATATATATATATATATATATATATATATATATATATATATATATATATATATATATATATATATGGATATATATATATATATATATATCTAGACATATATATATATATATATATATATATATATATATATATATATATATATATATATATATATACACACAGAGAAAAAAATATATATAGTATATACATAATTTGTCCTTATATGTATCTTTGCATCTATATTTCGATTTGTCTCTCATTCCCCCCTCTCCCTCTCACTCTCTCTCTCTGCTGGAGGGCATCTTACACGAGTGGAGGTGCTTGTCTGTTTGTATTGTGGCCTTTTTATTTCCGTCGCCTAAGTGAGTGGACTGTATATTACCGTTGGCCTCACTTTTCTTTACTCTTATACTTCTTTTTCTATTTTTGTCCCCTCCTTCTTTCTACTTTTCTTCGTTGTGTTCGTCCTTATTCTTTCTTCCTCTTCTTGCTTGTCTCTTTCTTCTTCAGTTTCTTCCTCCTCTGTTTCTCCTATTCTTATTTTTCCTCAACCTCTTTTTCTTATTAATTGTATTGTTGCCGATCTGGAGTAGGGGACAAAGTTGCGTATTGGTTTTCTTTCATTACGTCTCTGTGCCTTTTTTAGTGTGTCTTTTCTATCCTTCTGTTATCCATATAATAATAATATTTTCTTTACAGTTCCTTTGTGAGTCATAGCATGTATTATCATATTTTAGTGCATAAAGATCCTGGTTTATACTTATACTCACAGAAAGTCCTCGTCCAGTCGCCATGCGTCCCAGATAAACCATTCTTTAATCCTTACAGTACCGGTGACGTCTCTTTTATTCGATTTCAGCTGCATTTATACGATTTTATGAAGCTTAGGAAAGATATGAGGTAGCTAAAGGGATAGATTGAGATAGGCTTTGGCCTTTTTATCGATAGACGTACTTCCTAGGCTCAATAAAGTCGTCAAATAGTTAACAGAATATAATTAAAAAGAAGTCGCCAGTACTGAATGGGTTACTATATATAAGTTTATAAGTTGCATCTTGCTTTCAATATTTCGGTAAACTTATGGAATGGGCTACCTAGTACACTAAAAAAAAAACTGTCTTCGTGGTGCAATGCATATGTGTGTTGATTTTCGGTATGAGCGTCCTGGGTTAGAATCCCCGGACTGCCACATGTGTTTGTTAATTTCATTAATCGAGTTTAGGAGTAAAGTTGGTAAGTGGAGAGAACATAATAATCTATGGTATAAACGGACTTTCACTAGGTAAATAAGATCATTGGGTATAGTGATAGTGGTTTGCCTTTATAACTGGTGTAAGCTGTGTTTATTACTACCAATATATCTTTGAATGCATAGATTATCATGGACACTTTATATACCCTTTTCATACCCCTACTTTTTAGAGTTTAATGTCATTAGGTGTTGTATTGTCTAAGCTTTCACAAATCGCCTAGAAATGTATCTCACTCTAAACTCCCATATTATTGCGTTTATAAATGAAAAGAGCCTCCATTCATAGTGTGATATCCTTCACTGTCAAAAATATAGGGTATATAAATGGTATGCCTAAGGTATATAAGATAATTGGATATATTGATAGTGATTTACCTTTTTAACCCATTCAGTACCGGGGACATTATTTTCAACATATTCTGACAACTATTAGACGATTTTATTCAGCTTAGGAAGAACGTCTACGCATTAAAACGTTGCAGACTATCTCAATTCTTCCATTTAGCTACCATATATCCTTTCTAAGCTTCATAAAATCGCTTAAATGTAGCTGAAATCAAATAAACAAGACGTCGCCGATACAGAAGGGGTTAACTGGTGTAAGATGGGTTTAATATTATCACCAATATACCTGTTGGTCTGTCTGTCTATTTATGTGTGTGTGTCTGTCTGCCTACCTCTCTGTCTGTTTTCCTACCTCTCTGTCTCTTTGCCTACCTTTCCGTCTGCCTACCTCTCTATCTGTCTGCCTACCTCTCTGTCTGTCTACCTACCTCTCTATCTGTCTCCTACCTCTCTGCCTGTGTGCCTACCTCTCTGTTTGTCTTCCTACCTCTCTGCCTGTCTCTCTATCTGTCTGCCTACCTCTCTATCTGTCTTCCTACCTCTCTGTCTGTCTGCCTACCTCTCTGCCTGTGTGCCTACCTCTCTGCCTGTGTGCCTACCTCTCTATCTGTCTGCCGACCTCTCTGTTTGTCTGCCTACCTCTCTGCCTGTCTGCCTACCTCTCTATCTGTCTGCCTACCTCTCTATCTGTCTTCCTACCTCTCTATCTGTCTGCCTACCTCTCTATCTGTCTGCCTACCTCTCTATCTGCCTGCCTACCTCTCTATCTGTCTGCCTACCTCTCTATCTGTCTGCCTACCTCTCTGCCTGTGTGCCTACCTCTCTGCCTGTGTGCCTACCTCTCTGCCTGCCTACCTCTCTATCTGTCTTCCTACCTCTCTGTCTGTCTGCCTACCTCTCTATGTGTCTGTCTACCTCTCTATCTGTCTGCATACCTCTCTATCTGTCTTCCTACCTCTCTGTCTGTGCCTACCTCTCTGTCTGTCTGCCTACCTCTCTATCTGTCTTCCTACCTCTCTGTATGTCTGCCTACCTCTCTATCTGTCTGCCTACCTCTCTATCTGTCTGCCTACCTCTCTGTTTGTCTGCCTACCTCTCTGCCTGTCTTTCTACCTCTCTATCTGTCTTCCTACCTCTCTATCTGTCTGCCTACCTCTCTGTCTGTCTGCCTACCTCTCTGCCTGTGTGCCTACCTCTCTGCCTGTCTGTCTGCCTACCTCTCTATCTGTCTGCCGACCTCTCTATCTGTCTGCCTACCTCTCTATCTGTCTGCCTACCTCTTTATCTGTCTGTCTACCTCTCTGTCTGTCTGCCTACCTCTCTATCTGTCTGCCTACCTCTTTATCTGTCTGCCTTAATTCCTCTCCGTCTGCCTTTCTGTGCGAGCGTCTGTCTGTCTGTATGTATGTATGTCGCTCCCTGTTTACAAGTCCTGGGTATTAGTCCACTCATCTGTATTCTCTCTTCAAGTCTTTCTTTCTATACCTTTGACCTTTTTGTTCTCTTCGCTTCTGTCTACATAGTCTCTTTTCGTCTCTTTATATTACTTGATATTTAAATTCTGTTCTTATTTGTATTTATTATCTATCTCATTCTTCGCTTTTCATCTTTTCTACCTTTTTCCTTCCTTCACTTCAGCTCCGTTCTATTTTTTGTTCGTCTAATTTTCTCTTTTCTGTTCTTATTTTCTCCGTTCTTCTTTTTTCAGTTCTTTTTTAGTTTTATCTGTTATGTTCTTCCTTACTCTCTTCTTTTCTGTTTTCTTATTGTCTCTGTTCATTCCTTCGTTTCTCTGTTGTCTTTTCTTCTCTTCTTGTCTCTGTTATTTTCTTATCTTTTTTCTGTTCTTCTCTTCTTCTTTTCACTGTTCTTTTCTTCTTATTTTCACTGTTCTTATCTCCTTCTTTACTCTATTCTTCTCTTCTTTTATCTGTCCTTTTCTTTTCTCTGTTCTTCTATTATTTTCTCTGTTTTTCTCTTCTTTTCTGTTATTATTTTTGTTCCTCTGTGCTTCTATTCTTGCTCTGTTATTTTTGTTCTGCATTGTTCTCTGATGATTTTATTTATATATTTCTCTTATATTTTCTATTTTTTTATCTGCTCTTCTCTCATTTTCTTTTGTTCCTCTGTTCTTATCTTCGTATCTCTATTCTAACACCTGATTTTAACTGTTATTATAAGCCTTTCACTTAAAATAATCTAACTCCAATCTACAGTCGCTGATAGATCATTGGGTTTGCCTACTATACCCTGTTAATTATAGGTAGGCCAGATGTCGTGACTCATAAACTATGTAACTCTAAAAGGGCTAGAGCAAATGGGCTGTACATTCCCACGCCTATTCCTTGGCTGACTCTTCCCAGATTGTAGATATATTAGCTCGATTATTCTAGTCGATTTTTTTTTTAGCTCAAGAGGTTAGTAGTTAAGATTTCTGACCTACTTATATTGAATGGACTATAGTATAGTGACTGTATAATCTTCTGACTACCTTGGAATACTGCCACACTGCCATTACTTCGGCGCCACTGGAAAACAAAAAACCCAGACTACTAATGGGGCACAAAATCTTAAGATCGCCAAATAAATACGGCGAATCGTCTTAAAATCGACGAATTAATAGGGCGAAACAAGTGGGAAAGGGAGGTATAAAAAGGCCCCTGTCGTCTTATATACAGTACAGATCCCCTTCATCCATAATTCCTGCCATACCCGTCTTTCCATTGGGTCTCATAGTATATATTAATAATAATGTCCAGTACAGTCGCGCTAATAAGTCATGTCTCGGCACCAAGTGTGTTTTGATCAATAATTGCTATCAGCAATATTTACACATGACTTTTACTTTTTGAGTGAGATATACCAACATGTTCCTACACTTACCCACCCTATTCGTTATCTGACAGACATTAATACAGCCCAGAGCGAACCAAACGTAATGACATCTAGGACATGACTTATTAGCACGACCGTACATATAGGACATGACTTATTAGCACGACCGTACATGCCTAGCTCTATCACACTCCATGATTGCTACTTATTACTGATACACCAAGTCCGAGTTATCTTAAGGGGGGTCACCTGATTTTTTGTTTTATCTTACTCTCCTTTTCTCTCTTTCCCTGCCTTGTATCCATTCGGCCTCATTCAGCCAACTGTTTTAAGACGTTTATCCCCATCTAGGTGTCGATTTCTTCCTGGCGAGCGATAGCGACCCAGCATTGTATGGAGAAATCCGGCTTCGAAACGTACCGTACAAATTTAGCTTGCTGTAATATATATATATATATATATACAGCATATATATATAATTTAGCTTGCTGTAATATATATATATATATATATATATATATATATATATATATATATATATATATATATATATATATATATATATATATATATATATATACAGCATATATATATATATATACTGTATATGCTGGCTCGCTACCGCTCGCCAGGAAAATATTGACACCTGGATGGAGGTAAACGTCTTAAAACAGTAGGCTGAATGGGGCCGAATTAATACAAGCCAGAGCAAGAGAGAAAATGGAGTGGAAAAAAGCGGGTGACCCCCCTTAAGGTGGTGTCACACGAGCGCATTTTCCGGCAATTTTCGATGAGCAAGTTTTTCTCGTGCTCGTTTAAGGCATTTTCGCATTAGAATCGGAAACTAGATCGAAGGTAGATTATGTTAGGCAGTTTAATTCTTGTCGAACATTAAATTGGAAGCTGCAATTTCCCTTACAAATTGACTGAAAAATTGCATGTGACACCGCTTTTACACGAGTACATAGTCAATAGGCCACACCCTTAACCCCTTCTGTACCGGCGAACTTTTTTATTTTATTCTAGCGGTATTTAGACGATTTTGTGCAGCTTAAGAAGGATCTGAGGTAGTAAAAAGGGTTAAGTGAGATAGTTCGAAAGCTGTTAATTGCTGGAGACCCTTTTTGAGCTTAATAAAATAGTTTTATAGTAGCCAGAATAAAATATAAACAGACGTCACTGGTATTGAATGAGTGAAGGGAAGGTTTTTAGTGTGTTTCCTAGACTTCCATCAAGCTTGAAATTACACCCCCATGACCCACTTTCAAGATAAATTTGTACATTTTTCGATAGAAAAATGTCCCGGCCGAAGGCCACTTCCTCTTAAATTACAGGCTCGCTATCGCTCGCCAGTAAAAAATCGACACCTAAATGGGACGAAAAGTCTTAAAAGTGACATAAATGGGGTGAAAGTTCTTAAAATCGCCAAACTAATAGGGCGAACGTCTTAAAATCTCAAAAGCAATGGGGCTAAACATGAGGGAGAAAGGGGTAAAGAAAAAAATCCCTCAAGTGAAAATCTGCCCTTAAGTGACAGGAATCGGTACCATGCAAGTAAAGGGGTCAGTCTTTCAGCAGGATCTCCAATAATCGGCTATTATATTATTTGGGAACTCAATGGCCAAGGTTAGCATATCGAAACAACAGCTCCACAATACTTTGAAACATGTGTTGTAGAATATAATTGTAGCTTAAAGGGGAGATTTCCACTTGAGGGATTTTTTTCTTTACCCCTTTCTCCCTCATGTTTAGCCCCATTGCTTTTGAGATTTTAAGATGTTCGCCCCATTAGTTTGGTGATTTTAAGAACTTTTGCCCCATTTCTGTCATTTTTAAGACCTTTCGTGCCATTTAGATGTCAATTTTATCCTGGCGAGCGATAGCGAGCCTGTAATTTAAGAGGAACCGGCCTTTGGCCGGGAAATTTGTCTACCGAAAAATTTACAAATTTATCTTGAAAGGGGGTTTAGGGGGTGTAATTTTAAGCTTGATGGAATTCTAGGGAACGAACTAAAAATCTCCCCTTAAATACCTATGTGATGGTACCAAGTTTCCCCCTGGCCCATGGAAATCATATATGTAAGTATCGGGTTTATTTCATATACATACAGATGCGTGAAGTTCTTCATTATTGAATATTCAAATTACACCAGAGGCAATGGATATAATATTATCTAACTGTTTTATGCGTGTGAGACATATACAGCATGTTTTATTCCGTCGAGTGGTAAACTTAAGGAACAAACAACGCTCAGAGTAACACTGGTGCATTTCAAATAGAAGGTTGGTCAAACCCAGAATGACATAATTATTTAGGACCCCTTCATTCAGGTCTACTGTTAATGCACCTTCAGAGGTTGTTCAACTCGAGGACACAATATACTGTCCATATGAGTCTCCCACAAACTCTCTGGTTGCATTATAACCACAATATACTGTCCATATGAGTCTCCCACAAACTCTCTGGTTGCATTATAACCACAATATACTGTCCATATGAGTCTCCCACAAACTCTCTGGTTGCATTATAACCACAATATACTGTCCATATGAGTCTCCCACAAACTCTCTGGTTGCATTATAACCACAATATACTGTCCATATGAGTCTCCCACAAACTCTCTGGTTGCATTATAACCACAATATACTGTCCATATGAGTCTCCCACAAACTCTCTGGTTGCATTATAATCACAATATACTGTCCATATGAGTCTCCCACAAACTCTCTGGTTGCATTATAACCACAATATACTGTCCATATGAGTCTCCCACAAACTCTCTGGTTGCATTATAACCACAATATACTGTCCATATGAGTCTCCCACAAACTCTCTGGTTGCATTATAACCACAATATACTGTCCATATGAGTCTCCCACAAACTCTCTGGTTGCATTATAACCACAATATACTGTCCATATGAGTCTCCCACAAACTCTCTGGTTGCATTATAACCACAATATACTGTCCATATGAGTCTCCCACAAACTCTCTGGTTGCATTATAACCACAATATACTGTCCATATGAGTCTCCCACAAACTCTCTGGTTGCATTATAACCACAATATACTGTCCATATGAGTCTCCCACAAACTCTCTGGTTGCATTATAACCACAATATACTGTCCATATGAGTCTCCCACAAACTCTCTGGTTGCATTATAACCACAATATACTGTCCATATGAGTCTCCCACAAACTCTCTGGTTGCATTATAACCACAATATATTAAAAACCTCTTAGAGCTTCAATTTCCAGGAAAGTAGATGCAGTGAATGAATCGAGTGAATCGAGTGGTAATTGTGTGTTAGCAGTTATTCAAACACTAACAATATTTGTATGTGACCGGTGGGGAATTCAAATGGGGGGTTCAAATGCAGTCGTCACTTACAGACACAGCAAGTCTCTGTTGCACTGCCACAGGTTCCGGAAGCCGCGACCCTAAAGTCTTGTACAATGAGTATCAGAGTAATATGTCCCGTTCTCACCTGAAGATCCTGCACAGGACATTGTTGTGATGCTGCTGGATATTTGCCTCTAAAATGTATACATATTGTATCTTAAGTGGTGATACCCTAACTCCCTCAAACATCTAGTACACTCTACCCTCCAAACAATAACTACCTTCACAATTCCTTTAATTTCCCAGTGCTTTCCTTCCTGTGAACTAAAATTTATTACAGTATGAAACTATAGGGTTTTATGTACAGACACAGCAAGTCCCCGTTCCATTACCACAGGTACCCAAAGCCATGCCCATAATTCAAGTAATAACAGCTTCAATATAAGACGACCCACTGTCCCCCGAGGAAGCCACACAGGGCGCTACGGAGATGCTGTTGGACTGTTAACACTATAGTTTATACTTTCATACTCTTCATTAGCGATATCCTAACTCCCCCAATCTTCTAGTGCACTCTTTCTTCCAAACCATAAAAATCTTCGCAATTCCCAGTGCATGTCTATCCGTGAACACAAACCTTATCCAAGGTCAGATCTTTACTTACAGATACAGCAGGTCCCAGTTCCATTGCTACAGGACCCCGAAGACGCGCCCCCAAGTCTGGTACAGTCAGCCTCGGAGTAGCAGGTCCCGTTGTCCCCAGAGGAGCCCACACAGGGCCCCACGGTGATGGCGGTGGACTGCCGCCGACGACCACCCAGGTTGAACAGTTTCAGCACAGGCGACACTGAAAGTTTGAAGACTGTCGCGGGGGTTACACCGTCTTGTGGAAAGTGATTAGGTAAACAAGACTAAAGTTTTTAGACATTAATGCCGCCTAGCTGTCATATAAATCTCCAGAAAATCTTCACAGTCAACATTAGTTTAGTACCAACTTTAGTATTTTTTACATTAGAATGATATATATATGATTGACAATGTTATATAACCATGATGCTTAATCTTGAGAAGTTTCAAAAGGGCTAAATTTATTTATGAAGTTAATAGTTAGTTATGCATCTAATATCTAATGTATTCTTGATTTTGGAATATGAAGGTCATTGACAGGATTATAAATTGTACGGGATCTGGCCATGTCTAGCTGAAGGATGATAACAAAGACTAAGAGTCACTGAGCTACAACAGGAACCAACTGAGAGATCTCCTCCGTGAGCACCAGCGTCACCTCTGGCAGTATCAAGGCGGAGTCACATGAACACATTTTCCGGATATTCTCTAGAGCAGTTCGAGCGCCTGAATTGAAGTTTTTAATAACTTAGTCACTTGAAACAATCTGTCTTCATTCTAGTTGTCGATGGCAAGGCATAATTTTTAAATGCTAGAATGAATTGCATTGTATAAGTTGCTGGAAAGAGCGTCCGTATGACTCCCGTCTTTACAGGCATGTGTTAGCTCTCAGATGAGCGGTTTCTGGCGAGAAATTGTCATGGCTTTATCTTGATTACTGATGTTTCATATTATTAGTTTGTTTTCACAATTGAAAATATATGCCATCAGTAAATTTTTTATTTTACTGATGGCATATATTTTCAATTGTGAAAACAAACTAATAATATGAAACATACTTTTGATACACTGAACAAAAGAACACTTAAATAAGGGTACACATAGACAGTGTTTTAATCTGATGTGTTTTCGTTTGAATAGATAGCCTAAACCGAACAACAATGTTTATGTGTATCACTTTTATTATAATTAGGTGTTCAAAAATGTACAGTGTAGTTTCTAATTAGGATATTGAGTGCCAGGGAATCGGTTGCTAGGGAATGGAAATACTCGTACATTTAATGGGGGTCACCTGCTTTGTTTTATCTTTCTCTCCTTTTCTCTCTTTCTCTGGCTTGTATCCATTCGGCCCCATTCAGCCAACTGTTTTAAGACATTTATCCCCATGCAGGTGGCGATTTCTTTCTGGCGAGCGATAGCAAGCCAGCATTGTATGGAGAAATCCGGCTTCGCCGGAGAAATTTGTCTATCGAAAAATGTACAAATTTAGCTTGCTGTCAACACAAAAATATATATTATATGCTGGCTCGCTACCGCTCGCCAGGGAAATATTGACACCTGGATGGGGGTAAACGTCTTAAAACAGTAGGCTGAATGGGGCCGATTGGATACAAGCCAAAGAGAGAGGGGGAGAAAGAGAAAACAAGCGAGGTGGGCTCCCTTAAGATGAACATGATATTAATTTCAAGAAAGATCTAATTAAGTTAATTACTAAAGAAGAAAATAATTGAGAAATACTGGAAGACTGTGTGCAACTCAAGAAACAAATATAATTCAGAGGTTAGTTAGCATTATGTAATCATAAATATCAAGAAACACTAAATTGTTTCATGCAGCGCAAGACAGATGTAGTTAAATTAAATGCTTTAACAAAATACAAATAATGCATATTAAAACACGAGAATAATAGCTCAAGAAACAACTCTCATGATCCAAGAGGTAATAATTACTGAAAAAAACACACATATATACTGTATATATATATATATATATATATATATATATATATATATATATATATATATATATATATACACAACACTAGACGATTTTAAGCAGCACAAGAAAGGGTTAATTACAAAGGAGAAAGCCAGGAAAATATAGGGGAAACTCCAGAAAAAATGAAGGAAAAGTAAAAACTGGAGAAGTCAGGAAGAAAAAGAAGGAGTTATCTCTGGTAATTATCTTGCTACAGTTTTTCTTCTCAACTCATTTCGCATTCTTATTCGTCTCAGCTCCGCTCTGCTCTGCTCTCTCTCTCCGATTTTTATTTATTCACTTAATCGCCATGGTTTCTGTAATAAATCAAAGTTAGGCATTTTCATTAAAATCAAGTTATGACCAACTTATACAGTAGGGTTCGTAAGGTCTGTATGATCAATTTGTCAATGTAAATCTATGCACAATTATCATTCACTTTTTGTTTCTGGCTTCATTTAAAACATCCCTCTGGTTTCCTTCTCTCTCTCTCTCTCTCTCTCTCTCTCTCTCTGTCTGTCTGTCTGTCTCTCTCTTTCTATCTGTCTGTCTCTCGCTCGCTCTCTCTCTCTCTCTCTCTCTCTCTCTCTCTCTCTCTCTCTCTCTCTTTCTCTTTCATCGGCCCCCCCCCCCCCCCTGTCTCCGCCCCTCCCCCGTTCTGCCAATCATCCGCCCCTTATGACTCTCCCCATCAATTGTGTCGCTCTCTATAGGAACACCCACCCTCAGTTTTATCATCCCCTCCGATGCCACCAAGACGACGCTTTTCTTCTTCTTTTTCTGAACTGTTAACCCTTTGAAGATTGTGACGCATTTTGACAGTTTGTTTTGGCTATCATTAGACGATTTTACATAACTTAAGAAGGATCAGTGTGGTAATCCCGACACTGACTTACGGAAGCGAAGCATGGACGTTGGTTGAGAGACTCAGACCAAGAGTGAGAGCAGTGGAAATGAATTACTTAAGGAGTGCGTGCGGAGTTACATGGAGGGATAGACAGACTAATGAGGAAGTAAGAAGGAGGTGTGGTGTGGAGGTAGATGTGCTGGAAAGTGTGAAAAGGAACAACTTGAGATGGTTCGGCCATATGGAACGTATGGAAAGCGAGAGAATGACTAAGAGGGTGTACGAGAGCGAGGTGGAGGGACAGAGGGGGAGAGGTAGGCCGAATATGAGGTGGAAGGATGGAGTGAGGAACTACATGAACGAAGGCGGTGCTGGTTGGGGGGAGGGGCGTCGACTGACTGGGGACAGAGGTGCATGGGGGCGGTTCGTTCGTGGCCACCCCTTCGGGGATCACGGCGTCAGGCAATAGATAGATAGATAGAAGAAGGATCTGTGACAATTATAAGGGTTAACACCATCTCAATTAACCCTCTGACATTCATATACCCTTCCTAATTTGAATATAATCGTTGAATAACGGCTGGAAAACAGAAAATATATGCGTATTGGTTCTTGAAAGGGTTACAAATATCCCTTTACTTTTTACAGTGATACAGGCAGCCACATTGCCAACATAATACTGTCATCTTAACGGCCACAAGCATACCTATCCATCAACATAATACTGTTATCTTAACGGCCACAAGCATACCTATCCATCAACATAATACTGTTATCTTAACGGCCACAAGCATACCTATCCATCAACATAATACTGTTATCTTAACGGCCACAAGCATACCTATCCATCAACATAATACTGTTATCTTAACGCCACAAGCATACCTATCCATCAACATAATACTGTTATCTTAACGGCCACAAGCATACCTATCCATCAACATAATACTGTTATCTTAACGGCCACAAGCATACCTATCCACCAACATAATACTGTTATCTTAACGCCACAAGCATACCTATCCATCAACATAATACTGTTATCTTAACGGCCACAAGCATACCTATCCATCAACATAATACTGTTATCTTAACGGCCACAAGCATACCTATCCATCAACATAATACTGTTATCTTAATGCCACAAGCATACCTATCCATCAACATAATACTGTTATCTTAACGGCCACAAGCATAACTATCCATCAACATAATACTGTTATCTTAACGGCCACAAGCATACCTATCCATCAACATAATACTGTTATCTTAACGGCCACAAGCATATCTATCCATCAACATAATACTGTTATCTTAATGGCCACAAGCATGCCTATCCATCAACATAATACTGTTATCTTAACGGCCACAAGCATACCTATCCATCAACATAATGCTGTTATCTTAACGGCCACAAGCATACCTATCCATCAACATAATACTGTTATCTTAACGGCCACAAGCATACCTATCCATCAACATAATACTGTTATCTTAACGGCCACAAGCATATCTATCCATCAACATAATACTGTTATCTTAACGGCCACAAGCATACCTATCCATCAACATAATACTGTTATCTTAACGGCCACAAGCATACCTATCCATCAACATAATACTGTTATCTTAACGGCCACAAGCATACCTATCCATCAACATAATACTGTTATCTTAACGGCCACAAGCATACCTATCCATCAACATAATACTGTTATCTTAACGGCCACAAGCATGCCTATCCATCAACATTACTATATAGTTGTTTTGACCGTGATTTAAGGGGGTAGTGCTTGTTTTTGGTCTATGTATATATATATATACTGTGTATAGGCCTTTATACCACCTCCCTTACGTAGGGCACGTGGTACCCGTCTTGCAACACAATCCCACCCCTACTCTGTGCAACTCTCCAACCCAAGAGTGAAACGTTACTCTCAGACTTTCTTCTATTCAACAGCTGAGATCTGGAACTCTCTCCCAGAATCAGTCTTTCCCTCTTCCTATGACTTAAATTGCTGTAAACTCCGTGTGTCCAGGCATTTTGGCTCGAACGTCCCTTGATTTTGGCCCTGTCACTCTTTCAACTATGGGGGAGGCACTCGCTATAGGCAGTTCTGCCTTTTGCCTCCCTCACTCACATAGAAAAAAATATATATATATTTCTGTTTTCAGTTTTTTCGCTATACCTCCATCAAGCTTAAAAAGTCACCCCAGACCCCCTTTTAAGATTGCACGAAAATTCTTAATATTGATAACAAAAAACTGGTGTGAAAAGTATTAAAATCGCCAAACTAATGGAACGGACGTTTTAATATATCAAAATTAATATGCTAACCATGAGGGGGAAGGGGATCCAGAAAAAGTGACTAGCTCCCCCTTAAATGAATGATAATGGCAAAAAAAAAATGCTTTCCTCACGTTCCAAAAATAAAATAAACCATAATACACCTACAAAAACATAATGTTAACTAGAAAAATAATAATAACAGTAGTAATTGTTCTGTAGAATTACCAACCCTCATCTACTTATTATCAACAAAATAAAGCATTTCCCTTCGTTACTTAACTATTTACTAAACAAGCAGCTTCGTTCCTTTGTATTCTCCATAGTGAATGCCACAATAAATAATAATTCTATGTGTAAGTAGAATGTACAGTACAGGTATGATAATATATAAGGTTACTCTAATTCCAATCTTTGTACCTTTAAGGGAAGATGGATCGTTTTTATTTATGTATTTTTTTTATTTTTTTATTAGTTTCCTACCTAGACCTCTATAAAATTTAAAAAACACCCGCCCAAGATAAATGTGTAAATCTTTCGACAGAAAAATGTCCCGGGCGAAGGCCGGTTTCCCTTAAATTACTGGCTCACTATCGCTCGCCAGGAAAAAATCGACACCTAAATGACACGAAAAGTCTTAATATTGACAAAGAAATGGGGCGAAAGGTCTTCAAAATCGCCAAACTATTGGGCCAAACGTCTTATAATCGGAAAACCAATGGTGCTAAACATGAGGAAGAAGGGTGACCAAAATAACGGCCCATCTCCACTTAAAACCAAATTCTGAATCATCTGAGTTATAATAAAACATTTGTGTCGTCTCATTTGCGTCCGAAGCTGATTCCAACGGGTGAATCGCCATTTAGACTCTTGGTTGTACAGTACTTTTATAGTGATATTTTGTTTTCATACGAGCTAACAGGGAAATAATTGATTGTAACTGTAAAAGTTTCTACGTCACTTACTTGAACTGTTCGACATTAATTATATTAGGATTTTTTTTTTTTTGCTACAATCATACATGACGACGGTTAACTTTCCCTTGTCTCAATTTCACTCTCACGCTTACTCACTCTCACTCACTCTCTCTCTCTCTTTCTCTTCACATAAAAGATCTGTTCTACCTGGAAGAAACATCTCTCAGAAGTTGTAAATAGTTTTTCAGTAGAGCAGTTGAAGAAGAGAGTTGATAGTATTTTGCACACTCCTTTTCAATTCCTTAGTCCGTCCTCTTCTGGAATACTGCGTTCAATCCCGGTATTGGTATTGAGTGTAGTGCACTAAATAGTCTCTCTCCTTCCACTTCGAGTATCTCCCTGGAATGGACCGCAAGGTCATTGAGATATTAACTAGTCCTTGCAGGTCTTTGTAACCCTCTCTCTCTTTCCACCCATCCATCACCACGCCCCCCCCCCCCCCCCCCAGCTTTCACACAGGGGTCCTACTGCAGCAGTCAACCACGAAGTATTTGATGACGATTTTCCGTGTTCTTTCTCCCTTGTGTTTTGATTCGTTTGAGCCCGATTAACTACATGCTTGTACGTGTTTTGTGTTGTTATGTGTGTGTGTGTGTGTGTGTGTGTGTGTGAGTGTGTGTGTGAGTGTGTGAAGGTACTATAAATCTCACATATTCATATACAATGTACGTTTTGTTTTGTGTTGTTATGTGTGGGTGAGTGTTTGTGGGTGCGTATATGTGTATGTGTATGTGTGGGTACTATGAATCTCACATATTCATATACAATGTATTTATTCACCATTACCTGACATATAACGTTCAAACATTGTATTGCTTCCCTTGTTGACACGACTCACACAACCGTTCAGCTGGACGAGCATGTCACAACAAATGTCTGCCATATATAACACAGCTTATGAGTTGATGCAAACAAACCTAAAGTTGCCCCTGAATTATTGTCGCCGTATGTCAAATTAATCATATATACACCTTTAGAGTAGTAGGGAAGGTGTACAGTAGCGTAGTGATTGAGAGAGTGAGAGCGAGAACGGAGAAATGGATAGGTGACAAGCAGGGCGGGTTTAGGAAGGGAAGAGGATGTATAAATCAGATTTTTACCCTGAAATGTGTTGTGGAGAAATATCGAGAAGCAACAAAAGTTGTATGTTGCCTTAATGGACTTGGAGAAGGCCTACAACAGAGTGGATAGAGAAGGTATGTGGAAAGTACTTAGAATATACGGAGTAGATGGCAAGTTGCTGAAAGCAGTGAAGAGCATGTATGAGGGTGCAAAGGCGGCAGTACATGTGGAGAATGAGCAGAGTGAGTTCTTTGATCTGATTGTTGGGTTGAAACAGGGGTGTGTGATGTCCCCGTGGTTGTTTACCGTATATATGGATGGAGTCATGAAAGAAATACAAGGAAGAGCAGTGGATGTTGGTGTATCGCTAATAAGGGAGGAAAACGAGTGGAAACTGCCTGTATTTCTGTTTGCTGATGATACAGTTTTGATTAGCGATAATGAATGGGAGTTGCAGGGTCTGGTAAATATGTTTGGAACAGTGTGCGAAAAACGGAATCTGAAGGTAAATGTGGGGAAGAGCAAAGTTATGGTCTTCGAAAGGGGTGAAGCCACAGATTGTGAGGTGAAGTTGAACGGTCAGGCTATGGAGATTGTCAGCTCATTTAAGTATCTGGGCAGTGTGCTGAGTAAAGATGGAAGTATGGATGAAGAAGTGCGGGCGAGGGTGCAGCAGGGGAAGAGGGTTGTAGGGACATTGAAAGCAGTAACAAGAAATAGGGTGGTCAGTATGGAAGTGAAGTCCTTGCATATAATCCCAACATTGACTTACGGAAGCGAAGCAGGACGTTGGTTGAGAGACTCAGACCAAGAGTGAGAGGGGTGGAAATGAGTTACTTGAGAAGTGCGTGCGGAGTTACATGGAAGGATAGACAGACGAATGAGGAAGGAAGAGGGAGATGTGGTGTGGAGGTAGATGTGCTGGAAAGTGTAAAAAGGAACACCTTGAGATGGTTTGGCCATATGGAAAGTATGGGAAGCGAGAGAATGACTAAGATGGTGTACGAGAGCGAGGTGGAAGGACAGAGAGGGAGAGATACTCTGAGAGAGAGGTGGAAGGATGGAGTGAAGAAGCATATGAATGAAGGCGGTGCTGGTTGGGAGGAGGGGCGTCGACTAACTGGGGACAGAGGTGCATGGGGGCGATTACTCTAAGATCAGATAGGTCCCCACTGGTTTGTTGTCATCTATAAGTTATGCTATTTCATGGTTTAACCCTCTTTGGTCCGAGGGAGGCTTTTGTGGACGTCCCCTGTTATGTTCCATTAGTTTGGATAATTTAAGATGTTTCCCCCCCTTTAGCATGGCGATAAGACGCTTCACCCTAATCAGGTGTCGATTTTCTTCGAGGCGACCGATTACAAACCTGTAACTAGAAGAAATCAGCCTTAGCTTGAAGGGGGTCTAGGAGGGCAGTCTTAAGTTTGAAGAAATTAAGGAACACCCCGTTCTTAACATTAATCCTCCATTACAAACCCCAATGCACTAAACTATACTAATGAAGACTGGGAAGGGTTTTTTGTTAGCCTAGGGGACAAACTAAAATACATGGCTCGATAATAGAAAAAAACAAGCAAAATCCTCAATAATAATAAAACAAAATATCTTAGTAACCCATAAGAACTCGACAGATAGTTGAATTAAGAGTGCTACACATTTTAGAATAACACATTTTCCGAGCTCATATATCTATTTATTACATCATAAGTATTGTGTTAACTTAATTTCAAACTGGCTAATACTAGACGATTTCATATACCGGTAGTTTAGGAAGAACAGGTCCATTCTAAGCTGATTAAAATTATGAAATAATAACTGGAATGAAATAGTTACCGTACAGAAAGGATTAAAGTTCAAAATATAAAGATCAGATCCGGTGGCTTTTGTAATCAATCATTTGTGTTATGTTATGTGATGGCTCAAACGCTTCAGAAGGTTTGGTTACACAGTTCTAAGCCTTTAAAGTCACCGTGATGAAGCAGGTAGTTGTAGTGATAGTGATACGCAGTTTGCAACACCGTATTTTGATAGTAGACATAATATAATTATTTTAAATGCTCCGTTGAACCGCAAAAGCCGAGACAAAGTGTTACCTGCGTGATTGTGTGTTATCAAGTGAGAGTTAATAGCCTAAACGATATAATATATATATATATATATATATATATATATATATAGATAGATATACTGTATATTCATCTGGTTTTAGTAATATAAAAAGCAACGTTTTCGGTGGATAATTATACAGAATTAAGAAGAAAAGAAAATAGGCCGGAGAAAGAGTACATCAAGAAATGAGTGATATATCAACGAGTCTCCTATCAATTAGTATTTAGTAGTATTTAGAATTTTGTTCCCTAAACCTAGTTTGATATTGGATGAACCATAGATGAACAACACTCTTCTTATGTAAACGCGGAACTGTCTGTGTGTCTCTATAAGAACATATTATGTAGCTGAAAAAAGACGTCACCGGTACTGAAATGGTTAGAACAGACAGAACCTAATTAAGGGAGCTCAGACGGTATTGTTCAGCATAATTTACTGGTTCGGCTCAATGGTTTAAGGAAGGGGTTTAGTTAGGATGACAATACCACCCTCTTATCTAGCTCTCTCTCTCTCTCTCTCTCTCTCTCTCAATTTTATATGGCATCGATTTTCCAGTCTCCTTGGAGGGAAGTTGACGTAGTTTTTAACACCTACAACATTTTGACGCTCTTTTTACTATTTATTCTGGCTAACATTAGACAATTGTTTTGCAGTTTAAAAAGGACCATGTTACTCAAATGGTTTATTTAGATCGTATTTACCCCTTTGAGTCCTCGAGGTAGATTACAAGCTAAAGAAAACTGTCTAATGATAACCAAAATAATACGAAATTTATATATTCGTGCTGAAAGGGTTAAAAAATAATCCCAAATTAATTATACACTAAATTTTGTATTCAATTACATAGTCTATTAATTATAAGGAGGCCAGAAATGTTGACTTCTACCCTCTGTAACTTAAAAAGGGTTAGAGTAAATGGACTGTAAACCTCCATACCCATTCCCTGGCTGGCTCTTCCCAAATGGTAGAAATGTTAGCTCAAATAATCTAGTCATTTCTGAGTTATAGAGGCTAGTGGTCAAAATGTCTTGCTTAACCCACTGAGCCCCAGCGACGCACTGTTTGCGTCTGCAATGTTTGTAACGCTAAACCCCAGCGTCACATAAGGTGCGTCATGGTTAATTACTCTGGTCCTATGGCACCTAGAGGGCTCAGGTTTGTATGGGAACTGTGTAAGTATCTCACGCAACAATGCCGATGGTTGAAAACTCTCAAAGTCCAACCGCGTGCGCGTGAGCACGCAAAAACCTGTTTTTGCCTGTTTTTGCCTACTCATTTCCCCTCTTGTAAATCCGACTTTCGGGGGCACACCGTAGGACCCCTTAATGACCTAGGGGATCGGTTTTTTGTGGGTTTTCCTTCATTCCTATCCCATTCCTGGTGTTTTCTGGATTTGTTTTTCTTCAAAACCTGCCGGTCCTGGGTGGTACATTTATTATTAACTAGCTGGGGCTCAGTGGGTTAATTGTAATGAATAGACTATAGTTCCTTGTCAAATAGTGTTTTAGCTCGCATATGCAGTACAGGGGAAGAAGAAGATGCTGAATTGAGAAGTAGGGAATGATTGATCTATATATGACTTTTTCAGGAACCATTCAATTACCGTTTGACAAGTGGAATGTTCTTTTTAGACTCACCTCTCTATCGTTCTGTCTCACGCACTCTCTCACTCTCCATCTACAAATAAATACAGAGAGAGAGAGAGAGAGAGAGAGAGAGAGAGAGAGAGAGAGAGAGAGAGAGAGAGAGAGAGAAAGATAGATAGATAGATAGATAGATAGAGAGAGAGAGGCTGTATAAATGTATTTTTCTCACTGTGAACATCACTATCTGTAGACTATACTGTTAACCCATTCAGTACTGGTGATATTCTTGCCATTATATTCTGGCAACTTCTAGACGATATTATTAAGCCTAGGAAGGACGTCCACCAATCATAAGGCTAACGACTATCTCAATTCATCCTTTTAGCTACAATATATTATCTTCCTATAGCTTCATAAAATTGTCTCTATGTAGCTGAAAAAAAGACGTGACCGGTACTGAAAGGGTTAGAACAGACAAAACCTAATTAAGGGAGCCCAGTCGGTATATTGTGCAGCATAATTTACTGGTTCGGCTCAATGGTTTAAGGAAGGGGTTTAGTTTGTTCTCTAAACCTCTATCAAGCTTTTAAAAAACACCCACAAGATATAAATGTATACATTTTTCGGTAGACAAATGTCCCGGCCGAAGGCCGATTCCTCTTCAAATACAGGCTCGCTATCGCTCGCCAGGATTTTTGTTTACACCTAAATGGCACGAAAGGTCTTAATATTGGCAAATGAATGGGGCAAAAGGTCTGAAAATCGCCAAACTAATGGGGCGAATATCTTGAAATGTCATAACTAATAGGGCTAAACATGAGGGAGAAGTAGGACTCGAAAAAACAACTCCCCCCCCTTAATATAAATGTGAAGAGGAATGAATATGGACAAGGAAAGGCAAGGGAGAGCCGATTTTTTTTTTTTTTTTTTTTTGTCACCATAAAGTAATGAGGGGTTGTATTGGGTATGACACACTCTATCTTTATATGACAGGTGACATGGTAGCTCTGTCATGCTCTATCACTCCCTAGCTCAACACCCCCCCCCCCCCCCCCAGCCACATACACACACACACACACACATACACTGTACACACCCGTTCACAATAAAACCCACATATACACACACTACACAATAAGCCACACATAACAACACGCACATGAACACAAAACACAACCACATATACACACACGTTCACCATAAACCACATCATCACACGCACATGAACACACAGAATCACAACCACATAAACACATACGTTCACAACAAACCACCCATCATCACACGCACATGAACACACAGAAACACAACCACATAAACACATACGTTCACAACAAACCACCCATCATCACACGCACATGAAACACACAGAATCACAACCACATAAACACATACGTTCACAACAAACCACCCATCATCACACGCACATGAACACACAGAAACACAACCACATAAACACATACGTTCACAACAAACCACCCATCATCACACGCACATGAACACACAGAATCACAACCACATAAACACATACGTTCACAACAAACCACCCATCATCACACGCACATGAACACACAGAATCACAACCACATAAACACATACGTTCACAACAAACCACCCATCATCACACGCACATGAACACACAGAAACACAACCACATAAACACATACGTTCACAACAAACCACCCATCATCACACGCACATGAACACACAGAAACACACCCACATAATATACGTTCATAATAACCCGCACATCATTACGCGCACATGAACACACACATACACTTACAAACTCACTAACAATTAACTACTCTCTCCCAAAACCACACTCACACGCGTTCACGCCTTCACGCACACGCACACGCACACGCACGCTCACTCATGCGCACATACTTACATCCGCACACACAAAATTCCACACACATAAGCATACACACATATCTCTACCCTCATCTACACCTGCAGACACATATTAAATTAACCCTTTGAAGATCATAATGCGTGTTAGCAGTTTCGTCTGGCTATCATTAGACGAGTTTATACAGCTTAGAAAAGACCTCTAGTAATCAAAGGGGTAAAGACGGTCTCAATTAACCTTTTTGACTCACGCAGATCCGTCCTTTACTTAATAAAATCGTCTAATAATAGCCAGAATAAACTGTCGAAATGCGTCATAATCCTCAAGGGGTTAAAGGGAGCGCTAGCGAACTTGACAATAATCTTGACTCTGCACTTCTTATAACTCGAAATGAATGAAAGCAATCGGGCTGACGTTTGTGTAATTTGGGAAGAATCCACCAGGAAATAAGTGTGTATATTTACAGCCAGTTTGCTCTAGGCCCTTTTGAGTTACAGAGAGGTTAGGGATCAAGATTATGTTAAGTTCGTTGGCGCTACCTATAACACGTCACATGCACACTCATTCATATCATTCATTGTCTTCATATTGACACATACAGTAGATTTATTAGATAAATATGCACTTTGTTAACCCCTTCAGCACGGCACCATGACGCCTTCTTGCCTTTGATTCTGGCTAGAGTTAGATGATTTTTTGAAGTTTAACCCGAAAATGGCGAGAAGACTCTTAAGAGGTTTTGGTGGTGAAAGGTGACGAACCTCTTAAGATCAAAGGTTTAAATTTTTTTTAAAAGGCCCCAGTAGCACATACAGCAAAGGAATATGTGATTAAGTCTTATAATTCTCCTCCATACCTTTTATCACTCCTCAACATGTGTCAAAAGCCCCCCCCCCTTCAATTATCAACTATTTTTCCTCTTATTCCCTTGTTATCGGTTTATTTACCGAGCCAATATCTCCAACCCGGTTCCAAGGTGTTGCCCTGCGCCTATCGAGTGTGTGGGGATAGAAAGAGAGTGAGAGAGAGGCTTCAGTCTGCCTCTAGGCTTCGGAGAGGGAGGGTATACGTCGCGTTCGCCTCACACTTCATGACTGGAGGGTCGGCAATAATTTTTCTATTTCACCCCCAAATACTATTCCCACTTGTTTTATTGCTGTTACATGTTAATATCTTCATTTTAAGCGTAAAATATGCACAAATGAATAAGTAATAACAATATCTATCGTAAAATGACGATTTTAGGCGGGAATGAAACCTACTATCGTCGCTTGGCGGTAGGGTGTGCACTACCAATAGCTCGCGCTTCCCGGGTTAAGAAGGACCTATTTCATTCAGATTTTTTTTTGAGATCGTATTTACCCCTGTGAGTCCAAGAGGAGTGGTTACAAATTTATGTGGGCAACTGTAGTGTCATGTAGGGGGAGGGGGAGGGGGGGCACTGCCGGAGATAAGTATAGAGGGGGAGGCAGGGTGTCGTCAGGCTTGGTTGGTAGGGGGGATCAATGGGTGGTAGGTAGGGGTGGGTGTGTTGGTGTGTGGATAGAGGGGTGGGTAAATGGGGTATCACACTGGGCCAATTTTCGCCATTCTACCGAAATAAACGGAGCTACCGCCCTTCGCCACAAATGTCGCCGTTTGACGGAGCTAGGATGCAGCTCGCACTGTGTGGGAATTATCGTCTTTTGACGGACGTAAATTGTCAGCCTCTTTACAGTTCGCATTTGATCTCAATAATATCTCGAGTATATGACGTCGCAATATATATTTTGCTACAAAATTGTGTGTTTTGATTGTGAGAAGGGCTGCGGATAGACATAAACTAAGTGAATTAATGCTAAAATAGCTACTCCACTTGCAGCTAAACAACCACTTCCTACCTACGCCACGGCGATTGGTATGAAGCGAAAACATTCGGTAAGATCCTGTGTAGCGGGAGGAACTGTTTTTCAGATGCCTATTTACTAAGAATCATTGAAAAATATATTCAACCTAGCCTAACCTAACCTAACCTAGTATATTAGTGGACTATTTATGAATATAAAATGTAAAAATATATTGTAACATTACCAAATTATTGAGATAAATACAGGTCCACCCGCTGCACAGGATTATACCATGCATTCTAAAACCTCCGAAAAGTTCAAAATATTTCCTCATATATGCTCCAAATATAACAAATAATAACGCAAACTTGTAGATTGAGTCATATTGAAATATAATTGTCGATATATATCCATATTACTCTAAATTATAGGTGAAGCAGCACAATATAACGATCGTTTAGTGCCGCGGTAACGACAGGGGCGCTTTCAGGCTGTATATATTGCGAAAACACTTCTGCGTAGCTACTTATGTAAGCTTCAAACACAAAACATAGCAACATTAGAGTATAGATTGGATCCTATTACACTAAATTTGTCAATATCAATCCATATTATTCTACAGTTTAGGTGAAACACCATAATATAACGATCGCTTAACCGTGGTAAAGCCAGTGAGTAAAGCCTATACGTGTGTGATAGGAGTTGCCAGCGCTACTGGCTGAAAACGGAGATCGGAGAAGGGTTTGGCCCATTGTGATACCCCCTTAAATGGGCTGTAGGGCGGTTACGTGTGTGGGTGTATGGATAGAGGGGTGGTTGGGTACATGGGTGGATGGGCGGGTGGGTGTATGGATAGAGGGATGGATGGGTAAATGGGTGGTAGGGCGGGTGGGTGCGTTGGTATGTGGATAGAGGGGTGGATGGGTAAATGGGTGGTAGGGCGGGTGGGTGCGTTGGTGTGTGGATAGAGGGGTGGATGGGTAAATGGGTGGTAGGGCGGGTGGGTTCGTTGGTGTGTGGATAGAGGAGTGGCTGGGTAAATGGGTGGTAGGGCGGGTGGGTGCTTTGGTGTGTGGATAGAGGGGTGGATGGGTAAATGGGTGGTAGGGCGGGTGGGTTCGTTGGTGTGTGGATAGAGGAGTGGATGGGTAAATGGGTGGTAGGGCGGGTGGGTGCGTTGGTGTGTGGATAGAGGGGTGGATGGGTAAATGGGTGGTAGGGCGGGTGGGTGCGTTGGTGTGTGGATAGAGGGGTGGATGGGTAAATGGGTGGTAGGGCGGGTGGGTGCGTTGGTGTATGGATAGAGGAGTGGCTGGGTAAATGGGTGGTAGGGCGGGTGGGTGCGTTGGTGTGTGGATAGAGGGGTGGATGGGTAAATGGGCGGGTGGGTGCATTGGTGTGTGGATAGAGGGGTGGATGGGTAAATGGGTGGTAGGGCGGGTGGGTGCGTTGGTGTGTGGATAGAGGGTTGGATGGGTAAATGGGTGGTAGGGCGGGTGGGTGCGTTGGTGTGTGGATAGAGGGGAGGATGGGTAAATGAGTGGTAGGGCGGGTGGGTGTGTGGATAGGTGGATAGAGGAGTGGCTGGGTAAATGGGTTACAGGGCGGGTGGGTGCGTGGATGTGTGGATAGAGGGAGGGGTGAGTGATTGAACAGGTAGGTGGGCGGATGGGAGGATAGGTGGATAGAGGGGTGGGTGTGAGGATGGATAGATAGGTGGATATAAGATAGATAGAGATACTGATAGATAGATAGATAGAAAGATAGATAGATAGATAAATAGATAGATAGATACATGAGAGAGTTATGATTTATGAACAAATTGAGGTCTAGTTGTAGGAACGATATTACAGAACGGAGAGAAGGGCGAGATGGGAAAAGGGAATGTAGTGAGAATGTGTAGATATAAATGAGAGAGAGAGAGAGAGAGATTACATTTATAGGGTGAGGTTATCGGGATACACTCTGAGTAAGATTATCGACACTTAGGCTACATGTTGAAAGAAATATAAGAATCG
Organism: Paralithodes platypus; assembly: GCA_032716605.1. NCBI lineage: Eukaryota > Metazoa > Arthropoda > Malacostraca > Decapoda > Lithodidae > Paralithodes > Paralithodes platypus. The sequence continues at coordinate 20,125,627 of CM064576.1, read as the reverse complement.
AGAGAGAGAGAGAGAGAGAGAGAGAGAGAGAGAGAGAGAGAAGCGTAATATACAGGCGACTCAAGAAGCGGTAACTCAGTCATACACAAAAACCGTCAATCGCGTTATACCCCACCCGGGCCCACCTACATTTTCTCTGCGGACGGCGGTGGCAAACAAGAGCTGGTGGGGTGGTGGGTGGGTGAGGATAAGTGAGTTAGTTAGATGGAGGGAGTGAGTTAGATGGGGTGAGTGAGTTAGATGGAGTGAGTGAGTTAGATGGAGTGAGTGAGTTAGATGGGGTGAGTGAGTTAGATGGAGTGAGTGAGTTAGATGGAGTGAGTGAGTTAGATGGGGTGAGTAAGTTAGATGGAGTGAGTGAGTTAGATGGAGTGAGTGACTTAGATGGAGTGAGTGAGTTAGATGGAGTGAGTGAGTTAGATGGAGTGAGTGAAGTAGATGGAGTGAGTGAGTTAGATGGAGTGAGTGAGTTAGATGGGGTGAGTGAAGTAGATGGAGTGAGTGAGTTAGATGGAGTGAGTGAGTTAGATGGAGTGAGTGAGTTAAATGGAGTGAGTGAAGTAGATGGAGTGAGTGAGTTAGATGGAGTGAGCGAGTTAGATGGGGTGAGTGAAGTAGATGGAGTGAGTGAGTTAGATGGAGTGGGTGAGTTAGATGGAGTGAGTGAAGTAGATGGTGTGAGTGAGTTAGATGGAGTGAGTGAGTTAGATGGAGTGAGTGAGTTAGATGGGGTGAGTGAGTTAGATGGAGTGAGTGAGTTAGATGGAGTGAGTGAAGTAGATGGGGTGAGGACGAATGAGTGAGTGAGTGAGTTAGATGGAGTGAGTGAAGTAGATGGAGTGAGTGAAGTAGATGGAGTGAGTGAGTGAGTTAGGTGGAGTGAGTGAAGTAGATGGGGTGAGTGAGGTAGATAGGGTGAGGACGAATGAGTGAGTGAGTGAGTTAGGTCGGTAGAAAAAGAAGACGAAGAAGAAAGTGGTGATGGTTAGTGTGATCTGCCGCCAGGTTTGGACACACACAAGGTACAGGAGGTGACACAGAAGACAGTAGTAGTGACATAGTAGTTTAATAGTAACTCTCTTCCCCCTCAAGACAACTTCCGTGTCGTGAGGAACAACGTTTGCCCCAAGACCAGGAAACCCATACCGATTACCGAGTGTCAAAACCGCTTCCAGATACTCGCAGACTCAGATGACGAAGCGGAAATAGAAGAAGTCCGGCTCGTGGGAGACTCGATGATACGTGGTCAGCTCACAGAGTTTTGCGCCAGAGCACCTAAGACCAGGAAGCGTTTTTGTATCCCTGGTGGTGGTGTGGACGACGTAGTTGCTGCAGTTGACGAAGTATCTAAGCTGGCCCCTGCTAATACAATGTACGTCATCCACGTTGGATCCAACGATGTACAGCGAACCCGGTCGGAAGATTTGCTTTTAAAGTACCAGCAGCTGATCAAGTCGTTTAAGGAGAAGTCATCAAGGATCATCGTCTCAGGAATTGTCCCCCGGCTTGGTGTAGAGAGCCGATTTTACAACATAGCCACCAGCACAAATCGTTGTCTAGCAAACCTCTGCAGGAAGGAAAACGTGGGATTCGTCGACACCTAGGACAATTTCTACTACGATGACTATTTGTTTTCGGACGATGGAGATCATCTGAACCAGGTGGGAGCAGCACGTTTTGGGCGTCTTCTCAACGATGCGGTGAAGGATTTTCGGAGAAGAAATCGACTCAGCACAGGACAACCAGGAAGGAGGACCGAAGACAGCGAGGGCGGCAACCTGCGAAGGAATTAAATGCTAATCTGTCAAGAACCGCGAATTTGGATAAAGCTCCACCAACACGACCCAAATTCAAAACCGCCAGGGATAACGACCGAGGACCGATGTCAGCCATGAATGTAAATGTAGATCCGATCAGAACCAAAAATTTGATTAAAGAACATTCTGTGAGTTCTAAAACCGCAACTTTAAAGGTTTTCTATGCAAACGCTCGTAGCATACGCAATAAATTTTCAGATTTAGAGGAACTAGTGTTTACTGAAAATTATGATGTGATTGGTATAACAGAATCTTGGCTCAATACAGTAGATAGAGACTTTTTAGCAGAGTATTCACTTCCCGGTTATGTAATGTTTGAGAAAAGCCGAATAAATAAAAATGGAGGTGGCGTTTTATTTTATATCAAAGAAAGTCTTAACCCGACCCTCTTGTCAAAACCTCAAATTGTGAACGTCGACACATCTTTTGTGCTAATAAAGAATAATAAAGGTACAAAACTAATACTTGCATTAATATACAGACCTCCAGCTCAATCAGTGCAAACTGACCGAGAAATTTATGAACAAATTGCAGATGTAAGCAACTCACAAGATACCGTATTTTTTGGCGACTTTAATTTACCTGTGACCAAGTGGGGCGATACTCTTACTTCACACTCCGGACATGACTTGTATACGAACTTGCAAGAGAGTTCGCTTTATCAATTTGTTCGAACACCGACCCGTGGTAATAACGTTCTTGACATTGTACTTGCAACAAATGTATTAATAGAGAATTTGAATGTTGGTGATGAATTCAGTAACAGCGACCATCGTACGATAACTTTCACTTTAAACTTTACTAGTAACGAACCAAATAGTAGCATCGATAAAGTCCCTAATTTCAAGAAAGCAAACTTTCATAAACTTAGAGCTATGTTTAAAGAAACTGACTGGAGCTTTTTAATTAACAATAACGACATAAATACATCTTGGAAGTTATTCGAAACCACTTACCTAAAAGCAGTGCAAGACTGCATACCATCGAAAATACGGCGTCCAGGCCATAATAATAAGCCCAAATGGTGGAATAAAGATATTTCAAACTGCCTGCTTGCTAAAAAATTTGCTAATGATAGATTAAAATCCTCACAAAATGACGAAGAACGGGTGAAATTTGTAGAGCTACGACGCAAAGCCAAAAAGTTAATTAAGCAAAGTAAAAAGACCCTTGAGTTACATATTGCGAATCAAAGTAAAACAAACCCGAAAGAATTCTATAGTTATATCAGAAAGAAAAAAGTAGTTACTTCAACTGTTGGACCGTTAGTCGATGAAAATGGAGAATACACCAAAGACGAAGTACAAATGAGTAATGCCCTCAATACCTTCTTTGCATCAGTTTTTACAACAGAAGACCTCAGTGATATCCCTACACCATCGCCGATTCAGATTGATAATTCTGTTCCCCACAAACGTTTACTTCTAAAACTAAAAGCGCATGGAATACAAGACGGTGTGTTGAAATGGATAGAAAATTGGCTCAGCGACAGAAAGCAAAGAGTAGTCATAAACGGTAAGGCATCTAAATGGACCAATGTAAGTAGCGGGGTACCCCAGGGATCGGTACTAGGACCAATTCTCTTTCTAATTTACATCAACGACATAGATGAGGGTCTCACCTGTACAATCTCAAAATTTGCCGACAATACAAAAATTGCAAATAGCGTACTCTCAAAAGATCAAGTTGACGATATGCAACACAATCTAGATAAATTGTCACATTGGGCCCAAATTTGGCAAATGAGTTTCAATGCGGATAAATGTAAAGTACTACATATCGGATACCTAAATGAGAAAGCAAACTATTCGATGAATGGCACTCAGCTTAAGAATGTAAACAGAGAAACCGATCTGGGAGTAACAATATCGAGTAACCTAAAACCGAGTCAACAATGTTCAGAAGTTGTTAAGAAGGCAAACAAAATAATTGGCTTTATAGGCAGATCATTTGAGCATAAATCCAAAGACGTAATCCTAACCCTTTACAATTCCTTAGTCCGCCCTCTTCTGGAATACTGCGTTCAATGCTGGTGCCCTTATTACCAAAAAGACATAAACAAGCTAGAACGAGTTCAACGTAGAGTTACCAAAATGATACCTAGCCTAAAGAACAAACCATACGAAGAGCGTCTTAGAGAATTAAATCTATTTCCTTTAACCCAGCGCAGATTAAGAGGTGACTTAATTCAAGTGTTCAAAATCATCAAAGGCATCGACAATATGAACTGTAGTAAGTACTTCACTATCGACCAATCTAATTACACGCGGGTAAACGGTTGCAAAATTATTGGTAAATCTTTTAACTCACACGAATCTAAGAATTTCTTCTTCAATCGAGTTGTCAACTTGTGGAATGGGCTTCCCCGAGACGTTATAGACTGCAGCACCGTTGATTCATTTAAATTCCGCCTAGACAAATATCTCGCGACTGACTGCGTTTGTAAATGAATAACTTTATTTTATCCTCCCCTCAGTTACTAACCCATATGTCCCCTACTAACTTCCTAGTCCTGCCACGTTAGTGGCTGGGCAGTAGTTCCTTTTCCAATATTCCCTTACCCACTCTAAACCACTGTTTGGACACTTGATCCTCAGTGTTTTGGAGGACAAGCAGCCTAGAAGGGTCACTAGATCTGTTGTTGCTTGATTTCCTTTGTACTCCTTTGTACTTTGTACAGTGGTATGGTCTAGGTAAGGTACAGGAGGTGAAACAGAAGACAGTAGTAGTGACAGTGGTATGGTCTAGGTAAGGTACAGGAGGTGATACAGAAGACAGTAGTAGTGACAGTGGTATGGTCTAGGTAAGGTACAAGAGGTGAAACAGAAGACAGTAGTAGTGACAGTGGTATGGTCTAGGTAAGGTACAGGAGGTGATACAGAAGACAGTAGTAGTGACAGTGGTATGGTCTTGGTAAGGTACAGGAGGTGAAACAGAAGACAGTGGTATGGTCTAGGTAAGGTACAGGAGGTGAAACAGAGGACAGTAGTAGTGACAGTGGTATGGTCTAGGTAAGGTACAGGAGGTGAAACAGAGGACAGTAGTAGTGACAGTGGTATGGTCTAGGTAAGGTAATAATAATAATAATAATAATAGTTCTTAAAGCTAGCGCATGCTAAGCTAGCTAAGGATAGCTCAATAAGGCCGATTAGGCGTATTTCCATTGGGGTCCTGTACTACTACCCCATCCCTTTGCTCATGAGGGATGGTAACGACTCAGTGCTTGTGAAAAATCTTTAATGCGCCGAGCGTGGGCGCGAACCCGGGCCTTCTGGGTGGAAGTCCGAGACGCTAGTCACTACACCAAGCGAGCCGCTTGAGGTACATGAGGTGAAACAGAGGACAGTAGTAGTGACAGTGGTATGGTCTAGGTAAGGTACAAGAGGTGAAACAGAAGACAGTAGTAGTGACAGTGGTATGGTCTAGGTAAGGTACAGGAGGTGAAACAGAAGACAGTAGTAGTGACAGTGGTATGGTCTAGGTTGCTTGAATGTGTTGCGGTCTACATGTGAGAAGCCAACCTCACCAACTCTACTGGCTCCAGAAGGGCTCGAACCTCCCTTGCACCACAGGCCGACCTCCGCCGGGATAATGCACGGAGCTTAGGGCGAGATGGTTGGTTTTTCTGGTCCCCCCTTCTTCCTCATGTTAAGTCCCATTAGTTTTCATACTTTAAGACGTTCGCCCCATTAGTTTGGCGATTTTAAGACTTTTCGCCACATTTCTTTGTCAATGG